>OX637350.1:16220000-16820000 GCA_951799405.1 Agapetus fuscipes
TTAGTTTGTTTTTTTTAAATATCTTGTTTAAGACGTTGAAACCAATTTACAGAATGGTCTGTTGCATAGAAGCTTTTAACTTCTTACACTTTATTTTAAATAGATTTGTGGAAAAGAATGCAATCCACCAGCCTATTTTTCCTGGCCAGTTGTTTTCATGCGAAAGCAGAAGCTTGTGTGCATACAACGGCATCTGTTGAACCAGGGTCGAAGTTATCGTCGCGGGATTCGAACCAACGTTATCCGGTTCCAAATAACCCGACTTGATCCCCGCGGCCGTAACACCGACTTAATTAGAAGGTGTATGGTTCGGAGCCTTATAAAACTAAAATCATTCGTCCTTATTAATTAGATTGGTTGAATCTCAAACCAAAGTTCAGCCCACTTTTAAGTATGGAAAAATTAACTTAAATTTGGTTTAAAGATAAAAACATATTTTTTTATGAATTAAAACAATACGTTATATTTATTTAGATCGTGAGGTCAACATTTGAAAGCTTGAATATCTTAAATAATAAATTAACTTGAAATAATTTGCCCTAGAAGGTTTTTCAATCATTAATACAAATGTACGAGAAAAAGATTTTGGAAAAATAGAAAAACAAATACCTTTGTTTTGAGGTTTTGCAGTAAGAAAGAAGAAGAAGAAGAAGAGTGATGTCTTACCTGTAACAAAATAAATAATAATAATCAATAATAAATAAAAATTGTAGAAAATGTGTACGTGTACATACAAGTAAGTGTACTTACAACATATACCAAACCTAAACATGAACATAAATTTTGCAACTCCTGCCGCCTATCATAAAATTCAACCAAACGAGTATATTTATGTCTGAAAAATTACATAAATATCTTATCTTTACTGATTTTTTACATGAAATACAAATATATATATATAAATCATTATTAAGCGGTTAAAAAAAAGAAATGTCGATGCAAAGAATGAAAATTCAGAATCAAAAGTAAATTTTAAAACAAAGGTTTTGTGTGAGTTGATTTACAAGATCTTAAAAGATTCTAACAAATGGAAATAAAACAAAAAGTCGGCCAACCAATTTTCATAAATTCCTTTGTTATCGTATTACACGGTACACGACCTAGAAATTTGCTGAAAACTGTATAAATGCATAGCAAATGGGTATTGGGCGCGCCTCAGGAGAAGTGCGGAGGTGAGGCTAACTTTGAGAAAAGGTTCAGAACTGAGGCCGACTTTAAGACAAGATAAAGTCCACTCTAAAGCAATATTGAAAACTGAAGACTACTTAGAGGCAAAGTGAAGAGCTGAGAAATACGTTGAGGCAAGATACAGTACTCTTTGAGGCAAGTTAAAAACTGAGGACAACTTTGAAAAAGATAAGGTTAATTTTGAGGCAGCCAAGTGGAAGAGAGACTTTTTTTGAGACAAGATAAGGTCCATTTTAACGCAAAGATAAGAACTGAAGGCTATTTCGAAGGTAAACAAGGTCATTTTTAAGGCAAAATGGAGACCTGAGGCCTTCTTTGAGGCACAATAAAAACTTTTTTGAAACAATTTGGAGAGAGCAGAACTATTTTGAAACGAAATACGGTCCACTTTATCGCAAGTTAGAGGCATAATTCTTAAAACTGAGGCAACTTTTAGGCAAGGTTAAGAATTGAGGCTAAAGTAAAGACATATTAAAGTCCAATTGTGAGGACAGATTGAGAACTGAACGCTACTTTGAGGCAATGTCGAGAACTTAAGTCCACCCCGAGGGGAAGAATGGCCCTCCAGACTCCTAGCCTCATGTTTATGTGAAGAGCGGACACGTTGTTCGCTTTCCAATATTCGACTTTGCCTCAATATTGTTTCAACGGATTTTTCGCGGAATAAGCAAAAAATATTTCAAGACGCAAAACATACACAAGATGGGAAGAGAGCAGTGGCGGAGATGGAAGGTAGTTTTAAAATAACAATAAAAATAATATTTATATTTTGTTTTAACGAACGTTGTACAGTGTACACGTTGTTCGATTTCTCTATAATCTATAACACTCGAAAATTACCTTTTGAATATGTTTAATCAAAAAGTTTTTGATAATTGTTCCAGATATCGGCAGGAGTTGCAGGGTGTATGATCATTTGAGATTCGGGTTTTTATATTGCAGGTCCACATCCGGCATGTTTAAGCACGAACTTATACGTGTCTGTTTGTGAAAATGCATATACGAGTAATGTGAATCTTTCATGTTACATATATTTTGCAACTTAGATTAGATTAGATTAGATTAGATTAGACATACCTGTAATCCAGGTATAAGCTAAATTGCATAGATATATTAACGCGTAGGATTTACGTTTAATGCATGCCCACTTTTAAACGTGTTGAATGTGTAATAACAAAACTCAAACATGAAAGATAAATATTAACTTGAGATAACCATTAAGTTAAGCCTTGTTGCTTTTATCCAAATCAGGGGTAGCATCGATAAAAATGAACCTGATTTTAAATCTACAGTAAGGGCAGCCTCATACCAATTTATTAGTCAATCTTAACTAAGTATATTATTATGATGACAAAACAAACACACCATTACCATATTTTACAAACTGGACACAAATGCAATTCCAAATTCCTTGACTTATAGGTTGGTATGAAGCTGACGACCAATACTGTGAAATATGGCTCACTTTGCCAATGACACCCCTGTTTCAAGAAAGGTTGGAACAAGTTGCAGAGCTTATGTTCATTTGAGGTTTGGATTTTAATTTGTCAGTACACATGTAAGGGCGCACCTACACTTGTCTGTTTGTAGGCATGCATTTAATATGAGTTTTAATTGTTAATACATTTTGCATCTTAGATTATATTATATTTTGCTATGGTAAATTTATCAGTCCGTAGTCCGGTGGTAACACTTCGGACTCGTAAATGGAAGGTTGTGGGTTCGAATCCCGGCGTAGCCATTTATATTTTCAAATGGGCTCTTTGCTTGTTGAAAAATTAATATACCTTTACCAAAGACCGGTCACTAAAGGTCCATTCAGCCTTACAGCAATCGGGTCTTGCTTGAGAATTGACGCTTTCTACAGCGACGACCAAGCTCGCAGAGGGCTCTTGAGATGTGATACACCCAAAAATAGAGCTCACCAAATAAATCAGCCTAATTTTATTTATTATTTATTAAAGACACACGACACCACTGTTCATTTCCTTGTATAAGAAAAACACAAACTTTCAGCTCAAAGCATACCAAAAAAGAGAAGTATGGGAGGAAAACGACAGAAAGAGAGTACAGTCCTCGAGCAAATATGATATCAGAGTAAAGGGTCTCAAAATATTACTCTTAACTGTCCCTCAAGGTCTCAGTTCCTCAGTGGCTTAGTTCTTCAATTCCTCTATTTACTTTTTCCCCTCACATCCTTCAGGGATTGTCTACCAGGCAAATTTATATCCCAACAATATAACCAAAAACAAAACACCCATACATGTTTTATTTTATCAAATTTCCCTTTGCGTTGTGATACATTTTCATTTCAAAAGTTCAAGGTTGAAAAAAGCCCACGTAATGAAAAATTCTGTACCTTTTGTATGAAAATGAGACTGTACGCAAAATTGAAATGTGCAGGTACACACAACTTTATTCTTCAACATATTTCATTTTCCTTGGACTGTTTTTATTTTTTTGCGGGGCTTAATCTTTTACTTTCAGGTTTAAATTATGGAACCTTCTCAATTTTTTCAGCATTTCAGCTTCTTTGCAAATAATCTACTCTGAATTTTTACAAAAAGGAAAGGTCAAAAAATTAATTTAAATAAATTGTTTATTTTATTGTAAAACATTTCTTTGTCGTTTAATCTCATCTTATCTAAGTTGCAAAGATATGTTACATTGGAGATTCACATTATTTGCATTCTCATAAACAGATACGTACAAGTTCGCGCTTGCACATGCCGCATGTGAACCTACAACATACAAACCAAATCTCAAATGGACATGCACCCTGCAACTCTTGCCGTCCTTCCCTGAATCAGAGGGGACATTGGCAAAGTGAACCATTTTTACAGCATGCGTGGTCAGCCACATACCAACCTATAAGTCAAGGAACACGTCGTGTTTAAATAAACCGTAAAAAATACACTTCATACGTTTGTTCTTTTCCTCAGTATAAACATCACAAGAAAGACTATCAGCCGCCATTGCACTAGGGATGGACAGTACCACCGCAGTTGCGTCTCCACTTAGTTCTATCCTTGCTTACTTGTTTCATCTCCTTCTACATTCATCTCTCTCTGCATGCACGCTCTTCTCTTTTTTCTTACTCTGCAGATAAACATTGATTTGTGGACTTGCTATTCCGGTCGATAGCTCAGTTTGTAGAGTGCTTGCATTCCATACCGTGAGCTCGGGTTCGAATCCCACCGAGGGTGTCAGAAATGATTTTCGTTTCGGTGTTTATTTCAAGCCCCAAAATAAAATACCGGCCAGGTTTTCTTGACTTATAGGTTGGTACAGACTGTGAACAATGGTTCACTTTGTCAATGTCACCCCTGTGTCAGGAAAGGTCGGCAGAAGTTGTAGGGCTTATGTTCATTTGAGGTTTGGATTTTATTTGTAAGTACATATTCAGCATTTGTAAGCGCGAACTACACGTGTTTGTTTGTGGGCATGCATTTGATATGAGCTTTAAATGTTAATATATCTTTGCAACTTAGATTAAAGACTATAATTTACTCAGCCTTCACAAGAAATGAGTACCAGCCCTGTCGGGAGCTGTGAAACGTCCACTTCAACTGAAGTGGTTGGCGTAAGGCCGGCCTCCTTACCTGTGTTTTTTTTGCGTTGCGTTGCTATTAACTTGTGTTCTCCGGGAATAAAACTCCCTACCTACCGATTGTCGACTCAAAGTTTTAACCACTAAGCTATGGACCGGTCTCTGTGCGTGTTGAGATTAAAATAGAAAATTCATACATTTTACGTATCCAGGAACTTTGAATAATATCCAGAACAATAACACACTAGATAAAGTTAGTTGTTGACGACTCTGCCGCTAACGTCGCGAGATTAAGTTACCGTCAATGTCACAGACTCTCATTGTTTCGGCGGGATTATCATAATTGTGCCCGAGACAGGCAATCCTAGGAATAACCGGATTAAGCTTGTATTGTTGAGATGTGTACACAAAACAAAGATTGTTAGAGAGCTGCCCACGCACGGGTTCAGCATATAAAGTAACAACACCACTTGTGTACAGATACATTACTATTAAGTTACATGATATGCAAGATTTATTAGTAAAAACAAAGATGATGTGACTGTTGCTTTATCGTTACTTCACTATAGGTCCCTTGAGTTGCATCTATGATTTTTAACTATGTATGTATTTGACAATCTAAGCTGTAAGGACATATTAACATTCAAAGTTCATATAAAATGCATGCCCATAAATAGACACATGATAAGTTCTCGCTTACAAATACTCAATTCTCAAATGAACATAATCCCATCAACTTTTGTCATTTTTCCCTGCAACAAGGGTAACATTGACAAAGTGAACCATATTTTACAGCATGGGAGGTCAGCTTCATACCAAGCCAAGGAAGCAATCATGTGAAAAAAATTATAATTATCGCTGATCCAATTTAAATCAACTAACAAATAGTTCTTTGACTCATATATTTGGATGATGCCTGTGAGCGTGCATTAAATATAAATCTTAAATGCTTTAAGATTCAATCATTACAGTAAATGTGTACAAATTACAATTAACATAAGAAAACCATTTCGTATATAAGACGGACCATAGTGGGAGAGCTAACATTATTCTCGACGTTTCGTTGACTCGTAGCCAACAAAACGTCGGCTATATGTGGCTGCAACCAGAATAGGAATTAAAGAAAGTAAACTCGTATAAAGGTTCACACCACCCCCAGTGAAAAGGTGACAAAGCTACAAGCGATAATTATTCAAATTTCAATTTGATTTGTGATCTGTGATGAGTTCCTTGACTTATAGGTTGGTATGCGGCCGACCACCCATGCTGTAAAAAAATGGTTAACTTTACCAATGTCACCCCTGTTTCAGGGAAGGACAGCAAGAGTTGCAGGGTGTATGTCCATTTGAGATTTGGATTTTTATGTTGTAGGTTCACATGCTGCATGTGCAAGCGCGAACTTGTACGTGTTTGCTTGTGAGAATGCATATAATGTGAATCCCAAATGTAACATTTCTTTGCAACTTAAATTAGATTGGATTTGAAAGCATTGAATATCTGCATACATATATTCTGAGAATGGCTAAAAGATTAAATAAAAAATTCACACATTTCCTTAAGAAATTGTGTGAATTGAAAATAACGTTATACGGTCGTCACAAATTCACTCGTTTAATTTTCATACAAAATTGTATCAAATTTGAAAAATAAACTCAACCGATACACGCAATTTAAGCCCTTATCTCACATGGGAATACGGCTCCGAATCCCTCGGAAGATTTACCATCACATGCGCTGAACGCTAGGAAGGAGAAAAGCACCCCAAGTGTACGTGTAAACTTGAAAGTACGCGTTTCCAAAATATGTACGAAAACTAAAACATTCACTAGAAGCGCTGCTGTAAGTTTCACACAATATTTGATAAACTGTATGTTTGAATTTAAAACGAAAATTTTATACATGGGGGTAGGGATACGATATTTTCCTTGAAATATGATTTTGTATGACAAAAAAGTAAATACGGGAACGAAATTGAATTCATGTTGGGATGTACTTACGACGTTCTTGTCATTCAGCACTGAATAACTTATCCTCGCCTCTTGTATGGAGACGGGAGGAAACTGAAAAAACGTGTGCATTTTGAAAACGACGTAAGCGACTTTACATTCAATAATCTTTCTTGTGATAACAAAATTTGAGGTCATGCTGGGAAAATTGGTTTGATGTTGCGTTTCAGGAAAAGGCGCCAAGAGTTGCAGGATCTAATCTAATTTAATCTAATCTAAGTTGCAAAGATACCGTTACATTGGAGATTCACAGTACATGCATTCCCACAACCAGACACGTACAAGTTCGCGCTTGCACATGCCTCATATGAACCTACAACATAAAAACCAAATCTCAAATGGACATACACCCTGCCACTCTTGCCGTCTTTCCCTGAAACAGGGGTGACATTGGCAAAGTGAACCATTTTTACAGCATGAGTGGTCAGCCGCACACCAACCTATAACTCAATTGTAAAAATTATGTTTTTGGCTGTTTAAGTTTACTCCTGAGGGGGCTGGTACTCATTTCTTGTGAAAACTGAATAAACCTTGCCGGTATTTAATTTTTGGGGTTGAAATAAACACCGAAACGGGAAATCATTTCTGGCAAATTTGGAAGGATTCGAACCCGAACTCTCGGCATGGAATGCAATCATTCTACCAACTGAGCTTTACACATTTAATTTTCATGTAAAATTATTTATTTTTCTAAAAAATCAATATAAATCAAATTTGAAGTACACAGTGAAAATCCAATGCACTTTTTTATAAATTCAATAGGAAAAACAAAGTTCTAATTCACTTTTATGTTATAAAAATAAAAAAGTCGGTGTTATGGCCGAGGGGTAGAGGCGCGGTGTTTTGAACCGGATAACGTTGGTTCGAATCTTGCGTCTAGCCCACTCGACCATAACTTCGACCCTGGTTCAATAGATGCCGTTTCATGCACAACAAGCTTCTGCTTTCGCATGAAGACAACTGGCCAGGCTAAATAGGTTGGTGGATTGCATTGCTTTGCACAAATCCATTTAACAAAAAAAAAGGGAATAAAAAAAATGTTTTTTCCTATTGAATTTATAAAAAAATATCCAAAATAGTTTTTGTCTCTACAAATAATTTATTGCATATTTTGTTTGAGCCAAGAAGACAAAGGATATTCCCGTCGTAAGTAAGCAAGGCTCCAGGGAACAGCTCTTGATAGAAATGAATCTGGCTTCAAGGAAACAGAGCCAACCGGCAAGTAGCTTTTAGTTTAGTTAGTTTATTAATGAAACAGGTACATGGAAACTAAGGGAATAAATTTATCGAGGAAGTTTTTACTTAGTTACTTTAAATCATAAGACATATTTAAGACAAGGGAACAATATTAAGACCCGTTTTTTTCACTTGTAAAAAAGTGACATCAAGTTCTTTGAGAAAAAATGCACTGAAATCATTATGAAATTTATTGGAACTTTATACTTTTCATAAAAGACTTCCAAGATTATAATTTGTTTCAAAAATTTAAATTCATCAATGAAAAAATAAAAATTCGGTCGGTAGTCTAGTGGTAATACTTCAGACTGGTAAATGGAAGGTTGTTGTTTCGAATTCCGGGGGAGTACAAAAATATGCCGTTTATATTTTTTAAATGTGCTCCTTGCTGGGTTAAAAAAACATAATTCATTTACCAATGACCGGTCTCCAAAGGTTCATCCAGCCTTACAGAAACTGGGTCTTGCTTGAGAATTAGCGACGTGTAGTGACGACCAAAGAGGTTAAAAGTCCGGTCGATAGCTTAGTTAATATAATGCTTGCATTCTATACTGAGAGCAAGGGTTCGATCCCCGCCGAGGGTGTCAGACATGATTTTCCGTTTTGGTGTTTATTTCGAACCCAAACACCGGCAAGGAGTACTCAGCCTTCACAAGAAATGAGCACCAGCCCCCTGGGAGCTGGGAAACCCCCACTTCAATTGAAGTGGTTGATGTGAGGCCAGCCCCCTTACCCGTAAAAATAGACAGGACCCGAATCGCCACATGTGACCCTTTGGAACACGCAAGGCTATATTGTGAAAAATCAATCTTGTGAAATAAATTTATACCGCAATTTAATTAAAAGAACCTTTAAAGTCAAATCGTAACGGCGATTATATTTACCCTTCGGGGATAAAGCTGGTAAGCAATTACACTATATGTGTAGCCTAGTTGTAAAGTTATACATCGTTATTTTTGTGTGAAAAAGAAACGCTTATGCTTGCATGTTTACACAGCTCAAAAAAATTGGCACGAAAAAGAAAATTCAGCTTATTTTCTTATGAAACCTTACACTTCAACAAACAATAATTAATGCACACTCTTAAAATGCATCTCACGTTTTTGTGATGCAGTTTTTTAATGCGCTCCTTGTCTGCAGTTTGGTCACTGCAGCTCACATACACGCTAATGTATCGTCCGTTTGCCTTCTCCATACAAAGTGGCGGGGTGACCAGGCGGCGACAGACTCTGAATTAATTTCGCCTCGGAGTCAGATCGAGAGGAAGAGGGGAGAGATTGAGGGTAAGATGCGAAGGGGATGAGAGGAAAAGATGTATTGTGAAGGTGCGGGAGGGAGTGAGAAAATGGGTCTCCAAGGGTCTGGTGGAGTTTGTAAGATAAACATGATGGTTAGTGGATTTAGAAAATAGCAAAGTTTAGTCGTGGTGAACTATCGGGAAAAAAAACAGTTTTCATTTTGTACTGCGTTATTTTAGAATAAATATGTAAATGGAATTCCTTGACTTATAGCATGGTATGAGGCTGACCACCTATACTGTAAACAAAATGGTTCACATTGCCAATTTTACCCCTGCTTCAGGGAAGCTTCAGAGAAGGTCAGCAAAAGTTGCAGGGCTTATGTTCATTTGTGGTTTAGATTTTTATTTGTAAGTAAGTACACATGCAGCGTTTGTAAGCGCAAACTTACACGTGTCTGTTTGTGGGCATACTTTTAATATCAATTTAAATGTTATATCTAGTATATATTTGCAACTTAGATCGTAGATTATTTAATATACAGAGTCTGTTTGTGGACCTGCAATTGATATGAGTTTTGAATGTTAATAAAGTTTTGCAACTTAAATTATAGAGATTATTATAAAACAAGAGCTGTAGCGCATTGAAATATAGTTCATTTGAGTTGTGATGTTAAGTTTTTCTATGAAACTGGTAATACATTAATAAATTGTACTCACCGTGTGACCATACACAGAGTTTTTTTTAATGTTTAATATTTTATCATCAAGGGATTACTTTTGTAATTTGTAAATAACTTTCATCCCTTTTGATAAAAAATGAAAAAAACACACTAAAATAGATTACATATTTTTTTTATTTATTTTTTTTTATTTAAAAAAATTCAAATGGAAAACAAAGTTTTAATTCACTTATTTATTTCTTTTTAGTGCTCGAACATTTTCGCCTGATGAAAAAAAATAAATAGATTACAGATTGTTATTCAAGTGTCATTTGTTGTATTCACAAGGAAACTACGTTCAGCTATGTTTTAGTAAGAACTATAACTGAAAAAAAAACGTTAGTATTTTTTAAATCTAAGTAAGCTTTGCTTCTATATTAATTGTTTATTTCTGAATACTTGTAGCTGACCACACAAGGTGTTTGTTGAGAACTCTCAACATGGAACACACGACCAAGTAGAAAACAGAACAATGTGTTACCAAATGAAACTTTTGATCAAAAAAATGTGATCAATAATCAAAAACTTATGACTATAGACAAACAAAACATGCACCGTCTCGTCACCCAATAAAAAAACAACTTGGGACTTATCTACTATCTATAATCATTAATCTTAATTGCAGTCAAGATAACAAGCATTCAGACAAGCAGATACGGATAAATTCGCGCTTAGACATGCCGCATGTGGATTTATAACATAAAAACACAATCTCAAATGAACACAAGCAATGCGACTCTTTCCCAACTTCCCTGAAATAGGGAGGAGACATTGTTTAAGTAATTTTTTTTTTAATTACAGTATGGGTAGTCAGCTTCATCAGTCAAGGAACTAAGTTATTGAACAAAACAAATGATTTATTTTAAAATGCCAGCTTATAATCAATGTTTTTTTCCTTTTTTGCTGGCCAAAAGCCGAATAAAAATATCTGATTTTTAAATGTCATTTTGTGACCAAGTAAAAACAACAAAATTGTGATCTATTGTAAACAAAGAAAACACCAAGTTTAGACGTAGCGCAAAAAAACAAAACAACTACTTGTGATTAAGTGAAAACACCATTTTGTGGAATAAAAGAAAACAAATGATACCAACTTGAGACTGAGTGAAAACCAAAAACTCTGAGACTATTTAAAAACAGAAAAACACCAACTTGTGGCCAAGTGAAAACAAAAAAACAAAAACACAAAGTTGCGACAAGTTTGACCTGCGACAACTCGGCACCTTTAATCTTTGGCGGGAAAACATCGCGGTCAACCTTGTTTTCGGGAAAATTAGTCGAACAAAAATACGAGCGGGCAGAGAAAAACACAGATAAGAGAAAGTTGCGGGTCCGGAGCAAATAAATATCTTTCTATTTTTAAAACTTGTAAATACCTAACCGACTTTTTATTTTGGCAAAACTGTTGTTAATATACAGACCTTTCTACTTCTAAGTCGGATTCATATATTTTCAAAATATATCGACGGTTAAAAAGAAGAACGGCATAAACAAGGTTCGGTCAAAAATGCTATATGAATGTTATCCTGCTTAAAATTTTCCACTCTTTCTAATGCGCTAACTCCCATAGCTCTTCGATGATTTTTGCTGTTGTTTATACCCAAGTAAACAGCTGCGTTTTCGAAATATGGCTTAGGTGTAACCGACAAGATTTTGGCTTTTTTTCTCTAAAGGTGCTTGTGACATCAAAAAAACGTAAAACATCGTAAAACCACATTCATAGGAATTCCAATAAATGCCTTTATTTTATTCTATTTTGGAGCTGTTTTGATTTTAACGATATGATAAAAAATTATGCTAGTTTTCTGCAATCTCAAACATTTTAAACTGCTCTCCTGAACAATTTAGTTTTTGTCGCTTATGCCCTATTTTAACCGTCGATATCTTCAATGTCAAATGATACATTAATAATGAAGTTTAACAGTGTGAACAAAAAAAGCAAAAACCATTGAAAATATATTATATTTTGTATTGTTTGTGTATTAACACTGTGAAAATTCATATTCAATAATATTTTATTTATTTAATTAAAAAAATTTCAAATCAAAACACTGTTTTGTATTTTCACGATTATAATTGTTGCGGACGCAGCGAGCTTCAGAGTATTCGTTAAGCAAAAGAAGGCCCTTCTTAGGGCAACCACATAAAGCGCGATAATTGCGGCGACCTCGGTATGTGTAATGTGAAATGTGGACCCTTAATAAAGAAACACTTCAACTTCAGGGTCCACTATCACAAATACCGGGGGAGCTCGTGGATTAGCAATTATTTGATAAATATGTAGATTTGCCTCGTTTGTGCCGACACTCCCACGCCCCATTCCTAGTTTTCGTTCCCATCCCTATCTGTGAGAATTCCCGTTATCCTTTGTCCCGTTATCCCTTTTGTTTCCCAGAATATAAATATGTGTATGTTCTTCGAAATAAATCACTTGTTCTCCGACTTCCGACTTCTTACTACAACTCTTCGCTTTCTTCAGAACTTCGACCTGCTACTCTTCCTGACCATCTCTTCAGATCTTCGATACAACGACCCGCCGCTTTGCCCCCTGACATCGAGATCTTGAATTATTGGAAAGGCAGCTGCCTTACAACCAGCTGACAGAGGAACAGTGTGAGAAGACGGATCCAGTCCACCCGCGCCTGTAGAGCGTCAGCTACATCTGGTCCTTCGCAGCCGGATCCCGTCTTCGACAGCAAGTTCACTTCCTGATGCCTGTTAAGGGATCGTAACACGCTGAGGAAGACGTTTCAAGAATAAACGGAAGGAGACCGCGTTGAATCTGATTCGCGATCGTCCGAATCTGGGAGGACGACGATGGATTCATCAGTGGAAGAAGTGACAATGCGTATGGTTGTGGAGCTGAAGGAAATGATGGGAGAGTTCTTCACGTTTATGAAGGCTCACTCCATCAAAGCCGGCCACGCTGCGCAAGGAGACAAGTCAACGGAGCAACTCGCCGAGGCGGTTGCTGTGCCGGAGCTGCCCGCACCAGGTCCCACGATTGCCGGGAATGTTTGTGGGGCGGAGCTCGGACAGAAGGAGCGCGCGGTAACTGCGGACACCGCGTCTCCTAATGATTCAGCATCTGGAGATGCTGATGACAAAAGACTCACCGGTGAATGGGTGAGGAGTTCACAAGAACATTCACAGCCCTCGATGGAAACGACGGCCGCGGCCTTCGTAAGGGCGAAGGAGGGCGCAGCGCCAAACGGATTCCGGTTAGAATCTAGTAGGGCTGAGGGGAAGGTGAACAGAAATGCGGGTACACAGTGTGCAATGTGTGACGGAGTGCATCGATTAGAGCAGTGTTGTGAGTTCGCAAGGCTTGAGGTACATGCCAAGTGGAAAGTAGCGAGACAACGCCGATTGTGCTTCGGGTGTTTGAGTGGACGTTGTCGTACGTCAAAGTGCCGCGCGCCTAAGTGTAGTGTATATGGCTGCGCGGGCAAACACCATCGATTGCTTCATGTCCCGCGGGACTCCAAGAGTGACTCGGAGGTATTACATGCGATGCGCAGTGAGGGTGGTATGGTGCTCGAAGTCCTGCCAGTCACACTTAGGGAGCCAGAAGGGTCGTTGGATGCGCACGACCTTTTGGACGAAGGCTCTACAGTGACGCTGGTGAAAGAAGAGGAAGAAGAGGATGCTACCCACGTAGATGCGCGTCGAGGACCGTGCTCGGGATTACAGACCACGGGAGCAACAGGGATATGCGCGAAGAACGCAGGCTCACGGCGCGTTAGCATATCCATGAAAGGGACCACAAGTGTGTGCCACGAAGCTGTAGGGCACACAGTGACGCAGCTGCGCTTACCAACGCGCGTGGTAAGCGAGCTGACAGCAGAAGCCTCCAGTTCGGCGGAGGTTAAGCCTATGAGTCTTATGGGCTTGGACTGTGGGTGGCTAGTCGTGCCACGCGGACACGTGCAGTTCAGATGGGATGACATGATCGTGAGTGACACTTTGC
The DNA here is from genome assembly GCA_951799405.1 of Agapetus fuscipes. Taxonomy (NCBI): domain Eukaryota; kingdom Metazoa; phylum Arthropoda; class Insecta; order Trichoptera; family Glossosomatidae; genus Agapetus; species Agapetus fuscipes. Next base: position 16,233,910 of record OX637350.1, read on the forward strand.
TGGGCCAAGTGTCTAGATCAACATCTGAAGCTGCAGTGTACAGTAGAAAGATTGTAACGGGTTTCTCACAACGGGTGAGACCGACTGCGTGGGTGATACGCTTCGTAGACCGCTGCCGCCATCATTGGAAGGAGGAGCAGCTGAAGAGGTCCGGAGATTCTAGGGAATTACGAGCTGAGATCACCAACGCTGGAACAACAGGGGTGCGCCTATCCCAGAGGTGCACAGTTGGCAACAAGGAGGTCCTGGCACGGGAAGAACGACTCCCGCCCGGTAGGCGTTGGCGAGCAGTGACGCCGTACGTAGACGGAGTCAACGTCCTGCACATGGATACGCGCCTGCGGGGGACACAAAATGTTGCACGGCCGTTACCAGATGTAACGGGTTTCTCACAACGGGTGAGACCGACAGCGTGGGTGATACGCTTCGTAGACCGCTGCCGCCATCATTAGAAGGAGGAGCAGCTAAAGAGGTCCGGAGATTCTTGGGAATTGCGAGCTAAAATCACCAACGCTGGAACAACTTGGGTGCGCCTATCCCAGAGGTGCACAGTTGGCAACAAGGAGGTCCTGGCACGGGAAGAGCAACTCCCGCCCGGTAGGCGTTGGCGAGCAGTGACGCCGTACGTAGACGGAGTCAACGTCCTGCACATGGATACGCGCCTGCGGGGGACACAAAATGTTGCACGGCCGTTACCAGATGTAACGGGTTTCTCACAACGGGTGAGACCGACTGCGCGGGTGATACGCTTCGTAGACCGCTGCCGCCATCGTTGGAAGGAGGAGCAGCTGAAGAGGTCCGGAGATTCTTGGGAATTACGAGCTGAGATCACCAACGCTGGAACAACTTGGGTGCGCCTATCCCAGAGGTGCACAGTTGGCAACATGGAGGTCCTAGGACGGGAAGAGAAACTCCCGCCCGGTAGGCGTTGGCGAGCAGTGACGCCGTACGTAGACGGAGTCAACGTGCTGCACATGGATACGCGCCTGCGGGGGACACAAAATGTTGCACGACCGTTACCAGATGTAACGGGTTTCTCACAACGGGTGAGATCGACTGCGCGAGTGATACGCTTCGTAGACCGCTGCCGCCATCATGGGAAGGAGGAGCAGCTGAAGAGGTCCGGAGATTCTTGGGAATTACGAGCTGAGATCACCAACGCTGGAACAACTTGGGTGCGCCTATCCCAGAGGTGCACAGTTGGCAAGAGGATTGAGGTCCTGAGACGGGAAGAGCAACTCCCGCCCGGTAGGCGTTGGCGAGCAGTGACGCCGTACGTAGACGGAGTCAACGTCCTGCACATGGATACGCGCCTTCGGGGGACACAAAATGTTGCACGACCGTTACCAGATGTAACGGGTTTCTCACAACGGGTGAGATTACTGGTATTGACAGCGTATGTGACACGCTTCATGGACCGCTGCCGCCGTCATAGGAAGACAGGGCAGCCGAAGTGGCCCGGTACTGATTGTGAATCATGGGCTAAAGACATCATCAACGTAGAGGTGATATGGGTGCGCCTAGCTCTGAGGCGCACATTTGTCTACGAGATGGAGATCCTAAGACGGGGGGAGCAGCCCCCGCCTGGTGGGCGCTTGCGAGCCGTGACGCCGTACATAGACGGAGACAACGTGCTGCGTATGGACCTGCAGGGGACTCAAAAAGCCGCACCACCGATACTGGATAGAGACAAGTACGTGAAGCTGATGCTAACATACGTACATGAAGCTGCTGGACATCCCGGTGTGGAGCGCACCAGAAGTGATGTGAGGGCAAAGTTCTTCGTTCTGAAACTTTGCACAACCTTACGATGCATCATCAAAGGCTGCCGGGCGTGCAAGATTATGCGGTGCACGCCGCAGACACCGCTGATGGGGAAGCTACCAGCCGCAAGGTTGGCCCAAGGAGAACGACCATTTAACCACTGTGGGTTAAACTTCTTTGGACCCATGACGGTGAGGATTGGAAGATGCACCGAGAAGCGGCATGGTGCACTCTTCACATGCATGACGACGCGGGCAATGCACATCGAGTTGGCAAGTTCATTGTCCGTGGATCCGGCCATAATGGCCGTGAGAAGGATGGCTGCACGACGTGGCTCCCCTAAAGTATTGTACTCTGACAACGGGACAAACTTCGTTGGGGCTGACCGTGAAATGAATGCAGCCATCAAAAGCTTGAGGAATGATGCTAAATTCCTGCAATTTACGGCGTTAAAGAGGATTGACTGGAGGTTTATCCCGCCGTCATCACCGCACTTTGGAGGTGCCTGGGAACGGCTTGTTCGTTCAGTGAACAAAGCCTTGACAGCAATGGTGAAGGAGAGGTCTCCGAACGAAGAGACGCTAGTGACAGCGTTAGCGGAGGCAGAAAGCACCATAAATTCACGCCCGATGACTCGCGTATCAGTGGATGTCAAAGATGATGAGCCTTTGACACTGAACCACTTCCTGTTGGGGTCAGCGGGTGGTATGACCTCCCTGGCAAGATACGACCAGGGAGATGAGAAGACCTGCCTGAAGAGACAGTGGAGATTGTCGCAACAAATGGCAGACGTGTTTTGGCGACGGTGGGTACGGGAGTACCCCCCCACACTGGCTCAACGTCCGAAGTGGAGGAGCCCAGTGGAGCCGATTCGAGAAGGCGGTTTAGTGCTGATCGCGGACCCTAAGCTGGTTGGCCGTGTTCGCCTCAGAAGACAGCAGCGTCCGGATTTAGTACAGCAGAGACTGCACGGGGGGAGTGTTGCGGACGCAGCGAGCTTCAGAGTATTCGTTAAGCAAAAGAAGGCCCTTCTTAGGGCAACCACATAAAGCGCGATAATTGCGGCGACCTCGGTATGTGTAATGTGAAATGTGGACCCTTAATAAAGAAACACTTCAACTTCAGGGTCCACTATCACAAATACCGGGGGAGCTCGTGGATTAGCAATTATTTGATAAATATGTAGATTTGCCTCGTTTGTGCCGACACTCCCACGCCCCATCCCTAGTTTTCGTTCCCATCCCTATCTGTGAGAATTCCCGTTATCCTTTGTCCCGTTATCCCTTTTGTTTCCCAGAATATAAATATGTGTATGTTCTTCGAAATAAATCACTTGTCATAACAATTGTGCTCCTGAAGATGCCTTATTAGGCGAAAACGTTTAAACCAAAAAAAAAAATTTAAAAAAAATTAAAACTCTGTTTTATCCTATTGAATTTTTTAAATAATACAATGGACGATGTTGGAGTGATGCTTTCCGGAATCTGTTGCCGTGGTCTATGGGAGCTGGAGCTTCCGGACGTTTCGCCCATTTCTACGATGGGCTTCTTCAGCGTGAAGTATGATGATGATGATGATCTTGATGAGAACTGTGATGTATCACCTGCATCATCAGCCGGCCGTGTACGCCTAAAACTCTTATTAAAAAAAAACCTGAAAATTCCTCAAATTATTGGTTGGTATGCGTTTGACCAGGAATGCTGTAGAAAATGGTTCACTTTGCCAATGTCACCCCTGTTTCAGTGAAGGGCGGCAAGAGTTGCAGGGTGTATGAGAATTTGAGATTCGTCACTTTTTAAAAAATCCGCAGACCCGAAAAACGTTTTTTTTTTATTATTTTCATCGTAGGAAAAGTTGTAACGAAATTCAATAAATCACCCCATAATTTTCGTATAATATATCTCAATTGAAACGAGCTGTGTAGCTTTCGGCTGGAATTTTGAAACATATTTTCCGGAAGCGCTTGTTCCACTAACGGAACAGCCTTCCGTTACGCCGTTAACTCAAACGAATCGTCCGTTACTAAAGCTTTCCTCTTGATCGATCCTCTACGACTTGCTGAGAGCTTCTAGTCAGGCATTTATATAGCACCAACCTTAGCACAATTATTACGTATTTTCTTCTTTATTTTGAGTTTTTGTTTGTTTTTGTTTCTTTTTCTTTTTAAGTCCTCTGCGGAAGACTCTAGATTTCATAGACTCTAGGGGTCTATGACACTTTTTGTAGTGCCACAGAGGTGTTTACGAGCTTGATCGTTGCTGCAAAGCGCCAATACACAAGCAAGACCCAGTTGCTGCAAGGCTGGATGAATATTTTGATGGCCAGTCTTTAGTAAAGGTTTATGAATTTTTCAACTCAGATTCAAGCCTACAACCTTCCATTTACGAATCTGAAGCGTTACCATTAGACTACGAACAGAATACATTATTTTCATCATAAAAAATTAAGCTAACGCTGAAACAACACGCCCTTATTTGCGTAGTATTCTTTGTATTGAACCAAATACGGCAATCTAGGTATTTTATTCAAAAATAAGATACGTATAAAGAAATGATGAGAAACGTTTTTTTTCTTTTTGCACATACTTTTCTTATTCTCGAAAAAATCCTAGATCGCCACCTTTGGTTCTATACTACGACTCATGTGTAGAACTGTAAGAAGCTCTTAACGTCCATCATTTTGCTTCATTAACATAAAAGCACATCATCATCATCATCACATTACTTGTTATGTACTTTTCAGTATGTAATTTGACAATTTATGTACATTAGAAATGATAATATTATATTATAAGCAAAGTAATAAAATATTTAATAATAATTACAACCTCGGGTTTAGTATCTTTACAGCATAAAAGACTACATTTAAACTTAACTGCGTTTTATCAAAAAATGCATCGAATCTCAAATACCGCTCCTAATGAGCGTTTTATGTTCTATACATTTTTGGTAAGGTAAACGTAAACTTGTGTACTGGAGCCATCAACGCAACCCACGTTGGCTTTCGACAAGATATTCTCTTCTAGAATAATGTATTAGCAGGTGAATGTAGTGCCGGTTTTAAGATGAAAATTGTGATACAAAAACCAAAAAGAGGCCTCAAATTACAACAACATATCACACTCATTTGATGTTATTTTTTATGCAAAACATCATATTCATTTGATGTTATTTTTGACCCAACACATCATTGTTTATTTGATGTTATTTTTGACCCAACACATCATACTCATTTGATGTTATTTTTGATGCAAAACATCATATTCATTTGATGTTATTTTTGACCCAACACATCATTCTTATTTGATGTTATTTTTGACCCAACACATCATACTCATTTGATGTTATTTTTGACCCAACACATCATACTCATTTGATGATATTTTTGGCACAACACATTATACTCATTGGATGTTATTTTTGACCAACACATCATACTCATTTGATGATATTTTTGACCCAACACATCATACTTATTTGACAACATTTTTAAGGCTTTCAGTCCTAATTGTATTCTTACATCACATAAATGATTACTTATTGGCATAAAAAAGAATGTGAATGAAATTGAAAATTTCTCATTGAAAAAATAACAAAATTGACCGAAAGAAAACACAAGAGCCTTGACATTAATTGACTATCTACGCCAAAAAATGTAATATTTGAATTTCACACTTATTTGTGTATTTTTTTTTCAATTGAAATAAGATTGTTATTCAAATATCGGCAATATTTATCACATTAATTGACAAAATGAAAAGAAAAATGACAGATAATGCCGGTAGTATGTACATTTTTCATAGAAAAAAATTAAAAAACAATGTTTCGCGCATCGTACTTCCAGCCAGATACTAATAGCAAGTCACTGCAAAGACAGTGAAGACCACAACGCCACTTAAATAGCTCGCCTTGAAAATGCTTTCTGCTCGTGGAAGCGCAACGCTGGCAGATAAAAAAATCTGCAAATAGACCATTGCTTAAACCGAAAAAACACTACTACAATTTGTCATATTACATCGACCATGGAACTGAAAGTGAAAGATAAAATTTTATTTGAAAATATACATGTTTTTGTAATCTTCTAATAACTTAAAAGCTCTTCATCTCGTCATTTAAATAAAAAAAACGAGTTTTTTTGCAATTTTGAAAACAATTATCAAAATCAAAATTGGGGTCTCTAATTACTCGTAGTTTGAATCCGACATTACATCTGTATAATAAAGATGATGTTGGCATTGCAAACGAGTGTTTGATGAAGGTAAGGCCCCATCTCATCTCAGCCTTACTTACCGGAGCCCTTTACTGGTAAAAGGGGGCCCCTAAAGGTAAAACAGAGCCCCCGCCCCGGGCCTCGTCCCAGAAACACAATGATGTATTGATTCTGCGGTTGATTAACTACAAATCTCTTGCAAAATTAAATAATGCCGGTCGGACAGGCTGTCTGATTCTCTACCATTTTAGTTTCACGTATTATTTACTGACAAATTATATGAACATTAAATATGTAGATATATTTCTTACTGAAAGGTCGTCCCTTTAATGTTTGTATGACTTATGTCCCTCAGATGTAATTTCACATGAGCAATGTTCGTATGTGTACTGGACCAGTGTGTCTTATTGAAACTAAAAATTGATTTTTAAAATATTTAAAACAACTTTCATATTATCGTGTTTTAGGTTTTTCTCAGCTCAGATTGTGTAGAGCGTGATTCTGAAGGCAATTTCCTTGAAAGGTCATCTTTGAATCGAGTGGTATATAAACTAAACAAGTACTGAAGGAACGATATGTTGCATTTGTACTACATAGTGGACTCAAATGGCATCCAAAAAAAAGGAACGTCACCAATCTATGTTGCTAGTGGATACGCAAATTTATGTATAAACTGGATGCTATGGATCCTATTCATTTTGACCTGTAACATGTTTAAAAGGCGCAGCTCCATTTCAACTACATAATGCATATACAAAAAAAATATTCACCACAAATAAATATAAATAAAAAATCCATCGTCATGTTGACTTTGTAAAACATGAGCTATTTTTACTTTACCTCAAACTTTTAAGTAAGTAATTGGCTTCTACAAAATGGCTTTTACCGAGTTAGCTCAAATCGTTTTGAAACTTTAAAATAGAACCTTATAGATCTGCTCATTATTTCGACATTTATTGATTGTTTGACATTTCTTGTTTACGACCTTCTCCTTGTATCTCCCACGCTAAATATTTTGGCAAATCCACCCTCTCCAAGAATATCTTCTTCAGTCGTTTTGCAAGGTTTCATTTTAGAAATCAATTTAACGATACTTTTTTTCGTACGTACGATTTAGAAAACGCGATTTAGAAAACTAGCTTTTAATCATTTAAGACGTCTCGAGGTTTTATGTTCCATTCAGAATTAAGATTCATTGAATGAATTTTATTTAGAACTAGCAGACTGACCGTGCTACGCACGGTTGTCTGCTAGGCCCTTCGGGCAGAGTGAGTCTGGCTTCGCAATAATTTTTCCTCACACCTCCTTCATAGTAATTAAATGCTTTAAGAAGTAATTTGAAAAAAAATTGCGGTAAAAGGGTTATTTAGTTCTTTCATGTTCTGAGATTCTTGTATGAAGCATGAGGTATGAGGCTGACCTCCCATACCTAAAAAAATGTTCACTGAACGAATGTTTCTCTGTTCCTGAAAAGTTCGGCAAAATTGCAGGGCTTATGGTCAAGAGAGGCTGAAATTTTTATTTGTAATAATTGCACATGCAGCGTTTGTAAGCGCAAACTCACTCATGTCTGCTTGGGGGCATCCATTCAATATGAATTATAAAATGCATGTATGCAACATAGATTTATATTCAAAAATTAAAAACATCAAGTGCCACAATTATATGTTAGCGTGAAAAGACATTTGCCAGCTTGTGGGTGTGCATTGTATTTGAATCATCAAAACTCTTTTTGCAACTTAAGATTATAAATTAAGATAACCGTTGTTTAAGGATTTTCCAAACCCAAATTCCTTGACCTAAGGGTTAGTATGAGGCTTACCACCCATATCGCATAAATGGGTTCACTTAACTAATGTTCCCCCTGTTTCTGAATAGGTCGGCAAAAGTTGCATGGCTTATGGTCATGAGAGGCTGAAATTTTTATTTGTAGTTACACATGCAGCATTTGTAAGCGCAAACTCACTCATGTCTGCTTGGGGGCATGCATTGAATATGAATTATAAAATGTATGTATGCAACTTAGATTTATATTCTAAAATTAAAAACATCAAGTGCCACAATTATATGTTAGCGTGAAAAGACATTTGCCAGCTTGTGGGTGTGCATTTAATTTGAATCATCAAATAACTTTTTTTGCAACTTTAGATTATAAATTAAATTTAACGTTGTTGAATCAAATTCCTTGACTTAAGGGTTAGTATGAGGCTTACCACCCATATCGCATAAATGGGTTCACTTAACTAATGTTCCCCCTGTTTCTGAAAAGGTCGGCAAAAGTTGCAGAGCTTATGTGCATTAGAGGCCTTCATTTTAATTTGTAAGTTCACATGCAGCATTTCTAAGCGGGAACTCACTCGTGTCTCCATGTAAGCATGCATTGAATATGAATTATAAAATGTATCTATGCAACTTAGATTTATATTCTAATATTAAAAACATCAAGTGCCACAATTATATGTTAACGTGAAATGACATTTGCCAGCTTATGGGTGTGCATTTAATTTGAATCATCAAATAAGTTTTTTTGCAACTTAAGATTATAAATTAAGATTAACGTTGTTTAAGGATTTTTCAAACTCAAATCCTTGACTTATAGGTTGGTATGCGGCTGACCACCCATACTGTGAAAAATGGTTCACTTTGCCAATTTCACCCCTGTTTCAGGGAAGGATGGCAAGAGTTGCAGGGCTTATGTTCATTTGAGATTGGGTTTTTATAATGTAGGTCCACATGCGGCATGTGCCAGCGCGAAATTATACATGTCTGCTTGTGGGAATGCATTGAATATAAATCTTAAATGATATATATCCTTGCAGCTTAGATTAGATTAGAAATTCCTTGACTTATAGGTTAGTATGAGCCTGAATACCCAAATTGCAAAAAATGGTTCATTTGAAAAATGTTTCCCCTGTTTTTGAAAAGGTTGGCAAAAGTTGCAGGGCTTATGTTCATTAGAGGCCTTAATTTTAATTTGTAAGTTCACATGCAGCATTTATAAGTGCGAACCCACTCGTGTCTCCAGGGGGGCATGCATTGAATATGAATTATAAAAGTTATTGTATCTGCGCAACTTAGATTATATATTCTAATATTTATAAAAAATCAAGCGCCACAACTATATGTTAACGTGAAATGACATTTGCCAGTTTGTGGGCGTGCATTCAATTTGAATCATCAAATAACTTTTTTTGCAAATTTAGATTATAAATTAAATTTAACGTTGTTGAATCAAATTCCTTGACTTAAGGGTTAGTATGAGGCTTACCACCCATATCGCTGTCCCCTGTTTCTGAAAAGGTCAGCAAAAGTTGCAGGGCTTATGGTCATGAGAGGCTGAAATTTTTTATTTGTAAATACACATGCAGCATTTGTAAGCGCAAACTCACTCGTGTCTCCGTGAAGTAGTGCATTGAATATGAATTATAAATGTTAATGCGTCTATGCAACTTAGATTGTATATTATAATAATACTTAAAAAAAATTAAATGCCGCAATAAGTATGGTTTCATATAAAAAGTTGACCTAATCGATCGTCATTATTTCTAAAAAATACATGTTATAACTGGTTGAAGTATAATTTTGAAATAAATAAAGAATATAGGTAGGTACTCAACGGAATTCAAACGAAAAAGAATCGACTTGTATGGCAACTTTGAAGCGTATGTTGAAGTGTTGGCAATTTATTTGAAATTCGAATGTCAAAATGAGTTTTGTTTCTCGCATAGGTTTTACATAAAAAGGTGTTGTGATTGATCATGTTTATTTATTTAAAAAACAACAATTAAAAATCTATTAATGATGAGGAAGCACATCCCAAGTCCTGAACAATATTTGTTGTGAATATGACGTGCATCTGTTTAGGATTTCTTCAGTTTGTCATCCATTAACGCACAATTATTTTGTATGGGGAGGCCGTTGCATTTTATATTATAGGGGGATTTACATAAAAAGGTGTTGTGATTGATCATGTTTATTTATTTAAAAAACAACAATTAAAAATCTATTAATGATGAGGAAGCACATCCCAAGTCCTGAACAATATTTGTTGTGAATATGACGTGCATCTGTTTAGGATTTCTTCAGTTTGTCATCCATTAACGCACAATTATTTTGTATGGGGAGGCCGTTGCATTTTATATTATAGGGGGATGGAAGTTGCTGTTGACGCACTGTCTATCATACACCATTCCATTCTACATCCTAGGAGACATAAACATTCACATGGAGACGTCATCTGATGCTCACTGCTTAAAATTGAATTCCTTACTCCGAGATCTGAGATGTGTTCAGTGGGTTGAAGATGTGACGCATAGTGCTGGAGGTACTCTTGACGTGGTTATGACTGATATGCATGCTGTGATGATTGACTGCAGTGTTGTGGATGTAGGTCTATCGGATCACCACCTTGTCCGTGCCACTATCCCCTTCAATCGTCCTCCTCCAAAGTACCGAACTGTGATAAACAGGGCATGGAGAAAGTTTAATTTTGACAGCTTTCACTCTGATTTGCTGTTGAGCCTCGTGTGTAAGAGTGAATACTATGATAGTGTTGACACCAGTGCCCTGGATCTTGTTAAAGCCTATAATACGGTGATGAGCGCTCTTCTTGACAAGCATGTTCCGTTACGAACAACATTACGTAAGCAAAGACGCTCAGAGAATTGGTTTGATGAGGAGTGTCGAGAAATGAAGAAGTCTATGCGTAGACAAGAAAGAATATACAGATCTTCCCGTTCAGATCAGACTCAGGCAAGTTGGAGGTCAGCACAAAGGGAGTATCACAGTATTGTGAGGATTAAACGGTCCCAATATTGGACACAGAAACTGGAATCAGAAAGAAAGAATCCTCAGTCACTGTGGAAATCGATTCGTGCTGTCTGTGGAGAGGGTCACATGAGCCCTGCTAGTATAGGGCCAGATGAGTTTATACAGCACCTCACAAATAAAATCAACTCTATCAGGCAGGCAAGCACGTTAGTTCCTTTGATACCGCCTGCCAATAGGTGTGGTGAACATCGGTTGCTGAGTTTTTCATCGTTTTCTTGTGAAACTGTCGCTAAAACATTGATGTCTTGCTCAAATAAACAATGTCCTAATGACCCTGTTCCAACCTGGCTCCTGAAGAAATGTTGTAAGGATGTGGCTCCATTCTTGATGGCACTTTCAAATAAATCAATGGTGGAGGAGTGCATATTCCCTGAACCCTTAAAGGAAGCGCTAATAACTCCAATCATAAAAAAGGCGTCTCTTCCAGAAGATTTGGTAGATAACTATAGGCCAGTGTCAGGCCTCCCAGTTTTATCGAAAGTCCTTGAAAAGTTGGCTGCTTCTCAAATAATGCAGTACATGGATCAGACTGGGTGCTTGGCAAAATTTCAATCAGCGTATAGACGCCATCACTCAACGGAGACAATCTTGCTTCGCATAATATCAGACTTAATTGATGGAGTTGAGGGTGGACAGCTGGCTCTGGTGGCAGTGCTCGATATGAGCGCTGCTTTTGACACTGTAGATCACTCTTTGCTTGTACAAAAGCTCACTACCTCATATGGCATGTGCGATGATTTGTTGCAATGGTTGTCTTCGTATATACATGGTAGATATCAAACTGTGCAAGTGGAAGGAAAGAGGTCATCAAGAGTACCATTGGAGTGTGGCGTGCCTCAAGGGTCCGTCCTCGGCCCGCTCTTATTCACATTGTATACAGATGATTTAGAGCAGTTTGTCATCTCCAGAGGCTTGAAGTACTACTCGTATGCAGACGATATCTTCATCTTTAAACTCTGTTCACCTGCAGGGGTTGGACAATGTAAGCTGGACACTATAAAGTGTATTGAAGATGTGGCTGCTTGGATGAACGGAAACCGTCTGAAGATGAACCCAGAGAAGACAGAATTCATGTGGGTTGCATCCCCAAGAAGACAGCATCTTTTGGATATAGAGTCTTTTAATATTATGGGTGAGACCATTAAACCCCAGGATTCTCTCAAATTCTTAGGTGTGCATCTGGATGGGGCACTTTCCATGGAAAAACAGATATCGGGGATTGTGAGCTCCAGTTTTTTCCACCTGAGGCAGATAAGGCGTATTCGCAGCTGCTTACCTGTTGATGCAGCAAGAACTCTGGTGAATGCGTTGGTGGTCTCAAGGTTAGACTACTGCAACAGCCTGATGCTTGGGCTTCCTAAGGTGCAACTAACAAGATTGCAGTCCGTTTTTAACACCGCAGCAAAAGTGATTTTGGGAGGCAGTAGAACTGACCATGTCACTCCTCTATTGCAGAATCTTCACTGGCTGCGTGTCCCGGAGAGAGTGGAATTCAAAATGTGCCTGTTGGTATTTAAAGCACTCAGAGGAACGGCCCCTTCTTACTTAGCCGAATTATGTAAGCTTGACGAGATTTTTGATAAGCGGTGCACTCTTCGCTCGGCGCAGAGTGATGCTATCAACAAGCTGAAAATGCCATCTCGACGGAGCAGAACGGGCTTTGGGGATAGGGCGTTCAGTTCGGCGGGACCGTTGTGCTGGAACCGGCTGCCTTTGAAGCTGAGGACAGAAACCAGCGAGGAGTGTTTCAGGAAGGAGCTGAAGACCACCATCTTCACAAGAAGAGAGTGAGCGGTGGGCGCCCTTGGGGTGGCTGGAGCCACTAAACGGCGCCCAAAAGAAGAATAAGTCATCCAAATATATATATATGTACATAAGTGCATCTTTTTATATGAACAAGAAATTCCGTAGACTTAAAGCAGATTAAAAGTCGATTATCTACGAAAAACCAATTTCAGATTCCTATTTGATACTTTTCCGTAAGGAAACACGTAAAAGTTCGCGTTTTCACATGCCACATGTGGATTAACAATATCAAAACCCAAATGAACATAAGCCATGCAACTCTTGCCGATCTTCCCTTAAACAGGGGTGACATTGACAAAGTAAACTATTTTTTAGAGTATGGGTGGATAGCCTTATACCAACCTACAAGTCAGGGAAGCATCTAATCTAAATTTAAATTGCAAAGATACATATTCCCACAAACAGACAAGTATAAGTTCGCGCTAAAACATGTCGCATGTGGACCTACAATAAAAAAACCCAATGTCAAATGAACATAAGCCCTGAAACTCTTGCCGACCTTTCCTGAAACAGGGGTGACATTGCCTAAGTGAACCATTTTCTACAGCATGGGTGGTCAGGTCACAGGTGGTATTAGTCAAATAATTAATAATTCAACCTATAAACAATAACAATATATTTTGACGACGTTGTCTTAAGCACGCCTTTGACCTATAGAAAATAATTTTATACCGGGAAGACCTCAAATAAATTAAAAAATATATAAAGTTTTGGATGAGCGTTCGTGTGAGGTACAGCTACATATATATTAAAATGATTTTGCAAAAAGTAAAGCAAAAATGTTTACTCGTACTTCCCAGGTAAACAGTTTAATCTTACTTTGTATGAATATAATACACAAAGTTGAAAGAAAAACTTATTTTTTGTTATTTTCATAATCCGCACACTCTGAACTTGTCCAATTTTTCCGGGTCAGCTAATTTTTGGCAATGTGCAATCAGAGGGATTCATAAAGGCAGCGGGGAAGGAGCCAATTATACAGGAATCCTAACAAAAGAATAACTTAGGCCCACAGAGGAGATATTCTAATACAAAAGAACGCAGCGTTTCCTTTGCTGAACATTTTTTTCAGGGAGTAGAACCTCAATATTCGTTATTTTACAAAACGTTAGTTTAACCAGTTTTTTGACGTCGGTTTAAAAAAGTCTTTTAATATGCAGTTTATTCAGAATCGACTGTTGGCTTACCTCTCATTCACTTTTACGATTTCCATTTTAAGGCTTTTGAAATTTTGAAATCTTTCTTAAAATTATTTTTATCAACTTCATAATCCATAATCTAAGTTGCAACGACAAATTCATTAAAAGCTCTCAGATGTATGCCCACAAACCAACACTATAGTTCACGCTTACAAATGCTGAATGTGTACTTACAAATAAAATCCAAACCTCAAATGAACATAAGCCCCACAACTTTTGCCGACCTTCCCTGAAACAGGGGTGACATTCGCAAAGTGAACCATTTTTTAAAGTATGGGTGGTCAGCCTCATACCAACCTATAAGTCAAGGAATATCATACATTCATTTAATTTCTTGATTGTTCTTGTGCAGGAAGTTACTATATATACGAGTTATACAAAATAATGTTCTTGACTTCTAGGTTGGTATGAAGCTGACCAGCCATAATGAAAAAAATCGATCACTTTGCCAAAGTCGCAAATGTCAGGGAAGAGCGAAAAATGTTCATGGGAGATTTGTTTTTTTTGGGATTACACATACGGCATGTATGAGCGTGGACTTACACGTGTCTTCTATGTATCTCATCACGTAAAATTTTAGATTATACCAGTGTTGTAATTCTTAATGTTAAATGGACTTTTTGTGTTTTATTTAATAATTTTATTCGTTGAAACGCAAGTAAGCTGCACATAAAGTAAACTTTTTCTTACGTTTTGCATGTCACATGTGTAACATATTTATTTTTTCTTGTTAGGGGGCTGACATTACGCCATCCACTTCAGTTGAAGTGAGTGTCTCCCAGCTTGCGAGGATACTGGTTCTCATTTCTTGTGAAGACCGAGTTAATCTTACACGAAATTTGATTTTTAAATAAACAATGAAACGGGAAATCATTTCTGAACCTCTTGATGGGGATGGAATCCTAGCCCTCTGTCATGGAACGCAAGCATTCTACCAACTGAGCTATCGATCTTTACTCGTATCTACAAGGCGCCAAACAAGGGATCGAGAGCTTTAAGGTTATACGAGAGCTTAAGAAGATTATTAATATCGGGACTAAAGAACCTCTTTAATAAGTTTTATGAAACTAAAATCGTAATTTTATGTCAAATAACTTTGACTGATCATGGCCAGATGTCGTTGCTGAAGTATATAACTTAATGTTCTTACTCAAGCATTACGTTTCATAAAAAAATAATGTAAATTATCTTGACACTCTTACGAGCGTTTTAGTTTTTATAAACTTGTGTTTAAACGCTATTGTTGAGTATTTACGACCGCATGGCTCATTCCGTAAGTTATGCATCAAAAATTGCAAAAATAAATGATTTGACACAAGTATTATTCTATGTTAGAATTATTTAACTTTTTTTGCATTTTGAATCGACACGAGGAACGTGTGCCCAGAGCATGTTTTGTCGTTTTAACAAAGGCATGCCAAAGTACTGTTTCGTCTATCTCACACAATATATTATGTGGATATTTTTTTTCATATATCGCACGCTTCTAATTAAAGAACAATAAGTCCAAAAATAAGAATGATGGGAAATTACGTTTGATGTTTTGCATGTTTGACTTGTTGCACTAATGTACAAAAAACCGGTAAAATGGCATTTTTTTCTCAAAATATAAGAAATGAATCTAAAAGTAGATTTCAACCTTTAATTTTGTATAGCAATTACCATCACTTGAATTTACTTAACTTTTAGTAATAAACTCAGATTAAAGTTCTTTACAGATCACCGAAGTTAAGCTACATTGGGCGCGGATGCTACTTGGATGGGTGCCCGCTAGGTACACCGCGTGTTGTTGGCATTTCTTGGACCGGTCCGTAGTCCAGTGGCAACACTTCGGACTCGTAAATGGAAGGTTGTGGATTCGGATCCCGGCGGAGCACAAAAATATAACATTTATATTTCCAAATTTACTCTTCGCTGGGTTGAAAAATTCATAAGCCTTTACCAAAGACCAATTTTACAACAACTGGGTCTTGCTTGAGAATTGGCGCTTTCTACAGCAACGACCAAGCTCGCAGGGGGCTCTTAAGGTGTAATACACACAAAAACAACGCTTACCAAATAAATCATCCTAATATTATTTATTCTTGTTAATGTACCTATTCATATTCGTCCAAATTGAACGACTGTCACATTCCAGCTTTTCTTTTCACATTTTTATGGCGTTTCTACATTAAAATCGATTTTCCCTATTTCGGAGTTATTGCTCTTTACGATTAAGGGTGCGATGCGGATCTTTTGTATATGTACGTATTTTTTTTATATTTTCAAAGTGTAGGTCCTAGCGATAGCAAACCAGTGTATTAATAAAGTTTGGCGATAAAAATATTTTCATTTTATTTATCACTTTTTATCTTCTTTTATATCTTATCAGTCCGTAGTGCAGTAGTAACACTTCGGACTCTGAATGGAAGGTTGTGGATTCGAATGCTAGCGGAGCACACAAAATATACCATTTATCCTTGTAATTTATCCTTTGTCGGGGTTATAGCCGCGGGGGCCAAGAGGGCTGATCTTTCTAGCGTGTTTCGAATGGAACAACGTTGGTTCGATCCCCGCTTGGGTCACTTGACTTTAACTTTGACCCTGGTTCAACAGATGCTATTGGGTAATTATTATTTAATCATTCATTAATAATAAACAATAATGAATTATTAAATGATGATATTAATACCTGTTTCTGGCCAGGCAGAATAGGTTGGTGAATTGCATTCCTCTTCACAATTTTTTTTTTTAATTAAAAAAAATATATTTATGTATGTATATATATAACCAGTAAATACTAAATATACCAGATCCTCGATTGATAGATTGGTTGATTTTAGGTTTTGGTTTCAATTTGTAAATACACATGCAGCATTTGTTAGTGCGATTTTACAAGTGTGTGCTTGTGAGAATGCACTTTATATGAATCTTAAATGTTAACATACCTTTTCAACTTAGATTATAGATTGTGGTTATCAAGCGCAAAACTTTGCCGGTTCACTTTGCCAATGTCACCCCTGTGTCAGGAAAGGTCGGCTAAAGTTGTAGGGCTTATATTCATTTATATATTCAATGTCTTTCAAATTTCTTCAAATACAGTAAAAAAGTACGAAAGTTCAATAATAATCTGCAATCTATAGTGCAAAGATATATTAACATTCAAAACACATATCAAATGCATGCCCACAAACAGACACTTGTAAGTTCGCACATACAAATGCTGAGTGTGTACTAGTAATTAAAAATCAAAACCTCAAATGAACATAAGCCCTGCAACTTTTGCCGACCTTCCCTGGAACAGGGGTGACATTGAGCAACTGAACTATTTTTTACAGTATGTGTGGTCAGCGCCATACCAACCTATAAGTCAAGGTATGCGTGTAATTAATAACATTCTAATCTAATCTAAGTTGTAAAGATATGCAACATTGGGGATTCACATTAGATGCATTCTCACAACACGTTTTACACGCAGAACCATTTTCTACAACATGGGTGGTCAGCCGCAAATCAACCTATAAGTCAATGAATATACACAACAAATTACATTTAAAAATAAACATCTAGATAATTTACAATTTCCAAAAAAGGTTTTCGATTTCTATAATAATTTGGAAGCTCCCATACACCCAATAGAGTAATATAATAGTATTGGTTTCAAAGCCACGCGAACACGTGAAAGTTAAACTCCAAGTATGAAAGTCAACGTTTTAACTGAGCCGCGGCGCATACACATAATGTATCAAGAATAAAGCAGCACCTCTCACGAGCGTCTCAATTTCTATATATTATAATAAAATGAACAATGTTTTACGTTTAAAACACGAGAACTCCTGTGTTAGCAGAGTTATAGGTATATTAGAGTTATATATTATGTCAATGTCGCTATGTCTTTTCACTTATGTAGTATGACATTTTACGTTTTAACTCAATCATAACGTAAACAAAAAACCTATTAGGTCTTATACAGCGCTTCAAGTTTGCGTTATAATTTTGATGTATTTTGACAAAACGATTTATTCGAGTAACAACGTTAAGTTTTATTTTCTTGAATATGAACTTTGTAAAGCCAGCGAAATAAATTTTGTTTTGCCAATGCTCCGCGAATAATTATTATTTTCTAAGGTTCCCGGAGCGGCCGCATGGCGCTGAAATCAGTCAAAATTGTGTATGGAACTCTTTCTTTTTCCATTATTAAATATTACTTGGAGGAGAAAAAATAAAACAAGTATTGCATTACAAACATAAAAAATATTACTTCAAATCCTAAAAAGAAAATATACCATTATAATGCAATTTTAGCTACACGATCGTATGCAAAATTTGGGTACTTTTTAAATAATTATAAAAAATCAATGAAAAGTTTAAAAAAATAATTTTCATCTAGAAAAAATAAAACTAATCAAAATGAATGTTTTGAAATAAAAAAAAGTTAGGATTTATTCATAAGAACAGTGGAAATCTCCATTTAAGGTATCTCCGTAAATAAAATTATTTTGAATTGGTATTTTATGGAAAAAAATACCTAATTTTATGTGTTAATTTAAACTGGAGAAAAAATACTACCTTACCATTCAAAATATGGGTTATTTCGGTCATCAAAGTTGGGCGCGCTGACCTCTCAATCACCCTTAAGAACGGATTGAAGACCCATTTATTCACCGCCGCGTCGAGCCTGAAAGCGCCCTTGCAGTGACAGTAGGCACTAAACGGCGCTCTACAAATCATCAGCATCATCATCATTCGTACGTTTTTCGAATTTTACAATAACTGAGGTTGTTCTGTTTACAGGGAATAAAATAATAAAAACAATGGTCGGGTGTTGCGCCCCCCGCGCATGCGCCTCCAGCCCCTAAAGCCTATTTGTGTTACTATGGGGTGGGTATGTAAGTATAAGTTTGGAGAGGGTAGGTATTAGTGTTAATTCGGTTTTGTTTTTCAGCTTCCCCTGAAAATCCCGCGATAAAAGTTAGTGGCCTGCCCTTTGGACTGAAAACGATCCTTAAAGTACTGGAAGGCTGAGTGCACCCTTAATTTCATTCTTCTTCGTACCGCTTCCACCGAAGATTGGCACATTATGGAGATTTTATACTCAGCTGCCGTTGCTCTAATTGCAAAGATGTTGCATGTTTAAGTAAACAATTACAAATATAAAACTGTCGCTTTTGTTTCGTTTCCATATCTGGAGGTAAATTGTCATTTGTCAACGTCTTGTAGTTCCTGTAGGACATATCAATACAATTATGGTAACCATTTCAATCTATCAATAATCTAAGTTGCCCAAATAAATCAAGCTTAATTTGTTTTATTTACTGTAATGATTATAATATTAGGATCATTTTTGGTGAACGCTGTTTTTGGGTGACAAAATAAAAGTTGACTTAAGTGACATAAGCCCTGCACCTTTTGCCACCCGTTTCTGAAAGACAGGAGACATTGGAATAGTGAACGATTTTTCGCACTAGTTAAGGTGGTTAGCCTCATACCAACCTATAAGTCAAGGAAAATGATATTCTTAAAATATTAAGAATCAAACTGAAATCTCGTAAAGAGAACATTTAAACATTTGAAAGCAGTTTTTGTTATGTACTCAATAAAAAATGTAACGTAGTACTAAAGAGCTTAGGCACTACAACTTTTGCAGCCTTTCCTTCAACCTGACTCTCAGCTTAAAATTCTTGCAGTTTGGTGCACATGTACCTGACCCAGTGACCAACTGCATACTGCATATTGGATATACTATTCCCGATTCCGAGGTATGCAAGAATTCCGATCAGGCTTCTGTAGTATGCGGACCTGGATTCTCTGCAGTCCAGGGAGTAAGGGGTAGAGCCGCCGCTTCTGAGCGGGAGGTGTAGGTATGCCGCAAGCAGAGAACTGCTGCAACATCCAATATAGCTAAGTTCTTCCTCTTCGTCTTGCTGTGGATCATTGAACTGTGATAAAAATATTGTCATCTCATTGATCCTGAGATGAGACTGTTCATGAAACTTTTTTCAGGAGGTCGTCTAGCTGGGCGGTGTTGACCTTTTGGCATTTAATAGGCAACGATGAGTGAGAGATCTCCATGACTTATTTAAAAAAAACGTAACCAAGCTACACTACCAAGGAACTTTCAATGGTGCTCTAGCTCTCCCACATGATTATGCAGGCGGTTCCAGGCCAGAGGACCAGCAATTACAAATTCAGGCTCTCCAAACATTGTGTCAACTCTTATCGGTTCTTTAATATGTGACTTGGCTCCAATGTCTGCCGAGCGTAGTGTGAGGCTATTTTTGCCAAAGGCGACGGGCTTGATTAAATCAGCGAGATATTTGGGTGTCCTTCCAAATAAAACTTTGTGGTTCTAATCTAATCTAAGTTGCAAAAATATGTTACATTGGAGATTCACATTACATGCATTCTCACCACCAGACACGTACAAGTTCGCGCTTGCACATGCCTCATGTGAACCTACAATATAAAAACCAAATCTCAAATGGACATACACCCTGCAACTCTTGCCGTCCTTCCCTGAAACAGGGGTGACATTGAATAAGAGTTTTAGGCTTACACGGCCGGCTTATGGTGCTGGAGTGATGTTTTCCGGGATCTGTTACCGTGGTCTGTGGGAGCTGGAGCTTCCGGACGTTTCGCCCATTTCTACGATGGGCTTCTTCAGCGTGAAGTATGATGATGATGATGATCTTGATGAGAATTGTGATGCAAGTGTGTGTACACTGGGGTTTATATGTCTTTTAGACTTATCAGGGGTGACATTGGCAAAGTAAACCATTTTTACAGCATGGGTGGTCAGCCGCATACCAGCCTATAAGTCAAGGAACATACACGACAAATTAAATTTTTTAAATCAATCAATCAGTGGACAGTCTTAAAATACTTGTAACTGAAATGATATCCTCAATATCACCTTCTAGATCTGCTCCATCTCACTCCGTTCATTTAACAATTAAAAAATCACTCTTTCAGCCGTTCCCAATACAATCCCATACAAAATGTAGCTTTGCAGTAAGTTTGCTTCAGAGCTGTTGTAAAATATTACTGCTTGTTTTTCATCTGATAAGCACAGTTTTGTTTCTAACCCTATGCGTGCCTTTTTACCGGGCCACCTTTTTTAGTAAATACCTTATCAGTGTTCATTTCCGCGCAGTTCCTTATCGAAGCATAAAACCAAACGATTGTTGTTTATGGAAAATGGGGAAATTATGGACCTTAGAGCGGTTCAACAGCATTCCGTTGACCTCTACCTACATTTCACATTGATTTTTTATCCCATAGTAATCCAAAATATTGCGGCCTGTTAGTAAACTATAAGCAACTTATAAAATTACAAGGTAGATACTTTAATATTGTTTGTTCGACCTTAAGTGCTTGTTTGTTTTATATCCACAAGAAGGTAAAATCACATGAGCAATGTTTGTATGTGTACTGGACCAATGTGTCTTAAGAGAACTGGAAATTGATTTTTAGGGTATTTTAAATAACTCTCACATTATGGCTGGGATCAGAGAGAGAATAGAATCCAGCAAAAACTCTCTGATCGCAGCAATCAGAGGCCTGAAATGGGAGTTGGGCATATGGCGTCATTGGGCAAGGACCTAAAGCTTACCTAGCCTTTTCTTCCCTGTGTAATACGAGTTTTTTCTTGCTATTCCTATGTACAGTGTACATGTATTCTCTTTCCTTTCTATTTTATCTGTTTAATTAGATATATTGTTTTTTTTTCTCATATATTTCTGCTTTTGTGTATTTCTGGATATTTTGTATTTTCTGCATTTTTGTATTTTTCTTCCATGTACCTACCGTATTTTTGTATCTATTGCTGTATTTTTTTTATGGCTTGTCATGTATTGCACCCTCCACATGATTTAGCTGGAATAATCATTTATTATTATTTTCGTGTTTTACTTTTTTTCTTATGTCAGATTGTGTAGAATGTGATTCTTAAGATAATATCGGCTGTTTGTTCATTTGAGATCTGGATTTTAATTTAAAGTAAACATGCAGCATTTGTAAGTGCAAGCTTACACATGTCTGTTTGTGCCCATACATTAATCTGACTTGTTAATACATTATCTTTGCAACTTAGATTATAGCTTCAATTTTACATAAAACATCACTAAAAGCTGATGCGATCAAATTTTTTATCCTCATAAAAGACGAAATTGATACGAAGACAATCAAAATTTGTTTTTTCAGGTTTTCAAACTTTCACAAAGTTATCTGATACCGCTGTCGTTGTGCAAAAAGCGCTGAATAATTTCACACACGAGTTTGGGAAGCGCTGCCTTTGTGCGTACTTGTGCCATGGGCCCATTAAAAACTTGCGACAAGTCAAAGTTTGAGAACTTTTAAATCTCGTCAAAAGGAAACCGCTGGGGAGCGAGATGGCGCAGAGGAGAGAGGCGGGAATTCCAAAAAATTACATAAAATTCCCAAAAAAATAACCTAGAAAATAATGCCTGGTTAACAAGTAGGCATTCTTTTTTTTTAAGAAATCCTGTGCGGGAGACTCCCTAGATTCTAGAGACTCTAGGGGTCTATGACACTTGTTGTAGTGCCGCAGAGGTGTACGAGCTTGGTCGTCGCTACAAAGCGCCAATATTCAAGCAAGACCCAGTTGCTGTAAGGCTGGATGGACCTTTGGTGACTGGTCATTGGTAAAGGTTTATGAATTTTTCAACCCAGCGAAGAGCAAATTTGAAAAAGATGAATAGTATTTTTTTGTGCTCCGCCGGGATTCGAACCCACAATCTTCCCATTCATAGTCCGCAGTGCTACCACTGAGCTGCGGGCCGGTCAATTTCATTTTATTTACATTTAATTTTATGGATGAACATTTTCTAACGTAGTTCTGGCATTGTTAAAAAAAATAGACAAGTTTATTTTAATTAAACGTTGGTATGAGGCTGAACCCCAATACTGTACATAATGGTTTACATTGCCACATTATTAATGTTAGCTTTGTTTTTAAGGAGGTCAGAAATATTTTCAAGGTTTATCTTAATTTAAGATTTGCGTTTTTATTATGTAAGCACACGCGGCGTGTGTAAGCGCGAACTTTTACATGTCTGCATTAATTTTATAGTGATGTTATGTAAATAGTACTAAGTTATAAAAAAACTAGCTGTAAGATTAATTATTATTAAGTACCTAGAGTAAGGAAATATTACATAAGTAGTTTAAATATTGGAAGCTTGTGGAATATGACATTTCCAGACGAATCTAAGCCTAGAATGTTTTGATTGTAATAGCTTTAAAAGGCAAGAATCGTCTGCAAAGAGTCAGTGTCCAAAATACTCTTAGCCATTACAGGCCAAGTCAGCGAAAGTGAACCATACAAGTGAACCATTGCACGAGAAAATAAATTGTGAACTAAAATAAGTTTAAAAAAAAATCCTTAATTTTCAAAACATTAGAACCCTAAAAACACTACAGTAATCTGAAATGTTATGTAATTTTTATTTGCAACTTAGATTTTAGTTTATTGTAAAATCTGCAAGGAAGTGCGCTAGGATTTGTGAATAAATTTGCATTTCTTTTTCAAAAACATGTGGAATTTACAAAAAAAAATCTATTTACTTAAACCAAAAAAAGCACATCCCATGTCAAATCAACCTGATCTATATTTAAAAAAAAAAGATATTAAAATTCCTTTGTGTACAATAACTAAAAAATAAAAAAGAGTAAAAAAAATTCAAATATTCTACTAATTTATATCATTAAATTTGAAAAATAATGCATCTACCTGTGTGGAGGTGGAGCACATGAAGGTTTTATTTTTATGAAATAAACAGATCTGTACTTAAAGAAAACATCATTCACTCTGATACTTTTGCCACCTTTTCGTATGGAGCAGGGATGGTATTCTCTTTCTTTCTAAAATTTTATGTATTTTTCAAAATCTTCACCCATTTTAGTTTACAGGTTTTGGTTTTTTTTTTGGAAAAAACACAAAAAAAAACATTTGACTCTGCCCCTAACATTCAATAAATTTCTCATCCCCGGCAATGTCACATCATTAATGTGAACATTTCCAGCACAATTATAATAATCACATTACGATGACGATACTTACAACTTTTACTGCCGAATAAAGTTGAGACGAGTGGCAGAGGGGAGTCATCCCTCAAGAAAAAAGTTGCGACAACGTCGATCTCCGCAAATTATTTTTAACTTTAACAATAAAACAATTTCTGAACAATTCACAAATTTTTAAAGTTGAAAAAAGTTTCTTGCGAGACTTCGTTTTTCTTCATTTAACTTGTGTTCATCTTTCTTTTTTCCATTTTCTAAATGAAACATATGGGCATTACAAAATGACAAAGAAAAAAGCACTTTTAAGTAATAAAAAAATAAAAAAAATCGTGGATTTACAGTGACTATTTATCATTGCGTTGTTATGGTGATAATCTAATCTAAGTTGCAAAATATAAGTAACATTAGAGATTCACATTACATGCATTTTCACAAAACAGACATGTTTTAGTTCGCGCTTAAACATGCCGCATGTAATCCTACAATATAAAAACCCGAATATCAAATGAACATACACCCTGCAACTCCTGCCGACCTTCCCTGAAACAGGGGTGACATTGGCAAAGTGAACCATTTTCTACAGCATGGGTGGTCAGCCGCATACCAAACTATCTAATCTAATCTAAGCTGCAAAGATATATATCATTTAAGATTTATATTAAATGCATTCCCACAAGCAGACATGGATAATTTCGCGCTAACACATGCCGCATGTGGACCTACAATATAAAAACCCAATCTCAAATGAACATAAGCCCTGCAACTCTTGCCGTCCTTCCCTGAAACAGGGGTGACATTGGCAAAGTGAGCCAATTTTTACAGTATGGGTGGTCAGCCGCATACCAACCTATATGTCAAGGGACTAAGAAAGGCATTTTTAAGGCCCGTTATTTTCAACGTTAGCATAGAAACTTTGTACTAAAAGAAAAAGACGAACGTATGTATGTCAACCGGGTGGGTAGTTTTTTTCAGCTTAATATGCTATCACATAAGCTAATGCTGAAAATATCGGGCCTTAAAAAATATAAGAAAAAGTATTTTTTTCTTTCATATCATCATGAAACTTAAACGAATAAAGCAGTATCTACTTTTTAAAATGTAAGTAATCATTTTTATTGATTGTAGAGGCATTAACTTTGTAATCGTTCATCTTAAAAGATAAAAATAAAAACAAATTTCTCCCTCCCTTATACCCTCACATAATGACACCATCTAAGATTGATTCCGTTTCTACACCATTAAGTATTAATTTAACCACCTGATGATGCGAACGGATGTTGGCGAAACTGGTTGTGGAATTAAAATATACTCATAGAAATCGAAAACAAAGTTGTTTTTCTTTTTATCTTGTAAGTAATCATTTTGAAGTATTTTTTTTTCATGTTCAAATTACAGTCAAAATAAACTCATTTTCGTAAAGCATAAAATTAACGTTATGCACATATTTTTTGGTATAAAAAAGTGTTTTATATCTCTTTTAATACAACAAAGCCAAAGGTACATCATATTGTAAAAAATATCAATATCAGACATCATTGACTCCTTTTAAAATTTGGAAAAATTCAGTTTCTGAAATTTTTCTATATTCTCTGCTTCAGGGGGGCTTAGAAGTTTACGCATAAACGCCCATTCTACGAATTCCATGAACTTCCGAAGGTTTTTTATCTTCATTGAGGCACCTCCCTTCCCCTTCCCGCTCAACTTCAAACTTCCTCCTTTCCCTCAGCCCCATCATCTCCCAGTTCTTCACTATTTTTACCATTCAAATATTTAATAATTAATATTAATTGAATAAACAATGTTTTAATTCACTTTTATAATTTTATTTCTGTCTAGCACTTTTGCCTACAAGGCATCTTCAGGACAATCAAAATTGTCCTGAAAAATGATTGTCCTGAAGATGCCTTGTAGGCGAAAGTGCTAGACAGAAATAAAACTATAAAAGTGAATTCAAACATTGTTTATTTAATTAATATACAATGGACTTTCACTGTGTAAACCACCAAACCCTAAAAATTATTTAATATTAAGTTTTTCTGTCTACTTCTCTTCAACCCTTATCTTTACCTCAGTTTTTTTTTTCATCATCTTTATCTCAGCTCCTATCATTCCCTTAGTTCATTCCTTTTCTTTACTTTCCCTTCAGCTTCTGCATAGCCAACCATTCGTTATTTTCTTTCTTTCATCTTTTACTCAGACCCTGTTTTAATCCTCCTTTATTTTTATTGCAGTTTCTCTTTTTTTTCTCCACAGACTTTATTTTTCTTTCAACTCTTCTCTTTTTCTATCCTCCACTCAGCTTTTCCCTTCTTTTAGACCCTTTTCCTACTTTTTTGTTCATCTTTTTCCACTTTCTCCCCCTGAGTTTATATTTTTTCTTACCCTTTCCTCCCCATAGCTACTATTTTCTCCTCAATTCTATTCTTTCCTTTACCATTTACTCAGCATGTTCTTGTCACTTCTTCCTACTAGTACTTCTTTTACCTCTTATCTTAAAATTAGTTCCTCTCTTCCAGTTCTTCCTCTCTGTCCCTCACTAACTCTCAGTTCTTATCTTCCCTCTATCTCCATCTTCCTCTCAGCCAGCATCTCTCCCACTGGGACTTGACTCTGAATGTTTGAAACAGCCTTTACACTGAATAATTATACATAAGCAGATTTTGTGAGCGACTAAGTCCCCCATTTGGTCCCTGCGGAGGCAAATGCTGTAAAATATTTTCAAATTTCAGACTCCTGGATAACCTAACGTCTCTTTATTGTGTCTCCAGAGGACACGGAAAATTTATTTTCATGAAAATTTTGCAAAAAAATAGAAACTCTTTGTTTACGCAAAAGAAGTTGCCGTTATAACCTAAATAGCTTTCAACAAACCATAATAAAGTCGGCACTGGTTCCATAGGCAAAAATTAAACGTCGCACTACTGAGTTGCGGTAAGTTAAGGGAAAAAGCAAACTTCTTATTTTTTATTGGCTACTAAGGATTCCAGTCACAAAAACCTCGGTCGTTCAGAAGGAGAAAAATAAATAATAAGGGCAAAAAAAGTGATTGAGATCGAACCACGTACCTTGTTAGCAACAATTCTAAATTTCAATTTATAATTTTTGGATGAAATTTTTCAAGCAAAACACTGTTTATTTTCACTATAGACTTTATTTAAAAGATTAAAATCTTTAAAACAAAATTACGAACGTTTTCGACCTAGAAGGTCATCATCAGGTATCTATATAGATACCTGATGATGACCTTCTAGGTCGAAAACGTTCGTAATTTTGTTGACCTATCTATATAGATACCTGATGATGACCTTCTAGGTCGAAAACGTTCGTAATTTTGTTTTAAAGATTTTAATCTTTTAAATAAAGTCTATAGTGAAAATAAACAGTGTTTTGCTTGAAAAATTTCATCCAAAAATTATAAATTGAAACAAAATGAATTTTCACAGTGTTAATACACAAACAATACAAAATACAATTCTAAATGTTAACTACCATTTAAAACGTGGTTCTACGAATAGTAGGTACAATCATCAAAGAAAATTTTGTTTCCGATTAAAAATTGATTTTCGAAGTTTGTTGTGGAGAAGGTCCGATTTGTTAATGTTTCACTGAAAATTGTCTCGTCTACGTCTGTGAGACGTGACAAATGCTGGATGTGACTCAAACGAAACGTTGGGAAATCCTTTTATAAAATATTTAAAGACCTTACTTAATTCCAATTTTAAATCACAAATAAAATAAGTCTAATTTAATCCTCAAAGAAAAAATAATTAAAAAATGTTTAAATAGATAAATGATACAAATAAATACAAACATTTTTTTTTGTTATGGTTTTTATTCATAAGCAGGGATGGCAAAAGCTGATAACTTTTAAATAACAGATACCAGCTCGTATTTCTTTGACGTATACCAACAGTTTATTGTTTTTTCATTGTGGAGAGATAATACGGAATTTGTTATTCTCGCATTTCAATTCCAAAATGGAAATTTTTGACGAGATGAAAAAAAGTGAAAATTGACTTCGGTGATACAGGGCGCTCACAAAGTCATTTCTCATTCATGAAAAATGAAATGTCGAAGTGGACTTAACTGATGATGGAAGGAATACCGAAAACATTTTTGAAATAAAAAAATATAAACACAAAGTGGGATAAATTAAACAATAAAAATACACGTTAACTGTTGTGAGTGATGTTTAAAATATTTAATGTTAGATTTGGTAGAGAACACATTTTTTTCAATAGATCTGTGATGAGGAAAGAAATTCACTAACCTATTTCGCCTGCTCAGAAACAAGTACATATTACATTACCAATTAATAATTCATTATTTAGAAGAAGAAGAAGAAGAAGAATTCATTATTTAATATTTTAAGGAATTACTAATTAATATTACCCAATGACATATTTTGAACCAGGGTCAAAGTTACTGTAGATAGGCCACGGCGCAGGCGGGGATCGAACTTTCGATTAATTCAATTGCCAACACCTTATCTGCTCGACTATATGACAACATTTTGGATCACTGTTGAAAGTATCAAATTCGTTTAAAGAGATTCGATCCCGGTAATAATCTAAATCTAAGTTGCAAAGATGTGTATCATTTGAGGTTCATATTAAATGCATTCCCACAAGCAGACACGAATAATTTCGCGCTCACAAATGCCGCATGTGGACCTACAATATAAAAACCCAATCTCAAATGAACATAAGCCTTGCAACTCTTGCCGACCTTCCCTGAAACAGGGGTGACATTGGAAAAGTGAACCATTTTTTACAGTATGGGTGGTCAGCCTCATATCAACCTATAAGTCAAGGAATACAAGCTATTAATTACATCCAGTTATACAAACAAACAAACACTAAAAAATCTACAAAACATCTATATAAATCAAAATTGATTCTTGGCCTTAGCCGCCTACATTGCTGATCAGCCGCCATTTCAATATAATAATAATTATAATTTTAATAATAATTATTATTTAATAACAATAATTTTAAAATGATTTATTTTTAACAATAATTTAATAATTTTAGGATGATTTATTTGGTGAGCGCTGTTTTTGTGTGTATCACACCTCAAGAGCCCTGTGCAAGCTTGGTCGTCGCTGTAGAAAGCGCCAATTTTCAAGCAAGACCCAGTTGCTATACGGCTGGATATCTGAAGCATATGCGATATTGATGACATTGTCAGATGGAGCAGGAAGAGGAGACGGTTCTGCAGGGACCATATAGACCGCATGAACGAAGGAAGGATAGCCCGAGTCGTGGCACAGGAGATACCGGACGGCCAGCGTCTACCAGGTCGCCCTCCCAAAAGATGGAAGAACAGCTGGTTTTCTGCATCACAGGAGCAAGCTTCACAATAAATAGATCAGAAGAAGAAGAAGAAGAATTTTCGTAGTAAAAAAACTCAAATTTTTCATAAAACTTTTTTTTCATCTCATAAACATTTCACAGCTTTGTCCCACGGATCACCGTGTGGTTTTGTATTGTTAATGGCTACAAGTCAAACATTTCCCGTCCGTGATGATTTCCGTGATTTCTCCGCTTCCCTCGCACAGAACGTTGGCAACACCATCGAGTAACAGCATAGAGGAGCAGAAACTCAATTAATACATTGATTCATACCATAGCCCACAGTTGTCTCAGTCCTGTCAAACGTTGCAGTAGTGTAGTCATACGAAATAAGTCCAAATCAATTTTGTGTTTCGACACCCAATTATAACACATGCCATAGAGCCTATTGCACAAAACTCCAATCTATAATCTAAGCTGCAAAGATATGTTAATATGTAAATGCATGCCCACAGACAGGCACATCTAGGTTCGCGCCTACACATTCTGCATGCGTGCATACAAATAAATAAAAACTGACATGAACATACACTTTGCAACTCCTGCCGCCTTTCCCTGAAACTGGGGGGCATTGGCGCTTTTTACAGCACGGGGGGTCAGCCTCATACCAACCTATCCGTCAAGCAGACCAAAATCAAGATTAAATGTGATTTCTCCCTTTCAAATACAAAATTTGGTTGCATATGCGTAAGTCAGCTGATGTACATCATCTTTCCTGTTCAAATCCCATCATATTAGTACCCATTTCCGAGAAATATTTAACCGAGGTCCTTACCAGAATTAAGCAATCAAATTTGATGTGTCAACCAAATATTGATTGCAGGTTGGTGCAACGAGCCCATAATGCCTCAAAAGAATACATTTTTTCTTAAAAATTCGTCAATTTTAGCGATTACAATATTAATAACGCGGGTAATCTGTCAACTGTAGCTGTGTTCGGACTGGTTCGGCAACCATTATTACTCGCAATAGTACCAAGTTTCTACGAAAAATTTTACATTCACCCGAGTTTTTTTTACCCATGGAAATGTAGCTGTGAAGTTTTTTGTTCTCTTTCGTACTAATGACCATTTTCGTAAGTAAGTTGAAACAGATATATTATGCCTGTTTTCGTTAAAATAATTTCTAGTCCACAGATAAGTCGATGGGCATTGCCATCTGTTAGCGCTCGCCATATTCCAGTTAAAAATGTGCCGCCCTCTCATTAATATTCATTTTCTGCGGAAATATAACAATCTGCCTCTTAGCGCGGCAGTGATGTACAAAAATACACTCGAAAAATTACACAATTAATTTTGGTGGCAGCCCTGCTTTTAGCATTCCAAATTTGAAAAAGTGAAGTCTATTTTTACATGTACCTCAATTAGGGAAATAATTGGTTCATTTATTTATATATTCGTTTTATGTCATTTTTATGTGAATCACACTAGAAGTCTCAACTCCACGGTAATTCTTACCTACCGAATATCGGTAATATTTGTATGAAGACCTGTCAATTCAAGATGGCCGCAAGTGAGCAGCTGATTAGTATTCATACAAATATTACTGATATTTGGTAGGTAAGAATTACCGTGGTGATGAGACTTCCAGCCCTGAAGGGTTCCTTACGAGCTTGGTTGTTGCTTATCAGTGCCAATTGAAGTCCAATCAATTATGTAGATATATATTTTTTTCAAGTGGTGTAAATATTAATTTTCATTAAATAATCGATGTGTATTTGGAATCAAAAATGCTATAGGTACAGTAATGAAGGAAAAACTATGCGAAAAATGAGAAATAAGAAGAATTGAAGAAGGATTAAAAGAAAAAAAAATACCTTTCAAAGGTTCTGTCTACTTCTAGTGGAACGGTGGAAGATTCAAAGTTGCAGTATCAGTCACGTTTTTTACAAAAACAATACAAACATAACAAGGAATCTTTACCATTTCTTTCGGTGTTATTCACACACAGCAAATCCATGGATCAACCGTCACCTATAGTGAATTGTACATTAAAAAAAGGATGATCCATAGATTAGCTATGAATCAAACATGTTTTAAATAATTTTGTTATATTCGATCGTCTAAAGCTATGAATAGCTGCCAATTTAAAAGAAAATCTTACAAACAGAGAAAGATGGGAGAAGAGTTTTAGGCTTACACGGCCGACTGAGACTTGATGGACACACAGTGTCCATCAAGATCATCTTTATCATCATACTTCACGCTGAAGAAGCCCATCGTAGAAATGGGCGGAACGTACGGAAGCTCCAGCTCCCACAGACCACGGCAACAGATCCCGGAAAACATTACTCCAGCAATAAAAGATTTGACACCTTTTTTGTGAAAATAAAAAGGTTATAACTTTCCATCATGCCTTTTAGAGGATCTGAATGCATTCATATGCTTTCCACACAAAGCGGATACAGGGAAAAATTAAATCGCATAAGACCTTTTGTTGGAATAATCTTTTTTGCTCGTTCATCCCCGCTGAGCTTCCTGCAATCATTCCGCCACGTTCCGCCGAAGATCTACATACAAAAAACCCAGCGCGGAACTCTTACGCGGAGAGCGGAATGCGGAAAACTCCAACCCCCTTTAATTGTAACCAAAACAGAAAAAAAAAAACAAACATAGTTGCATGCACAGAGACAGCCTTCAGCGCGAGACTATCTCAGAATTCATACATTTTTTTGCTTCAAGAAGCCTTGAAAGCTTTGCTGAATTTTGTATTTGAATAGAGAGTGCTTTTCTTACATGGAAGGGAGCCTCGTATGAGAGATAAATTGCTACAATTCATGCAGTAGAAGTGGATTAAATTTTGTTCATGTATTGTATCTAAGCTGCATACTTTTTTTTTTTTTTTTTTAATAGATTTGTGAAGAGGAATGCAATTCACCAACCTATTCTGCCTGGCCAGAAACAGGTATTAATATCATAATGTTACATATATTTTGCAACTTAGACTAGGCTATAGGCGCTATTGCATTTCTCATACATTTTCCTGTATCCCACATGATCCCACGTTAACCGAATCGCTATTTTCGCAGTGGTTATACTCATGGTAGATATGTATACGTATGTTTGTATGAAGAAATTCCTCTTACCTTTTTTGGCAACTTAAAAGTAGAATTCAGGAGCACTGCTATGTTTGAACTCAACCCAGTCGTAAAGTGGATGACCCACAAACTGTCCATACAAAGTGTGAGCGATAGCTGAGTCCCATCGAAGGATGGCCCGAGATATAATCTGCATGGCAAATAAAACCCCAAATAAAAATACAATAAAGGGCGAGCCACCCCCCCCCCCTCTGTACACACTTCACACCAGCCCTGAAAAACTAAGGGAGACTTTTTATAGAATATGGGACGGTTCGGTTTTGTGAACAGAGCTTTTAAGTTCCTTGACGCATAGGACGACTGAAATTTGAGACCAAAAAAAAATGGAAAGAAATATGAAAAATAACATTGAATAATGATTTATTTGGTGATCGCTGATTTGTTTGAATCAGACCTCAAGAGCCCTTTGAAGCTTAATAATTGCTTATGCAAGAACAATTTTTCATCAAGACCCAGTTGCTGCAGCGTTGGATGGACCGTTACACGGTTTGGTTTACAATCTACTTATTTCTAGCTCTTGGTTTATCGACTTCACGGCTCAGTATTTTAATCGACAATGGTCTCTCACACAATTGCGGACCAAATATGTAGCGTCTAAACGGACGTTTCTCGACTGTTCTCGATTTGTTTCAAACATAGTTGATGATACCAAAGAGTTGTTTTACCAGGGTAGTTATAATCACGTAGGCACTAATACTGGCATACGCTAATCTAATCTAAGTTGCAAAGATATGTTACATTGGAGATTCACATTACATGCATTCCCACAACCAGACACGTACAAGTTCGCGCTTGCACATGCCTCATGTGAACCTACAACATAAAAACCAAATCTCAAATGTACATACACCCTGCAACTCTTGCCGTCCTTCCCTGAAACAGGGGTGACATTGGCAAGGTGAATCATTTTTACAGCATGGGTGGTCAGCCGCATACCAACCTATAAGTCAAGGAACATACACGACAAATTACATTTTATAAATCAGTAAATAATAATATCATCAAAACTAAACAGAAAACAAATTCCAATTTAACAAACCCTAGCCGCCAACATTACGGTCGTAACAATATATTTGCAACTTAGATTATAGTGGTCAGAGCTTTTCAGAGTTTCTGGTTCCTTCCACTAGAAAGGAATTGCAGGGACCGAAATGCTTCAACTATTCTGGCTTCCTTTAGTTTCGCTCCAGGCGGAATCTTTCCCATAGGCGGTCACGTAGCTGTGACAAAAAACATAAAGTGGAAGATTGTAGGCGCGTGACCCGGCAGGGGGCGGCGGGGAGGTGAAGGCAGTAGGGGGCCCAGGAGGGGGGAGGCGGAGAAAAAAGCCAATACGGGCCAAGATATATCTGTAATAAAATGTGCCAGAGAATGATCGCACAAAAAAAGGTTTCATCAGATTTATAACATCTCCTTATAATTTTTATCTACTTATATTAAAGACCTATATACACTTCCATTGTTTGGCCAGTTGTTTTGTACGGATGCAAAGCCTGGAGTCCGACTCAGAAACAAGAGAAATCTCTCCAGGTCTTTAAGAACAAAATGCTTCTACGCATTTTCGGACCTGTATTTGAAAGTGACGGGTGGTGTATCCGGACCAACTCGGAGCTGAGGTCCGTGTTTTAAGACGCAAACATAGTGTCGGTAATGAAATCAAGAAGACTCCAATGGGTCGGACATGTACCACGTGCAGAGGACTCCAGGATCATCAGAACTGTCTTGGATGGTGCCCCCTCAGACCACTTGGACGTCCCAGAATGTGGTGGGCAGACAACGTCGAAGCTAACGCCGAAGTTCTGGAAGTGAGGGGACCATAGAGGGAAGCAGCACAAGACAGAGAGTCCTGGAGGATTGTGGTGTGGGAGACCCTGAGCCTTCAAGACTTATGAGCCGAAAAAATTCAAGTTAAGTATTTCAAAGACCGTCCACAAATAGATTTATCCAGCTTACAGCAACTGGGTCTTGCTTGAGAATGAACGCTTTCCATAGCGACAGCCAAGCTCACAGATGCTTATTATTAAGGAGTACACACAGAAAAGTGCTTCTAATTAATCAGGCTCTTTTTTTTTTAACAATTAATAAATTCCTTTTGATGCTAGTTTATTAAATTCACAAAAGCTCTTTTATATAAATTGAAATAAATTTTTGACCGTCGCATTCTCACGACTTTTTTTTTAATGAAATTGATATTTCCCTTTTCTTTAAAAACCTTTATCCTTTGTGTGATTTTGATTAATATCAAATTTCAATTAATTTTATCTCTCATTAAATGGATGAAAAAAATTACATTTCATTTCATTCTCTTTATTTTCGATGTCAAAATTAATTATCTGAATCCCGAAGTATTTAAAAAATTAAATCTAGAATTTTCAGAGATAAAAAGAAAAACCGCTTTGTTTTAGATTACTATGAGTATTTTATTTTATTTAATACCACAACCGGTTTCGCAAACATCCGTTCGCATCATCAGGTGGATAAAGTATTAATTCAGGTCCACATTCGGCATTTGTAAGCATAAACGTATACGTGTCTGCTTGTGAGAATGCATGTTATATGATCGTTTTTTTTTTTTTTTAAGAAAATCCTGTGCGGGAGACTCCCTAGATTCTGAAGACTCTAGGGGTCTATGACACTTGTTGTAGTGCCGCAGAGGTGTACGAGCTTGGTCGTCGCTACAAAGCGCCAATACTCAAGCAAGACCCAGTTGCTGTAAGGCTGGATGGACCCTTGGTGACCGGTCATTGGTAAAGGCTTATGAATTCTTCAACCCAGCGAAGAGCACATTCGAAATATCAATGGTATTTTTGGGTGCTCCGCCGGGATCCGAATCCACAACCTTCCATTTACGAGTCCAAAGTGTTGCCACTACGGACTACGGACCGGTCCGAGAGTCGTTAAATGTTGTAGCCCTTTTTTTTAGGATGATTTATTTGGTGAGCGCTGTTTTTGTGTGTATCACACTTCAAGAGCCCTCTGCAAGATTGGTCGTCGCTGTAGAAAGCGCCAATTCTCAAGCAAGACCCAATTGCTGTAAGGCTGGATGGACCTTTAGTGACCGGGCTTTGGTAAAGGTATATGAATATTTTACTCATCGAAGAGCATATTTAAAAATATAAATGTTATACTTTTTGTGCTCTCCGGGATTCGAACCCACAACCTTCCATTCACGAGTCAGAAGTGTTAAAACCACTAGACTACTGACCGGTACATAGGTTATAGATGATTCTTTATAGATACATTTCTTTGTCTCCAACATCTATTCAAAAGGATAAATCTAACTACTCTGATGGAGTCTATCTCTCATTCAGCCGGCTTCAGAAACAAGTGCTTTTCAATCTGAGACCTCCGCACAGAGAGCCCGAGAACAAAGCCTTGCCGGTCACAAAGCGAAGCCTTTCTTTTCAGCCATTGAGGGGATCAAACTTGGCGCGAAAAACTCGCCGATTGTAGGATCTCGCCCTTGAACACTTGGCCCGGCAATCTAACAAATAATGGACAAGTTAATAAGCTATCTGTTTTTTTACAAAACTTCAATTTATCGGAATTTCAAAATTGAACTGTACGCAAAAAAAACGCAACTAAGCTACACATATAGTGTAACTTCTTACCGCGTTATCCCCAAAAGGGTCGCATGTGGCGAGTTGAACCTATTTATTTTTACAGGGCCGGCCTTACGCCAACCACTTCAGTTGAAGTGGAGGTTTCCCAGCTCCCGAGAGTGCTGGTACTCATTTCTTGTGAAGGCTGAGTAAGCCTTGCCGGTATTTTATTTTGGGGTTTGAAATAAACACCGAAACGGGAAATCATTTCTGACACCCTCGGTGGGATTCGAACTGTGATTCATTTTTTTTAGGGAATTCCTGTGCGGGAGACTCCCAAGATTTCAGAAACTCTAGGGGTCTATGACACTTGCTGAAGTGCCGCAGAGGGGCAAACGAGCTTGATCGTCGCTACAAAGCGTCAATACTCAAACAAGACCCAGTTGTTGTAAGTGCTAGTTGTCTTCATGTGAAAAAGAAGCTTGTGTGCACGCAATGGCATCTGTTGAACTAGGGTCAAAGTTATGGTCAAGTGGGCCAGACGCAGATTCTAACCAACGTTATTCTGTTCCAAAATACGCTAGTCAAACATGCGCCTCTACCCCTCGGCCATAACAAAGACAAAACAAGAAAATAAATGTATCCTCTGAGTTTACTTACCTATATTTATATTTTAATTACGCAGAATATCTAGATTTCTGAGGCTCTTACCACCCCAAATAAGGAAATTGGCAGAAAAGTTGCAATCTTTGAAGGGACCAGTAAAAAAGCCGTCAAAGTCACAGTCTCGTCATTTCCACTTGAGCGGTGACTGATTCAGTGTACACGCTAAAGCTGTACACGCTATACATCTTCGTCTCCCTCTCTCCCCCGCGGGTCTAGTGAGAGAGAGCGAGAGGCCGCATAAGGTTTGATGACCGGCATTTGTAACTAATGTCACTCGGTCCTGGATCGAAATGTTAACTCTGCAAGCACAATATGGGAATTCCAAACTAGGGAGAAAGGATCTCAACACAAAGCAGATTTCAACGAGAAGTTATAGAAAACAATGTATTCAACGACCGGTCCGCAGTCTAGTGGTAACGCTTTGGACTCGTTAATGAAAGACTGTGGGCTCAAATCCCGGCAGAGCACAAAAAATAATCCATTTAGATTTTTAAATATGCTATTTGCTGTGTTGGAAAATTCATTGCCTTTACCAAATACGGATCACAAAAGGTCCATCAAACCTAACAGCAAATGGGTCTTGCTTGAGAAAAGAAAACGCCTATTCTCAAGTAAAACGCAGTTGCTGTAAGGCTGGATAGACAGGTTTTTGTAAGTCACATGAATTTTTCAACTCAGCGGAGAGCAAATTTAAAAAATTAAATTATTGTTTTTCGCTTGAATTCGAACTCAAGTCCTTTAGTTTACTAGTCCGCAACGTTAGCCACTAGACTATAGACCGGTCAAAATGGCTAAAGTTAACAATTTTTTCTGCAAATTCTGGACTAAAATAAACTTCTAATTCAATAAATCGCTGTAAGATTCCAGTCATCTAAATCTAAGTTGCAAAGATACATATCATTTGAGATTCATATTAAATGCATTCTCACAAGCACACACGTATAAGTTCGCGCTAACACATGCCGCATGTGGTCCTACAATATAAAAATCCGATCTAAAATGAACATAAGCCCTGCAACTCTTGCCGACCTTCCCTGAAACAGGGGGGACATTGGCAAAGTGAACCATCATTTCACAGTATGGATGGTCAGACTCATACCAACCTATACGTCAAGGATAATCATCGGGCCACGATAACAAAGAAGAAAACGCAATTGAGGATAAATACCATTCTGCTTTATTTGTTACTCGTATAATACTTGAATAAAACTGTCGGTCCTGCGACTTGTTTAAGCTGCGTTTGAATTTGTCAGATGGAGCGGAAGAGCTGCGAGCACACTTGACCACTCTCGCAGATAAAGATGACGTATCCCTAAAGTGTTTGGACAAAACTTTAAGATGTGCCCGGACATTTACGTCCGCCAAAAGTCGTCCCGGCGTCAGGTCGACCGGAAAAGCTCCGTTCTCGGCTAAGTGGAATTTTAAATCAAGAAAAGGTTTTTCTTTCTCCGCGGGGGCGAAGCCTCCCTCACCAGCGGAGGGAGAATAACAAATTGTCAAAGGGAATCGGGGAAAAAACGTAAATGTTAATTTCACTTTCGAGTAATTTGCAAGAAAACCTTATTTGTGCTGAAATCAAGCGTTCAATGGAACTTTTTTCCGTTTCAATATTTTAACAGGTGATTTTTCCTCTCTTTTCTTTTTGAAACGATGTTTGAATAAAACAAATGAATTGCTTCACAATGCTTCAAAGGATAATAATGTTATTCTCAAGGGTTTCTTTGTGCAAATATGAATTTATTATTCTTGAGCGTACAAAAGGAAGTATTAATATTATTATAATTGTAGGTAAATATTCCTTGACTTATAGGTTAGTATGAGGCTGACCACCCATGCTGTAAAAAATAGTTCACTTTGCCAATGCCACCCCTGTTTCAGGTAAGGTCGGCAAGAGTTACAGGGCTTGTATTCATTTGAGATTGGGTTTTTATATTGAAGGTCCACATGTGGCATGTGTTAGCGCGAACTTATACATGTCTGCTTGTGGGAATGCGTTTAATATGAATCTGAAATGATATATATCATTGCAGCTTAGATTTAGATTTAGATTAGTTTTAGTACAAACAAAAAATATGCTTTTGGAACCTGGAAACTGGCCGAACATGGCCAAAGCTCCTTCAACAATGGCCCAATAAAGGACGGAAACTTATAGCGATGAAGATTTCACTCTGAACTATATGGCTTGCATGAGCCAAAGCGTTGATATGGTGTCGACAAAAGTCAGCAGACTGCAATACATCAATCAAGGAACCCTTATTATTCCTCACGCAACTAAAAAAACGCAACTAAGCTACACAGATAGTGTAACTTCTTGCCTGCATTATCCCCGAAGGGGTTGCATGTGGTGATTCGGGACCTATTTATATTTACGGGAAAGGGGGCCGGCCTCCCACCAACCACTTTCAGTTGAAGTGGGAGTTTCCCAATTCTGGGGAGGCTGGTTCTCATTTCTTGTGAAGGCTGAGTAAATTTTGAGATCGAACCCTTGTTCTCGGCTTAACACAATATTTGGAGAGCGTGCATTTGCAGTTGCTGGCCCTCTGGCCTGGAACCACCTGCCACATCATGTAAAAGAGCTAGAGGACCATGGAAAGTTCCGGAATGCACTGAAGACAAGCAAATTTCTGGCATCGTTTGCACCAGCGCCCTTGGAGTGACTACATCACGAAACGGCGCTATAAAGAAATCATCAACTCATCATCATCATCATCGGCATGGAATACAAGCATTCTACCAATTGAGCTATCGACCTTTTTATGATTTTGAAATACTGAAATTGAAGCACTGTTTCAAAACATGGTTATTATTTTTATTGAATGATAAAAAAACACAGAAAATAATGACCTTCATGGCATTGCGGGAATATTTTCACTGTTTTCTTGAAAAAAATAGCCAAGATTCTCTTCTGCCAGTATTGATTCAGTATGTGTGTTTGAACGAACTGTTAGGTAATATTTGCCTTTGGATCACAGGCTATTAAATTCCGTTTTCCTTTTGTCATTTATTATTCTTGTCTATCCTTACCTACACACAATGTAACAACACTCTAATGTGAGGAGTT
Source organism: Agapetus fuscipes (assembly GCA_951799405.1). Taxonomy (NCBI): domain Eukaryota; kingdom Metazoa; phylum Arthropoda; class Insecta; order Trichoptera; family Glossosomatidae; genus Agapetus; species Agapetus fuscipes. The sequence continues at coordinate 16,273,458 of OX637350.1, forward strand.
CACTGGTTTTTTGACCTCGAGTGAGAAGAACCGCATATTATTATCCCTTCAACTGCATTAAAAGTTGAACCCGAAGTTGACACGAAGAACCATAAAAACTACAAAAAAGAAGAACATTCGGGAATGAAATGAGTCCTATCTAATTAGTCCTTGATTTCCTATCCTTGTTCATGTAGTTCTTGATGACTTTGGCAGATTTAGCAATTGATCAGTTTGCTCAAACGTGGAATTAACTAAGAAACAGTATTCAATTCTTTTTACAATATATATTGTGGAGTCAAACTTGGCTTCACAAATGTGTAAACGCAAACCTATATGTTCCTCGTTTTGTACAAGAATGCAACGAGAGCTTCTATCACCAATACAGCACTGCAACCTAGACAATAGACAAGAGATAGTCAACAGTCTTTTAATCTTCTGATTCATTAGAACACACTAGATATCTGTGTCTAAATCTCAAAGGGAGATCATCCGTCTGTAATGCTCCATTGTTGCTACTAATACCCAAGACTGTTACTTAGTCTTGGTTGCATATCACTTCGAACATCAATCCTAATCCAGAGATGATCTGCGCTCTAGGAAACGGACTATTGCATGAGACTATAATGCATTTGAAGTTCTACTTTGATCTATGGTCTATAAATAAATCTAAATAAAAACAACTATAATGTATTGGAAAAGTTTCAAATTACAGGAATAGCGTAGTCTCGTCGATAGCTTAGTTGGTGGGATGCTTGTACTCCATGCTGAGAGCTTGGGTTCGAATCCCCCTGAGGATGTCACAAATGAATTTTTACTTCGGTGTTTATTTCAAACCAAAAAATTCAAACCCTGCAGGGTTTACTCAGCCTACACAAGAAATGAGTACCAGCCCCATCGGGAGCTGGGAAACCGAATTGGGTCGTGTAGCTTAGTAGAAAGTACACATGCAGCATCAGTGTGTACTTAAAATTTAAAGAAAATTCTTTGAATTCTAAGAAAATTATCGAGTTATCAAGTTGTATATAATGTGTATTTGTAGGTTGTAGCACTGCTGTGCTGGTTCACTTTGGCAATGTAACCCCTGTTTCAGAGAAAGTCGGCAAAAATTGCTGGTTTTATGTTCATTTGAGGCTTGGATTTTAATTTGTAAGTACACCTGCAGCGTTTGTGAGCGCGAACATACACGTACCTGCTTATGGGCATGGTGGCATTATGAATTTTAAATGTTAACATACCTTTGCATCTTAGATTACAGATTAAAGATAGAATCTTACAAACTTATTAGACTTTGCAACTTAGATACCTTATAGAATGTAAAGATTATGTAGGTATCTCTATAATCTATAATCTAAGGTGCAAAGATATATTACAATTAAGAATTATATTTAAAGCATTCCCGAAGCAGACACGAATAATTTCGCGCTTAAACATTCCGCATGTGAACTTACAATATAAAACCTAATCTGAAATTAACATAAGCCCTGCAACTCTTGCCCACCTTCCTAAAAACAGCTGATCAGCCTCATACCAACCTATAAGTCAAGGAAGTTATTGCTAGAAAAAGCTGGATAAACCTTATTAGTTTTTAAGCACGATTTAAAAGAATAAAACAAATGTAACAGTCGGCCTTTGTTTTAAATGAAACAACTAACAATATTTATATTTTTACGTGAATAACAGACAGCGTGATAAAAAATAAACGTGTTTATTTGACATAATTGGTCATATTGTATTTTGTAAGCCTTGCATACAATGTTTATTTCAAATTCATGAAAATTTGATATGGGAGCTTCAGATTTAATAATAGTTCAAATAATAGTCGGGTTTTTTTGTATTGCACTCAACAATGAGGGAAAAGTATTTATTTTAAAAAATAAAAATCATCCATTTTTGTTATGTTGTTTTTTTGCATACACACAAAAACTTTAGATACACAATCAAAAAGTGATCCGGTATGATTTTTCAGTAAGACACACTATAAGTCTTTCTACAATAAAATATCCTAGATTATTATAACCACAAAAATATATATTTTTTTAGTGTTAAATTTTATCTTTTCTGTAATTAAATAATGCCTCAAAGATTAATTTTAATATCTTTAATTTAACACGTCTTAGTTAATTACTAAATGTCGTAAAATGTATTTAATATAATCATAGAACGTTAATAAAATACTCGTGCGAATCATCTCAGGAGGTGACTTTTCATATTTAATATCATAACATCTTTATCTCATTCTGTTTAACTTATGAATAAGGAAATACTTACGTAAGCTCATTAACGAAATAAAACTCTTATCTTAGTTTGATTAACGGCTTAAATTAATTTCTCAGTAAGTAATTAGTTAAAAAACGATAAAAAAAGGCTTCAATACCTACGTCCCTTTATTCATTACAACTTACAAGTAAGGATATCTCTAACGTAAGTCCAAATAATTACTAATCATTTTTTTTTTAATTTCGTTTGTTATCCAAGTGTACGATAATTTAAGATTTCTATAATCTATAATCTTAGCTGCAAAGATATTGTTATGTAATTATTTAAAATAAGTAGGTATTAGTTATAGTTATAGGAATTCTGTATTGTATTGTGTGGGTAGGAAACATTGAATAAAATACTTGAAGCATCGAGAAATAATGATTACTACGCCTTTCTGGAACTGTCTAGCGAATATAGATCTAGATTGTACTGTTTTGATGAGTATAAAAAGGGTGCAAGTTGCTTGCAGAGCCAGTATCCTACGAGCTTTACAACTACATTGAACCAACTTAACCAGTGAACAGAAACCAAGTGTAATGGAATAGTCGAGACTTTCTTTGTGAAAATAAATTATTAAAAGTGTAAAATAAACAACTGTATAAGAAGACCAGTATTTTTAATTGAAAGACTTTTGAACCCTAAAATCGTAACAATATGTTAACATTTAAGGCTATATTAAATGCATGCCCACAAACAGGCGCATGTAGATTCGCGCCTACACATTCTGCATGGGTGCAAACAAAAAATAAATAAAAATAAAACTCACATGAACATAAAAACCTTGTAACTCCTGCCGCCTTTCACTGAAACCGGGATGGCATTGGAGCATCAGTCAAATAGCTTTTTTTATAACCTAATAAATTTGTTTTATAACCAAATTGCATAAAATATGGTGTGGTGATGACTATTTTCTAGGGGCATTGAATTCTGTTTTTACAAAAAAATAACAACACTTAATAAAATATATACTTTAGATAATTGTCTTACAGTCTCAATAAATTAATTTTAATGTTCAAATCTGGCATTATTGTGAGCTACGCAAATATTATTTACCTAAACAAAATTTCAAAATCGTAAAACCATTTCAAGATGAAAGTATTATATTAAGTAATTCCAACAATTTGCTTGTATTTTCACAAAGACAGTAAAGTGCTGAGTTATATTTTATTTTATTTAATACACAAATGTTTTTGCAGCACTCGGTGTCGTATTCCATCATCTCACATTTCTCACAAAATGAAATGAAACATCGTAGCCCCAGATCAAGCCTGGCGTAGCACGCAAGCCGCGTAGCCGTCTCTTATTTCAAATGTTAATTGTATCAGCTACGGCGTAGAGGCGTCAAAAGAGAAACACCTGTCTACGAAGCGAGCTTTCAGCGGAGCTTTTTTTGCAGGGAAAATAAAGAGAACACAAACACACGGTGGAGAAAACTTGAATCGTTTAGGGTTTTTATTAGAGTGAGGAATTTTCTTTATTTTCCGTAGAGTTTTCCCTCGTATGGGATGGGTTAAGACAACGGTTCCCAAAGTGAGCTATAAATACACTAGGAGGCTGATTTCTCTTAAACCATATTATTGTTACCGATGTATTCAATGTAGATTTATGGGGCACAATCATTATTCCTTGACTTACAGGTTAGTATGAGGCTAACCACCTATGTATACTGAAAAAAAATATTCACTTTGCCAATGTCACCTCTGTGTCAAGGAAGGTCGGCAAAAGTTGTAGAGCTTATGTTCATTGGAAGTTTGGATTTTATTTGTATGTTCACATTCAGCATCTGTAAGCGCAAACTACGCGTGTTTGTTTGTGGGCATGCATTTGATATGAGTTTTAAATGATTATATATCTTTGCAACTTAGATTATAGATAGCTAATCTCATTTAGACAGCAACTAAAGTTCAGATAAATTGGTAGCATTGTACATTTTATTTCAAGAACAAATCAAATATTGCTGATCCAGTGTGGTTGATGGTTCAATTACAGGAATACTAACGTACCATCCTAGATGGCTAGGGGGTTTTCCAGCTCCCGAGGAGGTTGGTTCTGAATTTTATTTTGAGTTTGAAATACACCCTACAACCAAAAATTATTTTTTGCACTCATTATTATTTAAGATTCAAACTAAATGCATGCAAATATGCAGACACGTGTAAGTTTACGCTTCTTAAATTATTTTCTTAATAGCAGTGTTCCTAAGCTTAAAGGTCAGTATGCGGCTGACCACCCATGCTGTAGAAAATTGTTCACTTTGCCAATGTCACCCCTGTTTCAGGGAAGGTCAACAAGAGTTGCAGGGTGTATGTTCATTTGCGATTTGGGTTTTTATACTGTAGGTTTACATGCGCCATGTGTAACCGCAAACTCATACGTGTCAGCTTGTAAGAATGCATATAATGTGAATCCACAATGTTACTTAACATTGCAACATAGATTAGATTAGATAACGACCCAAATTTTGAATGTGCATGAATCCATATATGTAAACTTTTGCTCAAATTTATTGAAACAATAATAATAATAAATCTTGGTTCCAACCCGATCACGCGGAGAGTGCAATAAGTGACCAGCCATACAAAAGAAACATTGATAAAAAAAAATATGAGAAAATAGAAACGTATAAGAAAATAGAAACAGATGACACCGTGGAGATGAAGAATGCGTTGTGGCTGAAAAACCTATGCTGACATGGTGACATGGGCAAAGTGAACTATTTTTTACAGTTTGGGTGGTCACTGGTCAGCCTCACACCAACTTACAGATCAAAAAACATTCCATTGACGATCTTTAAAAGGTAAATGGCGGAGGCAGAAAACAGTTAGTATTCACAAATAAAATTGGAATTGTATCTTAGATGGTTAATGGAAAAAAATATTAAGGGGCCTGCGAGACATAAGACTTTGAGAACTTCTGCGGTAAGGGAATGTTTCAACATTGCGGAGGTATTCACTCATTGTTTTTGTTTTTGTGGATTTGGGTTGTGTGTGTGTATGTGTGCGTGTGTATGTGTGTGTGTGTGAAGGTTTTTTGGACTAAACGAAAATCGATAATGTTGGGCTTTTTGAATAAAGTGTCTTTCTGGGATTTTTTCATGTTTAAGATGGCAAGATGTTGTTTATGGAGCTGTAGAAGTTGAATTATAGAATTACATAATATTGTTTTATGGAAAGTAGAACAAAATCCAAACAAACAAATCATTTGAGTATTTTTCAAGTTACAAATTTATAAACTTAATTTCTTCATTCAACGAAGCAGTCGTTACTTTTCTATAATGGTACTAAAAAGTTGACAACTGTGAAACAAAAATAAATTCACGTATGATTTAACTCAAAATCAGTTTTACTTTAAACACACATCCGTTTGAATTTAACATCAAAGAAAAAGCGTGAAATTTATTTCAAAAACTAAAAATTCAGTGCACAATATATATATCTCTGGCATGCAACTGAAGTTTCAGCTTCAAAGTTTTCAGCGAAAAAAAAAATAAAACAAAAAAAAGCTCGCAGCTTCCGGCAGAGATATTTATTTAGAGATCTAATGCTCTTATTCCAGGGAGCTCTCGCAAAAGTGCATTACCATAAAAAAATCCGAGAATTTATTCGTTTATTTTAATTCAAAAGCTCCAGCAAAAGCTCGCGGAGGTTTCTGCAGGATCAGCGAAAGCTCGCGGCTATAAATCCTGAGGCACCTGAAAATATTGAATTCCAAAAAAAATGTGGGAATCCATTGAACTGACGCATAAATCAGGGCCTCGTTAATTCTCGCTTAGACGGGGAACGCCAAAGGGTCGCCGAAGATTTAGTGAGCGGGTTTGACACCCCTGACATAATGCTAAATATGAAATATTGCAAAACAGAAAAAAAAAACAATAAAAACGATGCTATTCTATTGACCTTACGAAGATTTGACAGCGTATGGAGCTTTTGCAATTTCAATCATTTTTGATGAGATTCAACCGGGAATAATTGAATTTTTTGATAGGTACATTTTAAAATAAAATTGCAGAAAACTATATCTCCTTTAAAATAAATAGTATTTGTTAACAAGCTATGTCCGGTCGATAGCTCAGTTGGTAGAGTGCTTGCATTCCATGCCTTGAGCTCGAGGTTCGAGTCCCACCGAGGGTGTCAGAAATGATTTCCCGTTTCGGTGTTTATTTCAAATCTTAAAATAAAATACTCGGTTTTCACAAAAAATGAGTACCAGTCCTCTCGGGAGCTGGGAAACCCACACTTCAACTGAAGTGGTTGGCGTAAGGCCCCTTACCTGTAAAATACATAGGTTCAACTCATGCGACCTCTTTGGGAATAACGCTGCAAGAAGTTATACGATAAGTGTATCTTAGTTGAGTAACGTACTTTACCATATTAATTTTGTTTATATTTAAAAAAAAATAATCTCCACTGAAAGTTTGTGTCGAAATCTTAAGGCCCAGACCTGCAGTTTTATCAGTGTTATACAATTAAAAAAAAAATACTGTTTTTATCTTTTGCTTTATTAGATCTTTGTAGTTTGATGTTTTGTTTTTTCTCACAAACCTGTTTGAGAATTTTGTGAAAAGTGATACACACGATATCCAGCCCGTATTTTCAGGAATAACCTGAAAATCTGAAAATGACATTAAATTCGTGAAATGCCGCGCTATCGGCGGCATAATGGAGAATGTGTGGATAAAAGGATTTGCAAAGGCATATTCGCAAAATGGAATAACGATATGCCGCGCACCCCAAGATTACAGATTATTACTGCCTAAGTGTAATCTAATATTATGTAATATGCCTTAATCTGAAGGCTGGAGGTACTTTGTCACCCCTGTATTCGAACAGATGTTAAATTTTTAGTGATTGATTACAAATGGTTCAGCTTTGTACTTTTAAGAAGCTTTGTTTTGTTTATTTCATTTTTTATGACAATTTGATATGGTTATATGAACTTTTACTGGTCACAATCAACAAAAAACAAATATTTATTATAATTATAATTGGTGAAAATATACAGTGTATCATTGGAGTTTGATTTTATTTATTTTTTATTAAAAATCAATTAATTATTTTTCACCGTGTTAATACACAAACCATACAAAATATAAAAAACAAAAGGTTCACTTTGCCAATGCCATCCCTGCTTTACAAAATTTTCAGTGTGTATGTTCATTTCAGGTTAGAGTCTTTATTTGTATGTACACGTGCAGCATTTGTAAGCGTGAACTTACATGTGTCTGTTTGTAGGCATGCATTTAAAAATGATTTTAAATTTTAATACATCATTGCAAGTTAGATTATATTATATTCACTCTATAGACAAAATATCTTATATTGCAATAGAGTTCCTCCCAGCGCAGCGTGTTGATAGCTGTGAGGGTGCACTGTAATAAGGGTGACCTGTTGTGCACAATTAAAAAAAAAACAGTTATATCTTGACTATACATAACGTATGCATATGACACATTGGTAGGTATTTTTATTTGAAGATTTTCCCAAATAAAATTCTCAGATAAATAGATAAAATACTAATGTATAGATAATTCAAGATTTCTTTGAAATTGAGGTAAATATTTTGTAGCACAATGAAACAACACGTTTTATGTCTCTACATTATTTTCATATCTTATTTTAAATCAAATGGATAAAAATATTTTATTCCATGTGACATATATTATGTTCTGCAATCATAAACAGTGAATCTTAAATCAAAAAGTTGACAAAAATATACGTCAAGATTATTAGGTTTTATATTTCAAGTGATTTTTCAATAATTTTAAGCCCGCAAACCTATCTGGACTGTAGGTAAGCTTATACTGTTATGTAAATAATAAATACTATAAATGTTAAGTAGGTAGGTAGGTGTATTAATAGCCGATGAGAATTGGAGTAATTATTATAGATACCAGAGATATTCAATTATGTACCTACTGGAAGCTTTAGGTTCTGGAAGATTCCAGCATAATTGGCTTCTAGCAACTACTGTCTTTAGGAGTATATAGGTCTGCAAGCGGCTCGCAAGAGTCAGTCCATATACGTCGCTCTGTTTTTGAATAAGAAAGACTTTGTAAGTGAAGACCAACTGTGAAGTAAATGTAAAGTGCTAAACCATAAATGTGAATTGTTAACAATAAATATAAATTGTTAAATAAAACTAAGTGTAAAATAAATATCCATGAAAGAAGACCAGTTTTTTTAATTTAAAGACTTTTTTGAACCCTAAAAACACAACAATACAAATAAGAATGCTCGGTAACCAAACCAGTTGATTATCAAGGTGTGGCGTAGTTTAAAGCAGAAGGCTGTATGTGCAAAGGCCCACCGGGATTAGACGCGGCTTAATGAGGCCAGAAAGCACGCGCGACACACTCAATATTGGGAGCTTTTACCCAAACGAGCTTTCGGAAAAACCACTCAAGTGAGGCTGCAGAATTATGTGGGGAATATGCTAAACAAAAAATATGCCACAAGCTGTGCTGGCGCGCCGTGGAGATAAAACTAGAAATTTGTATAATTTAATAAGAAGAATAAGATAGTGGTTTCTATATCGAGTAAGTTGCAAAGAAAATACAAATTGTTTTAAAAAATATCACTTTTATTTTACAATAAAAGTTTGTTGCTATTTGCTTGGACACATAGATTCACTTTTTGATTGTGAAAAAAATGGGTTTTAATTGCCAAACACAGCCCCTTCGGTGACCATAAGACAATTTATTTTTTATTTTTATAAAGGCGTAAACCTACTTTTTGTATGTAAAAACTGACTTTAAACTAGTTTAAAACTTCAAATCATTTTATTAGTAAACGAGTTTTAATATTTCCGCTTTCCCTTGCAATACATAAGAAAATTAGCATGATTTTTGTACAACAGAATGATATCTTTTACAGATTTGCTTGAATGAATAATATTCAAGGTAGCATCGGATTTTGTTTTTTGTTGAAAGGAATTTGGTGATTCCTTTATTTTATTTCTAAAAATGAATATTATTATGACAGATCAAAAACAAGGACTCTGTGGGCTTTATTTTTACCTAGAAACTCTATTTATAAATATTTCAAAAAGCTCACTTTGTCCTGCGTTCGAAGAATTATTCTATTTCAAAAACAATTCGTAATATAACACAAAAAATATTATATTATCCACTCAAATAATCCGCTCGATAGCTCATTTGGTAGAGTGCTTGCATTGCATGCCGTAAGGTCGGGTTCGAATCCCACCGAGGTTGTTAGAAATGATTTCCCGTTTCGGTGTTTATTTCAAATCCCAAAATAATATACCGGCAAGGTTTACTCAACCTTCACAAGAAATCAGTACCAGCCTTCTCGAAAGCTAGGAAACCCCCACTTCAACTGAAGTGGCTGGCGTAAGGCCGGCCCCCATACCGCTAAAAATAAATAGGTTCAACTCGCCACATGCAACCCCTTCGGGGATAAGGCGGCAAGAAGTTGCACTATGTGTGTAGCTTATTTGCGTTGCGTTGGGGTTTTACTCAAAGCTCTGATACCGCAGAAGCTTAAATATTACTCCAAAACAACGTTAATAAAAAGAGGAAATATTTTGATATTGGTTGCTAAGGACGGCAGGACGGCAGGACGGCAGTCCCGAACAAGACTGATGTTCGCTCGCCGAGAAAAAATACCAATTCAAAAATGTATTGTTCCTTTTATGAACTTCATGCGATGACGTACAAGAAAATGGAGAGACAGTCATTTTAAAAATTAAAAATGCCACCTCATCAGCATTCGTAATTGAACTGAAATTTTGAGCTTCAAGTCAATTAATATAAATTAATTAAAATTAGGCTGATTTATTTGGTGAGCGCTGTTTGTGAGTGTATCCCACCTCAAGAGCCCTCTGCAAGCTTGGTCGTCGCTGCAGAAAGCGCCAATTCTCAAGCAAGACCCAGTAGCTGTAAGGCTAGATGGACCTTTAGTGACCGGTCTTTGGCAAAGGTTTATGAATTTTTCAACCCAGCGAAGAGCAAATGTGAAAATAAAAATGGTATTTTTTTGTTTTCCGCCGGGATTCGAACCCACAACCTTCCATTAACGAGTCCGAAGTGTTACCACTGGACTACAGACCGGTCAAATATGCATGTATTAATAGCATCTTTAATTTTTCTGTGTCTAACGTGTTGTAGGTACGTATAGTTGGTGATGTATAATATGTAGGATCCCTCTGTATATTTCGGTACGTTAGTGATATCGGGAGTACAACTATAAATATACATTTCCTCGTATTTGTTTTGGGGCCTTGCAGCGGCCGCGGCGCTCGCCTGCAGGATTTATGAGACAGAACGCTTGTACACCAGAACAGAGAAAAATATCCACTGTTCTGGTATTCAAGAACGCGGACTTAATCTAATCAGATGAATAATGCAAGTGTTGATGAATAAGATGATGTCTGTCAACTGAATACAAAAAAAAAATCCCGCGGTGGTATTTAAAAACGAGAACTTAATCTAATCAGATGAACACTCAGGGTGTGTATGAATATTAATATTTCTGCTAGAGTGATGTTTTCCGGGATCTGTTGCCGTGGTCTGTGGGAGCTGGAGCTTCCGGACGTTAGAAATGGGCGAAACGTCCGGAAGCTCCAGCTTCCACAGACCACGGCAACAGATCCCGCAAAACATCACTCCAGCATCATCAGCCGGCAGTGTAAGCCTAAAACTCTTATTAAGATATCTGTCAACCGAGTTCTTTGACTTATAGGTTGGTATGTGGCTGACCACCCATGCTGTAGAAAATGGTTCACTTTGCCAATGTCACCCCTGTTTCTGGGAAGGTCAGCAAGAGTTGCAGGGTGTATATTTATTTGAAATTTGGGTGTTTATGTTGTAGGTTCACGTGCGGCATGCACAAGCACGAATTTGTACGTGATTGCTTGTGAGAATGCATATAATGTGAATCCCTAATGTTACAAATCTTTGCAACTTAGATAAGATTAGATTAGAGTACAGAAAAACTATTCCAGCAATTGGTATTCCAAAACGTGGACCTAATCTTATCAGATGAATGGCTACAGGTACTTTTTAAAGAATGAAAAAAACGGATTTTACTGACCGTGCAAAAGAGAAGAACGATTTTCTCTACGTTTCGTCGGAGTCATATCCGACGTCCTCAGGAGACGTGTGTCCTCTTCAAGGAGGAACCACTTGGCTACAGGTACATCCGAAAAATCACGACAAAATCGCTTTATATGTGAATTTATCTTAACAACTTAGATTATGGATTATGAGGTTTATTTATTTATACAGCAGCCAAATGTTTCTTGATAAATTTGCACTGACAATCGAGGACTGACCTTTTAGATGGCTCTTTATGTGCAATTCACACACAATAAATACATCACCCATACTAATATTCATTTTATTTTTTTAAATACGTATGTGTAAATACCTAAATTAAAGAAACTTGACAAATAAAAAATACTAAAGCGAATCTGAGATGGAAACAAACAGAAAATAGGTATGGAACAATACGTTTAGAGATTGTGGGATTATTTTAAGTTTTTACATATTTTATATTTTAAGTTTTTACAGTACAAGTTGCAAGTAATAGTAGCTTAGTAAGAAAAGTGCATACATGTAGTTCCTAATGGAGTCCCCGACTGTTATAGCGAAACTCTATGGAGCAGAAATACAAAAACAAGCTATGAGCAGGACTGCATTTGGGCACAAAATCCCGTGCATTATATTGATTCAATTTTCTGTTATTCGGTTCCGGTCAAAGGGCCTATTCTAAACAGGGATGCAAGCGGCAAGAGTTAGCACAGACCTTGGCACACATTTCTCAAGGTTTTCCTCGGATATTGTCCTAGCTTTCCTGTGGGATACATAGCCGATATAACTTTGACAAATGACAAACTGAAAACTCAATTTTTACACAACTTAAATTGAAAACTCATTTTTTACATAATATACCTATAATAATAATAATAATAAGGCAAAATTTGTAGTACCTTTTTGTGATAAATCACTGCAATGGCACTGTTCAACTGTAACATCTCCGAAACAAACATGACGTGTTCAATCCCGACTTAAATGCATTTGCACTCTCTACTTTATAATATAAGTTGACCAGATAAATTGACTCTTAAGATTCATATTTAATGAATGCTAAAAACAAGAATAATCTCAAATAAATATAAGCCTTGTTATTCTAGCCCCCTTCCTGAAATAGAGGTGACATTGGCAATGTGAACCATTCTATGTAAATGTGGATGAAGTCTTTATTCTATATTATGGGTTACAAACATGTGGAACATAAAATTACTTACTTTGAGTGTTGTGGGCACGCCTCTGACTTGGAGGTTCTTATCGGGTCGAGATTTCTGCACGTTTCAAATCCAAAAGTTTTATTTTCATGTTTTATCACAATCACCTCTGTGGCACTACAACAAGTGTCATAGACCCCTAGAGTCTCTAGAATTTAGGGAGTCTCCCGCACAGGATTTCTTAAAAAAAAAACACTAATTAAATCCACGTACATCGTATCGCTTAAATGAAATGTGCTAAGGAAAACTGACATTTTGTTACCATAAACAATAATAGGTTGTCAAAGTAGATTATTAAATAAGTACTAATAAACAATTTCAAAACTTAATTTAAATCGGATATTTAAAACGAACCTTTTAGAGAGAACTTACATCATTCAGAGTTCATCCTCAGTCGCCGTACAGAGAGGATGTTCTCCTGAAGACGTCGGCTACGTCGCTCACGAAACGTCGAGAATGATGTAAGTTCTCTCTAAACGGTTCGTTAAATATCCCATTTAAATTAAGTTTTGAAATTGTTCAGTTTTAAAATTAATATAATTGTCAAAATGTCAAACGACCGTAATTCTAACTTAAACCTAACTAATAAACAATATTTTTTATACCTACTTTATGATTTTGACCGCAGCTTGTTTTGTAAAAAGCTTCACCCATTTGAAACTAGATGTCTCTGTAAGTGGCGGTTTATTCACAAGTCCCTATCTCTAAGTAGATACTATCTCTTAATTTTATTCCTTATATTAAATAAGATGGTACGAAAGTTGAAATTGTGGATGAATTTAGATACTTGAGAAGTATGTTCGAGAAAAATGGAAAGATGACAAGAGAACTTGAGAATAGGATGTGTAAGGGAAAGCAAGTGGTCGGTGCAATAGGAAGAATAGCAAAGAACAAGCGATTGACGATGGATCTGAGAATGGCGGTACACAATGGCATATTGTTACCGACTTTGATGTATGGAAGTGAAGCATGGACAGTGAACGATAGCGAAATGCGTAAAGTAAGTACGGTGGAAATGAAGCATTTGAGAAGCATGACAGGAAAAACTCTGAGGGATAGAGTTAGGAATGAATGGGTAAAAAAAGAATGTAATTTGAAAGAGGATGTGAAAGTTAAGGTACAAAAGAATGTGATGAGATGGTTTGGGCATGTGGAGAGAATGAATGATGATAGACTGACAAAGTATGTATACAAAGAAAGTGTGAAAGGAAAAAGAGGAAAGGGACGACCGAGAAAAGTATGGAGTGATCAAATTGAGGAGATTGTGAAAGAATGGAATATACAAAGTGAGCGTAAAAGAAGAAAATGCATGAAAAAGGTGATGGATATGAATGAATTGAAAGAGGTATGTAAGGATAGTAAAAAATGGAGGCAGCTCTGCAGAGGCTCTGGCCACCTCTAGAGGAATGGCGACAGAGTTACAGTTACAGTACAAATGTTGGTGTTATTCGACTGGCTGAACGTTAAATATGTATAAATTTATTTTTTATATAATGTACTTTCACAATTTTTTGAACTACTACACCTATTCGCGCCAAAGCCTCATCTATTGGTCATCCTTTAAATCGATTTCCTGTATCCAAAACTTCACCTATACAATTACCCTAAATCTGTTTTACCTACCTTTATAATTGTCACTTGTTCTTAACCTTTCGTGGAAGGAGGTTGTCGTGAGACTGGTGATCGAGCTATCGTCGCAGATAATCGACGTATACGAGTATTCTCGAAGTGATACACACGCGTGTAGCCATTAAAATCGCTACTTCGGGATCACGCATCCTGGGACAGGATAACTGCAGTTGACCGAGATCTGGATCACGGGCGGGAGAAGCAAGGTGAGTGGAAATTCGACGGTCCTTCATCCTTGTTGTCCCGACCAATAGAAAGTCCAGATTCTCAGAACGGTTACTACGGCACCTCAGTCATTGTCGGTTTGAGGAGCCTCGATGACTAAAGACAGTCCACCAAGCGAGGATACGCGCGAGAAATTGCCCACGCTTTTACAATAGGTACCGAAGCACTATACACAACTAAGCAACACATATAGTGTAACTTCATGCCACGTTATACCCGAAGGGGTCGCATGTGGCGAGTTGAACTTATTTATTTTTACAGGTAAGGGGACCGGCCCTTCAGATGAAGTGGGGGTTTCCCAGCTCCCATTTCTTGTGAAGGCTGAGTAAACCTTGCCGGTATTTTATTTTGGGGTTTAAAATAAACACCGAAACGGGAAATCATTTCTGACACTCTCGGTGGGAGTTGAACCCAAGCTCACGGCTTTTTCATCTTTACCATTGCACTTTATTTGTCCACCTTCAGAAACTAAAAGAAATATATATTTTTAATAAATCTTTTAAGAGTTTGTGTATTGACACTATGAAAATTCATTTTTATGAGGAATTATAAAAAAATTATATACACAGAGTTTTATTTTAACAAATTAAGTATTAATTTATTCTTGAGATCATCATTTTCAAAATACATTATTGCAAATGGCGTCTCTTGAAAATGGCGTAAGCAAGACGAAAGTACTCGAGGTGAAATGATGATGATGATTTGAGAGCGCCGTTTCGTGACTCATGTCACTGCAAGGGCGCTTTGAAATTAATATTTAGTTTGTGAAAATAAAACCCAGTTTTGTAACATTTTATAATTCCTCATATATATTTTTCGTACAATTGTTATGTTAAATACATAATTTGTAAATTGTTTTTGAAGAGTTGTTGTCGGGGAGTTTTAAAGTCTCGCCAGTTAAGAATACGTTTCGCCTGCGGAAGCATAAACTGCCAACGCAGTATAAACGTCAGGGGCGGGTTTCGCGAAAAACAAACGTGGAAAAGCAATTTGGGGGGCGCATGTGGGGGCGCATGCGGGGGCGCCACCCTCAAAGATCCGCCCCACCAAAACAATGCGAGATATGGGGCTGGGGGCGGTATTGATAAAAGTGCATGTGTTAGTTTAATCTTGGATGATATGAATAATGCATGCGCCTCGATAAATAAATAATATGTGCGAGAATGTTGAACATAAATGTGGAGGAGCGTGTTGGCAATTGTTGTGTGTTCACAATAGGACAAGGGTTTTGTTGTATTTATTTTTTATTTATTTATTGCAGTTTCCTTTTACTTTAATTACGTAGTTGTGTGGCTGACCATTCGTGCTGTACAAACTTGGTTCACTCTTGCTAATGCCACCCTGATTTCAAGGAAAGACGGCAGGATTTGCCAGGCTTATGTTTATATTAAATTTGGCTCAAAGACACATGCAGCATAAAGTATAAGAAACAAATTTTTAAAAACAACGGGATTTTTTTTTCGAACACAGCCCTAACTTTTACATACTTATTTTTTTGTATATAATTATATACATACATATGTAGACTCAACAAAAAAAAAATAAGTAGAGTATTTCTCCGTTAACAGCGGTCAAACTTCAGGGTTTATGTGACTAGGGTCCTTAACAACCAACAACAAAATATAAGTCAAGCTTTTCTCTAGCAATTCGGTTGGATGATGTCACAACTTTTTTATCTATGAAATTTGTGCCGATTCTATTCACAAACATCGAATATCTTTGTGAAAAAATTAATACATTGAAATGTATATTGCATTGCTTTATTATCAAATAGGCATTTTGGAGATGTTGATTTTATTTCGGCAGAGGCGCTTTCTCTATCGCTTATCACCATCATCTGAGGCATAAAATGCGAATGGAAACCGCGGGTTCGAGTCCCGGCTAAGTGGTAATTACTCTTTGATTATTAGTCGGGAAAAGTTTTAGGCGAAGAAAAGAGGAAAACTTGGAACAGGAAGACTAGGGAAGGGAGGGATGGAAATTTTACAACTATTCTATTTTAATTAGCAAGGCATTGGACATATTATTATTTGTTGATTCAAAAAATGAAATTTGTTGTGTATGTTCCTTGACTTATAGGTTGGTATGCGGCTGTCCACCCATGCTGTAGAAAATGGTTCACTTTGCCAATTACACCTCTGTTTCAGAGAAGGTCAACAAGAGTTGCAGGGTGTATGTTCATTTGAGATTCGGGTTTTTATATTGTAAGTCCACATGTGGCATGTTTAAGCGCGAACTTATACGTGCCATCTTGTGAAAATGCATATTATTTGATTCCCATATTACATATCTTTGCAACTAAGATTAGATTAGACTTAATCCGGCTCTCAAGCCTTGAACGCTCAGGACCTCCCGTACACCAATCCTCCAGGACTCTCTGTCTTGTGCTGCTTCCCCCATAGTCCCTTTACTCCTAGGTTTTCGCAATTATACAAGAAAAAGACGTGGTTTACTTTGCCGATGCATCCTTGTTTCAGTGAAGGTCGGCAAAAGTTGCCGGTTTTATGTTCATTTGAGGTTTTAGAGTTTGGAGCAATTTTGTAAACGGGATCTTAAACGTGTCTGTTTGTGGGCATGCATTTAAAAAAAAAATTTAAATGAGTTTTCAATTTTAACATACTTTTGCAATTTAGACTGTAGTTCACTTTCCCCTTTTGAGTTTATTAACGAGTCATTGAGTTGGTTTGATTCATATATCTGTGACAGAGTTCAGGCAGTAGTTTTACATGGTTTTCAGTGTGTAGGTATTAGTGAGTGGGAAAAATTAAAATTATAATTGAAAATATTGGCATGTTCAAGTGAATGTAAGGCTGATTTGATATATGTAATTCTGTTTTTATCTTTTATTGTTTGGTGTCATTACGGTTATCATGATTATTTTAATAGGTTTTTATATTTTATATTTTGTGTTTGAAAAAAAAAAGGAAAAATATCTTACTATCATTAGTATTGATATTTATATTCTTTTTTTTATTTTAATACTTATATTTAATGTCAACATTGTATGAAAAAATATCATATTGTCATTAGTATTTATATTTATATTCTTTTTATTTTTAATACTTATATTTAATGTCAACATTGTAATTGGGAAGGTACAACATCAATTGTATATATTTTTATTATTGTTTTATATATTTTAATGTATTTTCCTGTTTTGTTGAATAAACTATTTAAAAAAAAAAAAAAAAAAAAAAAAAAAAAAAAAATGGTCATATATCAGATTACCACCCTATTCATTCTGGTGTGCCACAGGGATCTCACCTTGGACCTCTATTATTCTTAATATATATTAATGACATAGATGAGTGCTTTAAACATTCAAAAATACTTTTGTTTGCTGATGATGCAAAAATTTATAGGGAGGTGAGAGATGTCACTGACTGTGAAAGACTGCAAGAGGACTTAGTTAATTTAGAACAGTACTGTGAACAGAACCAATTGTTTCTCAATACAGATAAATGCAGTACAATCTCATACACAAGGAATCGCTCAAAGTTTATGTATAATTACAAAATTAACAGAACTAGTCTGAAACATACAACGGAGATAAGGGATCTTGGAGTAATACTCGATGACAAACTAACTTACACAAAGCACTATGAGCATATAAACTCTCGGGCCTTCAAAACTCTAGGGTTTATTATACGTAACACCAAATGTTTTAAGGATCCTAACTCTCTCACAACCCTGTTTAACTCTCTTGTTAGAAGTCTTCTCGAATTCGGATCTGCCATATGGAACCCTAGCTACATCACCCATATAAACTCAATTGAACATGTACAACAAAAATATATCAAACAACTGAATTTTAGGAAAAGACTCCATTTTAATAACTACACCCTTGCTTTAGATCATCACAAAATTTACTCGTTGGAAACCCGTAGAATCATTATAGACCTTTGTTACTTATATAAAATTTTGAATAATGATATTGATAGCTCATACCTATTGGGCGAATTACCATTCCACTGTCCTACTAGATGCAACCGCAATCATACTCTCTTCTATACAGAAAAATCAAGGACAAATTATTTTTTAAATTCTTTTATAAATAGAGCCTGTATAAGCTTCAATAGGAGTTGTGGCGACAATCCAGCTCTGGATCCGTTTGCCACATCTGTTAATAAATTTAAAAGCAATCTAATGCAGTTGTCAAAATCTTAACTTAATTTGTCTTATTCTATGTTTTATCCTATCTTCATTATTTGGCTACTTAATTCCTTAATTTCTTTCCTATCATTCTCCTTTCCATCCTTTTATCTTCCCTCCACTTCTTCAATTCTTAAATATTTAACTTACTATGAATAAATGTATAGATACTATAATTGGCGGTGTAAAACTAAATTATCATAATCACTTAAAATATGTAAAAATGTAAAATGCTGTAGTATCTAATAAAGAAATAAAAAAAAAATAAAAAAAAAAAAAAAAAGTGCAACAACTTGACTACGGACAAGTCAAAAAGAAGACGAGCGTATTCGTTATGATTTGAATCATGTAGCTCCTGATCGTGAGCCCGAGGTGGTAACCATCAGATTGCAAATAGAGTCTCGCAAAAAATAAGAAGAAACGTAATAAGGCATTGAGATTTTCTTCAGGAAATGTCTCCTCCGCCACCCCTATCATTTCCTCGGGAGGTATTTAAGATAACGAAAAGTAATAGATATTATTTTTGTCGGCAACTTTCTCCACAGAGCTCTCGGTCTTATGGCGAAAGTTATTTAATGTGCTTGTTATTCAGAGTTATGCACCCGGTAATTTAGCGCAAATTAAGGGCGAGATAATGAGAAGAATTATAGGAAAACCAAAGTTGCTGACGTGTTAAACAGGCGATTAAATTCACTTTGAATAACGACTTAGGCATTTTGTGGTAGTTTTTTTCCTTAACGAGGAGTGAAATTGGCAAAAATAACCTATTTTAAGTGTTACTATTATCATATCATGTTCTAACCAAGCTACACTTAGATGAATGGAAACTGAAACACAATAAAACGAAACTGCTTTAAAATATCATTTATTGATGAGGCATTTACTAAAAAACAAATAAATAAAAACAATGTTTACATCATCAGGTACATAATAGTCATATTTTTTACCTGCCGATACTAACATTTTGTACGAAACCGATCGTACATAAACAAATTTTACTCGCCACTGTATCCACATTTTTTTTTTTAATAGTTATTTCGCACAGATTTACATCAGTCTCAATATCTTATCTTCTTCGTCGTGTCAGCTTCACACCGTATTGGCCCAGTAACGAGCAATGTCTACAGCTCTTTGGTTTCCCGCAAAGAGATCATTCATGGAGCAGCTTGTCGGACAGGAGGGACAACACCGCAGGTGCTCCATTGTTTGCTGAGCTCCACACTCACATAGTGTAGAGTCCTCCCGTCCCAGAAATCCCCAGGTCAGCATGCTGGCCCGGGCTCTTCCAACATTGGTCCTCAATCTGTTCATGGATCTCCATACGGGCCACTCGAGGTTCTTTCCTGGGGGTAGGCTCTCTGAAGGCTGCACAAAGCTCTCCGGGCATTCCTCCTTCCACATTTGTAATCTCTCCGCCACTGGATCCAAAGACAAGGGCTGCACGGAACACGGAATATCTTATTAAAAGTATAAACAGGTATTTAAAAATTAAAAAAATCTAAAAGCCTAAATTGAAAAACAGAATTACAATTAAAACTGTTTCAACACTGAGTTAATTTCAACTTTTTATAAGAAACTAACTTTTTTCTTTTTGTAGTGTTAATTCATCTCTGCAGCATCCGGTCGATAGCTCAGTTGGTAGAGTGCTTGCATTCCATATCGTGAGCTCAGGTTCGAATCCCACCAAGAGTGTCAGAAATGATTTCCCATTTAGTGTTTATTTCAAACCTCAAAATAAAATACCGGTAAGGTTTACTCAGCCTTCACAAGAAATGAGTTCCCAGCTCCCTCGGGTGCTGGGAAAACTCCTACTTCAACTGAAATGCTTGGCGTAAGGCCGGCCCCTTAATCTATAAAAAATAAATAGGTTCCAATCGCCACATGCGAAACCCTTTGGGGATAACGTGTCAAGAAGTTACACTATATGTGTAGCCTAGTTGCGTTTTTTTTAACATAGATTGGATAGTGGAAATAACCTGATAAAAATAAACGGGAAAAACAAAATGAAGGTAAGGATAGGATGAAATGGAAGCAACTCTGCAGTGGAACCAAGGGCAACGACGACAGAGTTACAGAAACATAAAAAATTAAAACAAAATATATGGAACAATAAAATAAATTCCACAACTAACACATCAATTCAGTTTCAGCTGAAAGTTAATTCGTGAATTATCATTTATTTACACAATCAGATAAATAAACGAATGATCGCGATACATAAAATAAATAACATACTTAAAAGTAAATAACGGGGAATACCATAAAACTGTCAGACGTGTTTATTTAACAATATGACGTCGAGTAATAATGAATAGTTAATCAAACATTCAATTAATGCGAATACCTCCATAATGGGATCATGTGTGATGATCTTCTTAATTACCAATGACGTTAAACATTTCAATAACTGAAATCTGAATTAACGTTGACGTGAAGCACATTGCATAGAGACAAATACTGAAAACATAACAATTGATTAAATGAAGGTTTTTTAATGAAGGATATTTCTAACATCCTTGAAATCGAACCCTAACCCACTGGTTTTGAACAAAGCATTCTACCAACTGAGCTATCTACCGGAATTGAAAATAAAAATATAATATTGTCGTGTATGTTCCTTTACTTATAGGTTGGTATGCGGCTGACCACCCATGCTGTAAAAATAGTTCACTTTTGCCAATGTCACCCCGTTTCAGGGAAGGACGGCAAGAGTTGCAGGGTGTATGTCCATTTGAGATTTGGTTTTTATGTTGTAGGTTCACGTGCGGCATGTGCAAGCGCGAACTTGTACATGTCTGGCTGTGAAAATGCATGTAATGTGAATCTCCAATGTAACATATCTTTGCATTTTAGATTAGATTAGATTAGGATGACTTATTTGTTGAGCGTTTTTTTTGTGTGAATCACACCTCAAAAGCCCTTTTGAGATTGTTCGTCGTTGTAGAAAGCGCGAATTCTCAAGCAGGACTCAGTTGCTGTAAGGCTGGATAGGCCTTTAGTGATCGGTCTCTGGTAAAGTTTTTATGAATTTTTCACCTAAGGAGGAGTATATTTGAACATATAAATTATATATTTTTTGTGCTCCGCCGGAATTTAAGCCCACTACTTTCCATTTTATGAGTCAGAATGGTTAACCACTAGAGTACGGATCGGTCTGGTTATAATATTGAATAAAGGTTTTATTTCTTCAGCTTAGAGTTCTCTTATTGTTTTAAAACGTTAAAACTAGGAAAACCTGCTTTGTTAGATGCAAAAGAATGTCAGTGTAAAGTTAGTAACAAAAAGCTCCAACTTTTTCCAAAGCTCCCCGGCAAACATCGTTACTGAGTGGAGAGCTTAATTTATACGTCATGTAGGTTTTCAGGGGAGGGGACGCTAAGCTCGCGCAGCCTCCAACCCTTAATCTCCGGTGCCGGATTTTGAAATGAGGATTTTTATCAAATGTTTGAGTTTGAGATAAAAGGACGTTAGCACCGCGGCAGAGAGGGATGGGGGATAGGAAATGAGAGGCATGGAAAAATCGTTTCATCACTCACTCTTCAAAATGTATTTTAAATGTATCAATCTAAGCTATTGATTTATTTTTATTTTACATAAGGCTATAGTCTACAAGACCTACTCATAAAAAAAAACATTTTAATCATTTTTTTTATGGTTTGTGTATAAACAGTGTGAAAATTCATATTGGTTGATTTTTATATTTTTTAGAAACAAAATTCTAATGAAACACTGATTCTTTCACAAATATCAATTTATTTAATTTATTTAAGACAAATAAATTGATATTTCTGAAAATAAACAGTGTTTCAGTAGAATTTTTTTATAAATATAAAAATCAAAGTTTTAATTGTTCTCAACTATTGAACAGAAAAACAAAGTTCAATTCTTATCAACTTTTTGGAATTTAAATTATTTTTTCTGATTATTTTCGATCTGTTGATCTGTGCATCCAGTTATATAGAAATTGGGTCTTGCTTGCAAAATTGATTGAATAGTAACAGTCATGCAGAAGTCTTAGAGTGTGATTCACAGAAAAATAGAACCAACCAAAAAAGTCATACAAATTTCGTATTTCTTTATTGATAAACGGCTCTCAACTCTTTTTCATCGCAGGTTTGTATACAAGGTGAGCTGCAACAAAATTCCTAATTGTCAGTGATAAGCAAGGTAGTTTTTTTGATTCTCTTCAGAGTGTGTTCTATTTTATTGTTAAGATTGAGTAAACCTTGTCGATACTATGATTTTGAGTAAAAAAAAATACCGAGAATGGAAATCATGTCTCAAACTAGTGGCTGTGATGGGAATCAAAGAAACAGTGATTACAAAATAAATGATCCCGATATTTATCTGTTTTATCTTCATACACATTCCCTGACTAATAGGTTGGTATGAAGCTGACCACTCATACTGTAAAAAAATGTTCACTTTGCTAATGTCACCCCTGTTTCAGAGAAGGTCAACAAAAGTAGAGTGTAAGAATGTTCATTTGAGGTTTGAATTTTAATTTGTAGGTACACATTCAGCATTTGTAAGCGCGAACTTACATGTGTTTGTTTGTGGGCATGCATTTGATATGAACTTTGAATGTTAATATATTCTTGCAACTTAGATTATAGATTATAGACGTACTAAGTAGATGTTGCTTTAGCAATACTCCATCTACGTCCAGACACTACTTCGCAGCGATAGCACTCCAAGCGCCCTTGGAGTGACAATCTTTACGAAACGGCGCTATATTAAATCATCATCATCATAACCTTGTGCCAAATTTATTTAATTTGTTGCCAATGGACTTAAAAAAAACTACAAACATTAAAAAAATTATAATATCTTTGAAGATTTGGCTGGGAGAAAGAACTTTCTTATATTAATTACTTGAACTAAATTTGTGTTTTTACTCTACTCTTGTCTCCTAATTTTATTTTTATTTTTTTTATTATTTCATTTTTGCACTAAATACTAAGTCTTTTATTTTTTTATTTTGATTGTTGCACCCGATGACAAACTGAAGATTTCAGTTTATCGGGACAAAAATGTTTAATTTTAAGATTTATTTTATCCTGTAAAATTATTTATGAAATAAATTTAAATTTAAATTTATTAAAAAAAAATGGATTTGTGAAGAGGAATGCAATTCACCAACCTATTCTGCCTGGCCAGAAACAGATATTAATATCATCATTTAGTATGCAAGGACAGGAAGAAGTGGCGGCTAATCTGCAATGTTGATTTCTAATGTTGGTGTATTTATTTGCTACATTTTTTGCATAGGAAATTTTTGACTTTTTTTGTATAGATTTCTTTGTAAGGTTTTGTTCTTTTTTATATTTAAATGTAATTTATTATTCATATTCCTTGACTTATAGGTTGGTATGAGGCTGACCACCCATACTGTAAAAAATGGTTCACTTTGCCAATGTCACCCCTGTTTCAGGGAAGGTCGGCAAAAGTTGTGGGGCTTATGTTCATTTGAGGTTTGGATTTTATTTGTAAGTACACATTCAGCATTTGTAAGCGCTAACTACACTTGTTGGTTTGTGGGCATACATCTGAGAGCTTTAAATGAATATATCCTTGCAACTTAGATTATAGATTATTATAGATTATTTAATAATTCATTCTTGTTTATTATTAATGAATTATTAAATAATAATTACCCAACAACATCTGTTGAACCAGGGTCAAAGTTAAAGTCAAGTGACCCAAGCGGGGATCGAACCAACGTTGTTCCATTCGAAACACGCTAGAAAGATCAGCCCTCTTGGCCCCCGTGGCTATAGCCCCGACAAACTGGAAATAAAAAAATAAATATAAAATCATCCGTCATCCATGGTTCCAATCTTCAATGGAAGTGTAACTTTAAAAGTAAGCAATCTTGATTCAGTTATATTAAGATTGTGTGTTCCCTTTCGGGCGTAATAAAACGTCACGAGCTTTAGAATAAATTATCTCGACATAAACAAGTGTCACTCGTGAGTTGTGAAGGTTCTGCCTTGCACGCTGGCACCTACACAAGCGCGCACATAATGATATCATGTACATTATGTGCCGGGGCACACAGCCTTAAACTGAAAACTGAAGGCAGCGGGGCGAACTAACTCGCAGGAGAGATTCAGTTTCTGAAGAGGACAGAAAGTAACAACCTATTTGTATTTTTTTTTTTTCAGTAAAATTGTCGGCATGTTTGTCATCATTGTTCCTTGACTTATAGATTAGTATGTGGCTAAGTCTACGTACGAGCCTTAAAGAAGTCAGTCACATGTTCACTGACGAAACGTAGCAGCCTTCTAAAAAGAAAAAAACAGCCTACAGAAGAAATATTGGACCATGGTCTACAAGCCCGGAAAGATGGACTCTGTATCCTTATCATCATCATCTGAAGCCGGCCATGAAAGACTAAAAACACTTATAATAGAAATGTGTATTTACTTATTTTATATTTGTGAAGGGCATTTCAGCCGTCAATATGTACAAATAAATAATTCGATTTTGTAGGGTTTGTGTATTCACACAGTGAAAATTCATTTTTTTTTAAATAAAATTATTTTTTCTTTAACGTAGTTTAATTTTCACAATAATATTTTATATCTTGAGCACTTTCTCTTGATAATTACCTGAATATTGATGGTCGAAAGTGCTCGAGATATAAAATATTATTGTGAAAATTAAACTACGTTAAAGAAAAAATAATTTTATTTTTAAATAAATAATTATTGGTGAATCAATCTGTTATAACATGGTTTTTGTATATTAGGGAGCTACTTAGAAAGATATGATGTTTGAAAGTAACTGTATTTGACATATTAGATTTAAGGGTGACTCAACCTCCCATCTGGGTGTTAACTATATCTTTAGGAGGAATTGAGGGGGAGGTGGCGCAGTAAAGCGGAAGTAGGCTCTAGGAGACGCGACGAGCGTTGGAGAGCAGCGAAAGCCTTAAAGGCGTAGAACTTTGTGCATTATAAAGCAACTTCCGGCGAGACAGGAAGTCCGTGGCGAAATAATTTTCAAGATTTTTGCGTGAATTTTCAGCTAATTTTTAAAGTCTCCGCGCGCCTTTTGGCATTCAAATTTCTCACAACGAGCTTTGTGCACTGAAAAGCACAGTTTTGTATTTTTGTTACTCAAGTATTTTAAAGCTCTCTCGACAGAAAATAACCGTCGAATGTGCGCTTTTTATTTTTGTTTAAAAGTCTTACTCTGTCATTTATACTTGAAATATTTTCAAAACAAAACTTTCAAGCATGGCAGGGAAACGTCTAGAAAAATTACATTTTCTAAGCATTTATACATGTAATGAAAAACAATACGGCAATACGGTTAGTATAATTTGTTTTTTATATTCAATTTCAGAGAAAGGTGGCCGAAGATACAAGATTTATGTTCATATTAGATTTGTTTATTTTTTGTAATGCACATGCACCATATTTCAACGTGACCTTACACGTGTCTGCCTATTGACGTGCATTGAATATAAGCCTTAAATTTCAATACCTCTCTGCAACTTAGGTACATTACATATACGCCACGCAACTCTCAACTAAGCTATACCTATAGTGTAACTTCTTGCCTGCGTTATCTCCGATGTGGTTGCATGTGGGGATTTAGGACATATTTATTTTTACGGGTTAGGGGGCCGACCTCACACCAATCACTTTCAGTTGAAGTGGGGGTTTCCCAGCTACCGGGGGCTGGTTCTCATTCTTGTGAAAGCTGAGTACACCTTGCCAGTATTTATTTTGGGCTTGAAATAGACACCAAAATGGGAAATCACTGGCACCCTAAGGGGGGATTGAACCTTTACTCCCGACATAGAATGCAAACATTCTACCAACTGAGTTATCAAACGCAATTATTATGAGATTGGTCGTCGCTAGAAAGCGCCAAATTCTCAAGCAATACCCAGTTGCTGTAAGGCTGAATGGACTTTTTGATGTTTTTTTTCTTTTGATGTCTTTGGTAAGGGTTTATGAATTTTTCAACCCAGCAAACAGCAAATTTGAAAGTATAAATGATTTTTGTGCTCCGCCGGGATTTTAACCCACAACCTTTCATTTACGTGCCCGAAGTGTTCCCACTGGACTACAGTCCGGTCACATATCAAAACTTAATATATCACACTTATCATAAATTAATTGTCGGGAGGTGATGAATGATAGAGAGGTCATTCTTCATCATTACTGGCTTTCCTCGAGGAGTTGCCGTAACTCTTTCATGGGAAGGAGAGCCACCCAGCATAGCGGGGTGGAGGTAAAAGTTTTAGGCAATTAACCAAGAAACAGATGTTACGTTTTTAAAGCTCCAGAGTTGGTAATTTTTTTAAGTTGGTGCTTTAAGTCGGAGCGGGAAGCGAGAAGAGGAAATGCGAGAGATTCAGATGTAAAACGTAACGGAGTTTTTTATCTCTTTGTTTTTTTAGAGTAAAAATCGCATTTTTACAAAAAAAAATATCGTGGAAAAATGCCTTAGTCAAGAAAATACTAGCGGATATGAGTCATTTTTTTTTTTTAATAGATTTGTGAAGAGGAATACAATTCGCCAACCTTTTCTGCCAGAAAAAGGTATTAATATCATCAATTAATAATTCATTATTGTTTATTATTAATGACCTATTAATTCATAATTACCCAATGACATCTATTAAACCATGGTAAAAATTATGGTCAAATGACCCAGGCGGGGATCGAACCAACGTTTTTCTATTCCAAATACGCTAAAAAGATCAGCCCACTTGGCCTTCTCGGCCATAACACCGACTTGAACAAAATTTAAACAACATCTTGATGGTGGTGTGATAACACCGAAAGCGCTAGAGAAAGTAAACCAACTCGTGAAGAAAAGCATTGTTTTTTTTACATTTTTATTTTTCATACAAGGACAGGAAGAACGGCTAATCTGCAATGCTGATTTGTAATGTTGGTTTATTAGTTTGCTACATTTTTTGCATAAGAAATTTTTGTCATTTTTTTGTATAGATTTATTTTTCAGATTTTGTTGTTTTCTTATACTTAAATGTTATTTATTACTCGTCTTCCTTGACTTATAGGTTGGTATGAGGCTGACCACCCATACTGTAAAAAAATGGTTCACTTTGCCAATGTCACCCCTGTTTCAGGGAATGACGGCAAGAGTTGAAGGGCTTATGTTCGTTTGAGGTTTGGATTTTATTTGTAAGTACACAATCAGCATTTGTAAGCGCGAACTACACTTGTTTGTTTGTGGGCATACATCTGAGAGCTTTGAATGAATATATCCTTGCAACTTAGATTAAAGATTATAGATAGATACAATCTTCACCATGTTGATAAACAAACTCTTACACTTTTATGTTTCAAACAATTAATAAAACTTTCATAAAATATCTAAAAAATAAACGGTAAGTTATAGGTAATTTTTAATTTTTAATTTTTAACTTTTTGTTTTACTCAGTAAAAAAATCGTCTGCGTTCTTAGAATAGACAGAAAAATTGTGATGATTTTTTAAGGCAATAGCTGAATTACATTTTTCATTATTTTATGAGAGCTCTAGTTAAATTAGAGGTGTGACGTTTTTCTGCCGAGGAAGCAGTGGCAAGCATTCTTAGCCATTTTAGTCGTCGGTTGAGCCCACGCGTTGACAAACTCATGATGCCTAAGCTGAAAGTCTCATCATCACGGTCATTCTTACCTACCGAATTTCGGTAATATTTGTATGAAGACTAATCAGCTGTTCGTCCATCTTGGATTGACAGGTCTTCATACAAATTGCATCATTAGTTTGTCAAAGAGTGGGCTCAACTCACGACTAAAATGTCTAAGAATAGCACCGTAAGAGTCCATTAATCTGATTATTTACTTCTATTATTGAAATTATAACAAAGGTGACGTTAAAGCTTTAATTTATTGACTCAGTTAATTTATTAAACAAAAACACCAAAACTCAAATTGATTTCCATCACAAACAAAACAACAATAATCCAAGGCGAGTTGTGTCACTTGCGCCCCTTTAGAGTTCTCGAGACCCATGTTTACTCCGAGCAGAACATGGCCGATAAAACATAAAGCAAGCAATACTGTAAAAGTAAATACACGGTGCGTTCACAGAGATTCTAGACAGAATTCAAAAATCATAAAACATTCGTGTGACCAAATGTCTTCGAGTATTTTTTACTTAATTTATAAGCCTTCGTAAACTTCCATAGCCTTTGTGTATTTTTGTAAAAACCTTTCTACAAAGCTACTTGAATCACTGAAATCTAGTGAAACTGCTTCTATTCTTGGTTTGCCTTAGAGTTATTGAACAAAAAAAGTCGCTGGGAAGGTTATAAAAGATATTTAAAAGTGCTACGACTTAAATTTATCCCAAAACTCAGCAGCAGCAAAACCACAAGTAAAAGAGCACATTATTGGTTTGAAAAAATATACATTACTCGTTTTCAATCGTTCAAAGAAGTCATTAAGGCTCTGACTATATTTTACAAACAAATAATATCGCATCTTTTCCAAAACCCCAACATAGCTCTCAAGGAGTTTTCTTCTGTTTGTTGTAATAAAAAAACATAATAAAATCACTTTGATAAGATTATAATTCAGGTTGTTTAATCAAGATCTTAAAAGAAGCATTTAACAACAATCTCTTGAAGCCTTAGGCACATATTATAGAATAAAGATACCGCTGTAAAAAATTGTATCAAAAAACAGTTCAACATCAAATCGTTGGGCGCGCCTATCCAAAATATAAGAAGATCTAATCTTATCTTAGTTGCAAAGATATGTTACATTGCGGAATCACATGATATGCATTCTCACAAGCAGACACGTACAAGTTCGCGCTTGCACATGCTGCATATGAACCTACAACATAAAAACCCAAATCTCCAATGGACATACACCCTGAAACTCTTGCCGTCCTTTCCTGAAACAAGGGTGAGATTGACTTAGTGAGCCACTTTTGCAGCATGGGTAGTCAGTTGCATACCAACGTCCAGAGGAGCATCCAAAATTTCACAGATGATGGGGAGCAAAATTCAAATTTTTTTATTGCCTAATTATCAGATTTGTCTTAAGCCCTTGTGAACACACCAAGTCTAGAGCTGGCAATACTGGGAAAGTAAATATAAAGCAATGCTGTAAAAGTTAACGGCATGGTGTAATCATTTTGGGGAGAAGCCTGAAATTCCTGCGACAAAAAACAGCCTGCCTAAAGTTGGCGGGAGCTTAAAGCTCGCTGCGCGGGAACCTCCGTGTGGAAGCCTTAAAATGCCTCGCAGCCTTTTGTACGGGCAGACTGATGCCGAGGGAGGGAAGTGGAAAGCTGCTGGGTGTATCGATTGTGAAGTTTTACTGCGCTTTAGGGTTTCACTATCCATGTTCAGGGTTTGACATATTTGTGAACATTTTTTACATGGACAAATGTTGATCAAAAAAATGTTGTATTTCATGGAAATTAGGTTCAACATAAATACGAAAGCATTGGAAAAAAAAGATTGACACTTTTTAAATGATTTGTATAAATTTTTGTGCTAAAAAATCTAAAATCTAAGTTGCAAAAATATATTTACATTTAAAGCTCATATCAAATGCAAGCTCACAAACAAACACGTGTAGTTTGCGCTTACAAATGCGGAATGTGTACTTAAAAATGGAAACCAAACCTCAAATGAACATAAACCCTGCAACTCTTGCCGACCTTCCCTGAAACAGGGGTGACATTGGCAAAGTGAACCATATTTTACAGTATGAGTGATCAGCCTCTAAGTCAAGTTATACACGGATTGTTGATCAAAAAAATGTTGAATTTCATGGAAATTAGGCTTAGCATGAATACGAAAGCATTGTTAAAATAAGATTTAAAATTTTTGGGTGATTTTTAGAAACTGTTGGTGAAAAAAATTCAGCAAATTGTATTGACTATTCCATGAATCATGGCGCCTGCAGTGGGCTGGTCACATAATTAAAATCCCTTTTAAAATCACACCTGCAAAGGAAACCAGGAATGCGATGGATGGACTATGCCAATGCAGCCGTGACAGACGTACTTTTAGCTGGAGAGAAAAGACGATGGTCATATGAGAGTGGAGACGAATCTTTGATTCAGCCAAAGCTTACCTAGAGCTGTCAAGATCATGGTACTAATGATGATGAATTGCATTAATTGGAACAGGTATGGCATATGCATCATCACAATATAGATGGATTTATGACCAGTCCGTAGTCCAGTAGAATTCCGCTTGAATCCCGGCGGAGCACAAAAAATACCATTTAAACTTTCAAATATGCTCTTTGCTGGGTTGAAAAATTATACATAAAATATTATTACATAAAACCTTTACAAAGACCGGTCACTAAAGGTCCATCCAGCCTTACAGCAACTGGGTTTGTTTGAATTTTTAGCGACGACGAAGCTCGTAAAACACCTCTGCAGCACTATAACAAGTGGCATTGACCCCTGGAGTCTCTGAAATCAAGTAAGTCTCCCGCACAGGATTTTTGAAAATAAAAATGGAGAGGATAGCTGGGATAAAGCACATAAGGCAGACTGAAGACGTTGAAAAGGTGGCTAGATAGAATGGTGGCGGATTTTCATGTAGAGGAAGTGTAAAATAATAATAATAATAAATGAATACGACCAAAATGTTCCTTGACTTATAGGTTGGTATGCGGCCGACCACCCATGCTGTAGAAAATGGTTCACTTTGCCAATGTCACCCCTGTTTCAGGGAAGGTCGGCAGGAGTTGCAGGGTGTATGTTCATTTGAGACTCGGGTTTTTATATTGTAGGACTACATGCGGCATGTTTAAGCGCAAACTTAAGCAAGTCTGTTTTGTGAAAATGCATTTAATGTGAATCTCTAAAGTTACTTATATTTTGCAACTTAGATTAGATTAGATAAGATTAGACCAAAATCAACCCCCATAGTCAAGTCAAGTATGATGACGTTGAGAAAAGTTAACAAAACCAAAGAGCCACAGCATTATTTACAGAGAAATATTGTTACAAACTACATATGTATTAAATCAAAGTACCTACGCGAGCCTATACATGTACGATAGTGTGGGTAGAACAATCTGGGAGTAGTCCATGATGGTGGTAGTGCATAGAACGGCGTTCTGATGTGAGCGAAAAATCGAAAAATGGTCTGGAATATGCGAGAAAGATCTCTTTTGTACCTATATGTAGGGACTGCAATGGTTCGGAGTTGATTAGTCGCTCCAAGCATTTCTTGGCAAGACCAATATCAGAAGAAGTTATCAATTGTTGTAAATTGTGAAGTAAACCGTGTAAAATAAATTCTGTTAAAATAAATAATTGCAGTTTAATAAGAAAAGAACCCCAGTAAAATCTTACCAATATTTCATGAAGGTGTAACTCTCATTACCTTGTGTATTTCTTTAAACTCATTCATAATCATAAATCTTACACATTTTTTTATATAAAAATACCATCAGTGTTTGTTTTCTCTTCAAAACGGTCAAATACTAATTCCCCAGAGTGCAAATTCAAATAAAGTATTGATCGGCCTCTTTTCATTACGGAGATTGTGAATATTTTGGCAAATAAAATAAAATATCATTTGGCATCTCGGCTTCATGCTTTATTCATAAGCGAATAATCTTAATAATTCCCTTCAAAATAACTAAAGGCAAACAAACCCAGAGAAAAAAGCGGCGAGGCGGCTTCCCTCTCCGCGCTGTGCCGTCATTAGACAATCCGCCGAGTCATTCCCTTCAATACCACATAATAACAAGAGTCATCTATTCAGCTCTTCACAAGTAATAAATAAAGAAAGGATAATAACAAAAATGAATACTTACAAGGTACATTAATCTCCCGGACAATGGAAGTGTTTTTTTTTACTTTGGAAGGCAATATGTTTAACATTCTCTTGTCATGTGAATGCGTTTGTTATGTTAAACTGCTTTCATTGAAATACGTAACGTTTTGTATTTGCTTCAATCACATCTAATGATTCCTAAAAAATGATAACAAACTTTGTTTAGTTCTACTTTATTTATTTTTATTTAGTTACAAACAAAAATAACGAGTTGTGACCGGTTTCGGCCTCTTGGCCATCCTCAGAGAAACATTTCTCTGAGGATGGCCAAGAGGCCGAAACCGGTCACAACTCGTTATTTTTGTTTGTAACTAAATAAAAATAAATAAAGTAGAACTAAACAAAGTTTGTTATCATTTTTTAATAATTAAAATGGAGTTCTACAATGTTTCCGCTAAAACTTTTCAAAAATTGTCTAATGATTCCTTTATATTATAATCCATTACATTTTCTATTTTTTTTTCTAGATTTGTGCAATCTTTTGCGAATAATACACCTATTTCATCATCTTTTGGTCATTCCTATCATGGACAGATCATTTATCACATATCATGGACAGAGGGTGCCACAGCTTGTATCGCCAAAAATCAAAACATATCAAAAAATGCTCGATTGGCGGTACGCAGTGGCATACTTTTACCCACCTTGATGTATGGAAGCGAGGCCTGAACGGTGAATGAAAGTGAAATTAGTAAAGTCCATTCTGTTGAAATGGACTTTCTAAGAAGTATGATTGGGAAAAAACGGAGTGACAGGGTGAGGAATGATTTTGTAAGAGAAGAATGTGGTGCAAGAGAAAGTGTGAATGTGAAGATTAAAAGAAGTTTGTTAAGATGGTTTGGGCATATGGAGAGAATGAATGAGGAAAGACTGACGAAGAAAGTATATGTTGGTAGAATAGATGGATGTCGTGGTAGAGGAAGACCGAGAAAGGTATGGATGGACCAAATATCCGAAATTGCGAATGAATGGAATATCCAGAGTCATAATAAAAGAAGAGCTTGTATGAAGAAGGTTATGACTCTGGAGGAAATGAAAGAAGTATGTAAGGACAGAAAGAAATGGCGGTTGATCTGTAATGTTGGCGGCTAGGGTTTATTAAATTGGAATTTGTTTTTGTTTGTAAATGGATATTTTGTATTTGGATATTATTATTTAATGATGTATGTTAAGGAGGACTTGTATGAAAAAGGTTATGACTCTGGATGAAATGAAAGAAGTATGCAAGGACAGGAAGAAGTGGCGGCTAATCTGCAATGTTGATTTCTAATGTTGGTGTATTCATTTGCTACATTTTTTGCATAGGAAATTTTTGACTTTTTTTGTATAGATTTCTTTGTAAGGTTTTGTTCTTTTTTATATTTAAATGTAATTTATTATTCATATTCCTTGACTTATAGGTTGGTATGAGGCTGACCACCCATACTGTAAAAAATGGTTCACTTTGCCAATGTCACCCCTGTTTCAGGGAAGGTCGGCAAAAGTTGTGGGGCTTATGTTCATTTGAGGTTTGGATTTTATTTGTAAGTACACATTTAGCATTTGTAAGCGCGAACTACACTTGTTGGTTTGTGGGCATACATCTGAGAGCTTTAAATGAATATATCCTTGCAACTTAGATTATAGATTATATGTATAAAATGTATATATTACTAAAGTGAAAGACAAAAATGGCAGGACATTAAACGATAAGGCCGAGATCACTGGAGCGATTCATGAATTCTACACTGACCTATATACATCTAATAGATTAAAATAAAAAACTTATTTGTTTCAATTCACATGAGCTTTTATTATTTTTTAAACACTACCGGTTTCGGGAGAAGCAATACCTCCCATCTTCAGGTGTAAATATAAACTGAAGATGAAACCTGAAGATGGGAGGTATATCTTCTCCCGAAACCGGTAGTGTTTAAAAAATAATAAAAGCTCATGTGAATTGTAACAAATAAGTTTTTTATTTTAATCTATTAAAATGAACTTTCACGAAGTAACTGGCAAAAACCTAGATTATATACATCTCAATCACAAAATATAAACCAATCACAAAATACCGTAATACTTAACGTGGGATCAGAAGATGTACCAGAAATAACTCACGAGGAGATGGAAAATGCTCTAAAATACATGAAGAAAAATAAAGCTCCAGGAGAAGACAAAATTACAAATGATATTTTAAAGATGGGCTGCAAAAAATTAAATGAAGCCGTGAAAATACTTCTAAATAAATGCATTGAATTAGAAGCCATACCAGAAAACTGGCAAAATGCTGAAGTGGTACTATTATTCAAAAAAGGAGATCCGGAAGATTTGGAGAATTATCGACCAATAAGCTTACTGTCCCACCTGTATAAATTGCTTACAAAGATCTTAACAAATCGTTTAACACAAAAACTTGACATGTACCAACCGGTTGAACAAGCAGGGTTTAGAAAGGGTTTTGGAACAACTGATCACATCCAGACTGTCCGTTTACTGATTGAGAAGACAACTGAATACAAAACCCCAATTCATCTGGCTTTTGTGGACTACAAAAAAGCTTTCGATTCTGTAGAACCATGGGCTATCATATAGGCTCTAAACGACGCAAGAATCGACTCCAGATATTCAAGGCTCATTAAATTTATATATGATCATGCCACAATGGATATTAAACTAGACGACGAAACAAGAACTGATAAAATAAACATTAAGCGAGGAGTTCGACAAGGGGACACTATATCTCCTAAATTGTTTACGCTGGCCCTGGAGAATATTTTTAAAATGATGAATTGGGACAACAAAGGGATCAAAATTGATGGAGTTTACCTGAACCACCTCCGTTTTGCCGACGACATAGTGCTTATAAGCAAAGACATCGAAGAGCTGAAGAGTATGATCAAAGAACTGCATGAAACCTCTCTGAAAATTGGTCTTGAAATGAACATCAGTAAAACAAAAATTATGAGCCCAACAAACGAAAGCCTAAACATCAACAACAAACACATAGAGGCTGTAAACGAATCTACCTTGGACACAAGATCAAAATGGGAAAGGAAAACCAAACTGCAGAGATACCCAGACGAATAGGATTGGGCTGGGCAGCTTTTGGAAAATTAAAGCACATACTCGAAAATAAAGACATCCCAATGAACCTAAAGAGAAAGATCTACGAGACTTGCATCCTCCCTGTGACAACATATGGCCTAGAAACCATCTCGCTAACCGCAGTGAGCGTCCATAAATTAAAGTGCTCACAACGATCCATGGAAAGACGGATGTTGGGAATAAGTCTTAAAGATAGAAAAAGAAACGAAGACATCAGACACCTAACAAAAGTCACAGACATCATGGATCGTATTGCAAAACTAAAATGGCAATGGGCAGGCCATATGGCAAGACGAGATGACAACCGATGGGCAACGAAAATCCTCAAGTGGCGACCATGGGAAGATAAAAGAAGCGTCGGCAGACCACAAAAAAGATGGTCAGATGACATTGTTCCAGTCGCGGGGCGGAAATGGATTCAGAGGGCACAGGATAGAAAGGAGTGGAGAAACATGGAAGAGGCCTATATCCAGCAGTGGAGAGATGGCTAAGGAAGAAGAAGAAGAAGATAAAATGTAATTTGTCGTGTGTGTGTGTTCCTTGACTTATAGGTTGGTATGCGGCTGACCACCCATGCTGTAAAAATGGTTCACTTTGCCAATGTCACCCCTGTCTCAGGGAAGGACGGCAAGAGTTGCAGGGTGTATGTCCATTTGAGATTTGGTTTTTATGTTGTAGGTTCACATGAGGCATGTGCAAGCGCGAACTTGTACGTGTCTGGTTGTGAGAATGCATGTAATGTGAATCTCCAATGTAACATATCCTTGCAACTTAGATTAGATTAGATTAGATTAGACAACTCTCTTTTATGTTCGTGTATGATTTTTCATCCCTGAATATCATCCATCATCTAAGTCTATGTATGTAACTACAATACACAATACGCAACTAAGCTATACAATTATACATATCAAACTTCTTGTCTGAATTATCCCTGAAGCGGTTGCATGTGGCGATTCGGAACATATTTATTTCTACTTGAAAGGGGACTGGCCTCACGCCAATGATTTCAATTTCAAGAAGGCTGAGTAAATCCTGCCAGTATTTATTGTGGGCTTGAAATACAAACACATCAAAACGGGATTTTATTTGTGACACTCTCGTTGGGAATCGCACCATTGCTCCCGGTATGAAATGCGAGCATTCTACCAACTGAGCTATCGACCGAACTTTTTACTTACTTGGTGGTCGGTACAAAGCGCCAATCCTCAAGCAAGACCCAGTTGGTGTAAGGCTGGATGGACTTGGTTAACGTTCTTTGGTAAAAGTACCTAATTCATACAGACTCTTCAATTTTAGACAGACTAATTTTTACAACAAAATAAACTAATTGTTTTATGAATGAAGAAGTAATGACATCTTACTTTCAATGTGTAAAAAGCTCGGTCTATGAACAATTTATATTTCACCCTTTTTAATTTAAAGTTATATTCCAAAAAGAAAAAAACATTCCTTAAAAAAAAAACGTAAATGTGCAACCTATTTTTGGTCATTCTTAATCATGTCACTGTCATCCTTAACCATGACTCATCTGTCACTCTTAATCATGACTTCATAGAATTTCTTCTTCAATTTGGGGCTTTGTTTTATAACCGTAAAAAAGTTTTTTTTATAAATTGTACTAATCCTGACAAAGATTTGGATTTAAATTCATAAGTAATACAGAACACAGGATGCTAAAGGTATTTTGACAAAAACAAAACTTAAAAATCGTCGTAAGTCAAATTAACTGATCAAAAAATTCAAATCATTTTAATGTACGAGTATTTTCAGTTTTTCACTTTCTGATCAGTGACACTTTCATACTAAGTTTTAGGACAAGAATTGAATTGAAGTATTTCTCTTCAATGTAAGTTTTATTTGAAGAGTTGTAGACCGTTGACTCCATTGAAAAATATAAAAGAAGGTTTTATTCACAATACAGGAAACATTTTAAAATTTCGTAGAAGTAAAATTCAAGACTTACCGGTGATATTTAAAACAAAATGTTTATTATTTGCCTCCTTGGAAGCAAACAAAGTTGCTTGCAATAAAAATCAATTGCGTCGTAGCCAGTCGTAGCGAGAATCGTAGAGGGTCGTAGCAGTTCTCGGTTCACAAGGGGAAAGCTTGCCAAAATTTCAAAAATGAATCTGTCGGTGATTTTGTGTTCGTCTCATTTCCGGTATTGTTGTTTAGGTGCGCAGCGATCTCTTGCGCAAGCGACAGACCGAGGCGGATGGAGCTTCCGGTGCCGAGAAGCCTCCCGAACGAAGCCTGGGACGGTTTCGCAAAAACTTCAAATTTTCTAAAATAAAATTTGAGAACAATAAGTTCAGTCGCTATTTAAATCAAACTATGCACGATATTTGATTTTCTGAAAAATTTTCAATAAAATAACAACTGTCTTTTTAAACAACGCGTCTGTTAAATGTTGGTTAAGTTCCTATAAAATGTCATCAACATTGAAATTAACAAATTGTAACTTAAAAGTTTTATTTCTAATGGAGACTTCTCTAGAACTAGTTTTATTTCAATACATTTTTAGTGTTAATCTGTTTTCCATTTATATCTGTTAAGTTTTATTATTTTTCAAGTAAACTAAAGATATGTTTTATTTTCTGCTTAAATAAACAACTTGAATATCAACGAATGAAAATAAACCTAAGCAATCAGGTTCACAAAACACATCAAACTAATTCCAATGGATAAACAGAAAACGTTGAAAAACAAAATGCTTACTTGGTCTCTACCGATACGCCCCAACATCAGCGGAAATATGCTCCCCGTATTAAATTGGTAAGAGCTTTGCGAATGAATATTCATGGGGCTGAGAAAATAAGCTTTTAAGCTTCTTTGTGATCATCATTAAATTGAGGCTTTAAAAAGTCGATTTATGAAAATGCAAATTTATTGTTCGGGGTCATTCCCCCGCCCCCCGGAAAGCTCGTTTCCGATATTCCCCTCAATAATGCATCGAAAGCTCTCCTGCTCTTTTATGCTGTTATTTTATGGAATTACTTATTTTGAAAGCTCCGCTTTATGCGGTGCTTGGGATCAGCAGTATAGAGTTGCAAGTTACGGCGCTGGGGATATTTTGCCGATAGTTTTTATTATCAGTAATTTTGGGCAGTCTGGCTTTATCTCGCAATAACTTTTGAAAATAACAATATTAACCGATTGTGAGAGCCGATACTCTGGAGTTATACGCCCTGGTGTTAATGCCACACAAATATTTACTGAACCCTATTGCAGAGCTGTCAAACTTTTAAGTCGATAAATTTAACACTTATCATTATAGCGCTAAGTAATTTATATTTTGTTATAATTTTAAGGTTCCACTAGTCTCCAAATTAAACCACTGGTCTTCTTTTATGATATTTATTTAGTTATTTTGTACACTTTTACATTTATTTAGCAATTTATATTTATTTATTTCACAGATAGTTTGTGTTCACTTATGCTGTTAGTCTTCACAGGTATAAGGTCACAAAAGGACTCTCGTCCTGCAAGGTGTTCGCGCCTTATATACCCCAGCGATAGAAGCTTCTAAAGGGGAATTTTGCCAGAAGCTTCTCAAAGCACATTCTTATGACAATGTAGCGAGTTCTCTATGTACTCAACAATCATTAATCCTAACAATCAGAATTCCTATCAGCTATAACTAAAACCTTTACTTATCTAAATATTTATATTGCATATACTATTTACGTAACAATATGTTTACTTTCGTCTAATTTAAGTTATACTTATATAGATATATCAAGTGTTGATTTATTATTATATCTGTTGTAATATGTATTTAAATATATAAATGTTGATATAGATATATCAACATTTAAGGCTCACTTTGCATGCACATACATACATATACACAAAAATAGAAACAGTGTATTGACAGGACTTCATTTAAACTAAAATTACAGTTAGATTACAGACTTAGATTTAGATTAGATTTCTTATACCCGAATTCTCAGCATGGAATGCAAGTACTTTACCAATTGAGCTGTCGACCGGACTTTGTTTCTTAATTAAAATTTGTATAAACAACATTGAAACCGGAGTAAGCCTCCGTTGTCTTGCATTGTGTGAGCTAAGAATGCGCTGCCTGGTGTTAGGGAACAGCAAAGAAGAGCAACTTCACTCGCTGCTAGTTTAATAATCACACTTTGCAAGTTGGTCTACCCAGGGTCCTCCCCGCTCTCCACCAGCAACTGTATCAAAATTTAATAAAAGAGTTAAACGTCTTTCTTCCGCAACTACAGTAATTAACACGAAAACAAACTTCCTTACAAGTTGAACGCAAAAGCTCATTAAAGCTCCCGAAGGACTGCTGCGCGGCGTGTAAGGGAAACCTCCAGCATCGACATGAAGTCGCTCAAATATGAAATCCAATTAACAAAGCATACAACGCAAAAAAAACGCAACGCAACTAAGCTACACATATAACGTAACTCTTTTCCTGCGTTAGGGATCACATGAGGTGATTGGGGACCTAATAACTAAGCAAAAATGTAAAAAAAATATGGAATGAGATTTGCACAACAACTATACTTGTTTTTAGCTTTCACGGCCGGATTCAAATGCTCAATTTTTAGATTCCGGGTTTTGACCGTGGTCCATCTTTTTGCTTCTTATTTCTTTTTTCTTTTTCTTTGTCTGCTGACGTTTCGTCTCCTCTGTGGGTGACTTCTTGGGAGCTCTGCTCACTTCTGAGGTCTGAACGAAAGGCGGCGTCCTTTTATCTGCTAATTCGAAAGGGGGCTTGGCTTAATTTTTAGGTATTAAACTACCAGCTTCAATTGCTTCACCTACAGCTTCAATTGTACTCAACCAGGTTTTGTTTAATTTTAAGCATTCTTCCTTTCTGTTAAAAAAATATTTGTATAAATTTCAATGGCTTCTCTATAAAGCCGTGCATAATACTCACGAGCCTTTCGTTCAGTGAGTGGAGCTTCGAGGAAATCACCCACAGAGGAGACAAAATGTGAGCTGAAGAAGTAACAAGAAAGAAGAAAAAGAAAAAAGAAATAAGAAGCAAGAAGATGGGCCACGGTCAAAACCCGGAATCTAAAAATCGAGCACCATATATACTATTTTAACGAATTTAAAGTTCATGTATATATAAGGGCGTCACATACTTTTAACTTTACTAAAACTATAAGGATTTATTATTTATATAATAACAATAGTGTAGGCAGAGTGAAGAATAAGAGAAGAGTATGTACGAAGAAAGTGATGAATGTTGAAATGATGAGATGAAAGAGGTATGCAAGGACAGACAAAAGTGGAGATGTATCTGCGGAGGTACTGGCCACCACTAGTAGCACGGCAGTAGGAGAAATTAAGAGTAACAGAATACGAATATTGAGTGTATACACTAGTACTCACCGCATATTTGCAGAAGGAGCGCCGCGAGTGACCAGAACGCCAGTGGTCTCAGTTGCTTCATTGTTTCATTATTCAGAAATCGCTGTTTCTCAAGTAACAAAGCCTGCTCCCGGCCGCGGCTCACTTTTCCATATAAAACACACGCATCTTGGCGTACACACGAACCACTCAGCACTGCACTACTAAATGTACGTGTATGATGTTTTCCTCAGACACAAGTATTTTTAATCACTCACTTTTATTCCTGAAATAATTATGAAAAACAAAAAACAATTATAACAAAGACAGACTTTATTTTAATTCATCACGATCAAGTTATTTTGAAATTATTCTTAATTGAGCTGTTTTTCAATTATACCAAATTAAGATTGTTAAAAAATCGTAGCATCAAAAGATTTTTACATAAAATAAACGGAAACAAGTTGAGTAGTCTTTTGTTGGCACTTGTTCCTTGACTTATAGGTTGGTATGCGGCTGACCACCCATGCTGTAAAAAATGGTTCACTTTGCCAATGTCACCCCTGTTACAGGAAAGGACGGCAAGAGTTGCAGGGTGTATGTCCATTTGAGATTTGGTTTTTATGTTGTAGGTTCACATGAGGCATGTGCAAGCGCGAACTTGTACGTGTCTGGTTGTGGGAATGCATGTAATGTGAATCTCCAATGTGACATATCTTTGCAACTTAGATTAGATTAGATTAGACTTGAAAATAGATGATAAAAACGCAAACTGTCTTGGGCAGTTTCTGAAAAATAAGAAATGAAGAGCGGTATTGAGGACAAACAATTATAACTAACAATTAATTATTATTTATTTAGTGAATGCAACAACACGAGTTGAATTAAATTCAGGTTATTTTTGAAAAGGAAAAACTATTGCTCTCCTGAAGATGCCTTATTAGGCGAAAACGTTTCAGCAAAAAAATAAAATAAAGTGAATGGAAACTTTGTTTTTCCTACTTAAAATTAAGGTAAACTTAAAAGTAAGGTAATTTTTAATTTAATTTACCGTACAACTACGTAATGTGTAATGGAAATTTAGTATATTTTATTACAAAGGCTTCCCTTGATAAGAGTAACTTATTTCCCGCTTGATTACACGTCTCAGGCAATTTTCACATTCTTCTCCATCTTTTCCCGCGCATTTTCAGGGTGATTTGTTTATCAGGGGTGCGCGACATTTTTTAGCTGAATTCGTGATTATTAAATTCCCCGGAAAGTCGTGTGTGAGTGCGAGCGGGACGAGCAGACGCGCCAGCAAGAAGATAGAAAGAAAAAGAAAGAATGGAAATTATGAAAAAAAAATGTATGAATGAATCTTCGGCCACGCGAAAGCGTCTTTCTCGTTTTAAGTTTTTGTCTGTTCGAGAGAAGGCTTTGTATATAGGGCCATTTAAAGTGATTTACTGGCCGGATTACTTTTAGCTTCTAAATAATCAGATTCCAGATTGAAAAAATCATACTGAATTAAAAAAAACCTGGTGAAACTGAGTGGCTACATCACAAATCTATAAGCGATCGATAATCCCTTGTTCAAGTCCCGAAGTTGAAATTACATTTTAAATTCATATTTCACGCATGCCTACAAGCACACACGTGTAAGTTTTTGCTTACAAGTGTTGCAAATGTACTTTGGGATATTTAAAAATCAAACATTTCGATTGAAAGACTTTATTAACATTTATTCCTCATATAATTTTAATTTGCTTTTGGGTGATTTATTTATTTACTAGTGTCAGGACTATCTAAGCGATTTAGCCCGTGTATATGACTGCACTAGATTAACGACTCGACCTAACGAGACTTCGTTAAGTCGAGAGATCTTATACAATAACAAAGCGATACATACTGGAGGAAATGAAAGAAGTATGTAAGGACAGAAAGAACTGGTGGTTGATCTGCAATGTTGGGGCTAGGTTTTATAAAATTGGAATTTGTTTTCTGTTTTAGTTTTGATTCCATAGATATTATTATTTATTAATTGAAAAAATGTAATTTGTCGTGTTTGTTCCTTGACTTATAGGTTGGTATGCGGCTGACCACCCATGCTGTAAAAATAGTTCACTTTGCCAATGTCACCCCTGTTACAGGGAAGGACGGCAAGAGTTGCAGGGTGTATGTCCATTTGAGATTTGGCTTTTATGTTGTAGGTTCACATGCGGCATGTGCAAGCGTGAACTTGTACGTGTCTGGTTGTGAAAATGCATGTAATGTGAATCTCCAATGTAACATATCTTTGCAACTTAGATTAGATTAGATTAGATACAAATGGACGCGTGTTAAAAATACTTTTTAACATAAGTCCATAATATCATAGATTTGTCCAGAACCGCAGAAAGTAGCCACATTATGTACTTACATTTTTGTTATTTAAAATAATTCTTTGAATAAGTTATCTAAGACCGGTCGTAGCTCAGTAGTAACACTGCGGACTCTGAATGGGAAGGTTTTGGGTTCGAATCCCGGCGGAGCACAAAAAATATACCATTAATATTTTCAAATTTGCTCTTCGCTGGGTTGAAAAATTCATAAACCTTTACCAATG
Organism: Agapetus fuscipes; assembly: GCA_951799405.1. Taxonomy (NCBI): domain Eukaryota; kingdom Metazoa; phylum Arthropoda; class Insecta; order Trichoptera; family Glossosomatidae; genus Agapetus; species Agapetus fuscipes. Next base: position 16,316,784 of record OX637350.1, read on the forward strand.
ATCGGTCACCAAAGGTCCATCCAGCCTTACAGCAACTGGATCTTGCTTAAGTATTGGCGCTTTGTAGCGACGACCAAGCTCGTACACCTCTGCGGCACTACAACAAGTGTCATAGACCCCTAGATTCTCTAGAATCTAGGAAGTCTCTCGCACAGGATTTCTTAAAAAAAAAAAAAAAATGCACTATCAGTAGGGAACGTGCGAGAAAGAATTTGCTGATCTAGTATCATTTTCTAAGTAATGTATCTATAATATAGAACATTCTGGATTTATATAATTATTAATTAATTGATTTTCTCAATAATGCTTTGTAAAGAAATAACGTGTTAGATGGAATGTGCTGATGAGATATTTCACGAATTATTGCAAAATGTGGAACAATGCATGGAAATTTCTAGATATATATCATTATTGTGGTCGCCTAAAAAGGAAAAAAGTATATACCATTTTGTACTATAAAAGGAGGAATCAATGACTGAATAAATTAGTAGCAGCTGAGGACTGATCATCGGAGTTTCATTTCCCTTGAATCAGAGCTGGTGCTCCGGCACACAACTGGGCGAGTCTCGAGTAAGCCTAAGTTGGTGTCGTCAGAAACAACGCGTATGAACATTTGGCCATTTAATATACTTAATACGAATTGTATCAGTTGTCCACGCGCTGCCGTGCTAGATCTCTTGGTTATCAAATGGTAAGATTTATCTAAGTGATGACACCGCATACGCTGGTTTGTTTAATTTTGGTTATAATTTTTAAGATAGAATTTCAGATTAACTTACGAAATCTTGTTTATATTTTGACTAAAACTGTTTTTATACTAAACGTTTCATTTATTTTTTTGTTCATTCAATGTCTTCAGCACCATCTGAAACAAAAGAAAAATAAAGTGTAAGTCAAACATATTATTTTTTATTGATTTTAGAGGCATTAACTTTGTAATCGTTCATCATTAAGGATAAAAGAAAAACAGCTTTGTTTTCGATTACTTGAGTCTTTATATTTTGTACCACAACCGGTTTGCGAAACCAGTTGTGGTATAAAATATATATACTCAAGTAATCAAAATCAAAGTTGTTTTTCTTTTATCTTCAAACATATTCTAGTCAAGACCCCTTTATCTTTCACAAAAATTAATACGTATTTTTAGAAAGTTCTAGTTAAAAAATATGCATTTGTCAAATATAGCTCTAAGAGACACAATGGCGTAATGATTTTTGATGACGCAATCACAAACATTAATTAATAAAATACCACTTTAAGGCTCTAGAAGAAGAAAACAGATCATAAATACTCCTGCGCTTTTGTTTTACTTTAAAATTGTTTATTATTCCTGTACGTGGATTTCCTTTTTTTCTGCTTTCCTTTATGTTTTACTGATAAATATTGAATCTTAATATGTAAACGGCACCCAGTGCCATGTACTTTGATAAAATAAAAAAATAAAAGAAAGTGCCTTCCTTTTTTAAACAACGATTACAAATTTGTTGTAAGTAATGTTTTTTCAGGAATTTTCCGGTCTATTTCAAAATAAACAAAAAAACCTCCCGTTTATGTCAAAAAAATATCAAATTTTATTCCGTCCGACAGTAAATGGACTAATTGGATTCCATGTTTTCCATTTTCTTTTTCCTTCCCCAGACAGAAAAAAAACAAACAAAAAGAGCCCAATCAATAAAGTACGAAATAATTTACTTATGTTCTGAATAAAAGAAAAAGTCAAAATTTGAGGCTGTGTTTTTAGTACACAAATTTTATGTACTAAGAAAAATACTTTTCTTAGTAGAGTATACTTTCAATAAAGTATAACAAAAATTTTATAAAATTATTTATTTATATCTTTACAAAGAAATAATTAAAAATAAATATTTCCTTTTGAAAGCTTTCTGAAAAATAAAGAGCTTTTGAGTGAAAAGTTCAAAGCTTCCTTTTCCACAATAACATAAAAGGTATCGTTGAGTTTAAATTTCATTTCATGTGATTTTTTTATCACAAAGTAGCTGTGTGTGATCGACTTTAAAAATTGGGGAAGCCTTATTGAGCAAGTGGTATGAAAAATAAAATGTAAAGTATCAAAATCGGCGGAATTTTCCGAGACCCAAGTTGGGTTCGTTGGCAAGCCTTTTCATCCACATTTAGGGGCAGGTAGGGGTGCCCTTATGTGCTCACGATTTCACGTCAATTAAACCTTGGAGGAGGTTGTCAAAGAAAATCCTGAAATTCTGGGTTTCAGGGCGCCGTGATTTGATCAGACAAGTGCTTTTCAGCGAACGGCAAGTCGTAGACTTTAATATGGTGTGACTAGAGGGGAAATTACTTATGTAAACTTTCACAGTTTTAAATCGTTTCATTTAAATTTAACACGACCATTTACATATATATCAGGCTAATTTATTTTCAATTACAAATAATAAGAGAGCACCGTTTTTGTGGGTGTCACACCTCAAAGGCTCTCTCCGATCACGTACTAGACTTTTAAAAAAGGTGTGTACACATTAGATTTAGATTTAGTGTCTTGAGTGCTCCGCAAAATACACCCACAAATTTGGAGTTCTTCACTACGGGCGGCAGCCTGTTCTACTCCACTGGACCCGCAACACGGAAAGCACGGTCTCCGAAATTTGTACGAATCTGACGGCGCGGCTGAACCAAATTAACTGCTGACTTATCTTTTTTTATCTTAGTACCAACAATAAACATACAATAAGGATTATGGTTTACAAGGTTTATGTATTGACAAAATAAAAACTAATTTAATTCTAAAGAGATTTAAAGAAAACAAATCATTCTTTATTCGTATGCTATGCGTATGTGTTTTTTTCATTCCATAATCTATTATCTAAGTTGCAAAGATATGTTAACATTTACGGCTCATATTGAATGCATGCCCATAGACAGGCACATGTAGGGTTTGCGCCTACACATTTTGCATATATGCATGCAAATAAACAAAACCTCACATTAACATAAACCTTGCAACTCCAGCCGCCCACCCCTGAAACCGGGGTCACATTGGGAGAAATGAATCTATTTAACAGCACGGGCGGTCAGCCTCATACCAACCTATCAATTAATAATAATTAGAATAATGAAAACTCAAATAATAACTAGGTGTGTAATAATACATTTTCTTCGTTCACAAAAACAAAACCTGGATGGCCGCCATTGGTTCTATAGGTTAAATTATTTATTTACCTAAGAGCGTATTTTGTCTGTTCACCTTCATCTTACTCTCAGTACATATTCATGCTACTTCACAAGATTCACCTCAACGCTCCTCCAGTACTCCCTAATACTTATTAGTTTTCCCGTCTGATATTGATGTACGGGCACTTTGGAATACGGGCACTTCAGAGAACGGGTACTCCGGGAAACGGGTAGTTTAGAGTATCTACGGGTGCCTTGCTTTTATCTGTACCCGAATAAAGGGACTGTTTAATAATATGTTTTGAAGTACAACCTTCAAACATGTTTGAGTTAGTCGGTAGTACGCAAGTATTCAACTTAGAAACATCTGAAATGCCTTTGGTGCTCTTCAAGCAATCAAACATATTAGGTCGGGGAAAAAGTCTTTTCGCATATAGTATGTATACCTATACTTTTAATAAAATATCTTTAGCTTTACTATTTGTATCTGGCTGGTTTTTATTACATTAAAAAGGGGGCATTTCAAAAAAAGAATCAAATTGGGAAAAAATTGTTTTCCGATATTTTTTATTTGTTTTTGTTTCTGTCGAAATCAGCGAATCGAATGAAGAAATAAGATACATTTTAAAAAAATATTACAAAAAAAAGGGGAAAATACAACGCAAGCCGCGAAAAAAAGTTGTGACGTTTGTGGACCTAATGCAGTGTCAGTTAGAGTAGCACAAAGCTGGTTTAAGCGTTTTCAATCCGGATATTTTGATGTCAAAGATGTTTTTTTTTTTTTGAAAGAAGCACCTCGCTCTGGTCACCTCAACTAATTTTCATATTAAATGCGAAGAAACTCTTTCCCCGATCTATTATAATACACATCTATCTATACATTTTTATTATTCATATTTAATGCATGTCCACAAGCAAATAAGTGTAATTTTGCACTAACACAATACATATACTAACAAAATAATCGCAGTCTTTCCTATAAGTCAAGGAACAAAAATAATAATGCATGTTCAACTATGGAAAAACAAACAATTGAATATTTTTTAGTACCAAAATATTCAATTTTAAATGACGTTTGTACTTTGGTTTCATTATCATTGCAAATAACTTAGATATGGCCCCAAGTCCCTGAATAATCTCTTGACGTTTTATAAACTAGTTGCAAAAACACTCCGAATTAGTTTAATATACCTACACACACGGAAAATGGCAGTTACTGCCAAAAAGTTTAACAGAGGTAAAGGCGTTATATTAGTTGTAGAAAAAAGTTCTCTCTCGATTTCTTTAAATCTGATAAATTAAAAAAAAATCAAGCTGATTTCTTGGTCATCGTCGCTACAAAGTACCAATTCTCAAGCAAGACTCAGTTGCTGTAAGGCTGGATGCGGACCTTTTGATGACCAGTCTTTGGTAAAGGTTTATGAATTTTTCAACCCAGCGAAGTGCAAATGTGAAAATATAAATGGTATATTTTTTGTGCTCCGCCGGGATTCAAACCCACAACCTTCCATTTACAAGTCCGAAGTGCTACCACTGGACTACGGACTGGTCATGATTGTTTGTGTAAATATTTGAATCCTTTATTTCTTTCTGAGTAATAGATTGGTACAGATTGGTATAAGACTGGACCCCATAATGTAAAAACATGGTTCACTTTAGACAATACCATCCTGGTTTCACGGAAAGGTGATCGAAGTTGCAAGGTTTATGTTCATGTAAGGTTTAGTTTATTTTTTATGTACACACGCAATATGTGTAAGTGCATATTCACATATGCCTGCATGTGAGCATGCATTTAATATGAGCCTTCAATGTCAATATTTTCTTCAATATTCAATATTCCTTCTCGGTTTCGGGCCCAATGGCTTGGAACGAGCTGCCGGTTGAGGTGAGGAAAGAGCAGGACAGGGCAAGCTTCAGGAGGAAGCTGAAGACGCACCTGTTTCAAAGGTCATACCCGGAATAAAGGGCCCTTGTGACTAAATTTTAGTGTAAACGGCGCTTTGAAAAAAAAATCAACTAATTATAGTTAGGTTTAAGTTAGAATTACGGTCGTTTGACATTTTGACAATTATATTAATTTTAAAACTAAACAAATTTCAAAACTTAATTTAACTCGGATATTTCACGAACTGTTTCATTGTTCATCCTCAGTTGTCGTGCAGAGAGGATGTTCTCCTGAAGACGTTGGCTACGTCGCCGACGAAACGTCGAGAATTATGTTAGTTCTCTCTAAACGGTTCGTGAAATATCCAAGTTAAATTAAGTTTTGAAATTTTTTTAGTTTTAAAATTAATATAATTGTCAAAACCAATTATATATTACATCTTTGCAACTTAAATTTTAGATTATAGTTAGATAATCATATTGGTACGTTTTCCTCTTTTTCTCAGTTGGTACCTTTTTTGAGTCATTCAATAAAAAATCAAAGGACAAAGGAATATTTAAAGTGAAAACTTTTTTTCAAGAATAAACCGTAGAGGATTTGAAATTCCTTCTACTTATGCGGCGAAAAAATCCGTTTTTTTTTCGTTTAAGAGAACTTTTTTTAACGCAAACTGAGGAGCACTAGACGATCAATCTCCTTCAGGGATGACGCTCCATAATTACATAATTTGTCTGAGTTTTTTTTGTTGCGCAACAGTTGTCGTGCAACAAGTCGTAGCGTGCCGCGCAACATTCGGCCACCGCATCTTCTGCGGCGGAAATTAGCTTCGTTAGTTTAACTTTCACCGCGATATTTTATAACATGAGGTAAAAAATGGTTCACTTTGCCAATGTCACCCCTGTTTCAGGGAATGTCGGCAAAAGTTGCAGGGCTCATGTTCATTTGAGGTTTGGATTTTATTTGTAAGTACACAATCAGCATTTGTAAGCGCGAACTACACGTGTTTGTTTGTGCACATACATCTGAGAGCTTTAAATGAATATATCCTTGCAACTTAGATTAAAGATAGATTATAGGTGAAGAAAGCATCAGAGCGCGATCAAATTGTTATTAAGAAATGACAAAGAATAGCAAAGAACAAGCGATTGACGATGGATCTGAGAATGGCGATACACAATGGCATATTATTACCGACTTTCTAAATCTAAATCTAAGTCTAATCTGCAAAGATATGTACCATTTGAGATTCATATTAAATGCATTCCCACAAGCAGACACGCATAATTTCGCGCTCACACATGCCGCATTTGGACCTACAATATAAAAAACTCAATCTCAAATGAACATAAGCCCTGCAACTCTTGCCGATCTTCCCTGAAACAGGGGTGACATTGGCAAAGTTTATTAATATTATTAAAGTGACTTTGATAATAATAATAAAATTACTATGGTGATTTATTTGGCGAGCGCTGTTTTTGTGTGTATCACACCTCAAGAGCCCTCTGCGAGCTTGGTCGTTGCTGTAGAAAGCACCAATTCTCAAGCAAGACTCAGTTGTTGTAAGGTTGGATGGACCTTTCAGTGACCGGTCTTTGGTAAAGATTTATAAATTTTTCAACCCAGCGAAGAGCACATTTGGAAATATAAATGGTACTTTTTTGTGCTCCGTCAGGATTCGAATCCACAACCTTCCATTTACGGGTCCAAAATGTTGCCACTGGACTACAGACCGGTCCAAGATGATGTATGGGAGTGAAGCATGGACAGTGGATGATAGCGAAATGAGTAAAGTATGTACGGTGGGAATGAAGCATTTGAGAAGCATGACAGGAAAAACTCTTCAGGATAGAGTTAGGAATGAATGGGTAAAGAAAGAATGTAATTTGAAAGAGGACGTGAAAATTGAGGTACAAAAGAATGTGATGAGATGGTTTGAGCAAGAGTTGTAGGGTGTATCTTCATTTGAGATTTGGGTATTAATGTTGTAGGTTCACATACGCCATGTGCAAGTACAAACTTATACGTGTCTGCTTGTGATAATGCAAATAATGTCAATCCCCAATGTTACATATTTTCGCAACTTAGATTAGATTAAATACTGCTGCACCTACTACGTATTTTTATTTTTAACTTAGATTAATTATAGATCACCCAAATTTAGGCTTGATAATTTTTCTCACTTAAAATTCAGCATTTTCCAAATTAGATTTGCCGGGCTCTATCCAATTCGAGAGCCTCCCCCCTAAGTCCCTGTTCTCAATCACATCTAGGATTGGAATTGCCGCCAAAACCGGAGCGCGCCTTTATTCTGCAAATCCTCGCTCTAAAAGCAATGTGTCACAATCGAAACCTTAGCACCCTTCCCCCACGACACACCTGCAATAAACGCAATCCGCAAAAAAACGCCATCTCCCTCTGTCGCACACAAAAAGAGCGAGAAGGCTCACTTTCTAAGTGGCAGTTTAAAATGGTATTTTGTTTTCCGAGGGACAAGGCCACACTTTTTTCATGGATTAACTCTGGGACAGAGCTATTTGTCCCGATATCTCTACAGAAAGACTTTCACCTATGTCATTGGATAAAATACGTATTTGTTACCTTTTTACTGCATTAGTGATTTGAAAAAAAAAACAAATTTTTTACTAACATTTAAATATTTTCATTCATTTTTGTAACTAAGATATATAATCTTTACTCTAAGTTGCAAAGATAAATTGACATTTAAGGTTCATACTTCATGCAAGCAGACATAAATAAGTTCGCGTTTACATATGCTTCATGTGTAAATACAAAATAAACAAACCTCACATGAGCATAACCTTTGCAACTCATGCCGTCATTCCTTGAAACGGGGTAACATTGGTAAAAGTGAACTTTTTTACAATGTGGGAATCAGTCTCATATCAACCTTTTAGTCAAGAAATACAACAAATTCGAAAAGTTAATTAATTAAAAACTTAACGTTAAATTAAAATGACTAAACTAATGTAATGAAATCAAAGTACCTACGCGCACCTATACAAGTACTATAGTTTGGGAAGAACCATCTAGGAGTAGTCCATGATGGTGGTAGTGCGTAGAATTACGTTCTCGTGTGAGCGAGAGATCGACGAGAATGATCTAGAATATGCAAGAAAGATCTCTTTTGTGCCAATAAAAAGGGACTGAAATGGTGCGGAGAGGAATCAGTCGCTCGGAGCATTTTGCAGCGAAACGAATATACGCAGAAATTATCAACTATTGTAAATTGTGAACCAAAACGTGTAAAATAAATTCTGTTAAAATAAATAATTGGAGATCAAGTAAAAGAGAAACTCAGAAAAATCGATACACTACATTAAAATACATTCAAATTTAAAAAATAAATTCAGTGAGCTCATAAATTAAAAATTGATGGTCTTAAATGTTACTGACAAAGTAAATCTATAATATTGACATTTTTTATTAGAAATACAGGTTATTTGTTGAAACTATCTGAGACCTTTTTTTCATGACATCAGTACATAAAAGAAAGGTTTTCAGGGCTATTGAAAGTTATTCAAGGCTGTAAAACAACCTTCAATGAGAAAAATAGTGCTTAGATGTTCTCCACGTGATCGAAGTTTTTCTTTGAATTCAAGAAAACAAAATTTGTTTGCATTTGAGATGTGTAGAATCAAAGGCAGCAATCTAAATTTTTGGTGAAAATTGCAAAGATAAACATATTAAATCACAAGCAAAACTTGTCTCATTGTTTATACATTTTTATCACATCTTTAAATCAATTGTAGATTGCCATCTCTGATTCTGTACGGTTTATTCTACTGTTCATCTTGACATCAATAAAATTCGTATCTTTTTTTCTCAAATTTAACAAAAGCTTCTTAGAAACCTCAAAATATATTTTATATTTTGTATTGTATAAGCAGAAAAACAAATATATTACGTAAATAAATATCTTGAAATTCAGGTTTTCTACGAAAATTAAATGAATGACATTGTTTGTGTTTCCGTACATCCTATTTTCGAAAAATAACATAGATTTCCGCTGAATTTATAGAATTTATTTTATGAAAAAAAAAATTTTTATAATTTTGTTAAACAAATAATAATCTTTTTTTAAGAAATTCACACAAAAACCTTCTTTCTATACTATGTTATTTTTAGAATTAAGAGCATATTTACAAAGTATTTTATTTGTTTTCATAATTTTGTTTTATTTGATTTCCTATAATCTATAATCTATAATCTAAGTTGCAAAGATATATTCATTTAAAGCTCTCAGATGTATGCCCACAAACCAACAAGTGTAGTTCGCGCTTACAAATGCTGAATGTGTACTTACAAATAAAATCCAAACCTCAAATGAACATAAGCCCCACAACTTTTGCCGACCTTCCCTGAAACAGGGGTGACATTGGCAAAGTGAACCATTTTTTACAGTATGGGTGGTCAGCCTCATACCAACCTATAAGTCAAGGAATATGAATAATAAATTACATTTAAATATAAAAAAGAACAAAACCTTACAAAGAAATCTATACAAAAAAAGTCAAAAATTTCCTATGCAAAAAATGTAGCAAATGAATACACCAACATTAGAAATCAACATTGCAGATTAGCCGCCACTTCTTCCTGTCCTTGCATACTTCTTTCATTTCATCCACCTTTTTCATACAAGTCCTCCTTTTATTATGACTCTGGATATCCCATTCATTCGCTATTTCAGAGATTTGATCCTTCCATACTTTTCTCGGTCTTCCTCTACCACGACATCCATCTATTCTAGCAACATATACTTTCTTCGTCAATCTTTCATCACTCATTCTCTCCAAGTGCCCGAACCATCTTAACAAATATTAAGTTTAATATTAAGTTTTTCCTAAGTTTACAAATATTGCTTTAAAGTGTTATAGCAAATGAATTCAAAATGATTTTCTCTAAAACAGGGTTTCTCGAAAAAACGATATGTATATTTACAAATCATATACTTTTATAAGCATTTTTTACGTAAGTATTTTATGACTTTTGCAATTTACATAACATAATCTTTGAGTTCTATAGAACAATCTTAACCAAGTAGAGAGAAGGTGGAGCGATTGCAGGGGAAAAATTAACAGAAGTATGAAAGAAGAAGTCATTTTAAAGGTATGTTTTCAGAAACATACCTTTTACCAATGACCGGTCACCAAAGGTCCATCCAGCCTTACAGCAACTGGGTCTTGCTTGAGTATTGGCGCTTTGTAGCGACGACCAAGCTCTTACACCTCTGCAGCACTACAAGTGTCATAGACTCCTAGAGTCTCTAGAATCTAGGAAGTCTCCCGCACAGGATTTCTTAAAAAAATATATGTTTATTAAACTGTAAAACAGTTTTTTTTTTCACTTTTCAATGAACACCGAATGACTAGATAAAAATTAGAGTTTTGATGTCAATCAAAAGGCCTAAGCGCTATGGGACCTTTTATCTTCAGAGGGACGGTTAAAGTGCGATAGCGCATTTTAAGCTCAAAAATGTGAAAATAAAACTGTGTACCTAAAAAAGTTATTTTTAAATAAAATTAAAAATGAATTTGCACTTACAAATGCACAAACCTTAGAAAATTTCAATCAAAAGGTTTAAGTAAGTTTAAATCTTAATAGACAAGAAGACGATTTCTTCAAATCTGTTTTTTTCTTTGTTACTTTTTAAACGCTTTAACCCTCTCCTTGCCGCACAGCAAGATTTTCCCCCGACATTAATGTCTTCAGTAAGAAAATGGCCCGCACAAAACTTTTACTATTTAACCCTTCGTCGTACATTTCCAAGTAATAAACCATACTAAAGTCTTGTCGAAAAATACAAGGAAAACTTTCCTCGCCCCCATTCCCGAAAAAAAGGTTGTAGTACGATTTTTTTCGCCTCTGAAACGTTTTGTTTTCCCGCTGAAAATTATCGTCGGCTGTAAGTTTTTTTCAGGTCGGGTGTAATTTTATTGTTTGGCGCGTTTTTTCTTCATTTCACTTTCCCTTTTTTTGGGTGAATTGAAGTTGTGACCGTTTTCACTGTATTGAGCGTTGTATTGAAAACATTATTCGCGATTTGGAACATGTTTTAGGGTGCGCAGGCTTTTTTTCAAATTTGAATTGTAAAACTGAATAGAAAAAGTACTGTTTCTTTTTCAAAAATATGTTTTTTCTGAATTAAATGAAGGAATTTTGCAGCTGAAAAAATATGTGTAGAATAACTGCCTTAGCAATTGTACAAAAATTCTAAATGCTTAAAATATTAATTAATTACTATTTTATGTATTAGAAGTATGTATTTAATATCATTTTTTGTATTGGCAGATTTCTAGATCACATTTTAGACCACGTTCTATTGTATTCTAGACCAGACTATAATTTATCACAAATATTTTTTATACTTACATACTTAAAATCAAATAAATTTCGAGCATCCCTATTAAACTCCAGAGTATCCAGACTAAAAAAAGTACCTACAAAACAGTTCGAATAGATTGTAACCTTTATAATTAATGTGCTCGACACATGTCAGTCAGAAAATGAAAGTTCTTGTCTAATATAAAGTTGTGGTCTAACGTCGAAAAAAAATTCAATAATGAACCTACATAACTTAAATATTCGGACAAAGAACTCTTACCATAACTACGTTGCCGCTGTACAAAGGGTGGTTATAGAGAGTGCAGAATGGGAGCTTCCTTCCCATTTTGTTATGTCTCTCTTATTCATCGCATTTCTTCCTTTTACACAAAGTAAATAAAATTCCATTTATTCATAATTTAAACAATCAAACTAAACCGTATTTTTCTCGGAAAACCGGACAAAACGGAAAAATACAACTAGCTTTTACCAATTTCAATTGAAATCGAATCAAAATGTATTTCAGATGTTAACGAATGTGTGTTTGTTGCGGATTAAAAATTTCCTTCAATTTGTTAACAATTATTTTGCATTTAGTATTTTCATGAAGTAATGACATTTGCGGTCGCGGGGAGCAGCCGGCAGTGAAAGGGTTATTCTGAAATAAATTTATGGATTGAATAGTCATTAGCGCATTAGCATATTTCGTATTTTATATTTATTTACATATTTTAACGCAATTCCGAATGTAAAATTCAACATTTACCAAACGACTTTATCATTGGGTGGGACACATAATTTGAATTTCATTTTTTAGGGCCGCAAGGATGGAAATATTTTATTTATCCCTTGTGATGCTCTAATTTGAACGAAAATTATATTTATTTTTTTGTTAAATCGTATGAAGGCGAAACTGTTCTGTGCTGTGAGCAACTGTTAATTTAAAAATGTCTAAAAAATAAATAATTATCTTTGATCTCAGTTTAGAAGATATTGTTTATTTTAATGCACCCTACAAAGTAACACGTCTTATAAGTTCACGTTTGTACATGCTGCGTGTGTACTTACAAAAGAAAACTTAAACCTCAAACGAACATAAACTCTTTCTTATTTTAACCCCCTGACGATGCAAACGGATGTTTACGAAACCTGTTATGGTATAAAATATATGTACTCAAGTAATCGAAAACAAAGCTGTTTTTCTTTTATCCTTAATAAACCCTTTAACTTATTTCGCCTTTCTCTGAAACTGATTTTTATAGCACGGAAGATCAGATTCACAAAACATATTTTTTTTAAAATGGCAATTTAAGTAGCACGCAGATCCTAAGGCCATTAAGTACATGATCAGCAAATATTTGAAAGAGGTGTAAATAGTTGAGTGTTTATATTTATTTGGTTTTTCGTATATTATTCTTATCATTATTATTTTTGTTATTTTTTTCATATATCTACATATGTGTATATATGTATAATTCCTATTTCTGTATTTTCTATTTAAACATGTTACCTCTTTATGTTATTTTATTTTATTTTTTGTCTTCCTGTTTTTGCTAAGTAAATGACTAAATGGTGTATATATTGTTTTTTTTTGGTTTTTATGATTTTTATCTATTAAGTGATTATTTTAAGTTAAGATAAGTTGGAATCCTCTCCAAAACACAAGCTATGCTTACTTTGGGGAGTATTTATTGTAATTAGATTTTTAAAATTTATTTTTATTGTAATACTTTGTACATATTGATAAAAACAATAAAGACCTTATGAACTTATGAAGTTTACCAAAATTTGTATTTCCGACTGATTGACTAGATATAAATTGAAATTTTTCAATTCTTGCAAATAAATTACAACTTAGATTATGAATTGTTACATACCTAAAAAAACCCTTCATGTTCTTTGACTTTTGGAAGGAAACTGACCACCCATACTGTAAAAAATTGTTCCTGTTGCCAATGTCACCCCTGTGTCACGGAATTGCGGCAAGAGCTATAGAGCTTTTGTTCATTTGAGACTTGGGTTTTTATTTTGCAAGCTCACACGCGGCATACAACATAAGTGCAAACTTATACGTGTCTGCTTGTGGGATAACGAAATCTAAATCTAAGCTGCAAAGATATAATATATCATTCAATATTAATATTAAGCGCATTCCCACAAGCAGACATGTATAAGTTCGCGCTAACACATGCCGCATGTGAACCTACAATATAAATAACCCAATCTCAAATGAACATAAAAACTTGTTCTTAATCTAAGATGTTATGTTTTTATGGGTTTATCTGGTATCTTTCGGTGGTTTTCATGGCTATCAGTGAAAGTCCATTGTATTCTTTGAATAAATTTAATAGAAAAAACAAAGTTTGAATTCACTGTAATTTATTTTTTGCTCAAACGTTTTCGCCTAAGCATGATTGTTACAAATATTTTCACAAATGTTTATATACATATGTTTGCAACTTAGACTCTAGATGGATTATTTTGAATGCGCAAAATTCCAAGAAAAGTATTTTCCGCTGCAGGATGAAGTACTTCTGCAACACCCATACGTTCCTGACTAGCATAATATATATAAACACATGGGCGCAACGCCGTACAATAATTAGTATTCTCGTTGCAGTTGGCACAGTTCCGCCCTTGCGCTCGCCCCCCACGTCCCAGTGGCGTAACTCGGTTATAAGAATATCAAATCAACTTGTCGCACGCTTCTAATCAAGCTCGTTACGCCACTGACTGCGGTGCGGCGTGAAGAGAGGCTGCGGGCAGATCATGACTCAGAGGAGCTGCGCAGAATGGAACCAAACACGCGGAAGTATTTAAATAAGGCATTTGTTGTGTAACACAACTCACATATTCGTTATTTTTGTCATTAGATCAATAATTTGATCTCAAGCTTTATAATTTCATCTAAATTTGACACATAATCTAAGTTGCAAAGATATTGTTATGAAATCATAATGATCGAAAACGTTAGTAATATTAATTAAAATAAATTAATACATTGTCCGGTCGATAGCTCAGTTGGTACAGTGCTTGCATTCCATGCCGTGATCTCGGCTTCGAATTCCACCGAGGGTTTCAAAAATGATTTCCCGTTTCGGTGTTTATTTCCAACCCCAAAATTAAATAACGGCATGGCTTACTCAGCCTAAACCAGAAATGAGTACCAGCTCTCTCGGGAGGTGGGAAACCCTCAATTCAACTGAAGTGGTTGGCGTAAGGCCGGCCCCCTTACCTGTAAAAAGAAATAGGTTCAACTCGCCACATACGACTCCTTCGTGGATAACGTGGTAAGAAGTTGCAATATATGTGTAGCTTAGTTGCGTTTTGGTTTAAAGAAACAGTGTTTTCTTGGAAGTTGTTTTTAAAAATAATAAAAATAAAATTATTTATAATCTTCACAGTGCTATCTCTAGATGTTTTCCCTCCCTACATAAGTACATAGCTCCAGTATCCGTTTCTAGTTATTGTGTATATACTGCAGTGTGGGTACTTCATTACCGCGGCGCTATAGACGCGCGCACACATGCCCGCTATAGCGCTCCGTATCGCGAGCGCGCTAGGATATCAAAGTGTGTGCTCAGCTTAAACAAATAATTACTCAGTTGCCGCCGCCACTGCACTGGCCGGAAAATTCGGCCACTCACTCAAATCTACTCAGCGAATCCAGCCATTTCTCATAACAACTAATTTTCACTTAAATTTCTCACATTATATACCAAGTATACCAAGATGCGCATCTCGTTCTTCACAATTATTTTTTCTGTCAAAATGTCGAACAAATGCAGGTCAAAGAGCTCCTATTCATAGAATGTGCAGTGATTTTAATAAATATTTTAATGATTTAGATTTGTTTAATAGGGGGAAATACTCCTTTAGGGGGGACTTGATGAAAACTATATATAAAATGTCTTTTACACCCAGTTTATAGGTGCTGATTGGGCTTTTTGTTCTTCTTTTTTATTCTTCTCTTTTTTCTTCTTTAACTTTTACATTCTTATGTTTTTCTTTGTTTACTCTTCTTGTTTCTCCTTGTTATTTTTGTTTCTTTTACTAATTTTATTACTTTTGAATTTTGACTTCCTCTACTTCTTTTATATTTTTATGTCAGCTACATTAAATTTAAAATATATATGTGGGAAATTTTTAAGGATGTAGGCATTTTAAATTATATGTATCCACTTTTTTGTTTATTGCAACTGTGTCTGTATCTGTTTTTTCTCCTAATAAAGTAAAATAAAAAAATTAAAAAAAATTGCTTAAAAAATTTAATTAGAATAAATTTTTGATGATATTATATAAAAAAAAAACAATTAAGCAATTTATATTTATTGGGGTCTTTTATCCATGTAAAGATTTCATGTAAAATAATTTAAACAGTTTTTCTTCACGAGTTGATTAATTTCTCAAGCATTTTCGATGTTTTCACACCATTATCAAGAGAGCAACCCTCTTGCTAATGGTGTTAAAACATCGATATCGCTCGAGAAATAAATCAACTAGAATAGAAAAACTGTGTTTAATTTCTACATTATAATTTTTAAAATAAATTTTACAATGTCGATACGCAAGTCTTCAGAAAGAATTGTTGAAATTACAATTCACTGCACGCTAACAACATAAACGTATAAGAGTTTTGGGCTTACACGGCCTGCTGATGATGCTAAAGAGATGTTTTCTGGGATCTGTTGCCGTAGTCTGTGGGAGTTGGAGGTTCCGGACGTTTCGCCCATGTCTACGATGGGCGTTTTCAGCGTGAAAGTGTTCAACATAGTTTTTATTAAGATCATCTTCATCATAGCACTTTCGTAGACATAAGTGAAACGTCCGGAAGCTCCAGCTCAAATAAACCACTGTAACAGATCCCGGAAAACATCTCTCCAGCATCAGACACGTGTAAGTACACGTTTACATATGCTGCGTGCTTATTAACAAAATAAACCAAACCTCACATGAAAGTGAGCACCTTGCAACACAACACTAATTTGAAAAGATATATAACATTAAGTTTTCACATTATATGCATTCTCACTAGCAAACACGTACAAGTTGACGCTTGCACATGCCGCATGTGAACCTACAACACAAAAACCCAAATCTCAAATGGACACACACCCTGCAACTCTTGCCGTCCTTCCCTGAAACAGGGGTAAAATTGTCAGAGTGAACCATTTTCTACATTATTAAAATTAATGGAATGAAAGTTGATGTCGTAAATGAGTTTGTATACCTGGGAAGTAAGTTTGAAAAAGATGGAAGAATGACCGGTGAATTTGAAAGAAGAGTAATGAAGGGCAGGTGTGTACTGGGTGCCACAGCTTGTATCGCCAAAAATCAAAACATATCTAAAAATGCTCGATTGGCGGTACGCAGTGGCATTCTTTTACCCACCTTGATGTATGGAAGCGAGGCCTGGACGGTGAATGAAAGTGAAATTAGTAAAGTCCATACTGTTGAAATGGACTTTCTAAGAAGTATGATTGGGAAAAAACGGAGTGACAGGGTGAGGAATGATTTTGTAAGAGAAGAATGTGGTGCAAGAGAAAGTGTGAAAGTGAAGATTAAAAGAAGTTTGTTAAGATGGTTTGGGCATATGGAGAGAATGAATGAGGAAAGACTGACGAAGAAAGTATATGTTGGTAGAATAGATGGATGTCGTGGTAGAGGAAGACCGAGAAAGGTATGGATGG
Source organism: Agapetus fuscipes (assembly GCA_951799405.1). NCBI lineage: Eukaryota > Metazoa > Arthropoda > Insecta > Trichoptera > Glossosomatidae > Agapetus > Agapetus fuscipes. The sequence goes on from OX637350.1 coordinate 16,333,848, forward strand.
ACCAAATATCCGAAATTGCGAATGAATGGAATATCCAGAGTCATAATAAAAGAAAAGCCTGTATGAAGAAAATTATGACTCTGGAGGAAATGAAAGAAGTATGTAAGGACAGAAAGAAATGGCGGTTGATCTGTAATGTTGGCGGCTAGGGTTTATTAAATTGGAATTTGTTTTTATTTGTAAATGGATATTTTGTATTTGGATATTATTATTTAGTGATGTATAAAATGTAATTTGTCGTGTGTGTGTGTTCCTTGACTTATAGGTTGGTATGCGGCTGACCACCCATGCTGTAAAAATGGTTCACTTTGCCAATGTCACCCCTGTCTCAGGGAAGGACGGCAAGAGTTGCAGGGTGTATGTCCATTTGAGATTTGGTTTTTATGTTGTAGGTTCACATGAGGCATGTGCAAGCGCGAACTTGTACGTGTCTAGTTGTGAGAATGCATGTAATGTGAATCTCCAATGTAACATATCTTTGCAACTTAGATTAGATTAGATTAGAACCATTTTCTACAGCATGAGTGGTCAGCCACATACCAACCTATAAATCAAGGAACATACGCGACGAATTACATTATTTTTTCAAATTCCTTTACGAAAAATAAAACAGATCGTTTTTAGCTCGTACTTATTCTCCTCCTCGTACTCCTACTTATTCATAAACAGGTATTATTTTTTTAAACCAGTAAAAGTCGGTTTTCCCATACTAATAAACTGATTTAACTCGTTCAACCAATCTAACGAATAAGGCCGACTCAGTTTGTATGGTCTGTCTGCTTATGTAATATTTGTATTAACATTCCCCTGCCGGGCCATAACAGTAATATCGGTTTAAAATTAGATTGCTGTGTACACAAGGCGCTAGTCAGATTCATGCGCCGGAATAACGAAGTGCATAATAAACGCGATACAAGTGTTGTGTACAGAGCGCAACGCTGCCAACAAGTAGACGCAGATACAATATTAAGCAGCTCCAAATGAAAAAGTTTGCAATCCAAAGATTTTTTTACTTTTTGTTCTTGAAATGTCTTGGCCATCCATACAGAGCTGCACGAGTAGATATGTGTTTCTGAATATACAAATAAAAACAGGGTTTCCTTAGGGTGCAAAAATCTCAAATAACTTATATCTTGTTTTTTTATTTATTTTAAAGATATAACACAGTTTTGATTCACTTGTAATTTTATTTTTATTTTCTCGCTCGAACATTTTCATCTAAAAAAAGGCATCCTCAGGAGCAGTGACTCTTGCAACAAAAATCAATGAAAATAAAATTGTAAGTGAATTAAAACTGTGTGCTTTTTAAAGTAAAATACATTTGACTTTCACTATGTTAACCACCAAACCCTAACATATATATAAGTTATATCTATCTAAAATGTAAGTTTTAAAGATACTTTAACTTTAAAAATTCATATTAAATGCATGCCAATGTCCCTTCTGTTTCAGGGAAGGTCTGCAAGAGTTGCAGGGCTTATGTCATTTGAGAATTGGGTTTTTATGTTGTGGGTTCACATGCGGCATGTGTGAGCGCGAAATTATGCGTGTCTGCTTGTGGGAATGCATTTAATATGAATCTCAAATGATACGTATCCCTGCAGCTTAGATTTAGATTTAAATTTAGACCATAAACAGTCGCGTGTAAGTTAACGCTTACAAATGCTGCATGTGTAGGTACTTACAAATTAAAACGCAAACCTCAAATGAACATAAACCCTGTATTTTTTCCGACCTTCCCTGAAACAGGGGTGCCATTGGCAAAGTGAAACATTTTTTACAGTTTGGGTGGTCAGCCTCATGCCAACCTATAAGTCAAGGAATGACCAATCAGTGTCGATATTCGTGTAATAACCTCAGAGACGTTACCTACGGAGCTCGGTGCACATAATCGCATTTCCATTTAATTTCCTGTGCCCCAGACCACCGGCCCATAGAGCCTCCGCTCAGGGCCGTCACACATAGTCGAGTGACGTCACGGCGCCCGTCACCCAGACTGACAGTTATATGGGGCAGAAATAATGTATGCACCCCCGAATCTCGGTGGCGTACTCAAAGGGCGGTACATGGGAAGGAAATCAGGCCTCGCTTCAGTGTGTGTGATGAATTTGAGATGAAAGATTTTGCGTGTCATCCCAGTACCAAAATAAATGGCCTCGGAATAAAAAACATTACATCACACGGCCAGATTAGTAGGGAAAAGGCACCAAATATTTTAATTATTGTTTGCTAACTTTAGTTCCATGGAAATGTGTCTTTCATACGCAGAAACATTTTTTTTTTCTAAGTCCATTCTGATGGTACAGGTTTTCGTCGATCAATGCTACTGGGGTAATCTACAAGTTAAAAAAAAAGAAAAGAGGTTTTTGAACTTAAAAAAAAATATGCCACAAGAGGGAAAGAAAATTTAAGGAAATTTGGTTCAAAAATCAAATAAATTTCAATACTCAAACGTATCACTTTTCCAGTAAAAGCAATCTCAGTGTCAAATAAAAATTAATGAAAGCTGTCAGCGCGTTGCAAGTATAAAATGTCGGCTCTGCATCTTTCTTAGAGCAGTCTGCAGCTGTCTCTGGGCTGAGTATGATCACTGTAATGTAACAGTGTAATATTATTTTGATTTATTTTACAAGGAGGACCAAAGCAATGTTTTTTTTCATACATTGTTACTTAATTTAATTCATTTTAATATTTTGTATGGTTTGTGTATTAACAATGTGAAAATTCATATTTGATCCGCATAAATTTTGTAGAACCAAAACAATACACTGAGTTTATTAATTTTATTTTAATTAACATACACGAACGTTTCGATCTCTCGATCATTAAGATGATGATGAGTGAAAATACATACAACAGTGGTTCATTAGAATAATTTTGTTTCTTAAAAATTAACTAGTGATTAATTTGTTTCATTTATTTTTATCTATCAAAGTATTTTTTAAATATGTTTTTATTATGATTTAAAACTCTGCATATATTTATTTATTTATTTATTTATTTATTTATTTACGGCGTTAGCCTTTTACGAAATAAGTACATATCAAGGGAGTTTATACAAAACACCAATAACAATAAATATTACAAGAATAAAAAGTATAAAACATTACGGTAAAACATAAAAGAAAAGAAAAGAAAAAATAAACCCATATATAAACACTAAACAGTAGGTTAGAAGCAAAAAAAAAAGCATATCAAAAATAAAAACTTCAGAAACCATTCAAATATCACTAATAAAGAAATTCACCAGGCAGACATCGTTCATATAATAACAATCTAAAACAATATAATTTATTATATATTATGGATGTCCCAAAAACATTTTTTTCAGACCTTGGTTATAGGTATGATAATTATTATTATGCAGAACCAAGTCAAGTGAGGCATACTCATTACCAACACGCTGTAAACGATGCATACAACTATTGCTTTGTGCGTTAGTGCTAGTAAATACAGGGCGGTAAGAAACTAATTGTCTAGTCCCTGAACGTGGAGTAAAAAAATTCAACTCACTAAGTAGTGCAGGACAATCAATTAGAGCATGTTTTATTTTGAAGAGGGTGATTAAGTCAATAAATTTACATAATAAATTTAAATAATTTTGCTTGAAAAATTTCATCCAAAAATTATAAATTGAAACAAAATGAATTTTCACAGTGTTAATACACAAACAATACAAAATACAATAAATTTACGTCTGTCTGACAAAAAGTTTAGATTTAGAATCGAATTTAAATAGAGCGGGTCGAAGTGTGACAGGGGAATATTGAGTTTAAAATTAACTATTTTCAAAAATTTTAAGTGAACCTTTTCTATATTGTCTACGTGCACCATGTAGAGGGGGGACCAAACAGGCGAGCAATATTCCAAAACACTGCGAACCAATGTGGTATAAAGAATTTTGATTGCGGCAGTGTCCTGAAAGTCCTTGGTGATGCGGTTTATGAAACCAAGCATTCTCATGGCCTTGGCACAAATTGAAGCAATGTGTACATTAAAAGATAATCCACAGTCAAACACAACCCCCAAGTCGGTGACCTCCGTTACCACCCGAAGACTGTTTGAAAAAAGTGTATAGTCATATATAATGGGATTTTTTATTCTGAAGAAATTCATTACTAAACACTTCGAGACATTTAGAGGCAATTCATTTTTATTACACCAGGTTGCTAGATTATTCAAAGATAATTGGAGACTATTACAGTCAGCCACATTATCTATGACTTTAAAAAATTTTATATCGTCAGCAAACAGGAGAACATTTGTGTCAGGAAATTGCTTTGTAATATCATCAATAAATAGGAGAAAAAGTAGCGGGCCCAGATGGGAACCCTGGGGGACACCACTAGTTGGTGAGAAGGAGTGTGAGCTATTATTATCTATTCTGACAATCAAAGATCTATCAATAAGGTAGTTTCGGAGCCAAGACAGAAAACTACCAGACACCCCCATACCGCGTAGCTTACTAAGAAGGATAGTGTGTGATACCCGATCAAACGCTTTCGAAAAATCAGTGTAAATTACGTCAACTTGTTTTCGGCTAGACAAAGCATTAGAAAGGAAATTTTCAAACACCATTAAATTAGAAGTAGTTGATCGGTTTGGTAAAAAACCATGTTGATGGACTGAAATTGATCTGGTTGCAACGTACCGGATTTTAGTAAGTACAAGCTTTTCAAGTAGCTTCGGAATGGCGGACAATTTACTTATTGGTCGATAGTTTTTGACGTTACTCCTATCACCAGACTTGTATATTGGAGAAAGATACGATTGCTTCCAAAGGGCGGGAAAACATCCAGACGCGATGGACAAATTAAATACCGCACACAGAGGTTGAGACAAGCTATGTACACAGTTTTTCAACATTACCGCTGGGACATTATCAGGGCCAGGATTAGTAAGTGGTTTCATTGATTCAATTTCTGTGATGACATCAACTACACTAAATGACAAATTAGACAGTTGTAAATCAATATGTGAAGAGAATTCAAACGTATTACAGTCAGGATGAATATCATAAACGCTTTTAAAGAAAGATGCAAAAAGGTTAGGAATTTCTTGAACATCATCAGATGACACATCATCATAGAAAACATTATGTGGTATACCGAGATCGCCCTTTCTCAGAGAGTTAGCATATGACCAGAATTTTTTCACATTATGGACAATAGAGCGCTCAGTGTTGGAAATGTAATTTAAATAACAATTGTTGGACAGAATTTTGCAATCATTACGTAATTTCTTAAAATCTAGATAATCCGAAGAAGAATTAGAGATTTTATATTTCAGATGAGCCACTTTCTTATCCTTTATGAGATCAATTAAATCATGACTAAACCATTTGGGATATTTCCAAGAATAAGGACTAAGCTTAAAAGTAGGTACAAATTTAGTGATCGCTTCGGATAGAATAGAGTACAGATTATTTACTACAACTTCAATATCATCATTATTTACAAAAGAAAAGTCAACACTCTGAAAAAATATATTCATATGAACAAAATCAGCTTTAGAAAAGTCTACAATATAAGTGGTATTATGGTTTTTATGTTGGACATTAGATGGAAGAGAGATGGAAAGAGGTGGATGGTATGTATCGATGGGAACAAGGATATCAGATGATTCTATAGATTTAGCAGCATTATCACTGCAAAAAACTAGATCCAAAATACGATTACGAGCATTTAATGTGAAATTAATTTGAAAAAAGTTTAAAAAGTTACAAAGATTTAATATGGTAGTTTCCGCCAGTGAGAAGTTCGAAGTATGGCATTTAGGTAACAAGGGATCAGCTTCATTCCATGATATATTAGGCAAGTTAAAATCACCTACAATCAAGAATTTTGAATGAGGGAACTTATTCCTCATAGCTTCAACCTCAGCTGCAAAGCCACTGTAGAGCTCAACACAAGAGCTAGGGGGCAAGTATACACATGCAATTATATATGAAGGATCAGTAAGCAGCAGTACAAATATGAGTTCAGTGGTCTTGTTGATACATTATTAAAAATATTTATATATTTTTTTAATTAAATTTAATCCTTGAGAGTCGAATAATATTTTTAAATCTAAGAAATCGTTATACTCGTTAGAGGAATTAATGAGAGCTGCCAAGGAGAGCCTTCAGTATAATATTATACTCAACTCAACAATGATTCAAACTTCTAATGATACAAACTTTGTTAATGAGCTTTTATTTGGAAATTGATAACTTGGAAGCTTTTGTAATTTATCGGGATCGAGCCTTCGTGAAAATTTAATCATTTAAATAAAATTAATAAAGAAACAAATGAACGGCGAGAGAGCTTCCTTGGCCAAAACAAGAATGAGAACAAGCAACAAGAATAAAGGGAGCAATTGTTTATTCTGGGTGTTTTGTTTTTCGCTATAAGATACTTAACGCAATTAGAAACGTAAAATGTTATTTGATTTAATTAAAATTTAAGTTAAAGCACAAATAAGCTCTTTAAAACATACTGACTGTGACAAAAGCAAAATTATATTTTCGGGAAATTCAAAAACATTAATTTCATTCAAGGCCAATTATTGTTATCTAATCAAGTTAATAATAAGAAAATACATGAAGTATAAAAGAAAAACAGTATGTATACTCAAGTAATCGAAAACAAAGCTGTTTTTCTTTTATCCTTAATGATGAACAATTACAAAGTTCATGCCTCTACAATCAATAAAAAATAAAATACATGGTTCAAATATCCATACATATTTTTAAGTACTCTTGGTTCAATATACATGGCCTCTATCAAGACGTGTTTGACCCAGCCTTATAAAAAATAAGTTTTGCGGGAGCCAGTTCTATTTTGAGACGTATCATCTTTCAGACGGCTCATGAGGTGTGATTTTCACAAAAAAACTAAATATTTTATCTAGAAGGTTAGAAAAGTTCAGCTTCCTTGAATTTTCACTTTCACGATGTATGAAACCTATCAAGATTTACACGTAAGACAGCCAGCCTTACATCGAGTACTTTATTTTAAAAGATATATTTCCAGATGCAGTGTGTTATTGCCTGTGAAGTTTGAGTAAACGTTGCCGGTAATTAAGGAGTTTTTTTCTAATAAATATAAAGTGTTTAACCATAAATTGTTCATTTGAAAGATTTTCCTGTTCCTTAAAAAACAGATTGCAACATTGGCGGAGCACAAATAAGATTCATTATTTCAAATATACTCCTATATGTTTTTCGTTGAAAAAATCATTTGCTTTTAAAAACAGATCAGTCACCAAAGTTCTATCCAGCCTTACAGCAAATGGGTCTTACTTGAGAATTGGCGTTTTTCTAAGGGACTACTAAGTTTGCAGGGGGCTTTTGAGGTATAATTAAAGAAAACAGCGCTCACCAAATAAATCATCTCTTTCATTCAAAATCATTTTTATACATAAATATGCAATGCTTTTTATTTTTTTATTGATGGTAAAACACACAAGAAATAAATAACAAAGCATGGCGTGCTATATGTTTGAGAACACAAGTGTAAATAAGCTGTCAGGCAATAATCATATATTGTTGAGAACCGCTGGAGAGGTAATCGAAATATGTATACGGCTCTCTCAGAGTTATGGCTCCATACATCTCATTCCCGTTCTCAGGCTTCCCACGGAGGTAAGAGGTGCCGAGAAAATACTAGCATCACTTGAATTTGAAATTCCATGACTTATTGGTTTGCATGAGACTGAACACACATACTTTAAAAATTGTTTCACTTTTTTATTTTATAATTGTTTTCTTTGCAGTGAAAGTCGGAAAGAGTTGCGGGTATTATTTAGTTACTACACATGCAGCATGTGGAAACGTAAAATTGCAGGTTTTTTCACGTGAAAATGCATTTATTATGAATATTTAACGATGATGTATATTTGCAACTTTGATTAAATATTATATTTAGATTCTTATAGAACAGAAAACAATTGATAAAGATAACCTAGATCATTGACACAAAAATGGCCACTGAAATAACAAAAAAATCTGATAATTTGATGATATTAAACTAATCATCATGATCGTTTGCAGCCTAATGTTTACCTTTATCAAAGACCAGTCACAAAGGTTCATCCAGCCTTAAAAGTACTGGCCTTACTTGGTCAATTATTATGTAGTTATGATCAGTAAAATCAATGAAGAATTTCAAAACATTATGTCTTTTCCTAATTAAGAAACACCCATCGAAGCCTATGGGCGAAACTGTTCGAAATAAAGCCAACCAGACCACTGCTACACAGCCCGAAAGAAACTAGTATTATGTCAACATAATATTAACTTTTTTAGTTTTCTATTAAACACGAAAGCTCATAAAAATCATTAAATAAATTGCATAAAGAAAGCATAATTATTCTAATTTCCTCATTTTGTTTCACCTCTGTGACATTTTAATTAAACAAAAGCCGTGGCAGGGTTGTCAACGCGATGAAATGATTAAAAAATCCCGGTTAAATATAATTTGTTTTATTGTATTGACCTGAATCCCGGCGTCCACTTTGGGGGCGGCTGGGGGGGGGGGGGGGGGGGCGTAATTAGGCGGCTTGTCAACACCCGGAGCGAGTGGGCGCGGCAGTAGGGGACACTTAGGTGGGCGCTTTAGCTGGCAACTCGGAGGGGCGGACAATTTATAACGGTCCGGCACTCTGCGGCGAGAGATACTGTTTGCAAGAGGCAAACGCGGCGCAGGGGCGGACCAAGAAAGCCATGAATAGTTTAATTATTTATTTTTCTTCTGAAATGTGTTTTATATCTATCTATAATAATCTAAAATCTAAGTTGCAAAGATTTATTAACATTTTATTGCATGTCCACAAACAGAAACGTGTAGTTCGCGCTTACAAATTCTGAATGTGTACTTACAAATTAAAATCCACACCTCAAATGAACATACACCTAGGAACTTTTGCAGACCTTTGGCAAAGTGAAACATTTATTTTACAGTATGGGTGGTCAGCCTCATACCAACCTATAAGTCAAGGAATTCTTATTTGTCATTATTTTTTGTCACAGGCAAGGAAAAAGTTACAAAACTTCTCGTTTGATTAAGTTGTTTAATATATATATTTTTTTAAATACAAAAAAGTTGTATACTTAATTGTAAATTCAGTTTCACTAAAAACTTAGAACTTCATTATTTTTTTGGTGGACCTATTGCTGTGCTCAATGACACGTAGAGCATTTTATGAAAGGGCACTATTATCACTCGCGAAACAAATCAAGCAAACTAGTTTGAGGATCAGTCCATTCATTTTTCGTTCTGCCAAAAAGTTGAGTTAGGTGTTATGAGCCTGTATTTGTTGAGCGTGTTTTTGCAGTGGCGGCTACAATAGCTTGAATGCGTTCATGGTGACCACTAAAGTACAAATCAGTATATATATCAAACAAAGCTATATATCAAACAAAGCTTTAAAGAAGCAAGTTAAAAAATAATCTTTTCACATAAAAAAAGGGTTTAAAAATATAGTCATGAATAATTTTGGGGATTCATTATATTCTTAGAATTTGTCACGATATTTCTTGTCCGTCTTCTATAAATCAATCTCATCTCCCGCCCTGACCGTCTCGTCCCGCGTGGAGTGCTAAGAGATCGGTTATCGGTTTTGTGTACGTACCGATGTTTGGCGTTACCCTGATTCTGAGATAGTGCCATACTCCAGAGTATAAAATATATCGCTTGAACGCATCCCTAGCGTTTAACAAAAATATGCAAAGACACGAAGCACTCACTAGGTGCGCTTTTTAGTTTCCATGTATGTTAGGTAAAACGTACATATTTGTTTATACTTGCGATGCTGTAAAGCAGGGATGTTACATATAGCCGTATCCCTATCCGAAATAAATTTAAAAAAATACGTATTCGTATACGAAACCGATATAAAGGTATTGAATATTGTTTTAAAAATGAGGACTTTTACAAATTATTATGAAATTGTATTTGCTTGTTTAAGGCCTGGTACTTTCAATGTGAGCATATGTAACTTTAAGCTGGTAAAAAAAAGCTACCCACACGATTGACGTCAGTGCGTTCTTTTCTTTCAGTATAAAGTCGTTATGCTAACGTTGAAAATACTGGGCCTAAAAGAGTAAAGCTTTAATAATCACTGTTTTGATAGATTGTAAAACCAAATGATAAGCTATAATTAAAATTAAACGGTGTTATTCTAAAGCAGAAAAGCCATAGCTCACCCACAGCTTGCAGATAATCAATACAAAAAATAGATGATCCGAAAATTAGCTATGGATCAAATGTTTTGTGAATAAGATTGAAACAGTTAATGTTCTTATTTGTATGGATTATACTTTCACTATAATCTAAGTTGCAAGGATATATTCATTCAAAGCTCTCAGATGTATGCCCACAAACAAACAAGTGTAGTTCGCGCTTACAAATGCTGATTGTGTACTTACAAATAAAATCCAAATTCAAAATCCAAACTCAAGCCGAAAGTTTTGATTTGTTCATTTTTGTTTGTTTTTTTTTATTTTTGTTTGTTTATCTTTTGTTGTTTTTTATTAATGTGGTTTAAAGTCTTTTTCCATTTCTTTCTTTTCCATTATCGATATGTCACTTCACAACAAGAAGGTCGATGTTCAACTGTTCGGTCTCTTGTTTATTGACAGTGGAACATCAATTATTCAAATCTGAATAATATTCCAAATAGTCAGTCTTGCCAACACTACACGCCCCCATGATGTTACCATCATTAAACATAGTCGTGGAGCCAACGCGGCTTCACTCTTGCTCTCTGAGGTCTTGGATCCAGCTCTAATGAGGGCAACTCTGACAAAAGCTGTAGGTTTTCTGATGATGGCTGATCAACAATCAGCTCATCTCCCGGCGCCATCCTCAGATCCAGCACATGTCTTGGCATACCATCCACTTGTACAGTATTATCTGAAACAATGGCATCAACATGACCTCTATCCCAGGTTGTGGTGCAGCGCGCTCCTGGAGGCTTCACCAGCACCCGATCTCCCACCCGATAACGACACGACTCTTCCGTTTCCTTCACCACTGGTAAGGACGCTGGATGCCGCCATACAGCGAATCGTCCTGGACCACAATCAACCTAATCTAATCTAATCTAAGCTGCAAAGATATATATCATTTAAGATTTATACTAAATGCATTCCCACAAGCAGATATGTATAATTTCGCGCTAACACATGCCGCATGTGGACCTACAATATAAAAACCCAATCTCAAATGAACATAAGCCTTGCAACTCTTGCCGTCCTTCCCTGAAACAGGGGTGACATTGGCAAAGTGAACCAATTTTTATATTATGGGTGGTCAGCCGCATAACAACCTATAAGTCAAGGAACATACATGACAAATTACATTTTTTAAAATCAAAGAATAAAAATAACAATATATACATGGACATAAAAAACTAAATCATAAAACCAAATTCACTTTAACAAACCCTAGCCGCCAACATCACAGATCAACCGCCATTTCTTTCTATCCTTGCATACTTCTTTCATTTCCTCCAGAGTCATAACCTTCTTCATACAAGCTCTTCTTTTATTATGACTCTGGATATTCCATTCATTCGCAATTTCGGATATTTAGACAACAATAGTCTAACAATAGTTTAACAATAGTCAAGAATCGGCTTTTGCCATAATGCGTCACATCCACTGACAGTCTACTCCAAGTCTTCTCAACAGACAATACTCCTTCGTCGTGCGTTGTAGGTGCTGGATCGATAGACGCACATCGCTCACACGCTCTCACGCAGTCTTCAACCGCAGCCCTTGTCACTGAGGAATCGACCATCTTGGCCAACTGAAGACTGCGATCAACTCCAAAATGATGCATGGAGGTGGAAGGTGGGGCCGCCAGAGCTAACCAACAGAGTCGCCGCGTATAAAAATAATTTTGATAAACCAAGTAAGGAAGCCTACGAGGACGAGGTCCAGCGATGGATTGAGGAGGGCTGGTTGAAGCCGACTTCAAATCAGGCGCAAGCAGGATTGCTGCCTCTGATGGCGATCGTCCAGGCAAATAAACATAAAGTTCGCCCTGTGCTGGACTATCGCGAACTTAATAAACATGTAGAAAGTCGGCCAGGTGTTGATGCAGCTGCATGCGATCAATCGTTGCGAGAGTGGCGGCGGATGGCAGAGCCCCTCGTGTTGGTGGACTTGAAGTCTGCTTACCTTCAGATCGAGGTGGACGAAACTTTATGGCCGTACCAGACGGTGAAGTTCCGAAATCAGACTTATCACTTGACTCGTCTCGGGTTCGGGCTTAATTGTGCGCCGAAATAGCTTGTGGTTTAAAGTCTTTTTCCATTTCTTTCTTTTCCATTATCGATATGTCACTTCACAACAAGAAGGTCGATGTTCAACTGTTCGGTCTCTTGTTTATTGACAGTGGAACATCAATTATTCAAATCTGAATAATATTCCAAATAGTCAGTCTTGCCAACACTACAATTAACATAGCTTAAGTTGTAATTAGCAATAGCTAAATAAAATAATATATATATAAATGAACATAAGCCCTGCAACTCTTGCCGACATTCCCTGAAACAGGGGTGACATTGGCAAAGTGAACCATTTTTTACAGTATGGGTGGTCAGCCTCATACCAACCTATAAGTCAAGGAATACGAGTAATAAATATCATTTAAGTATTAAAAAAAAAAAAACAACAACAAAAAAAACTTAAAAAATAAATCTATACAAAAAAAGTCAAAAATTTCTTATGCAAAAAATGTAGCAAACTAATAAACCAACATTACAAATCAGCATTGCAGATTAGCCGCCACTTCTTCCTGTCCTTGCATACTTCTTTCATTTCACAATTCCTTAAAAATGCAGTATCCGTAACCAAAAATATCCGAAACTAGCGGGCATCCGAAACAATTTCATATCCATACCCTAAATTGAAATTATATTATTCTCATATCCGAAATGTCATATCTATTAATAACATCCCTACTGTAAAGTAAAGATGAACGCTTTATATGGGGATAGTGTGGCCACTTGGAACTGTGATTCAATGTATCTGATACATGATCCAATTGCTGATCTAAGATAAGTTTTTGTGTATGTTCTCCATAATATATCTGTCACTGTAGCTGTTACTCTGTCCCCATTTCACTAGGGTTATCCGAAGCATCTGCAAAGTTGCCTTCATTTCTTCCTATCTTTCCTATACCTCTTTTTCTTCATCCAAATCCATCACATTTCCCTTTTATTCCTTATTTTTTATTCACTCTGTACATAAGTCTTATTTTATCATTTAATTTTACAATTCTGATACCTTGTCTTGTCTTGTATCCTGCCGCCTTTCCTCTAGGGGTGGCCAGTACCTCCACACAAGTGCCTCCACTTGACTCTGTCCTTGCATACTTCTTTCATCTCATCTAATTTCATCACTCTTTTCATGCATGCTCTTCTCTTGTTTCCACTCTGTAGATTCCATTCATTCGCAATCTCATTTATCTGATCAATCCATTGTTTCCTAGGTCTTCCCCTTCCACGCTTACCTGTTACATTCCCTTTATACACTCTTTTTGTCAGTCGGTCTTCATTCATCCTTTCAATATGTCCAAACCATCGCATCACACTTCTTTGAACTTTCACTTTCACGCTTTCTTTTACTCCGCATTCATTTAGAACCCATTCGTTTCTCACTCTATCTTTCAGTGTTTTTCCTGTCATACTTCTCAGATGGGCCATTTCTACGGTGCATACCTTATTTACTTCTCTTTCATTCAACGTCCATGACTCGCTTCCATACATCAGGGTCGGCAACAAAATACAATGCCAAAATGCCAAAAAATACGTTTATCTTGAAATAATTTGTGAAAGCCTCATAAAAAATTGAGAGTAAGAAGGTTGTATTTTTTTAATAACGGCTTACTTTACTAGCGCTCTCCATTTTTATTTTTTTTGGGTAGATTTATAGTTGCATCTTAGGGTAGCAGAACTGTGTGATTATTAAATTCAAATTTGTATATTGAGATCCAGAGTGCGCTTTCATTTTTTTTACAAGTGACCTCATAATTTTTACAACAGTTTTATCAGTATCACAACACCATCATGCTGAAGAAAGCCATCATAGACATGGATGAAACGTCCAAAAAATTAAACTCAAATAACAGAAAGCAACATTAAAGGTTATGACTCTGGATGAAATATAAGAAGTATGCAAGGACAGGAAGAACTGGCGGCTAATCTGCAATATTGAATTGTAATGTTGGTTTATTAATTTGCTACATTTTTGTACAGGAAATTATTGACTTTTTTTGTATAGATTTCTTTTTAAGATTTTGTTCTTTTTTTATACTTAAATGTTATTTATTATTTGTATTCCTTGACTTATAAGTTGATATAAGGCTGACCACTCATACTGTAAAAAATGGTTCACTTTGCCAATGTCACCCCTGTGTCAGGGAAGATCGGCAAAAGTTGTAAGGCTTATATTCATTTGAGGTTTGGATTTTATTTGTAAGTACCCATTCAGCATTTATAAGCGCGAACTACACGTGTTTGTTTGTGGGCATACATTTGAGAGCTTTAAATGAATATGATGATGATGATGATGGATGATTTCTTTCCTGTGGCGCCATTTAATGGTCCAGGACCATCTCAAGGGCGCCATGGCTTCTGGAGAAAAGTAGTGTCTTCAGTTCCTTTCTGAAGGTGGTGGTAGGCTGGTTCGCGCGAACACCGACGGGCAAATTGTTCCAGGCAACCGGCCCGGCCACCGCAAAGCTCCTGTCTGCAAATTTTGATGTGTTCGCTCTTTTGGGCACTATGACCTTGTTTACAGCAGTGAGGGCAGAGAGTAGTGGTCGCTTTGAAGTCTTATCGACAGAACATAGCTCAGCAAAACATGGGGGTGCCGTGCCGTTCAGGGCCTTATGTACAGTGAGACACAACTTAAATTCTACCCTCTCTTGGACCCTCAGCCAGTGCAGTTCTCTCAGCAATGGCGAAATATGACAGCTCTTTCCCTATATCCTTATATATCCTTGTGAATATATCCTTGCAACTTATAGACTATTGAACAGATCTCGAAAATAAGCTCTCAAGTGTCAAGCATAATGTGTTTCAAGTTTCAACCATTGTTCACATCTTACACGAGGAGGTTTTGTAGGTCTTTGAATTTTTAATTTGTCATGTGCCTGTTACTGTGGCCCTTATTGAATTACCCTCGGGGTGGCGATAAACCTTGTACGTGCGTGATCGTTCAGCGGAAAAGACACGCGTCAGTCATAAAGAATGCGGGGAGAAAAATAAAGAGGAAGCTCTGGATAGTAGAAAGGGAGGAGAAGACAAAGCGAGGGGGAGGGCGCTTTAGGAAATTACAAATTATACAACATAGCCACTTCAACCAGGAATAAAACACTAAATTTCGTAATAAAAAAGGATGATTCAAAATATTTTTGTACTCACAAAAGCTCTTATAGATTCGCAGGGAAGTAGTTGTTTTTTTAAGAAATCTTTTGCGGGAGACTCCTTAGATTTCAGAGGCTCTAGGGGTATATGACACTGGTTATAGTACCGGAAAGGTGTTTACAAGCTTGATCGTCGCTACAAAGCGCCAATACTCAAGCAAAACCCAGTTGCTGTAAGGCCATGAACTCGTAATCAGCCTTCATAGGTTTGGCTCTCATGCTCTCATGCTCTTATGAGTTCAATAAATTAATCTGTCATACGTATAGACCGGTGGCAAAGGCTTATCCAGGCTTACAGCATCTTGGCGACGAACAAGCATGCAGTGAGGTCTTGAGGTGTGATTGAGGTGTGAAGAAATGAACATAATATTTGGAAAGTACAATAGGCGTGCAGGCGTCATCTCTATAAACTATGTATATATAATCTAAGCTGCAAAGACATGTTAACGTTTAAGGCTCATATTAAATGCATGCCCATAGACAGACACATGTAGGTTCGCACCTACACATTCTGCATGTGTGCATACAAATAAACAAAACCTCACATGAATATAACTCTTGCAGCCCCTGCCGCCTTTCCCTGAAACCGGGGTGGGATTGGCAAAAGTGAACCATTTTTTTAGCACGAGGGGTCAGCCTCATACTAACCTATCAGTCAAGGAGCATCTATAATAATCTATAATCTTAATTGCAAGGATATATTAATTTAAAGCTCTCAGATGTACTCCCACAAACCAACACGTGTAGTTCGCGCTTACAAATGCTGAATGTGTACTTACAAATAAAATCCAAACCTCAAATGAACATAAGCTCCACAACTTTGGCCGACCTTCCCTGACACTGGGGTGACATTGGCAAAGTGAACCATTTTTTACAGTATGGGTAGAGCATCATCTCGCTTATTGTTTATTTATAAGGAAGAAAAAAGGTAACAGAGGTGTGAAGCCTAGCTTACATTACTATCAGTCACTTTAACGTCAGTGATACCGGAAGTTGCGCTAGAAAGAGAAAGCGTGTAGTTAAAAAACGAGAGTAAATCACTTCCAGTAACGAGGGCGTAGAGAGAGACGGGAGATATGGGGTGAAGAGAAACAACCCTTGTAGCATAAAGTGGACTTAGCAACGGCTATTGTACGTCATAAGTAGTGTTGCAACGAATATTCGGTAACTATTCGGTATTCGGCTTATTCGGCTGCAAGGATAATATGTATCATTCTAATCTAATCTAATCTAAGCTGCAAAGATATATATCATTTAAGATTTATATTAAAATTATTATGCCGCATGTGGACCTACAATATAAAAAACCCAATCTCAAATGAACATAAGCCCTGAAACTCTTGCCGACCTTCCCTGAAGCAGGGGTGACATTGGTAAAGTGAACCATATTTTACAGTATGGGTGGTGAAATGATGATATTAATACCTGTTTCTGGCCAGGAAGAATAGGTTGATGAATTGCATTCCTCTTCACAAATCTATTTTAAAAAAAAAAAAGCCTCTCGCCATGACGCGCAGGATACAATGTGGTGACTGGGCAAACAATAGTATGAAGACTCGGAAGGCGGTGGACAGCCGCCGAATAATCAGCCGAATATTCGGTATTCGGCGGATGACCGAATACACTATTCGATACATCCCTAGTCATAACGAAACACTCTGAAGCGCGCTTAGGGTGACAATATTTCCACCCTTAGGATGAAGGGCGAGTGATACAATAGTATAGAGGTGTGTAACAGATTTCATGGTGGCGGAGAAAGCCCATCTTTTATATGGGGCGTTTATACAATCAGGTCACTTTTTACGGCAAAGCACGTAGATTTACCAAGTAGGCGTATCAGGATTTCTTCATAAAAAATATTGTTGTATAAATAGGAGATACGCAACTAAACTGCACGTATAAATCAACTTCTCACCGCGTTGTTCTCGAAGGTGTGAAAATTCTGATAGCAAATGTATATGAATTTTATGTAGATAATTATGACGACTCATCTAGATATTCGTGGTATGTAGGTATGTGTATTTTTTTTCTTAAGAAATTCTGTGCTGGAGACTCCCTAGATTTCACAGACTCTAGGGGTCTATGACGCTTGTCGTAGTGCCGCAAGGGTGTTTTAACAAAACACCCTGTTGTTTGCTACAAAGCGCCAATACTCAAGCAAGACCCAGTTGCTGTAAGGCTGGATTGACTTTTTAGTGACCGACCTTTGGTAAAGGTTTTAATTTTTTTTTCTACCCAGCGAAGAGCATTTTAGAAATATAAGTGGTATATTTTTTGTCCTCCTCTGGGATTCGAATGCACAACTCTCCATTTACAAATCCAAAGCATAACCACTGGACTACGGATCGGTCCAAGAAATGCCAACGACACGCGGTGTTCCCAAGCGGTCACCCATCCAAGTACTATCCGCGCTCAATGTTGCTTAACCTCGGTGATCAGACCAGAACCGGTGCTTTAAACAAGGTATGGTCTTTGACATTGGCAAAGAGAACCATTCTTTTCAGTATGGGTGGTCAGCCTCATACCAACTTATCGGTCAAAACACATATTGTATTTTTTTAATGTTCCGACTGTGTCACGAGTTTTCACTGTTGTAAAGACACACAGCACAAAAAAAAGTATACACCCGAAAAAGCTTGATCTTTGGTCTTTCTTCCCAATTGGAATCTTCTTTAAGTTAACATTGTCTCTTTGGTATTTACAACACTCGGTATTGATTTTCAAATACAAACAGAGCGAAACAAAAGGCTGATTATTCGCGGGAAAAGAAACCGGCCTCGCTGTGGGAGGAGTGGAGGGCTCTCAGGGCAAATTAAATATTTGATTCCCGAGATAAAGGTAATTGCAATTAAGCATTCTCTAAGAAGCGCGCCCTCCTCACAGAAACTCAAATAAAGGCGAACGAGTTTCAATTTCCGCTTTTTGGGATGTATTTTATAAATACAATGTCGTTGTTTAAATCGACGGTTAAAAGGATATAGGGCAGAGGTGTCCATACGGTCGATCGCGGGAGGTTTTAAGGTCGATCGCCGAGGATAACTAAAATTTTCAGTGATCGACCTTAAACTGTAGTTTTTTGCAAAGAAAGAAGCGACATACAGAAATATGAAGTTTTATAAAGAACGTACTATCTGCTTGGCGTTCCCTCTTTCGCAATATGGAGCGCGCGCAGTATGTTGTCAGCAGAGAATATCCCTAACTACAAACATTTTGTGGAGGACCACCAACGTCACGCTTCGACATCAGCATCAAGATAATTTTTATTTGTATATGGACCAGTATTATTTTTATTTATTTTTGTAATGTTAGAGATAAACAAATTAATACAGATTTGACATTTTGCACTCCATGTAGTTTTACTTATGCTATTTTTTTTCTTAATAAATATTCATGCAATTTGAATTATGAGTTATATTTGGTAGGCTAAACAGTTAAAATAAATAAATCAATAAATAAATAATTAAATCAGACAAATTAACAGTGCAAGACCAATACATTTGTCGGACAATATACATACATAATATACACATAACATCAACTATATGAATAAATTTGTATGCATACAACATTATAAACTAAAAATTATAAGCTGTGAGTTTCCAAGAACGCCATAAATGCCCTCAAATTGGGATTGAAGACATCCACAAGAACCCCGTTCAACATTTCCATAGCACAGTGGATTCCGTCATGCAGCAGCACATTCGTTCTGGAGTGTGGAAGGTAAAAGAGAGAAAATGTCGATCTCCTATTCATAAATTTTTGCTAGGTCGATCTCCTAAAGAAAAAGTATGTGCACCTGTGATATAGGGCATAAGCGTTAAAAACTAAATTGTTCAGGAGAGCAGTTTAAAGTGTGAGATTGCAGAAAATTTTACATAACTTTTTTTATTTTTTATCGTATCGTTTAAATCAAACAAGCTCTAGAATTTAAGAATAAAGACATTTATTGGCATTTCTATAAATGTGATTTTACATTCTTGTAAGAGGTTTTATGTCAGTCAAAAAAGGCCAAAAAAAATTATGGTTAGATCAAAATCATACTTTGAAAACGCAGTTTTTTGCTTGGACATAAACTACAAAAATTCTTCGTATAGCTATGGAAGTGAGCGCATTGGAAAGAGCGGAAAATTTTAAATAGGGTAGTATTCATAACTCATTTTCGACTTAAACGTCGCTTATGCCCTATTTCCTTTTAACCGTCGAAATGTATCTCAACTTATAAGGTTGTAAGATATCAATTGCTGATATATATTCAATGAAAAAGGTTATGACTCTGGATGAAATAAAAGAAGTATGTAAGGACAGTAAGAAATGGCGGCTAATCTGTAATTTGTAATGTTGGCGGCTTATTCATTCATAAATTTATGTTATGCTTTTTGTATCGGTACCTATTGACTTTTTTTTGTATAATTTATTTTTTAAGGTGTTGTTGTTTTTATATACCTGATTTGTATTCCTTGACTTGTAGGTTGGTATGAGGCTGACCGCCCATACTGTAAACAATGGTTCACTTTGCCAATGTCACCCCTGTTTCAGGGAACTTCGGCAAAAGTTTCAGGGTTTATGTTAATTTGAGGTTTGTTTTTTAGTTTGCAAGTACGCATCCAGCATTTGTAGTCGTGAACTAACACGTGTCTGTTTGTGGGCATGCATTTGATATCAGCTTTGAATGTTAATATATGCAACTAAGATTAATAAAAAAAAAATATTCTGGATTCCAAAGAATTTTTTTTCGCTTTTAGATCTGCTTACAAATTACAAAGAAATTTTAAAACTCTTGTCAATTTTCCCTAAAAGCGTGATAAGACTGGCAACCATGAAACTTTTTAACATTACGAATGATCAGCCTCATACCGAACTTGTAGTTTAGCAAAAAAACTCAACTAAGCTACACATCTAGTGTTACTTCTTACCTGCATTATACCCGAAAGGGTCGCATGTGGCGGTTCGGAATCTATTTACTTTTACGGGTAAGGGAGCCGGCCTCACACTAACCACTTTCATTTAAAGTGGGGGTTTTCCAGTGGTTCCGGGGGGGCTGGTTCTCATTTCTTGTGAAGGCTGAGTACAACTTGCCGGTATTTATTTAGAGTTTGAAATAGACACCGAAATGGGAAATCATTTCTGACACCCTCGGTGGGGATCGAACCCTTGCTCTCGGCATGGAATGCAAGCGGATTAACATGGGTCACTAAAAACAGTTTTCAAACCAAGACATTTCAAAGTTAAGAGGGCGCCTCTACCATTGCGATATTTATTGTTTTCTTGAGACGCCATCACAAATCACGTTTTGTGTCAGTAAACAAATTCCATATTCCGTTAGCTCGCTCGTCTCGGCACATAAGTGAATGTGTGTGTTGTGTTTGGAGGCCCAGGCCCGGGTTTGTTATTCAGCGAGGGGAGTGACGTCACGCGTGCAACAATATTTGTCATACAGCCTCCAGCGCCAAGCACGAGACCTGCCGAACCTACTAAACCAACCTTAGGTACTCGCGGCTTGTGGCGTTGATGTGTATAAAAATAGCTGACTTTTATGGCTTCAATTTGATTTTCTTTATCAAATCTTGATGCTTTCATTTTTCATTCCGGAAAAACAAGAATGTATGTATTGAGGGACGCACGAGAATTGACATCGACAAAATTGTTTAGTCACCCGGCTGGGTTGCTAGGGGAAAAACCCAGCGAATATTCTGTTAGTGGTTGCTAAGAACGGTAGTTCCCCCATACAACACTGGTGTTTGTTCGCTGAATGTTACAAATTCATAAATGTTATCAAGTTGTTTATCAAATATTGTATTTCAAAATTATGGTAGATAAATAGAAGGATTTTGTTTTTGAAAAGATGTATCGACATTAAATATATATAATCAGAGCATGTTTACAAGCAGACACGTGTAAGTTGGCGCAATCACATGTTGTATGCGTACTTTCGAAATTAAAATCCAAAATTTAAATACGCAACTGTAATCTATCTATAATCTAAGCTGCAAAGATACGTTAACATTTAAGGCTCATGCATATTCTACATGTGTCTAATCTAATCTAGGCTGCAAGGATATATATCATTTAAGATTTATATCAAATGCATTCCCACAAGCAGACATGTGTAATTTCGCGCCAACACATGCCGCATGTGGGCCTACATTATAAAAACCCAATCTCAAATGAACAAAAGCCCTGCAACTCTTGCCGTCCTTCCCTGAAACCGGGGTGGCATTGGCAAAAGTGAACAAATTATTACTGCTCGGGGGTTAGCCTCATACCAACCCTGTAAGTCTTGCCAACCTTCCCTGAAAGCATAGGTAACATTGGTAAAGTGTTCCATTGGTCAATCTCATACCAACATATTAGTCAATAAAGTAATTTTTACTGTATTTGTTCTTGTGTTTACAGGTGAGATATCACAAACACTGCTCAGCCCGCTGTCTCATATAAGAATGTCATATATCAGGCTCAGTAATCATGTACGGGCCTAATTCACGAGTCGGCCCGCTTATGTATGATAAACGAACCTAACCCTGTCTGCCTGGGTGGCAGGCCTTAAGCTGCACCAGTGTTTCCCAACCTTTTTTTTTTAAATAGATTGGTGAAGAGGAATGCAATTCACCAATCTATACTGCCTGGCCAGAAACAGGTATTAATATCATCAATTAATAATTCACTATTGTTTATTTGACTGTATTATTAATTAATCTAAATCTAAATCTAAGCTGCAAAGATATGTATCATTTGAGATTCCTATTAAATGCATTCCCACAAGTAGACACGCATAATTTCGCGCTTACACATGCCGCATGTGAACCTACAATATAAAAAAACCCAGTCTCAAATGAACATAAGCCCTGCAACTCTTGCCGACCTTCTCTGAAGCAGGGGTGACATTGGCAAAGTGAACCATTTTTTACAGTATGGGTGGTCAGCCGCATACCAACCTATCAGTTAAGGAATACAAGCAATTAATACATTCAAATATATAAAACAAATAAACTCTAAACAATTCAACAGTCAAAAAAATTAAAAAACTACAAAACATATTTGCATGTGATTTCCAAAAAATAAAACAACACGATTTCATCTAAAATCTCAGTCGACAGGCGGGGGGAGGGGAGGAGGAGTCAGGGGAGGGGTAGGCGCAGGATTTAGAGGACTATCGTCTCTCTATAGCCTTCTTGTCGCCCACAACGTAATTTTTACCTTATCTTATTAAATTGGATTTTTTTTCGGTTTTAGTTTTGACATCCATCCGTGTTATTATTTACTGATTTACAGAAATGTAATTTGTCGTGTATGTTCCTTGGTATGCGGCTGACAACCCATGCTGTAAAAATGGTTCACTTTGCCAATGTCATCCCTGTCTCAGGGAAGGACGGCAAGAGTTGCAGGGTGTATGTCCATTTGAGATTTGGTTTTCATGTTGTAGGTTCACATGCGGCATGCGCAAGCGCGAACTTCTACGTGTCTGCGTCTGAGAATGCATATAATGTGAATATCCAATGTAACATATCTTTGCAACTTAGATTAAATTAGATTAGACTAAGATCCCACTTCGCCCCTAGATTGGGAACCACTGAGGTTACCCTAATGTCCTGGCCCGGGATGTCAGGGTAACAAGTTTTACGAAACGACAATACTTTTCTATTAAGCTTACAAATTAAATATCAGAGAGACGTAAATTCATTGATATAAATACCCTTTTAAAAAATTAATATGCTCTTATTGATTGCCCTCCGTATATGTAGAACTAGATGGCGAAAGCATTGAAAGATGCACTAGTTACAGGTACCTGGGATGTGTGGTCAACGAAAAGTGGGACATGTGTCAAGAAGTCAGAAGCAGACTAGAGCAAGCCCGAAATGTCTTCGCTAAAATGAGCAAATTACTGTTACGTTTTCCCAATCGCTCTGTTTGGTATGGAGGGATGGACTCTCACGCAGGCACTGGAGAGACGTATTGAAGCATTCGAGATGTGTCTATACCGAAAAATGCTTCGGATCTCTTGGCGTGATCGAGTCACCAATGAAGAAGTCCTTCAACGAATGCGCACTACAAAGGAGCTCCTGCCTACCATTAAGCAGAGAAAGCTAATGTACTTCGGTCACATTATGAGAAATGAGAAGTACCGTCTCCTTCATCTTATCATTCAGGGTAAGATTGAGGGGAGAAGATCTCAGGGACGCCGAAGGACATCGTGGCTGAAGAATCTGCGACAGTGGTTCGGCAGAAGCACCAAGCCCCTATTTCGAGCCGTAGCATCAAAAATCAAAATAGCTATGATGATCGCCGATCTTCGTTAGAAGTGGCACAAGAAGAAGAAGAAGATTGATTGCCCTACGCTACTTTGACAGTTTTTTTTTCGCTCCACGATCTGGGGCTAGACAGTTAGTTTTCCATCGTTCTGTTATGAAAGTAATAGTTGCTTACATCGTTTACAGCGTATTGGTTATGATTATGCCTTACTTTGAGTTGAATCTGCATACAAATAATTATAAAACATAAAAACAGGTTGAAGAGACTTTTTTTGGGGCAGACATTTAATGTTTATGTCTGTGCTACAGTGATTTATTTGTGAATTTTGTACCTGGTTATCTTTTACTGTTTATTTGTACATTCTTTCATACTTAATTATTTTATATTCCATTCGTATGCTACTGTTACTGTTTCTCTATTTTATACTATTTTGTTTGTAATTTGGTATTCTTTTTAATCTTAGAATATTATTTTATTCAGTTGCTACAATTTTAATTGTCAGTACTTAATTTCATGTGTATGTTTTATTTCACATGCATACAATATTATTTTATATGATATTTTAAAAGACTAAGGCCGTAAATAAATAAACAAAAATCTGAAAACATACATACTCTAACGTTCACTAGCCTTTTCTTAAATTACTTGCTACGCATTGTCGTAGTACGTACTATCGCTACGACGCGACGTTATATTTAGGTCTACGCCGTAGAGGACTTGAGCCCAAATTATCGCCTGCCATGAATAACGCTCTGGAATAATTTATC
Organism: Agapetus fuscipes; assembly: GCA_951799405.1. Lineage (NCBI taxonomy): Eukaryota > Metazoa > Arthropoda > Insecta > Trichoptera > Glossosomatidae > Agapetus > Agapetus fuscipes. The sequence goes on from OX637350.1 coordinate 16,358,281, forward strand.
GTGTGCGTGCGTGCATACTTTAGGTCACGTATGTATGTGTGTGTGTGTGCACGTGTGCTAAATGTGATACATCTGGAATGTGTACTAGGCTATGGTACAAGTGTATGTTATGTTGCAGAATATGTGTGATGTGTTTCGTATTTTATTGCGTTAAACAATTTGCATTATTTGTATTACTTCCTTAACTAATATGGCTGAAATCCATAACTACTGTAAAAATGGTTCACTTCACCATTGATACCTCTGTTTCAGGAAAAATCGGCAATCGTTGCAGGGGCTTTACTCAGTTCAGGTATGGATTTTTATTTTAAAAGTAAACTTATGTGTATATGTGTCTTTTTGTGGGCAAACATTAATTATGAATAAAAAATAGAAATATGTTTGTTCATATGAATGAATTTTCTATGTGAAATGTGAATACACAAACTCTTGAATGTTTTATCCTACATATTATGTTTGTTATGCGTAGTGTGTAATTTGTGCGTGTATTATGTGAGTTGTGTGTGTTAATGTGCTATTTGTGTTCTGTGTTTGTTGTTATGAATCTGTGTCCTGCGAGGAATGTTGCAAAGTCGTGCACAGCGTAGAGGCAAATATACTTAATGATTAAAAAATTGCATCTTCCTTCTAAACAATACACACAAATTTTATTAAGAATATTTGGTGACCAGTGCTTGGTACTGTTATTTTAAAATTTCACACAGTGAAAAGCATGGTTTAAAGTGAAATTATTATATATTTATGTTTCAACCGCACACCGTGATGAGTGGAATGTGTTTTATGTGTGGAATGTGTGCTATGTGTGGAATGTGTGTTATGTGTGGAATGTGTTTTATGTGTGGATTGTGTTATGTGTGGAATGTGTGCTATGTGTGGCATTGTGTTATGTGTGGAAAGTGCTTTATGTATGGAATATGTTCATGTGTGGAATGTGTGTTATGTGTGGAATGTGTGGTATGTGTGTGTGCGTGTGTGCTAAACGTGTGCACGAGTACACATTGAGATTACTGATTGAATGTAAATGTTATTTCAGTTTTTGGGGGAAAGCTTTACCTTGTGTGTAGTGCTGTTTATAATCATAATACTCCCTTAACTTGACGTGCCTGATGTATTCAAGATTACACATACAACTGAGATATCTGCAAAGATTATACATTCAAAAAAACTTTGTATTCCGTGTACTTTTCAATTTTAAGTAGGTCTTTTTAGCACATTTATAAGCGGGCTTAGTTTTCTAACAATAGTTTTTTGCATGCCAACTGATTCAATATATTGTATTTTACTACACACATAATCTGTCTAATAACACTGTAATCATACCTAATGATGACCTTTATACTAGGTTAAAAATGTTAGTGTAATTTGTTTAAAGATTTTAAATTTTTTAAATAAATTTTACATATAGTGAAAATAAACAGTGTTTTGTTTGAACTCATCCAAAAATTATGAAATTAAATATAAGCATGTTATTATTAACACTGCTAAATGAACCTAGAAGGAAAATTACCACCGTTTTCGGAGACCGTGCTTTTGCAATTGCCGGCCCTGCGACCTGGAATCAACTGCCACCAGAAATTCAGAGGTCCAGGACGGTTGAGGAGCTAAAGAGGAGGATGAAGATACACTTTTTCGCCCAGTAAACTACTAAGCTTGGAGTGACATTGATTCACAAAACGGCGCTAATAAAGAAATCATCATCATCATTATTCAAATTTATATTGTATAGTTAATGAAATTTTCTAAATTTATCATTTACGGAGTGAAAGTTCATTTTTAGTATTAGTTATATTGAAAAACATTAATTTAAAAAAGTTTTTTGATGAAAGTCTACGGTATCATCAGTCAGTTATAATGATATCTTACTTTAAAAAGGCACATAGTACTAAAATAATGAAACTTAGAAATGAGGAAAATAGACATAATAATGTTTAAAAAAATTCTCGGATTTTTGTCAAAAACGATACAGAATGTCATTTTTTATTTTTTTATTTATTGAAACTTAATAGACACTCTGGCTGCTGGGCAGCAGTAACATTCAGCCGTGAAGTTCAAAAGCCATAGCTGGAAATCAATTATTGTAAATCGGGAAAAATCGTGAAATTATTAAAATGGAACCTGCAGAGTGAGAATAAGAGAAGAGTATGTATGAAAAAGGTGATGAATATTGAGGAAATGAAAGTGGTTTGTAAGGACAGAAAAAAGTGGAGGCGCATCTGCGGAGGTACCGGCCACCCCTAGTGGAACGGCGGCAGGATACAGTGTGAACCAAACTGTATAAAATAAATTCTGTTTATATTAATAATTTCAGTTTAATTAAAAGAACAATATTCAAAATACTAGAACATTTCATAGTTAAGTATGTATATACATTATTATGTATAACATTATTATACAGTATATATACTTCATCTCCTTCTCTCTCGCCTCGCAGATTAATCAGTCATATCATTTGAGTGGATGTCGTGACGCCATATCTGCTCGCCGTTTGTTTTTATCCCTCTCCCCGACAGAGCAGGACTGTTGTTGTGTCTGCCAGCCGGGTAATACAGATAATTCCTGAAGTGACCGTCACGTCTGTTTCTTTGCAAGTCTGCTGTCTACTTTCCCAGGCATTTTAGACAAAAGCAAGATGTACTTCTATTAAACGCTATCACTTTTACATTCCAAAATAAACAAAAACAATGATAAAATTCGCGTTATTTTTAATGTTATTATAATTTATTTTATTTTTTATGTTCATATTCTTGTACTTAAATGACATTTTATTTTTTTATTTTTTATTGTACCTAACGATGATGTTTGTCGAAAACCATAGTTTAATGATATTATTTTAATTGAATTAACAATTTGTGAAAATAAACAGTGTTTTCATTGGAATTTGATTGTTAAAAATATTAAAAATCAATATAAATTTTCAGTGTTAATACACAAACAATACTAAAAATAAAACTCATTTTATATATTTTGAGTATAAGGTAGGAAACAGACAGAAACTTTCTGAATTCAGTGTTGAAAAATACATGCTGCGTTTTTTTACAAAAAAAAAACTCTTGAACTTCCAGATTTCATTCACAATTTTATTTCGATTAACAATTCTTACATCTAGTAATAAACATCATCTAAAACTTCCTGATGGCATTTCCATTAATAAGTTGAAAGAAAAATAAACTTTCTAATACTTATTGAATATTTATCTTCTGGTTGTTATGAAAACGAGTGTACACAAAAACTATTTTAAGACATTCAGCACGCCAGCATCGTTACAGTTTGCTTCGTCTCTCTCGGGTATGCTCATCTCTCTTCCCGCTCCCCTGACGAGGCTTTGTTTGAGGAGGTTTTTGCATCCCCAAACACTGACTATTGTAGGTATGGCCCCCACGAAGAAAAAGGAGGTCGAAAGGGAAAAATACACGGGGCCCGCTGACCATCTATAATCTTAAATCTTAGCTGCAAGGATATGTTAACATTTAAGGCGCATATTAAATGCATGCCCACAAACAGGCACATGTAGGTTTGCGCCTACACATTCTGCATGTGTGAATAAAAAAAAAGTAAACCTCAAATGAATATACACCTTGCAATTCCTGCCTGAACCAATTTCTACAGCACGGGGGGTCAGCCTCATACCAACCTAACAGTTAAAGGGCTAGAAATTTTATTATATTACGTGTGTAAAAACCTTTACCTAAGATCGGCCACTAAAATGATCCATCCAGCCTTACAGCAACTGGGTCTTACATGAGAATTGGCGCTGTGTAGCGACGACCAAGCTTGTAGAACAACACCTCTGCGGCACTACAACAAGTGTCATAGAACCCTAAGATCTCTGAAATCTAGGGAGTCTCCGACACAGGACTTATTTAAGAAAAAACCCTCTGTGGCACTATAACAAGTGTCATAAACCCAGAGTCTCTGAAATCTAGGGAGTCTCCCGCACAGGATTCCTTAACAAAAAGACAACATGTTCTAGAGACAAAAAGAAAAGCAAACAGATGACTAACGAAACAATTTATCAAAAAATTAGCTTCACAAACATCACAAGCGGAGCCTTGAAATATGTCATTGTAAATCCTCATTGGCCGTTTGGGGGCCGTGATGGTGGGTAGGAACAAACTAAATATGGCGGCGATTTGCTGTGAACAAAAGCTCACACTTGTGAGCTTTCCCGCCAAGCCTCCAGCTTACTCAACGCAGCCTTAAAGGCCCCTACAAAAAATACCCGGCCAGACAGACAACCAACACTCTGCTCCTATTTATTTATTTTCGGGAGCCTTTATTCCGTAAGCTTTTTCCCGTTTTATTTTTTTGTTGTGTTGACAAGTGTTTGTATGTTGGGCGCTTGTACAAGAAAAGATTATTTTCTTTTCATGAAGTGACGTTTAATTTTTTTCATTTTGTTTTTTAGTACTTTGTATTCATGTCACGCATCATCTTTTATTCAAAATAAATAGAAGCAACAAAAATAATCTAACTTTTCAGATGTGGATTGCAGAGTCTATGGAACGTTTGCGTTCAAATCTAGAAGGCTATGTTTTAATTTTTTTTAAGAAATCCTGTGCATTTTTATATTTATTTATTCATTCAACAAACATAACAATACAATAATGGATAGGATACTTAATTAATAATATAAAAAAAGAATGTAATAACGTATTGCTCCAATTACATGTTAACATTAAAAGATACCATGATAATATAATCTAATATAATATAATCTAAGTTACAAGGATATATTCATTCAAAGCTCTCAGATGTATGCCCACAAACAAACACGTGTAGTTCGCGCTTACAAATGCTGATTGTGTACTTACAAATAAAATCCAAGCCTCAAATGAACATAATAGTTATACAAGTTGGCAACACCGTTGCGCCGTGATAATAGATCGACCCGCTATAAGTTGTTTTTATTATTTAAACATAGTTTTTTGTGTTTCATGTGAAGTAAATTACTATACAAACCTATTTTAAAGTGTTCTTCTTCACATATGGACTACTTAAAGACATCAAACATCAGTGCGAACATTGATTGACAACTTCTCATGTACCGCTTTTTTGCCGCCAACTCAGCCGTCAAAATCTTTGCTGTCAAAATCTAATCAACCGTTATAATATGAATTACATACATTAAAACAAATTACAATAAATTACAATTCATTATTCGACTAATTACTAAACGAAATCTAATAAACTACACCTGTGTTAAATTTTTGGAGTTAAATAAATAACTACTACATACTCCTTTGATACTTGTCACATATAGCTCAGCTACAGGGTTACTACAAGTTATCTGCGCCTTATCCTACTTTTAATAAAATAGAACTCCTTGCACAATCCATCCATATTAGTGCACAAAAGGTGTCATAATTTGGCTACTGACTGATACATAATATTTATCTTACTATCAATATGGCTCAAGATTTTCTCGCCAAAGCCAACCTTATCCTCCAGACACTCAATAAAGTTATTTTGGACACTGGTAATAAATTCACAAGAGACCAGTTAAATAAAATAGTTCCACTAACAACTGAACTATCGGGCGCTGTGGGAGCCATGGCAGTTGAAATAGGTCGCCTTGAGGGTGAGACCTCGACATTAAAGTCAGCACCTAAGCCATGCAATGATTCGAGTGATCTGATTGGGGCACTGACTGAAATGAAAGAGCGTGAAGTTCGCTCGAAGAATTTAATAATTTATAATATTCCTGAGGCTGCTGACAATGGGAACGAGGAATCATTCGTGAAGAACCTGCTAGATGATACAGCTCAATCAGATTTGGATGTGATACGCTTGCATCGCCTAGGGCTACCATCAACGGGTAAAATTCGCCCTATCAAAGTCATACTACAAAACTCGGAGGCGGTTAAAAAGGTCATGATGTCACGGCGTCGCCGAAATGATGATATAAAAATAAAACCTGACCTTACCCAGTATCAAAAAAAATACCTAGCAGAAAAATGGAAGGAGTTGGACAACAGGAAGGCCGCTGGAGAAGTGAATTTGATAATGAAGTTTAGAGACGGCGTTCCATACATCTTCAAAAATTCGCCAAAAAACTAAATCTGCAAATTTACTACCAAAATGTTAGAGGTTTGAAGAGCAAGTTGCACTCGGTTCGCGTTAGATCTCCCACCCTTCAGTATGACATATTTGCTTTAACGGAGACCTGGCTAACGGACGATATTTATAGTTCAGAACTGGGCCTCAAAAATTTCAATATTTACCGTTGTGATCGATCTCCTTGTACAAGTACTAAATCACGCGGTGGTGGTGTACTGATCGCGGTTACGAAAAATATTAAGTCCAAAATGATCCTCTGTCGTAAAAAATCTGTCGAACTAATTTTTGTAATGCTTCTTACCGAACCTGTTTCCATTATTGCATGCGTGTACTTGCCCCCTAATTCTTCCGTTGAGCTTTACAATGATTTTGCATCTGAGGTTGAGCTCACAAGAAGTAAGTTACCACATTCCAAATTTTTGATAATGGGCGATTTTAATTTGCCTAACATATCATGGAATGAAGCTGATCCCTTGTTACCTAAATGCCATACTTCAAACTTCTCACTGGTGGAAACTACCATATTAAATCTTTGTAACTTTTTAAACTTTTTTCAAATTAATTTCACATTAAATGCTCGTAATCGTATTTTGGATCTAGTTTTTTGCAGTGATAATGCTGCTAAATCTATAGCATCATCTGATGTCCTTGTTCCCATTGACACATACCATCCACCTCTTTCTATCTCTCTTCCATCTAATGTACAACATAAAAACCATAATACCACTAATATTGTAGACTTTTCTAAAGCTGATTTTGTTCATATGAATATATTTTTTCAGAGTGTTGACTTTTCTTTTGTAAATAATGATGATATTGAAGTTGTAGTAAATAATCTGTACTCTATTCTATCTGAAGCGATTACTAAATTTGTACCTACTTTTAAGCTTAGTCCTTATTCTTGGAAATATCCCAAATGGTTTAGTCATGATTTAATTGATCTCATAAAGGATAAGAAAGTGGCTCATCTGAAATATAAAATCTCAAATTCTTCTTCTGATTATCTAGATTTTAAGAAATTACGTAATGATTGCAAAATTCTGTCCAAAAATTGTTATTTAAATTACATTTCCAACACTGAGCACTCTATTGTCCATAATGTAAAAAAATTCTGGTCATATGCTAACTCTCTGAGGAAGGGCGATCTCGGTATACCACATAATGTTTTTTATGATGATGTGTCATCCGATGATGTTCAAGAAATTCCTAACCTTTTTGCATCTTTCTTTAAAAGCGTTTATGATATTCATCCTGACTGTAATACGTTTGAATTTTCTTCACACATTGATTTACAACTGTCTAATTTGTCATTTAGTGTAGTTGATGTCATCACAGAAATTCAATCAATGAAACCACTTACTAATTCTGGCCCTGATAATGTCCCAGCGGTAATGTTGAAAAACTGTGTACATAGCTTGTCTCAACCTCTGTGTGCGGTATTTAATTTGTCCATCGCGTCTGGATGTTTTCCCGCCCTTTGGAAGCAATCGTATCTTTCTCCAATATACAAGTCTGGTGATAGGAGTAACGTTAAAAACTATCGACCAATAAGTAAATTGTCAGCCATTCCGAAGCTACTTGAAAAGCTTGTACTTACTAAAATCCGATATGTTGCAACCAGGTCTATTTCAGTCCATCAACATGGTTTTTTACCAAACCGATCAACTACTTCTAATTTAATGGTATTTGAAAATTTCCTTTCTAATGCTTTGTCTAGCCGAAAACAAGTTGACGTAATATACACTGATTTTTCAAAAGCGTTTGATCGGGTATCGCACACTATCCTTCTTAGTAAGCTACGCGGTATGGGGGTGTCTGGTAGTTTTCTGTCCTGGCTGCGAAACTACCTTATTGATAGATCTTTGATCGTCAGAATAGATAATAATAGCTCACACTCCTTCTCACCAACTAGTGGTGTCCCCCAGGGTTCGCATCTGGGCCCGCTACTTTTTCTCCTATTTATTGATGATATTACAAAGCAATTTCCTGACACAAATGTTCTCCTGTTTGCTGACGATATAAAAATTTTTAAAGCCATAGATAATGTGGCTGACTGTAATAGTCTCCAACTATCTTTGAATAATCTAGCAACCTGGTGTAATAAAAATGAATTGCCATTAAATGTCTCGAAGTGTTTAGTAATGAATTTCTTCAGAATAAAAAATCCCATTATATATGACTATACACTTTTTTCAAACAGTCTTCGGGTGGTAACGGAGGTCACCGACTTGGGGGTTGTGTTTGACTGTGGATTATCTTTTAATTTACACATTGCTTCCATTTGTGCCAGGGCCATGAGAATGCTTGGTTTCATAAACCGCATCACCAAGGACTTTCAGGATACTGCCGCAATCAAAATTCTTTATACCACATTGGTTCGCAGTGTCTTGGAATATTGCTCGCCTGTTTGGTCCCCCCTCTACATGGTGCACGTAGACAATATAGAAAAGGTTCACTTAAAATTTTTGAAAATAGTTAATTTTAAACTCAAAATTCCCCTGTCACACTTCGACCCACTCTATTTAAATTCGATTCTAAATCTAAACTATTTGTCAGACAGACGTAAATTTATTGATTTAATCACCCTCTTCAAAATAAAACATGCTCTAATTGATTGTCCTGCACTACTTAGTGAGTTAAATTTTTTTACTCCACGTTCAGGGACTAGACAATTAGTTTCTTACCGCCCTGCATTTACAAGCACTAACGCACAAAGCAATAGTTGTATGCATCGCTTACAGCGCATTGGTAATGATTATGCCTCACTTGACTTGGTTCTGCATAATAATAATTACCATACCTATAACCAAGGTTTGAAAAAAATGTTTTTGGGACATCCATAATATATAATAAATTATATTGTTTTAGATTGTTATTATATGAACGATGTCTGCCTGGTGAATTTCTTTATTAGTGATATTTGAATGGTATCTGAAGTTTTTATTTTTAATTTTTTGCTATTTTTTAATTTTTATTGTTTGTATTTAGTTTACAGTTTAAGGTTTTTTAGTATTTTTATAGTTTTCTTATTTTCAAGTTTATATAGAGTTTTACTTTTATTTTCTTACTGTATTTTTTGTTTATTTGTAAAAGACAAAAACTGTTTTTGATTTAATTATGTACTTATTTTGTTAAAGGCTTACGCCGTAAATAAATAAATAAATAAATAAATAAGCCCTGCAACTCTTGCCGACATTCCCTGAAACAGGGGTGACATTGGCAAAGTGAACCATTTTTTACAGTATGGGTGGTCAGCCTCATACCAACCTATAAGTCAAGGAATACGAGTAATAAATAACATTTAAGTATAAGAAAACAACAAAACCTTAAAAATAAATCTATACAAAAAAAGTAAAAAATGTCTTATGCAAAAAATGTAGCAAGCCAATAAACCAACATTAAAAATCAGCATTGCAGATTAGCCGCCACTTCTTCCTGTCCTTGCATACTTCTTTCATTTCATCCAGAGTCATAACTTTTTTCATACAAGCTCTCCTTTTATTATGACTCTGGATATCCCATTCACTCGCTATTTCGAAAATTTGGTCCATCCATACCTTTCTCGGTCTTCCTCTTCCACGACATCTATCAATTCTTGCAGCATATACTTTCTTCGTCATTCTTTCCTCATTCATTCTCTCCAAATGTCCAAACCATCTAAGTATACTTCTTTTAATCTTTACTTTCACACTTTCTCTTACACCGCATTCCTCTCTAACAAAATCATTCCTCACCCTATCACTCCGTCTTTTTCCAATCATACTTCTTAAGTAATCCATTTCTACCGTGATATCCATGATACTAAAGTAATAAAACAGTTTTACTCATAAAAATAAGTAAAATAATAAATTAAATAAAAATAAGATTTTGTAGGGTTTTTGTATTCACACAGTGAATATTTTACAATACACAGTGAATTTAATTTTTTTTTTTTTTTATTAAACGTAGTTTAATTTTCACAATAATATTTTTTATCTCGAGCACTTTCGACCGTCAATACTCAGATAAAATATTATTGTGAAAATTAAACTACGTTTAAGAAAAAAAAAGAGGTAAAAATAATTGTGCAATTTACCTTTAATAGATAAAATTAACAATAAATAGTTTGCAGAATCTCTCACATACGAAGTGCGGGAGGCTCCCTAGATTTTAGAGACTTGAGGGGTCTATGACACTTGTTGTAGTGCCGTAGAGTTATTCACGAGCTTGGTCGTCGCTGCAAAGCGCCAATACTCAAACAAGACTCAGTTGCTGTAAGGCTGGATGGACCTTTAGTGACTGGTCTTTGGTAAAGGTTTTATGAATTTTTACACCCAGCGAAGAGCATATTTACAAATATAATTGGTACATTTTTTGTACTCCGCCGGGATTTGAACCCACAACCTTCCATTTACGAGTCTGAAGTGTTGCCACTGGACTACGGACTGGTCAATTCCTACCAAGGATGTCAGAAATGATTTCACGTTGCGGTGTTTCTTTCAAGCGTTAAAATTATAAAATCGACAAGGCTTGCTAAACCTTCACTATAAATGAGAAATTGCCTCCTAGCGAGCAAGGCAATCCTTCCTTAAAGCGATGGTGTAAGACTTCCACTCTTATCTGTGAAAATAAATAGTGTTTGCCCTTCGAGAACAATGCGGTGAAAAGGCGGACTGTATTTTCAGCTTGCATTTATTTTAAATAATATTGAAATGAAAAAAAAATACGTTTTTACTTTTGGTTGTTCTACGAATATAAAATAATTATCTTTATTCTAAGATAATTTTTTGTTGTATTTGTAATGTTATGTTCCGGGTTTTTTCTTACAAATTTGAATTAATATTCGGCTCGTGGCTTGCATCAAGGCCATGATTTTTAAATGAAATTGAGTTATTTTCGATACAAAAATTTGATATCGGAAGTAAAAAAGCTATTATATTTTGTGGTTAAAAATGTTTTTATATTTTTTTTTGATAAACAATTTATCGTTCAGCACAGATTGTCCTGCACTTGACGTCCGGTGGAAAAACAATCTTCAATAAAAAAAACAAAACATGAAAAAAAAACACACAAAAGTGTCTCTTTGTAAAATACATTTTGTAATAGGTCACGCTTCAAAGAGGATTTTTTCAAATGATTTATGAACTCTTGACAAGCCTTTTGTCGTCCCAAAAACTGGAAAATTACAACTCTCCATTCGAGAAGCTTTTAATCACGAGAAAATCAAGTACAATTACTAAAATTTGTTGAGGAATTTGAGAGATGATGTTGTGTTTAAGGTTGCTTAAAACTTGTTTTGAATAAGAGTTGCTGTGTTTACCAACAAAAGTTCAAGTCGATGAATACAAGCTGAGAGAATACAGAATTAATTAGAAATTTTAATAAAACGACACTTTTCAATTTGGTCCATTTTTCGGGAAAAGCCAAATTTAAGGCTGCTGTGAGATTAATCCCCAACCGAGGCCATCCCCTCCCCTTGCCTCCGCCTTCTCCTACCCTTCTGGACTTAAGCTTCTTCCTCCATTTCTTCCCTTACGTACCATTTGGTTCATCCCTTACAAAGTGACGGAGCTGCGATCGGGATTAAAGGATCAAGCAAATGAAACTGAAACAAAAAATTGCAAAGTCTGAGATGGTAGGGCGCGCTTAATCTGTGGAAACTACTCTTAAGTGGTGCTTGCTTTTAATTATAACTTTTACTCGTTTCAACAAAAGAATTCTTCCAGATTACTCTCTACTCTTTCTACTGCTTTTGTGTCTGATAATCCTGTTTAAGACGGAAAATATAGCTTTTTAAATTCAGTCATTTAATTTAAGCGTTTCTTTTTCTTGTAAATGCACAAAATGAAATTTCCATTAAGGTCTTTTAAATTAGGCTGATTTATTTGGTGTGCGCTTTTTGGTGTGTATCACACCTCAAGAGCCCTCTGCGAGCTTGTACGTCGCTGTAGAAAGCGCCAGTTCTCAAACAAAACCCAGTTTCTGTAAGGCTGGATGAACCTTTTGATGACCGGTCTATGGTGAAGGTGTATGAATTTTCCACCCCAGCGAAGAGCAAATTTGAAAATATAAATGGTATATTTTTTTGCTCCGCCGGGATTCGAACCCACAACTTTCCATTTACGGGTCCGAAGTGTTACCACTGGACTACGGACCGGTCATGTGTAGCTAAACGGCACGATAAAAAAAATATAATTATTATGAATACAAATATAAAATAAACAGAGTGGGAAAATGATTCGATGATGTTTTGTAGAGAAGCTATACAGTATAAATAACAATAGCTATAATTAGAGAGAAAAAAACTGTTCATTTTGTAGAAATAAAGTCTTATTTTGTAGACAATATCAACCCTTTTCCTCCCTAATCGCCGCACGCTTTTGTCTCTCCCCCTCCTCCCCTTGTGGCAACCACACGCGGTTGTCGCCATTAAACAATTACTTAAAACAAAGCCTCCCATATAATAATCTAACACACAGCCTTCAGGATTATCGTAGGCGTCCCTCTACGCAGAAACTGACGGCTACGGCGTAGAGCAACGGTTCTTAAGCTTTTCGTAGACAAGAGCCTTATCACATATTATGAAAAAAAATGTTATTTGTTCTTACCCACACAGGTGTATCTGTAGAACTAGGAAAGACAATACAGATAAAAATATATGTACGGATGACCAAGATATTTATATTCATACTAAAGCTTGTGAATCTACACATTAATTTAGCGATCATTGTATACTCTTCAATGATTGGGATTCGATATTATACGGTATCGTGTTCAAATCTTTAGCATTACTCCATATGAGTCGTATAACTGCAAACGCCGTCATCTCCAAAATTTATGATTTTTGAGATAATGATTGAATTTGATTCTGCGCAGTGTAACAAATCATTTAATGTGTGCGATATAATGTAAACCTCAATCCTTCGTAATTTCAATTGAAAAAGCAAACGCCGTCATCTCCAACTGGTGTTGTCGTTTTACAAGTGTACAAGTTTATTTTTCTCAAAATCATCGCGTAAGGAGTTGACGGCGTTTGCATTTATACGACTCATGGTCGATAGCTCCGTTGTAAAAATGCTTGGAGTCATGGTGACACCCTTGGTATGGATCAAAATAATTCTTTTTAGATTCGGTTTTATTTCAAACCCAAAATAAAACAAAGAAAAATACTGGCAAGGCTAACTTAACCTTGACTAGAAATGAGAATTAGCCCGCTAAGAGCTTGAAATCCCAACATCAAGTTAAGTGCTCCTTTAACTGTGAAAATAAATATGTTCCACTTATACCATGTGTGTTAGCTGAACAATAAGTGCAGTTTAGTTGTTTTGTTTGTTGGTAAAAAAACAAATTACACAATAATGAATGATAAAAAAAATTACAATAAATATTTTTAATGACATAAAAAACGCACTTTTTACAAACCATTATGTAGGAAAGATCGGGTTTTTTAACGTTTCGTGATGAAAGTGATTTTTGTGAATCGAACAGGTTCCACATGTCATTCGTTCGGGCACTACACGTCTAGAAGTTGTTCTTCGTGTGCAGTTAAGATTTTTTATATGGTGCTATACACCCCTGTTTTTACGCTACTGACTTTTTAGTTTGAGAAGCGCGACACACGAAGCTTAGCGCTCTACAAACACTGTGCCCGCACTGTCAGGGACCTTATCGCCGGGCTACACTGCCTTACAGTGCTCTGCCTTCCACCATACGCTCTTCTCCGCTCTCTACTGGCACAGGAGCACACTCCGCCCTCAAAAACTCTACGCTCTACTTTTTTCTTTAAGAAACCCTGATCGGGTGACTCCCTAGATTTCAGAGACTCTAAGGGTCTATGGAACTTGGTGTAGTACCGCAGAGGTGTTTACGAGCTTGGTCGTCCCTACAAAGCGCTAATACTCAAGCAAGACCCAGTTGCTGTGAGGCTGGATGGAACTCTAGTGACCGGTCTTTGGTAAAGGTTTTATGAAGAGCATATTTTAAAATATAGATGGTATATTTTTTGTGCTCCGCCAGGATTCGAACCCACAATCTTCCATTTACGAGTCCGAAGTGTTACCACTGGACTACGGACCAGTCAAATTGATAAAACACACATTGATAAAAGTTTTTTTAGTTCACTTGTAATTTATAAATATGAGTTCTGGTCAATATCTTAGTTAGTAGAACGCTATCATTTCATGCCGAGAGCTTTAGTTTGATTACCACCGTAAGAGTTTTCTGTTTCGGTGTTGGTTCCAAACTCAAAATAAAATACTGGCAAGGTTCTCAGGCTTCACAAGAAATTAGTACCAGCACCTCTAAAAAACTCTAACCGTCCTTCCCTGAAACAGGAGTGACATTGGCAAAGTGAACTATTTTCTACAGAATGGGTGATCAGCCGCAAATCAGCCTATGATTCAAGGAAAATAAATATTAAAAAATAAATTTGAGCTCCCATTTCAGCCCTGGTTTGGAATATATCGCCCACCTTGCACCACTAAGCGTTCCGTCGCATACATTAGACCTGAGTCCTGCCCTGCATTATCTCCCACCACCATAACACGGGTTCGGTTCCCCTAGTGAGGCGTGTTATAATGAGGACATTACCTCACACTACGGTAATCAAAGCGTTCCTCAAGTACCAGAAGGTTCCAGAAAAACATGTGGACAGAAGCTAAAATCTAAATCTAAGCTGCAAAGATATGTGTCATTTGAGATTCATATTAAATGCATTCCCACAAGCAGACATGCATAATGTCGCGCTTACACATGCTGCATGTGGACCTACAATATAAAAACCCCAATCTCAAATGAACATAAGCCCTGCAACTCTTGCCGACCTTCCCTGAAGCAGAGGTGAAATTGGCAAAGTGAACCATTTTTTACAGTATGGGTGGTCAACCGCATACCAACCTATCAGTCAAGGAGCAATCTACCGTAAGAAAGCAATCACTGCAACAATCTACAATCCATGTTCTAATCTTATCTAATCTAAGTTGCAAATATAATATGTAACATTGGGGATTCACGTTACATGCCTTCTCACAAGCAGACACGTACAAGCTCGAACTTGCGCATGCCGCATGTGAATCTACAATATAAAAACCAAAACTCAAATGGGCGTACACCCTCCAACTCTTGCTGATCTTCCCTGAAACAGGGGTGACATTGGTAAAGTGATCCATTTTCTACAGCATGGGTGGTCAGCCGCATACCGAGTTGCAAATATATATTTACATTTAAGACTCAAATTATATGCATTCCTATAAACAGAAACGTAGAAGTTCGCGCTTACATGTGTACTCAACATAGAACTAAAACCTACAACTTTAGACGACCTTCCTTGAAACAGGGGTGATATTGACAGAGTGAACCATTTTTTACAGTATGGGTGGTCAACCAACCTATAAGTCAAGGAAAATACACAACAAATTATATTTTTGAAATTAACAATGACGATATGTATCTATAAACATTAAAAACTAATACACGATGCTAATTTTACATTAAAAAAAAAGAAAAACCCTAGCCTATAGCTTGTAGAATACAATACTGATAAAAAAAAATACTTTCAAATTCAATGTCTAAAAATATGACGGTTACTTCGTGAATCCTCGAGAGAAAATAAACCCCACGCTACGATACAAGCTGTACATACATGGTGCTATTTTATTTTTATTCTGAAGCCATGCAAAGACATGTACAATCTGGGTGTCGACACATATTAGAAAAGATTCTGAATTCCTTCGCGTCCCAAACGTCGGCGCCGTGACGTCACAAATATGTACTACATAATATGTGTGTGCACCAAGCAATGTCCTATATGTTTGTACATTAAACCAAGGCATCCACATATTTCATACGGATTGAGAAAACAATATATCCATAATCTGAGTGGCAAAGATATATCAATATTAAAAATTCACATATAAAATGCATGCCCACAAACAGACACGTGTGATTGTACATTGAAACTTTCACGGCCGGTTCTTGTTGACACAATAATCACTTTTTCAGATCCTGTTAGAAGATCACAGCGACTAGTCAGTAGTTAACCGCTGATAATGCCCATCGTATGCAAATTATAGACCTGTGTCAAATCTGCCATTCTTGTCGAAGGTGCTGGAGCGGATTGTCTCGCGGCGGTTGGTATCCTATCTGGATGCAAGCGGCTTAATGCCTAAGAGGCAGTCTGCATACCGGAAATATCACTCAACAGAAACCGGTATGCTCATGCTTGTATCGGATATGATATCAGCTGTGGAGTGTGGTAATCTAGCCTTACTGGCGCTTCTTGATATGAGTGCGGCCTTTGACACAGTAAGTCACCCAATTCTTATTGAGAGATTGGAGGTGTCATTTGGTTTGACCGGAGGGGCTTTGGCGTGGTTTTCTTCCTATCTGGTGGAGCGCAGACAGGCGGTGCGTATTTGTGATAGTGTTTCACCTACCTACTCGCTGTCTTCCGGGGTCCCACAGGGCTCTGTGCTGGGTCCGATCCTTTTCATATTGTATACTGCTGAGATTGAGAGTATTGTTGAAAAATGGGGCCTCATCGCACACTCATATGCAGATGACTGGCAAATATACTCTCATTCTCGGCCAGACATGGCTGAGGACCTCAGTTGCAGGGTCTCTGGGTGTATCGCGGAGGTCGGTGGGTGGATGAGGAACAATGGCCTAATCTTAAACATGGATAAGACGGAGATACTCTGGGCAGCCACATCGAGGCGTGACCACCTTCTGGTGAATAGAGTACCACTCTCCATAGGAGGTAAGCTAATCCAGCCTTCTGATTCGGTAAGACTTCTAGGAGTCTTACTGGATCGTAACCTGACACTGGATAGGCAAATAGATGCCACAATAGCTTCTTCTTTTTTTTCGCTTCGCCAAATAAAGGCAATAAGAAAATGTCTGCCGTCAGATGCGGTTAAGACCCTGGTGAGTGCGTTTGTGATGTCTCGGATTGACTATTGCTCGACGCTTTATAGTGGTCAGCCGAAGAAACAGTTTAATCGCTTTCAATCTGTGTTGAATTCGGCAGCAAGACTCATATTCGGGATTCCCAAATTCGCTCACATCACCCCGCTGTTAAAAAAACTTCATTGGCTTCGTTTCCCGGAGAGGGTGGTCTTCCGTGTTTGTTTAATGGTATATAAAGCCATCAATGGCTTGGCCCCACCTTATCTGGCTGATATGATTTCACCTGTTGAAATGGGTGTTAGGAGGCAGACACTCAGATCTGCGGGTGATGGAGTAGTCAATTTGGTTCAGCCGCGCCGTCAGATTCGTACAAACTTCGGAGACCGCGCTTTCCGTGTTGCGGGGCCGGTGGAGTGGAACAGACTGCCACCCGGAGTGAAGAACTCCAAATCTGTGGGTGTATTTCGAGGAGCACTCAAGGCACACTTGTTTAGAAAGTCTTATCCATGATCGGAGAGGGCCCTTGAGGTGTGACACACACAAAAACGGCGCTCTCTTATCATGTGTAATTTAAAATAAATCAGCCTGTTATTATTATTGTTATTATCGTAGCAATGGGCGAAACTGTCCGGAAAGAATCTACCAGACCACGGCTACATAGCCCGAAAAAAGTGATTGTTGAGACACGTGTGAGTTCACGCTCTCAAATACCACATGCTTAGGTACTTACAAATTAAAATCTTAACCTCAAATGAACATAAAACTTGCAAATTTTTCCGACGTTCTCTGAAACAGAAGTGACATTGATAATGTGAACCATTTTTTTACAGCATGGGTGGTCAGTTTCATACCAACCTATAAGATAACTCAAGATACTGATTTAATGGGGTAATAATACTGTTTAGAAAATAAAATCAAATAATTAGGATATTTTTATTTTCTTATCTCATTCTTTCATCTTATATCATTCTTTATTAGGTATTTATTATTATTATTAAATTTTTTTTTTTAAGAAATCCTGTGCGGGAGACTCCCTAGATTCTAAAGACTCTAGGGGTCTATGACACTTGTTGTAGTGCCGCAGAGGTGTACGAGATTGGTCGTCTACAAAGCGCCAATACTCAAGCAAGACCCAGTTGCTGTAAGGCTGGATGGTCCTTTGGTGACCGGTCATTGGTAAAGGTTTATGAATTTTTCAACCCAGCGAAGAGCACATTCGAAATATAAATGGTATATTTTTGTGCTTCGCCGGGATCCGAATCGGTAAGGACCGGTCCAAGATTATTAATTTTTATAACGCCTTTTCATGACCGTTGGTCATCCCAAAGGCGCTGCAGATTGTGAAAACGAATGTGTGTGCAGTTCTTTTCTTCTTTATTATCATGTTCGTAGTCTAGAGGTCTACGCTTCGGGCTCGTAATTGAAAGTTCGTTAGTTCAATTCCCGATAGATTACAAAAAATATCATTCATAATTCACATTAAGGCTCTTCGCTGTGTCAATGAATTGGAATGTTTTATCAAATACCGGTCATCAAAGATCAAAACTTCAACTTTCCTTTTGAATTCCCATTTTAAAATTGATTTAATTTTAGGGTGGCAAGTATTTTTTGAAATGTGAAGAGCTCAGTATACGTCACTCCCAATGACGTCACTCTAATTCCCCACGGTCGCGAAAAGCGAGCGGAATATTCCTCAGGATATCAGTAGCGTTCTGAAGCCATCCCAGCAATCAGCTGATTGACGTGATACACTGAGACAGTTGAACCTCAACTCTCAAAGTGCTCATTCGGAAACCAAGTCATGCGAGAATCAAAGCATTCCTTACATATTTGTAATTAAGTGAATGTTTTTGGTTTCAGAATTGAAACCAAATACATTTAAAACGTATAAATTTTAATTATTTTAATACGTTTAAATTTAAAAACATGTTCTAGCTTATTTTCTTTCCGATTTGAATAATTAATTATTGCACATTTTTTTTTTTTTTTAAATACCTAGATTTGTGAAGAGGAATTCAATTCACCAACCTATTCTGCCTGGCCAGAAACAGGTATTAATATCATCAATAAATAATTTATTATTGTATATTTTTTAAAAATGCCCACAAACAAACACGTGTAGTTTGCGCTTACAAATGCTGAATGTGTACTTACAAATAAAACTCAAACCTCAAATGAACATAAACCATACAACTTTTGCTGACGTTCCCTGAAACAGGGGTGACATACCATGAAAATAAATCATTTCTACACCATACGTAAGATGCAACGCCACTAAGCGTAGCGTTTTGCATCCCTCTGAAAAAAATTGATCCAAGAACCGTCGTTTTACTGTTAAATGAGTAAAACATACTTATGGTGAGGTTCATCGTCGCTGTGGGGTTTTGTGTAAGCTCAGTTTGCTCGACGTACAACAGAGTGCTCCACACTCCGCTATAAACTCACCTCGCGCGGCGACAGGGCGGATTTAAAACTCACAACTGTCACATGCACGATATGAATTCCCTATTCCAAATTCAAATAACTGTCAGATGCTATTTTTCAGCGAATAATCACACGCGTTGACAGTTGCCGCGCAAAGCGAGTACGTATATCAAATACGTATACACATCTGAACATTAAGCCTCTATAGACGACAGTTAAACATGCAACCGGTATTTTTCTCCTTGCAGGGTGTAAGTCTAATCATATCTAATCAAAATTGCAAAGATATGTTACATTGGGGATTCACATTATATGCATTTTCACAAGCAGACACGTACAAGTTCGCGCTTGTGCATGCCGCATGTGAACCTACAACATAAAAACTCAAATCTCAAATCACCCTGCAACTCTTGCTGTCCTTCCCTGAAACATGGGTGACACTAGCAAAGTGAACCATTTTTACAGCATGGGTGGTCAGCCACATACCAACCTATAGTCAAGGACGAAGTAAATATGAGGTTTGAGTTGTACGTTTTGTAAGAACACATGCAGCATGTATGAGAACGACATTACACGTAACTTCTTGTAGGCATGCATTGAATATGAATCTCAACTGTTAATAATTTATCTTTGCACCTTAGATAGTTTACTTCTTAAATTGTAACTGACCAATCAGAGCCTAGTCGCCAACGCTTGACAAGAAGAAGAAAAATTATAATGATTGACCAATTTTACATAGCGCCGTTTAGTGGCACTATAGCCACCCCAAGGGCGAACTCGTAATCAGAAGGTTGTGGTTGAGTATATATACAGGGGAGACAATATAACATATTATATAGAGATTATATAGACAATATAACATATTATATTGTCTCCTCTGGTTTGAAAAAAATACCTACTTTTATAAAAACGACCAGTCGCTTAAGTTTATCCAGAGTTACAGCAACCGGGTTTTGCTTACAAAATTGTGTTGCCCATCTTTCATATCTCTCATCCCGAGGAGTCTCTTCTTAATCTATTCCTCATTGCTGAGGGTTGTGACCTTTGTAGAAGCAACCAATCTTCTCCAGTTCTCTCTTGACTGCGCTGCCCTCAGCGCTCCAACCACCGACGTGCCTGCTGCTGTCTTCACTTGATCGGTCCATCGTGTGGGGGATCTACCTCTTCCTCTCTTCCCCTCCAAGCCCCGATAACAACCAGCCGTTCCAGGGTATCCTCATTGCCACAAACAACGTGTCCGAAGAACTGACAACATGTCCCGAAGAGTACAAATGAAAAATTATGTAGTTCACAAAAAATAAATTGCTTACATGTGGTTACAATTCGCATGCCACTCATCGCTCTTGAATGTCACGCAAGAGCGTCGATCTGTGCGTGGTATAATGAAACTGGCTGTGAAGTGATATTGTAAATAAGCCAGCGTGGACATGACTCGACACAAATGAACTTTTGCATCCACAAAATGTGACGTCATCACAAAGCATACATTTTTACGCTTTGCAGTGAAAAAATCATATCTGAACTGTGAATCCGTTATATTATTATATTATTTAACGCATAGGAAAAATTACACAATTAATGTGTGTGAACAAAAACACATTTTCTACAACAAAAAATATAAACTTTGAAACGGAAATAAGTTAAGTAAAAGTTAATCACTTTGCCAATGTCACCCCTGATTCAGGGGTGAGATCTTCGGAGGTGAAAAATTTCTATGATGACCAATAATGGTCACTGAAGGGAAAAAAATGATTTTTACTTACTCTCCCTTCAAATATTACAATCAAATAGTACCAAGTAAATTATTAATAAAGCAATTCCTTGACTTATAGGTTGGTATGAGGCTGACCACCCATACTGTAAAAAATGGTGCACTTTGCCAATGCCACCCCTGTTTCAGGGAAGGTCGGCAAAAGTTGTGGGGCTTATGTTCATTTGAGGTTTGGATTTTATTTGTAAGTACACATTCAGCATTTGTAATCGCGAACTACACTTGTTTATTTGTGGGCATACATCTGAGAGCTTTAAATGAATATATCCTTGCAACTTAGATTATAGAGATTATAGATCTAGTATATGATTTAATAGTTTCTTAGAAAATTTTGAAAAAGTTTTTATTTTCAGATATTTCTTTGGCATCTTACATGGGTAAAAAATGTTTATTTTCTCAAGTTTAAAAAAAAATCGAAGTATTGCATGGATATTTAAGTTGTAAGAAGTAATAAAGTAGTAGGATAAAATAAAACTAAGCCCATAGAAAAAAATCTCCATTGTATGTTTTTTGTTCAATCTATTTTCATTAAGGCTGCCTCCACATCCCAGCAGCGTTAAGGCCGGACCCCCATAGGTCATTATTCCAGCAAACAGTATTGAGCGCATTATCTTTAATGATGTTTTTATCGCCTCTGCCCACGGATATGGATACGATTTTTGGATACTTATATTACGGCTAAGCTATCCCATATACTCCCAGGTAATTATCAGTTTTTCAGTTTACTTTTTTACAAGTTAATGGCTTAAAAGCGTTTTAACAGAGAAAATATTTGGTACAAAAAATCATTACCTTGAGAAGATGATGATATGCATTGAAGCGAAACTAAGCTGCACATATCTGCACCTTTGTGCAGAATGCAGCCTGTTTATTTTCACAGATAAAGAGTCTTTCCTTGTGCCAGCCTCTTATTGTTAACTTAAGTTGGGGTGTTTTATGTAGGTATTCATCAGTTTGTGCTTCTTCTTCGTATAAGACACACGCCTCCTGAAGACGTCGGATATGACTCTGACGAAACGTAGAGAAAACGTAGTTTTTCTCTTTTCACGGTCAGTAACATCCGTTTTTTTTCAATCCAAAAAATACGTGTAGAAGTTCACGGTTACAAATGCTGCATGTGGACTTTTACAAAATTATAAACCGAGCCTCAATTGAACAAACACCTTGTAATTTTTGCTAAAGGGTGACATAAGAGGGCTCTTGAAGTGAGATACACACAAAAACAGCGCTCACCAAATAAATCAGCCTAATTTTGTTTTTTTTTTAAATTGGCAATCTGAAACATTTTTTTACATCATGGGGAGTCAGCCTTATACAAACCTTTAAGCCAATGGATAGAAAGGGAAGAGACTTCATCAGTTAATATTAATAAATTAATTAGTTTATTAAGTAAACCATAGAATTCGTAATTTATTCGCTCAAGTTTCATTCCCCGCATAACACATTTCAAATGCAAGTCCAAGCCCTGAACATTCACTTTACCTTCCTCGGCTCACATTCACCCTTGGCTTAACTCAGCTAGAGGTTGTATCGTTAATGACTCAGACGCGGAAATTGGGAACGAAGCCTTCCGCCAGAGGTGCTATTCTCTACGGACAGTTGAAGGCTGTAGCGCAGACCGGATATGACCGAGGCAGCAAGGAAGGTAGCGTAGCACGGTGGGTGTTAGTTAATTTAATTTGGGATCAACTGTAACTCACTTGCTGAGCTTTTTGCCGGAGATTTTTCGTATGTAGGAATTCATGTTACCTGCAACAAAGAGAAATAATCATTTACTACGTATTCCATTATTACATTGTTCACAATTATGTTTAGGACCGAATGTTTAATAACAAATACGAAGTTGAGTCTGATTTACACTTAAAAGATCCATAGTATTAATACAAATAATAAGTTGAACAATAAAAAAGTCTGTCTCATACTGTAATGTTAGCATTCCACTGGTGGTGGCCAAAACTTCTACACAGTCTTTCCCACTTATTCCTATACTGATATACTTATCTATTTTCCTTAATTTCCATAACTTTTTCCATCTTTGATACTCACTAATTTGACCAATTCATTTATTTATAAGTCTACCGCTTCCACTATTGCCTCTTAGATTTCTTCTATAGATACTCTTTGTAAAGCGTTTATCATCCATTGTTTTCAAATGCACAAACCATTGAATTTTATCATTTCAGACCTTTGTCTTTACATGCTCTTCTTGGCTACATTATTTTTTAACCCATTCATTCCTTACTCTATATTTCCGTTCAGTTGAATAATTCTATAAGTATACTATCAACATGAAATTTACAAAACCTCAAGTGGTTTTACATTTAGCGCTCGATGGCAAACAGAAAAAATATCCCGCCTTTAGATTGAAATGAGACGCCCGAACGACAGAAAATAACTCGGAGCGAATTCAATCTGTCTCGGGTCCACTGTGAGGGAGACGGGAAGCATGCTATACACGATTCTGTATATGTAGGAAGGAGATGGATGTATGCAAGAATACGGAAGCCATTGGTACAGACGACGAGACTCTGTGGAGTTGAAATTGGATCGAGAAAAAAAATGTAAGAAAAATTGAACAGGTCTTGCATAACAACTTTTTAGGCTTTTTCGCCCAAGAATAAGCATTTATTAATAAAACCCGATTTAGAAACTTATTATAAAGAGTCATGTTCATCACTGCGTGTATTTGATACAAGTGCAGTGTAATGTTATATAGAAAATTAAAAAACACAGGGCAGTGAGTGCCTGTACCGCTCAGTCGCGAACCGAACGTGCCCGACCGGCTTCGTTTTGTTTCGGCAGGCGAGCCGACAAGGCAGTATACGAGAAGTCTTCACATAGAGTGGACGTGGTGTAGCACGCAGATATCTGGCTGCAGAAGCCAGGCATAATAATAGTCTGATAATAGTGACAAAAACAAAAGAGAACCGAACGTGCATACAACAAAGTGAGTGAACTATAAACCAAGCAAGGACGAAGGAAACCAGTGTCCAGCACCAATAATAATTTAATCCGCGCAAGGCTAGGCCTTCTTTTCCCTGTCCGGTATTAAGTAAATAACCCCTTATTTGTTTCTTGTACATAATTTTGCAATTTGTTAGCTTTTCCGAAATAGAATAAACCCTATCATAAGAATAGAATCCCACGCCTTGAGAGATTGAAGCTAGCCGTTTGTATATTGGGAGTAAGTATACAAGGTGCATCCTGAATCCAAAAACACAATTTTTAGTCAAATGTGGCAGCCTCATACTAACCTATATTTGTCAAGGACCACAAATAATGAAATACGTTCAGTTATGTAAAACAAGCAATAATTGCAAAAACTACTCGTACATAATACGATGTATCATGTAAAAATGAAAATTTAAAAGCCTTAGTCGCCAACATTCCAGATCAACCGGATTTTTTTTCCGATCTTTCATACTTCATGTAATCTTGTTCACACTTTAAATATAATGTATTTAATAAGACTCCATTTCATGCAAACCACTCTTTAATTTTTGATATGACAATCTACTTAATAGACAGTACGGCACTCATTTCATTCCAGTCCTGAACTAAAAGTATAAAACTTTACGTTTCAACCAAACCATAGTTTCCCACAACAATATATGCAAACCAAAAAACTCACTCGAGGAGCTGGTTCAGTTTCCATACATTTTATTCAAAACGCTATGGTTAAGTTATAGGGTACAATTTTACACTTGAGGGACATATAATTCCTCATTCATTCCCCGATCTGTTCCACTCCCAGCCTAGTTGTTATGCATGGAGAAGCTCCACAGGAAATGGAAGCGCTCCGTCCGTTCACAAACTATCGGCATTTTTGTATAAGCCTCTTACCTCCCATACTGCACAAATACTCGTGCTGAATCTCTTCATTAAAGACTTCAACTATTTCACATTCCAATATTTTAAATTTTAAATGGACTCGATACACATTTCATCGACTTAAAAATGTGATGGCACATGGTTAGGTTGCTAAGGAAAACGATAAGTATTTTTTTTATACGTAGGGCCTGTTGCACCAACCTCCAATCAATATGTTATTCTAAAATCTAAATCTAAATCTAAGCTGTAAAGATATATATCATTTAAGATTCATATGAAACGCATTCCCACACGCAGACATGCATAATTTCGCGCTAACACATGCCGCATGTGGACCTACAATATAAAAACCCAATCTTAAATGAACATAAACCCTGCAACTCTTGCCGACCTTCCCTGAAACAGGGGTGACATTGGCAAAGTGAACCATTTGTAACAGTATGGGTGGTCAGCCTCATACCAACCTATATTCATGATACCAGATTATCCCAAAGGTGACCCCAAGCCTGTGAAAATAAACATTTTTTACTCTCCATTTTATGGCAGCACCAGTGTTGCTGTGGTCAGATTCGAGAGAAACTAAACCTAAGAAAAGTGTGCTTAGCAACTCGTTTAAGTCACGTCACATTTTTTATCCATCTTAATTGTGCGGAGCCTTTTAGAAAAAATCTCTTTAAAGGCCTGAATTTAAGTTTCTCAGCATTCTGCGGCTGACCACCCATTCTGTAGAAAATGGTTCACTTTGCCAATGTCACCCCTGTTTTTAGGAAAGGTTGGCAAGAGTTGCAGGGTGTATGTCCATATGAAATTCAGGATTTTATGTTGTAGGACCACATGCGGCATGTTTAAGCGCTTAAGTCTGTTTGTGAAAGTGAATATAATGTAAATCTTTAATGTTACATAATATATTTTGCAACTTAGATTAGAGATTAGAGAACATTCCTCTACAGGTTTTGTTAACCTTCTTTGAAAACGTATTTCAACATTCAAAGTAACGCAATGTTATTTGAATGTTCTCATTTAGTTTTCGAATGTTTCGTCTGCTATTCCGGCTCCTACTAGCAGGAAGCTGCTCCGGAAATATTGGCATCAATCGCTTTCTTCATGAAGAAGCGGAATGCTTCTCCATCTCGCAGTCTGTCTCACTTCCCTTACTTATGTAATGCATTGAAAACAACACGGAATATTGATGTTGGCGATTTCTCTTTTTGAATCCAATACATTCATGTTGTCAAAATAAAGTCACGAATTCATTCAGAAAATATATAGACCTGTTTTCTTTCTCTTTGAATGCTGCTTATTTCATCATACAAATTTTCCCAAATGAGTATTCCTTTACTGATAGGTTGGTATGAGGTTGACCACCCATACTGTAAAAAATGGTTCACTTTGCCAATGTCATCCCTGTTTCAGGGAAGGTCGGCAAGAGTTGCAGGGCTTATGTTCATTTGAGGTTGGGTTTTTTATATTGTAGGTACACATGCGGCATGTGTGAGCGCGAAATTATGCGTGTCTGCTTGTGGGAATGCATTTAATATGAATCTCAAATGATACATATCTTTGCAGCTTAGATTTAGATTTAGTCTCAAGTGCCAAGTTAAACTTTTGCATTTATTTTTACAGTTAAGGTAATCATCTTTACGCCAACCGCTTCACTTAAAATAGGCTTCCCTGCTCCCGAGAGAGTACGTTTTCGATTATTGTGTATGCTGGGTAAACCTATTTGGTTCTTTCTATTTAAATTTGAAATTACTTCCTTGATTTATAGGGTTGTATGCGGCTGACTACCCATGCAGTAGAAAATGGTTCACTTTGCCAATGTCACACCTGTTTCAGGGAAGGACTTATGTTGATTTGAGGTTTGAGTTTTTATGTTGTAGATTTACATGCGGCATGTGCAAGCGCGTACTAGTACGAGTATGCTTGTGAGAATGCATTTTATAATGAGATTCCCCAATGTTCCATATCTTTGCAACTTAGATTAGATTAGATTAGACTTAAGTAATCATTGTAGAATCACATGCAAGCCAATCGTGAAAACGATAAAAAATGTACACCTAATGTGAAGCTTGTTTGCGTTTTATGCTTTTCAAAAATCACAAATGTTAAAGTAATGACGTGTTTTTTTTAACTAAAAGGCTTGAAGCTGTTCTGCCAAAAATATTTCTCAAAAAATCTACTTCGCAGATAAAAAACTATGCATTGAAATGAGTTTTTTTCGCTTGGAACATTTCAGAAAGCATTCTTTCGCCATCAATTCTTTCGCCTTTTAAGAGATGCGATATTAAAGGGAGATTTGTTGGATGCGATAGTGCTGGGCTCACGTTTCAGATACGGCTGGTTTGTTTCCTTTCAGAGTTATCATTCATCTCTCTCGTTAATGTCCCATCACTCAATGTTGCTTTACTTTGGCAACTATAAGCTGCGCAAAAAATGACTTTACCGCCGAAAATAACCATCGACATTCATCCATTATGCACTTTATTTTAAAGGTTATCTATTGTGAAATTTTGAATCGTTTTTTTGAGAGTTTCTTATGTCTCACTTCAGTTAAAAATTGTGATTTGTTGGAACTTTATTTTTGTCGAAAAGATAACAAAAAAATATTTACTGTCATTTTTTGGTTGGTATGCGGCTGACTACCCATACTGTAAAAATGGTTCACTTTGCTAATGTCACCCCTGCTTCAGGGAAGGTCGGCAAGAGTTGCAGGGCTATGCTCATTTGAGGTTTGGATTTTATTTGTAAGTACACATTCAGCATTTGAAAGCGCGAACTACACGCGTTTGCTTGTGGGCATGCATTTGAGAACTTTAAATGAATATATCCTTGCAACCTAGATTATAGATCATCATCATCATCATAGTGGAATTGTCAAAGTGGCATCAAAAGAAAAAGAAGAAGGGGAATAAGAGATAAATTAAATTGGTGAGTTATTTTGTAATGGCCCTGTTAAGCATTGAAAGAATGCTACAGGCCTCTACGATCATCTCCCTCTACGCCGCTACGCCGTGTGGAGTAGCCCCCCTCCCTCTACGCATCACCACTGATAGCGCAGCTCCATTGATGCCCGCCCCGATATCTTTTGTGATTTAAATGTTCCCCCATACATTATTCATGCGATATTAAGGCTACGGAGAATATTGCCTGAGAGGAAATAAATATTTGGATAATATTATTGTGAATGCTGCTCGACAGACTAAACAGCGCGCGCGGTATTTTCCTTCTGCTTCTGAGTGCCGGTACGTTTATCATTTATACAGACATTGTCGTCTCTCCAATGAATTCAATATTTCTTTGACATTTCTTTTATCATCTTAAAAAATTCCCACTTGGAATTTGTATGATATCTTTGGTTCGTCAGTTACAAATGATTCATGATTTTTTCGTTGTCGTTTTTTTTTAAATCTAATAAAGAAATAGATTGTAATTCATAAACCTTTTTTGACTATAAAAATCGTAATAAATAGCAAAAGATTAAATGTAAATATGCGTTAACAATTTTTCAAAGCCAAAATTATTTTTAAGCATTGCGTTTGTAATCTAATCTAATCTAAGTTGCAAAGATATGTTACATAGGAGATTCACATTATATGCGTTTTCACAAGCAGACACAGGGAAACCTGAAACTTTCCTGAAACAGGGGTGGCATTGGCAAAGTGAACCATTTTTACAACATGGATGGTCAGCCGCATAACAACCTTTAAGTCAAGGAACTAATCTGTGTCCAAAAGATGTATTAACATTTAAGATTTGTATTTTTATTTATGAACACGTAGATACATGAAAGTTCGCGCTTTTACATACTGAATGTGTAGTAAAAAAATATTACTCATTTGGTTCGGGTTCGGCTCCTAAACGTTTTGAAATTTTCACATCATGATTCAAAAAATCTATTTTCAGTTGTGTCTCGTATATACCGAGTACTAGTATACTCCTTTCAGCATATCCATGCACTGGATTTCCTAGTTCTGGAGCGGCTTGTATATCATATCTGGCTTCAGTAATGCATAAACTTGCCAACTTATGTTTGTTAGTTTAGGAATACTCTGAGGATGACTTTCGCTAAAATATGAACTGTGCCTTACAAAGATACACAAACAAAAAATATAAATAATAAGAAAAAAATATTTTTTTTGTTTTAAAGTAAGAAAATTCTAACAAAAGTAATTTATTTAATGACACTGTAACTTTTTTTTTAAATACATTTGTGGAATGGAATGCAATCCACCAACCCATTTTGCCTGGACAGTTGTCTTCATGCGAAAGCAGAAGCTTGTGTGCATGCAATTGTATCTGTTGAACCAGGGTCAATGTTATGGTCAAGTGGGCTAGACGCAAGATTAGAATCTAGGTTATTTGGTTCCGAATACGCAAGTCAAACATGCGCCTCTACCCCTCGACCATAGATAGATAGATAAGGCAAAATTTGTTTAGCGCCTTTTATGACAGTGTGTCACTACAAAGGCGCTTGTCCGTATGATTGGACGAAGAGGTGAGTCTTGAGACCTCTTTTAAATGGTCTCTCCATTTCCAGTTCCCTCATAAACACCGACTATATCTGTAATTCTGTCGCCATTTTACTCAGGGTGGCCAAAACCTCTGTCATGTCTTCTCCACTTATTCTCATCCTCACAGATATATCTCAGTCCATTTAAATCCATACTTTTCCTTCGTTTACATTTCTTCTAAAGAGAGTTCCTATTTCTCAAGCGTTCATCACCCATTCTCTTTTATCAAATTTAAAGAATAACGATTTATTGAATTGATGTTTCTTGACATAAATATATTGGTAAGAAGCTGACCACCCACATTGTAAAAACTGATTCTCTTTGCCAAGTTCCCCATTTTTCAAGGGAAAGTCGGCGACGGTTTGCAAGGTTTTTTCTTCATTTGAGATTCGAGTTTTTTTTTGTGAGTACACATGCAGCATACGTATCTACGTGCAAACATACACTATCTGTGGATGAGCATGAATTAAATATGAATTTTAAAGTTCTTATATATTTGGAACTTAGATCAAACAAATTTCATCAATTAAAATACTTTCCTTTCACTAAAGTTCATACTAAAGCTGCAGATTTTGTTTTTGTTTGAATTCCCGAAATTCATTTTTATTTCCAAAATATTTTTACAATAGCAACTCCTCCATTAAGGCCCCGCGCCACTATCTGGGGTGTAAGTTGGACTCCCAGTCCCCTAACGGGTAATTTGTGGCGCCAAATTGTTGCAACAGTTTCAGCCAAGACCTCCAACTTCCATCTACAACAATACATCACATATTATGTTGTATGTTGTACATGATGGAGTTAAACTTCCGAAAACCAAGTCTGATAAAGACATCTTCAGACTGCACTGGATCTGTCTGTGTTATTGTGAAATAACCTTAATATTATGGTTCATTGAAACTTGTGAAGAATTTTTTGAATAAAGAAAATAACTTGGGTGCTTTTGAGCTTGTATTGCTTGTAGATTGTTGGCAGAGAAAAGAGTCCTGAGACAAGGGAGCAACGCAACGCCGCTAAGCTACACATCTAGTGTAACCTCTTGCCGCGTTATCTCCGAAAGATTTCGCATGCGAGTGGAATAGATTTCTTTTTATAGGTAAGGGGGCCGGCCTTACGACAACCACTTCGGTTGAAGTGGGGATTTTCCCTGCTCCGAGCGGGCTACTTCTCATTTTTTGTGAAGGCTGAGTAAAACGGGAAATCATTTCTGACACCCTCGGTGGGATTCGAACCCGGGCTCTTGGCATATAATGCAAGTACTCGGAATGAGCACTCCTGAATATAACCTCTATCCCTTTAGCCAAAACAAGTGGAAAATAATACACTGTTTCTATGCACGAATCGAACAATCTGACAGCTATGATGCATGAATGAACTGCAATTTAAGTAGCAAAGATATGTTAACATTTAAGATTAATATTAAGTGCATGCCCACAAACGGACACACCCTCTAATCCTATGACATGGAACTTTAGTGTTCTACTAACTGAGCTATCAACGGGGCAGAAAATGGGCAGGATACAAATCGAGCTTTAAACCGCTTTGAATATAAAATAAAACAATAATATTTTAAGTTTCATAATAAGAATTTCTTAGTTGAAAGTCATGATTTTAAAGCTCGAACTAAGAGAGATAAGAAGTGCGCGAGTCCGAATCGAATAGAGCCTGAGAGTAAACTTCTCGGAATTTGGGAAAAGTTTTTATCAATTATTTCTGGTGTAAGCTTTAATTTTCCGGTCCAAAGTTTGGTAAAGATAATTCAGCACCACTTCGATTGAGAAAAAGCTTCCAAAGTCATGAACTATAGGAGATTACAGAAAACTGAAAACACATTGGAAGATTTATTTCGTCCCCTCTTAGATATTTAATCTAAAAAATAAATTGTAAAACTAAAATAGTTGTTCCTCGTGATCGAAGATTGTAGGTACATGAAGTGACCATGTGTGATCCTACAGATGGCGCGGAGGCTCCATAAGTGTAGAAGGTAACAATATAATTATTATTATTTTGTTTAAATAGATTTGTGAAGAGGAATACAACTCACCAACCTACTCTGCCTGGCCAGAAACAGGTATTAATAGCATCAATTAATAATTCATTTTTGTTTATTTTTAATATATTATTATCAATTCATAATTACCCAATAAAATCTGTTGAACCAGGGTCAAAGTTATGGTCAAATGACCCAAGCGGGGATCAAACCAACGTTATTCTATTATATTATATTACTTGTAGATATGGCATTGTTTTTCCGATCACTGGTAGCAAAATAGGTTTAAGACTTTGATATAAATTCAACGAAACGTTAACAAACGCGTTATTCTCTACATGATGGTTTGTAAAAATAATTTTTTTTTAATTACAGAATTACGAATGTTACTTTTTTAATTATACTGTAGAACCAAATCCCTATTTGGAACAGCCGCATCTAAAGTACAACTTCCCAGAATAATCCATAAACCTTCCATAAAGGAGAAGAAAAAAAATTCTCACAAAAAAATGGGAATAGTAAAAGATGGGAGGGGAATGGGACTACAACTAATTTATTTTTATATTTTTAGAAAAAAAAAACGTGTGGCTTGGCTTGTTCAAGTCATTTTTCAAAAGCATTTCCTTGAACGTAAGAACCAAAGAAAAAATAAAGTTTTGTTATTGTAACGGGAGAGAAAATATTAAAAAGAAAAACGAAAGCATTTTCCAGGAAGGGGAAAGTATGCGGCCACTTATTACATACGCTGAAAAGGCCGTAAACATTTCTGTATCGAGTTTTTTTTGTGGGTTTTTGCAGTTATGGAGGTTTTGCTCTTCATTCCCAGGAAATCAATTTATTTACAAATTGAAGTCTACAAAACGTCTCAGTCGTGAGGCCGGCCTAGACGCCCAATAGAGCAACTCCACATGTGTCGATATGGGGTGAAAAACTTTTCAAAAGAGTTTGGGGTGGAATAGAACCAAAAAGAAAATTCCCTGAATTTGTTTCTTTACAATTTTCCTTGACTTACAGGTTGGTATGAAACTGACTACCCATACTGTTAAAAATGGTTAACTTTGCCAATGTTATCCCTGTTCCAGGGAAGGTCAGCAAGTTTATGTCGATATCCGGTTTGGATTTTGATTTGTAACTGCACATTCAGAATTTGTAGGCGCGAACTAACACGTGTTTGTTTGTGGGTATGCATTTCAAACTGAGCGTAAAAGAAGAAAATGCATGAAAAAGGTGATGGATATGAAGGAATTGAAAGAGGTATGTCAGGATAGGAAAAAATGGAGGCAACTCTGCAGAGGCTCTGGCCACCCCTAGCGGAATGGCGACAGAGTTACAGTTACAGTTACATTTACTATGAGCTTTGAATCTTAGAATAAAAACTTATTTTGTCGTCAATTTTACTTCTTTATTCCTAGGTTGGTATAAAGCTGACACACCATGCTGTACACATTTGGTTCATTATTCCCAATGCCACTCCGGTTTCAGGATAAGGCGGTAGGATTTACAAGGTTTATTTTTATGGGAGGTTTGGTTTATTATGTAGGTGCAAATGCAGCATGTGAATGAGCCTTAATGTCAATTTATATTTGCAACTTAGATTAAAGACAGATAGATATACATAAAAGATACATTTTTGATATTTTCTTAAATATTTTTTTAAAAAGGAATGTAATTCACCAAACTATTTTTCGTAGCCAGAAACACTTGTTTCATATTTTAGCAATTACTTTTTCATTAATTTTAATGTTAATGAATTAGTAACCAATTATATATTATTTTGAACTAGAAAGTCAAAGATATCACCAAAACGTCAATCCAATTACCACCACCTTGTCTAATTGACCATAGCGTCGACAATTTTTTCGTCATACTATCATGAAAAGATCAATCCATATTTTAACGGTGAGCATTTCAGTGTTAATCAAAAGTCGCTTAATCTGAACCACACTAGAGTTATAATATTTTTTTAATAACCTTTCATGACAAAAACAAAACTTATCTGCACATAGAGTACAAGTTCTTGCCTCTTATCGTCAACGGGGCTGTAGAATCTATTAGTTTTCAAAGGTATTATGGGAGTCAGTTTTGAATAATATAATTAAAACGAACAAACATTAATGATTATTTTGTGTATGTTCCTTGACTTATAAGTTGGTTGGCCAATGTCACCCCTGTTTCAGAGAAGGTCGGCAAGAGTTGCAGGGTGTATGTATGTTCATTTGAGATTTGGGTTTTTATGTTGTAGGTTCACATGCGGCATGTGCGAGCGCGAACTTGTAAGTGTCTGCTTGTGAGAATTAATATAATGTGAATCTCCAATGTTACATATCTTTGCAATTTAGATTAGATTAGAAAACGAACATTTTTTTTCAAAGATCTTTTGTAGCAAGAAAACACCTGTCAATGGTGTCGTATCTGAACCTCCCCGCTGACTTTCCCTTATTTCTCTTCCTCTTCCCCACCCCCTCCCCGCTTCTCACACATCTCACCCCGCGCCCCTTCCACCCCACCAGTTTTGTATTATGTGAGACCGGCGCTTGTATGTTGTGGCAATTGCCTGAGGACCAAAATACGGCCAGGCCATCCACACATCACCAGCGTGCTACGTTAATTTATTTACAAAAAACTTGGCTTTAATGAAAACTAAGGGTCTGTTGCAGCAAACTCCAATCAGACAAAAATCAAAAAGGTCTGTCTCTAAGGCTGATTCCCAGCATCCTCCTTTCAATAGCTCTTGGCATGTCCTTAGTCTGTTGGCGCTATGCTAAGTGAGCCCTTTTGTTTCCAAGCCATAGGTGGATACTGTAAGCACGCATGACTCATAGAACCTTTGATCTTCTATTCAAGTAAAATGTGAGTGCTGTTTATGCAAACAATCTTAATAATTGACCAGTTATCATCATTTTTTTCACGTTCTAAAGGCAGTGCCTTGTTGGGCTAGCTTCCTTGAATTGGAGGAGACATCCATGAGCCGCTTCAAATCCTGGAAGTAAATTCTAAGACGACATTCCTTGACTTATAGATTGGTATGAGGCTGACCACCCATACTGTTAAAAAATAGTTCACTTTGCCAATGTCACCCCTGCTTCAGGGAAGGTCGGCAAGAGTTGCAGGGCTTATGATCATTTGAGGTTTTGATTTTATTTGTATGTACACATTCAGCATTTGTAGGCGCGAACTACACGTGTTTGTTTGTGGGCATGCATTTGATATGAACTTTAAATGTTAAAATATCTTTGCCACTTGGATTATACATAGATTATAGGTAGACATCAACGTTTGTATTCAAAAGATTTAAATAAGTACGATGCTATATCTAATCGGCTGTCCTTTTAGTTGAGTTTTATTCTTCAAAAGGTAATTGACTTCTAGGTTGGTAAGAGGCTGACCACCCATACGGTAAAAATGATTCACTTTGCCATTGTCACCCCTGTTTTAGGGAAAGTTGGCAAGAGTTGCAGGGCTTATGTTCATTTGAGATTGAGTTTTTATATTGGAGGTCCACATGCGGCATGTGTTAGCGCGAAATTATACATGTCTGCTTGTGGGAATTCGTTTAATATGAATCTTAAATTATATATATCTTTGCAGCTTAGATTTAGATTTAGATGAAAGACTTACATATCTTTGACGGGTTTTCAAATTACTTGTATATTTCGTCGAAATAATTTTCGTGTGGACACCCAGCCGCACGCACAATACCCCACCATTGGATACAATTCTTGGATTGTGGATGGGGGGAGTGGGGAAGAAGAAAAAAGGAACGAGAGGAGCGGGGCGTTGAAATAAAATTATAGAGAACGAGCGTGTTTTTTTTGGCGGGAGGAAAAAAACGCTTTCGCACTTAATACGTTTGAGCGTGTGTGATGGATTAATTTAGGGACCCGGGCAAATAAACAAAAGTCTTTTTAAGCAAGCAGAAGTTGTTGCGAAAAATACAATATGCATTACCAGATTCAGTTTTCACGCCTAAATTTGATACAGGGTGAGAATGTAAAATTGTTTGTCTGTAAGTATATTGAAGTCGAAATAAGGAAAAGCTTTCTATAATAATCTATAATCTAAGTTGCAAAGATATACCTATTACATTTAGGATTTATATTAAACGTATTCCTACAAGCAGACACGTTTAAGTTCGCGCTTAAAACATGCCGTATGTGAACCTACAATATATAACCCAATCTCAAATGAACATAAGCCCTGCAACTCTTGCCGACCTTCCTTGCAACAGGGGTGACATTGGCAAAGTGAACCATTCTCTACAGCATTTGTGGTCAGCGGCATACCAACCTATAAGTCAAAGAACATACACTACAAATTCCATTTTAGAAATAAACAATTAATAATGTGTATAAACATCATATATGCAGGAAACTTTACTTTTTCTTACTTCTTTATGTTCACGCTTAAGAATGCTTTAACGGCATCTCGCAGTCGTGTGTATGCGCTAACCCACACGTATCGTGTACATAATTGATCCCCATGCTAACATACCGCTGAGCTCACAATAAATTTGCGTGTGAAATATAAATAAGGAGCTAATTCCCCCTGGGATACCCAGCCTCACGCCGAGCCCTCCCCTCACCCCCCCGCACACCCCAACACCCTGTAGCGCGAACACAGTGCGCCAACTACTAACTCTCCAGTGATTCAGCGGGATTGAAGCAGATAATCGACAGATATATTAAGTTGAAGCAACTAAACTACACATATAGGGTAAGTTCTTGCCGCGTTATCCCCGACCGGGGTTTCGCATGTGGCGAGTGGAACCTATTTACTTTTACAGGTAAGGGGGCCGGCTTTACGCCAATCACTTCATTTGAAGTGGGGGTTTCCAAGCTCTCAGGGAGGCTGGTACTCATTTCTTGCGGAGGCTGAGTAATCCTTGCCGGTATTTTATTTTGGGGTTTGAAATTAACACCGAAACGGGAAATCATTTCTGATACCCTCGGTGGGATTCGAACCCGAGCTCTCGGCATGGAATTCAAGCACTCTACCAACTGAGCTTTCGACCGGCAATATATATCATAATAGCGCTTTTTTTGTGTGAATAATTCTTCAAGAGTCCTCTGCAAACTTGGTCGCCGTTATAGAAAGCAGTAATTCTCAAGCAAGACTCAGTTGCTGTAAGGCCGGTGACTAGTTGAAACCGAGAGCATAATTTAGAATTAAATGGTATTTTTTTGTGCTTGGTTTTTTTAACTCTTGCCCCCTTTACCTGACATGGGCATGGCATTGTAAAAACGGACTCAATTTTTTTGTCTCGGCGATCAAACGTCATCAAACGGCACCTGTACATCTATGAACTAAGGGTCCTTAGTGACATCTTACAAAATATTTTCTTCTTCCTCTTGTTATAGATCTGTTTATTGTGGAACTCCCTCCTGTGATGCAGAAGACCAGCTGTTCTTCCATGTTGGGAGGGCGACCTGGTAGACGCTGGACGTCCGGTATCTCCTGTGCCACTGTAACTGTAACTCTGTCGCCATTCCGCTAGGGGTGGCCAGAGCCTCTGCAGAGCTGCCTCCATTTTTTCCTATCCTTACATACCTCTTTCAATTCATTCATATCCATCACCTTTTTTATGCATTTTCTTCTTTTACGCTCACTTTGTATATCCTATTCTTTCACAATCTCCTCAATCTGATCAATCCATACTTTTCTCGGTCGTCCCTTCCCTCTTTTTCCTTTCACACTTTCTTTGTATACATACTTTGTCAGTCCATCATCATTCATTCTTTCCACATGCCCAAACCATCTCATCACATTCTTTTGTACCTTGAATGTGCCATGACTCGGGCTATCCTTCCTTCTTTCATGCGGTCTATTTGTTCCCTCCAGAACTGTCTCCTTTTCCTGCTCCATAATAATAAATATCTGTTATATATGTCTTCTTCTTCTTAATATTATTCCTCATTACTGAGGATTGTGACCATTGTGGAAGCCACCAATCTTCTCCACTTCTCTCTTGACTGCGCTGCCCGCAACGCTCCAACCACCGAGGTGCCTGCTACTGTCTTCACTTGATTGGTCCATCGTGTGGGGGATCTACCTCTTCCTCTCTTCTCTTCCAAGCCACCGATCACAACCAGTCGTTCCAGGCTATCCTCATTGCCATGGACACCGTGTCCGAATAACTGAAGAATACAGCTTGTACAATGTACATATTCTGGCCAGAGTCAAGCTATCCAATCGCAGCTCCCGAGGAATGGACTCATCGTCGGGATTCGAAGCATGCGCCTCCAGCACCACATTCCGAAAGCGTCAATTATTCTTCTTTCTGCTGCTTTTATGGTCCATGTTTCAGCAGCATAGAGAAAAGTAGAGTGGACCAGACTCCTGACAAGCTTAATCTTGGTGCTGTTTGTTACTCACACCCCGGTCTTTCCATATTTTGTCCAGCTTAGACTGCCACTTCTGGCAATGGCAAAAACGCAACTAAGCTATACATATATTGTAACTTCTTGCGTTATCTCCGAAGGAGTCGCATGTGGCGCTTCAGGACCTTTTTATTTTTACAGGTAAGGGTGCCGGCCTCACACCAACCACTTTCAGTTGAAGTGGGGGTTTCCCAGCTCCCGGGGGAGCTGGTTCTCATTTCTTGTGAAGGCTGAGTAAGCCTTTGAGATCGAACCCTTACTTTCGGTATGGAATGCAAGCATTCTACCAATTGAGCTATCGACATTTTAACAAGCTTGATCGCCGTCGCTACAAAGCGCCAATTCTCAAGCAAGAGCCAGTTGCTGTAAGGCTGGATGGATCTTTGGTGACCGGTCATTGGTAAAGGTTTTATGAATTTTTCAACCCAGCGAAGAGCAGCGAAGAGCTCCGCCGGGAATCGAATCCACAACCTTCCCATTCAGAGTCCGAAGTGTTACCACTGAACTGCGGACCGGTCATGTGGCGATACGGCGTTTATGTATTTAACAATTGGCGTCATATGTATTCAACAGAATATATGTAATAACTTTTCCTTAGTAACCCAGACGTGTGACGTAACAATTTTGATGCCTGGAATGGAATTTGTACTAAGTCATTGTCAATGATATTATTTAAAAAAATGTCAAAACGAAATCAACTTAATTGACGTTGAAAATGTACAAAATACAAAATTAAATTTAAAATATAATAATGCAGAAAGTGGCCAATTTTCCGAAATAAATGAGTTAATTTTTTTTTAATCGCAGAAATGAAGACTTTTTCTTTTCGTGAAATTTATTTTGCCAAAAAGGGGTTTTCCCTTTTTTAAAGGAGATATTCATTTCGTTGAATGTAAACACTTTAATGGGGGAAGTAATTGGAAAAGTTTGAGGAGTTTTAATTCCCATCAAGATTAAATCAGAGAATCTCAAATGTAAATATTTGCCGCCTCTGCGTGGCAAACAAAAAAGTATTAAATATAAAAGCTATCATTTTTTAAATAAATTTATTTCAGGCTTCCCGCCTTAATTATTGTAACATAATTTTGAACCAAAAAGTAAGTCCAAGGATAATTTATTGATAATAATTGCATTAGTGGAATAAGCAGAATATTTGTTATGCAGTTTGGATATTTTTATGTTTTTTGACTTATATGTTGGTACGCGGCTGACCACCCATGCTTTAAAAAATTGTTCACTTTGCCAATATGATCACTATTTCAGGGAAGGAAGGCAAGGGTGTATGTCCATTTATTTTTACAGGTTAGGGGGGCTGGCCTTACACCAAATAATTCAGTTGAAGTGGCGGTTCCCAGCTTTCAAGGTGACTGGTACTCATTTATTGTGAAGGCTGAGTAAACCTTACCGGTACAAAAATACACTTTTCTAAACGACTTTCTAACCTTTTTAGTTCATCTTTAATATTTATGAATGTAAGATGCTTCTTGAAGACGTTGGCTACGGTTAATGTTTCTTACAAATATCCGAAAGGTGTGATTAATTTTTAATTTACGTAGAATTTGCTAACATGGTACGTATTCAATTCTTATCACTATAATATAAGTTAAATAAAAAAAAAAGTTAAAAAAAAAAAAAAAAAAAAAAATATTGATTGTAGAGGCATTAACTTTGTAATCGTTCATCATTAATGATAAAAGAAAAACAGCTTTGTTTTCGATTACGTGAGTATTTATTTTATTATAACCATATAATAGAGACTGGACATTCTTTTCCCAACCACACCACGAAACTTTTGCATCATAGTTCCTATGGACCAACCCTCTCCGCACTCGAAATAATCGAAATCAACAAATTCAATAATTCCCCTGATACTCTTATTAACAACATATTAGCACCCAATTCATCCCCTTTGTTGACCATATTCCCAAGGGACAAATTCCAAAAAAACTATCCAGATGATGCA
Organism: Agapetus fuscipes; assembly: GCA_951799405.1. Classification (NCBI taxonomy): domain Eukaryota; kingdom Metazoa; phylum Arthropoda; class Insecta; order Trichoptera; family Glossosomatidae; genus Agapetus; species Agapetus fuscipes. Next base: position 16,398,086 of record OX637350.1, read on the forward strand.
AACTCCACATATGGCCATCCTGCACCCCCCCCCCCCCCCCTCTCCCTCCCTCCCCCATACCCTCACACATTGACGCCCTCTAAGATGATTCCGTACTAAGCCATTTAGTATTAATTGATCCACCTGACGATGCAAACGGATGTTTGCGAAACCGGTTGTGGTATATAAAAATAAATACTCACGTAATCGAAAACAAAGCTGTTTTTCTTTTATCATTAAAAAGATTTAAATTCATATTTAATGCATGTCCACAAGCCAGCACGTATAAGTTTGCACTTACAAACATTGCATGTGTACTTACAAAAAAAAAAAAATTACATACACTCTGCAACTTTTGCCGACCATCCCTGAAAAAGGAGTGACATTGGCAAAGTTAAACATTTTTTAGAGTGTGTGGTCGGCTTCATGCTAATCTACTTATTCTAGATAACTCCGAGTACATTTTTTTTTTATTGAAAAGAGAATAAAGGAATTAAAATCCACGGGGAAGTTATATCCTCTTTTGCCGACCTTCCCTGAAAAAGGAGTGACATTGGCAAAGTTAACCATTTTTTACAGAGCTTGGTCGGCTTAATGCTAATCTACTTATTCTAGATAACTCCGAGTAGATTGTTTTAATGAAAAGAGAATAATGGAATTCAAATCCACGGGGAAGTTATATTCTCTTGCAGGCATAGCCCGACCCCACATCAGACGCAAGGTGGCTTCGAGAGTCGAGAGGCAGAAGGCTCTAACGTGCACACAGCACTGCATTTACGGAAGTGGCATTTCATCACAGCAGCGCCTGAAGTCAAGACACAGCTTCCTTAGTTCTGTGCAGCCCTTGTCTTTGGATCCAGTGGCGGAGAGATTACAAATGTGGAAAGAGGAATGCCCGGAGAGCTTTGTGCAGCCTGCAGAGAGCCTACCTCCAGGAAAGAACCTCGAGTGGCCCGTGTGGAAATCTATGAACAGATTGAGGAACAATGTTGGAAGAGCCCGGGCCAACATGTTGACCTGGGGATTTCTGGGACGGGAGGACTCTACACTATGTGAGTGTGGAGCTCAGCAAACTATGGAGCACCTGCGGTGTTGTCCCTCCTGTCCGACAAGCTGCTCCATGGATGATCTCTTTGCGGGAAACCAAAGAGCTGTAGACATTGCTCGTTACTGGGCCAATACGGTGAAGCTGACACGAAGAAGAAGAATTGGAATAACGTTTCGCTTATTTCTCCATCACTTCTTCATTTTTGTTGAGGGAGAACTTACACGTTCTCTACGTTTGATTGGCGTTATACTCAATAATCGGGGCTATTCTTAGACATTTTAGTTGACGGTTCAGCCCACGCTTTGACAAACTTACGATGCATTTGTATGAAGACCTGTCAATCCAAGATGGCCGCAAGTGAACAGCTGATTTATTTTCATACAAATATTACAAAATTCGGTAGGTAAGAATGACCGTACTGATGAAACTATCAGTGCGGGCACCATTAGTTTGTCAAAGCGTGGGCTCAACAGACGACTAAAATGTCTAAGAATAGCCCCGGTTTTCAACGTCTTCGTCTAATATCCAAAACTAGTGATTCATTCTACAATAAAATTAAAATAAAATCGTACGTTGTCAAACTACTGTAATTCCAGTTAAAATTTAATTTTAAATACTTTTCAAAAATAAAATTACAAAAAACAACTTTTTAATGTTACAACTATAATAAAATAAGGATACAATGTACAGTTATTGAGTTGTCTTGGTATTTTGATATGAATAGCAATGAACTAAAATAGAATGAATAGCAATGAACCATGAACACTTAAATCTTCTTGGTGTTTCTCTGTCATCAGAGTTAAAATACCATGATGCTATTGAGTCTCGCACAACTTCCGCTTTCCGGCGACTCGGCATATTATACAGAGCTCATAGGTTTTTTACTTCAGCCCAGTTATTGACTCTGTATAAATCCCAAATCCGCCCCATTATCGAGTATGGCAGCCATCTCTGGTGTGGTATGTCCAAGAAGTTGAGTGACCAACTTGATTCTATGCAAAGGAGGGCAGTGAGGTTGATCAATGATCCTTCTCTGACATCTGATCTGCAGTCACTCCAGCACAGAAGAAAAGTTGGAATGCTCAGTCTTTTTTATCGATATTACCACGGAGCTTGTTCTAATGAGCTCCATTCATTAATCCCTCCCCCTCGCATTTCAGAAAGGGAAACTCGTAGTACGACTCTCATTCATCCCTTTGCAGTCGATCTCAAAACTATGAGAACTTGGCGTTTTCATGACTCATTCCTTTGCCAAACTGTCCGTTTATGGAATGGTCTACCAGTATCTGTGTTCCCTTCCCAATTTAATCCGGTTTCATTCAAAACCAACATCTATCACCACTTCCTTGCAGCGCCTCACGACAGAACCAAGAACTCAAGCAACTCCTCTGCGGCACCCTTCCAGGGTGACATAGACCCCCAAGACTCTCAAGAATTGGGGATCCTCCCGCACAGGATTCCTTTAAAAAAAAAAAAAAAAAAAAAATGCGGAATCAAACATACTCAAAGTAATCGTAAACAAACATGATTTTTCTTTTTATCGTTTGATTAAAGTAGCTTCCCTATTTAATTGTGAATTGAACATAATAAAGCAGTTTCAGTGTTTTTTAATTAAAAATTAACTAATATCCCGGGCATGTAATTGCAGCTGGAGCCGAATTAATGCAATATTAAATGTGGCAATAAAAGAAAATTACTCTGAATATTAATGAGTACCCTTAAGGGTGCTTCCCTTAGGGTCAGGGAGAGCGTGGCCCTTTCCTCTGGGGTCAGAATAAGAGCAGGCATCTCCTTGAGGGTAGGAAGGGGTTGCTCCCTACCCCCTAGGATATTTATTTTGTCTAAAGATGGGGGAAGAATCCGTGAGCTTCTTCGCCTTTTTAGGAAAGGATTTATCTTAACATTATGGTAAACCTCGGTATACGTTTACATGAATCCACATGAAGCATAAAATGATGGAGCATCACAGGTGTTAGGAACACAGCAACCTTGGACCGGTCCGTAGTCCAGTGGCAACACTTCGGACTCGTAAATGGAAGGTTGTGGATTCGAATCCCGGCAGAGCACAAAATATGCCATTTATATTTCCAAATGTGCTTTTCGCTGGGTTGAAAAATTCATAAATCTTTACCAAAGACCGGTCACTGAAAGGTCCATCCAACCTTAAAACAACTGGGTCTCGCTTGAGAATTGGCGCTTTCTACAGCGACGACCAAGCTCGCAGAGGGCTCTTGAGGTGTGATACACATAAAAACAGCGCTCACCAAATAAATCATCCTAATATTATTTATTATTATTATTATTAGAAATATATACCATTACGTTTATTTACTTCACTAATTGTTTGTGTTTTTATTAAAAGGTTGGCATAAGGCTAATCTTCCATGCTTTAAAAACGTAGGTAATTCAGTTTTAATACCACCTCGGTTTCAGAGAGATGCGGCAGGAGTTGCAAAGCTTTGGTTCATATGAGGTTTGGTTTATTTTATATTCACACATGCAGCATGTGTAAGCGTGAACTAACATGCACCTACTAGTATTAGTGCATTAAATATGTGCTTTTAATGTCAACATATCTTTGAAACTTAGATTAGGCGTCACATAGCACGCGTATTTCTTTGGAAATAAAGTGGCGTACAAAATTTATATATTTTGTGTTAGTCGCTGGTTGTTCCGTGACTTGTTGATGCCACCCCAGTTGTAGAAAAAGGTGGCAGGAATATCAGGGTTTCAGGTATTAATGTCATATTTAAATAAATCTTTGCAACTTAAATTATAAATGCACTGACTGCAGGGATTGAATGGACTAAGAATTAGGACTTAGTAGATAAAAAGAAAAAATGTATTTAATCAAGAAGCTTTCATCGAACCTCTTATTTTAAATTAAGGAAAAGAAAAAAACGAATAAGGAGGTATACAATATTTGACGTTTTATTTTCCGTGCATTGGCCGGAGTGAAATTAAATCTTTGGAAGGCGGCAATCAAACAGCGCGGCAGAGTAGAGGTTAATCTACGGCCGGCGGGAGTGATGGGGTCCGGCAGTTAAATAGGTAGAGTCACAAAAAGAAGAAATAATGACGAGCCTTAACTCTAGGCTTAGATGGGAAGGTGAAGCTGAGGAATGATTAACGAAGTATGGGGTAGTCTAGAGATGTAAGCATGGTTCAGAAGTTAAGACAAAATAAAGTTTGTAAATCAGTCAACTTATTTTTAAAATCAATTATTGTAAAAAAATAACACAGTTTTAGTTCACTTTTATATATTTTTTTTATTTAAGATCTGACTAGGGCTAGGGTTTTCTAATTCATTTAAATTTATAATTAGAATTTTATATTTTGTACTTGTTTTTAATGTTTATGCATGGTATTATATCTTTATTTCATAAATGTAATTTTTCGTGTATGTTCCTTGACTTATAGGTTGGTATGCGGTTGACCACCCATGCTGTAAAAATGGTTCACTTTGCCAATGTCACCCCTGTTTCAGAGAAGGACGACGAGAGTTGCAGGGTGTATGTCCATTTGAGATTTGGGTTTTTATGTTGTAGATTAACATGCGGCATGTGCAAGCGCTTGTACGTGTCTGCTTGTGAGAATGCATATAATGTGAATTCCCAATGTTACATACCTTTGCAACTTATGTAGATCATGATAGAATAAATTCTGTACCTTAGAGCATAAACAACGGAAGTCCAGTTTTTTTAGTTGTTGAGTTAATGATGCAAAAAATATTATACTTAGCTGTTCTATAAGTGGTAAAAATATTGGAGTCCTCGGACTCATAGTTACTGAGATATAATCTATAATCTATCTATAATCTATAATCTAAGTTGCAAGGATATATTCATTTAAAGCTCTCAGATGTATGCCCACAAACCAACAAGTGTAGTTCGCGCTTACAAATGCTGAATGTGTACTTACAAATAAAATCCAAACCTCAAATGAACATAAGCCCCACAACTTTTGCCGACCTTCCCTGAAACAGGGGTGACATTGGCAAAGTAAACCATTTTTTACAGTATGGGTGGTCAGCCTCATACCAACCTATAAGTCAAGGAGTATGAATAATAAATTACATTTAAATATAAAAAAGAACAAAACCTTACAAAGAAATCTATCCAAAAAAAGTCAAAAATTTCCTATGCAAAAAATGTAGCAAATGAATACACCAACATTAGAAATCAACATTGCAGATTAGCCGCCACTTCTTCCTGTCCTTGCATACTTCTTTCATTTCATCCAGAGTCATAACCTTTTTCATACAAGTCCTCCTTTTATTATGATTCTGGATATCCCATTCATTCGCTATTTTAGAGATTTTATCCTTCCATACTTTTCTCGGTCTTCCTCTACCACGACATCCATAGATATCAAGTGTAATAAATATGGGATGCACATAAAAGTGCGAGCATAAACCATGAAAGTTCCACATACGTTGTTCACATTACTTCACATTAAATAAATATCGATAAAAGAAAATAAACAGTTTTTACAGATCAAAAATATCTCGTCTAGTTTAGAAGTTATGATGGTTTAAAAAAGTACACATTTTCACTAAAACTCGTCTCCTACATATTTTACTAAATGTGACTACCGTTGTTTATGCTCTAAGGTACAGAATTAGATTAGAGCTATCGACCAAAAACATATTCTACCAACAAATTATAGTACTGGGAAGTAAGAAGATATTTAAGGGAGATAACGGTAAACAAATTGACTGTTACAAGGAAGAAGAAAGTAGCTCCGAAATTGAGGTTTTTGACTTATTTCCATTTCTGAATGTAACAAATCATTATCTTCATTCCAAGATGACAGCCGTGTCTCTATCTCTTTTTAATTCGTTAATAAATTAGTGTAAAAAATAGTGTAGGCATTGTTCTCCATGGAATAAATAACATTCAATTGGCTTTCCGCAAAACTATATTTTTTTACTTAGTGCTGTCTTCCTTGGAGCAGTCGAAGTATAAGATAGAGTTTGGCAAGATTAAATGCATCAGTACGTACCCGAATGACAAGGATAAACTATCACTTAGAGCAACTTGTTCATTTTTCTTCTTCGTGAGAGATTTCCTATAATTTTAAGTTTAACGTTTCTCCTCCGCGCCTCCACATTGCCGTGAAGTGACTACCTAGTGGGATGATTCATTGGCAAGCAGATAGTCGCGAGGGTGGGAGGAGAGGGGGAAGGCGGTTAGGGGTGGGGGAAGGTAGAGAGAGGCGGGGTGAAGGCCGGGAGGGGTGGGAGACAACTATCGGGCGACCTCGCTCAGAGAAAATAGAAAACAGAAACTAAAGGAAAATACAGCAAAATATGCTTTATATGTAGAAGAAGATAGAATCTCTTAGAAGATTCAATTTGTTTAATTGTCATAGAATACGTTTTTTCTGTAAGTGAAGGGCATTTTCTCAAAGGATGAATAACGTTTTTTTTCGTATTAGAATTTTTATTATGGTGTATTAACACTGCAAATTTTTATTTTTTTTATTTCAGAGAAGAAATATAAAGTTACTCTGAACTCGTAGCACTAATTATTTTTTCTAGCTTTTATATTTAAAAAAAAATACAAAAGCTTTTGACCATTATCAAGTATATTTCAAAAAACAATTGGTGTAGTCGTAGAGCTGTGTCGTAGAGTAAATCAAGTTAGAATAAAATATTTTTTAATTCAACAAGTAAACCAATGGAAAGTTTTTATTTGGAGATTTTAAAAATGAAAATGAATTTGACTAAGCATTAAAAAAATGTGATGTATAATTTTAGTTGTGAGTTAGTTTTTTTTTTCAATCCGCAATAATTTAGAAAAGCTCTTTACCAAAAAAATAAATCACCGCCAAGTGGCGTGAGTGGTGACGGTCAGAAAAAAAAACGAGAAAGTAGAAAAAAACCATGAATGTCAAAAAATAGCCGATATTAAAAATGTAGAGCCTTTTCCCAAAGCCTTCGAGAAGAGAGAAAAAACTAATGTCAAACCTTGTCATATAAAGTGGCAAGGAGAAAATGTATTAAATCATTTTCCCCGAAGGCTTTGTGGCTCCACACACAGCCTACACGGGCCATTCTTCTCTGGAGCGGGGAAGGAAGCGAGCATTGTGTCGGAGAGCACCCTCTTTCTTTCTTTTTTCTTTTTTTTAAAAGTCATTTTCCTGTTAAATCGCCCCGCACAAAAGTAATAAAAATATAAAGGGAGATTTCGCGCCAGGCGATGATAAGCTTTCCCTGCAGATATATTGCGATCGGAATCGAACTTGGAAGGTTTGCTTTTGCAAAAGTGAGGAAGGATATTATGGTGTTTTGTTGTAAAACTAAAATCATTTGTTGAGTTTCCGCACTGACAGTTCCATACATCTCGACATCACATGGAGACACAACTTTTGAAGAAAAAAAAAGAAGTTATATCTTTCGTATATTCAATACGAATCGTCCTTTTTTTATAATCCTGTGCGGGAGACTTCCTAGTTTTCAGATACTCTAGGGGTCTATGACACTTGTTGTAGTGCCGCAGAGGTGCTTATGAACTTGGTCGTCGCTACAAAGCGCCAATACTCAATCAAGACCCTATTACTGTTACTGTATCCTGCCACCGTTCCAGTAGGGGTGGCCGGTACCTCCGCAGATGCGCCTCCACTTTTTTCTGTCCTTACAAACCACTTTCTAATCTAATCTAATCTAATCTAATCTAAGCTGCAAAGATATATATCATTTAAGATTTATATTAAATGCATTCCCACAAGCAGATATGTATAATTTCGCCCTAACACATGCCGCATGTGGACCTACAATATAAAAACCCAATCTCAAATGAACATAAGCCTTGCAACTCTTGCCGTCCTTCCCTGAAACAGGGGTGACATTGGCAAAGTGAACCAATTTTTTACAGTATGGGTGGTCAGCCGCATAACAACCTATAAGTCAAGGAACCTCAATATTCCTCAATATTCATCACCTTCTTCATACATACTCTCTTATTCTCTCTCTGCAGATCCCATTCTTTCGTAATCTCACCTATTTAGTCTAATCATTCTTTCCTCGGCCGAACCATCAGATCGAGATGTCCGAACCATCTCATCGTCCTTTTTTGTACTTTCATTCTCATATTCTCTTTTATACCACACTCGTTCATCACCCAATAATTAGGTACCCAGTTGTTGTAATGCTGGATGGACCTTTAGTGACCGGTCTTTGGTAAAGGTATATGAATTTTTCACAGAGCGAAGAGCATATTTTGAAAATATAAATGGTTTATTTGTTTGTGCTCTGCCGAGATTTGGACCCACAATGTTCCATTTACGAGTTAGAAGTGTTAACCACTAGACTACGGGCCGATTACTTCTCTATTCATAGATATTTTTGGAAATAAAAACCCTTATGATCAAAAAAGTCCGGTTAATATATCATTTGTTAGAGCGCTTGCGTTCACAGCCAGAGGGCAAGGGATTGATCCCCACCAAGGGTGTCAGAAATGGTTTCACGTTTTGAATTTAAAGCCAAAAAGCATAATTTCTACCGGCAAGGTTTACTTCTGCGAGGTGGCCTGCACATTAAATAAGAACTCGTCCCCTGCGAGCAGGGAAACCCCAATTTCAAGTGGCGTAAGGCTGATCCCCCGACCGTGAAAACAAATAGGTTCTACTCGCCACATGCTACATACCTTTTCGAGGATAATTCACCGAAAAAAAATCTTGGCATGTGCAGCTTAGTAACAGTAAACACATAGCTTCTATATGAGTTGAACTTAGCCGTCGACTTAAAACTTAAAGTTTGTATCTTCAAATCTCTGCAGAGGGTGAGATGCCAGACCAATCATCTTAAGGCTCGCAGCATTAAATTAATTTAAGTACTGGCTTAAGTCGTACTTAGTAAAGTCTGTTGCGCCAAGTGCGGATAAACACTGCGTTTACAGCAAGGCGTGAGCTCACATTAACAAGGCTAGGACGCGGGATACTATTCAAGATCTGCAATATTGGCGGCTTAACTTTCTTCAAACATATAATGTCTAGCCACATTTTTTTTTCTTGTTTGTTTGTATGTAATTTATTGTTTGTAATCCTTGACTTATAGGTTGGTATGAGGCTGACCACCCATACTGTAAAAAGATGGTTCACTTTGCCAATGTCACCCCTGTTACAAGGAAGGACGGCAAGAGTTGCAGGGTGTATGTCCATTTGAGATTTGGTTTCCTGTTGTAGGTTCACATGAGGCATGTGCAAGCGCGGACTTGTACGTGTCTGGTTGTGAGAATGCATGTAATGTGAATCTCCAATGTAACATATCTTTGCAACTTAGATTAGATTAGATTAGTCTATATTTAGTCTATAATCTGACACACACATACATGACGGGCACGAGGTACTTTTTTAGTATTGACATAACTTTATTATATTATTTTATTCGTTCTCTATGAAAGAAATACAATTCAAAATTTGCAATTAAAACTTTGTCAGCTATTTTAGATTTTAACTTTACAAAGCAAATATCTCACATTTGTAAAACTTACCCATACACGAGTACATATGTGTGTGTGAGTGTATATTTTAGTTATTAGCTTTTCTCGGCGGAGTCAATTTTCTGGATACATCATACGATAACTTTTATTGGGTGATTTCAACTCGGGGAAAAGTTACTTCACAAGAAAGTTACTGAAAAATGTAAAACATTTCCAATAACATTCATATAAATCTGTGCTGATAACTTTACAACGAATATCTTTATTAGATGTAAAATACATTGGCATTTCAGATTCATATTTCATGCAAGCCGCCAACACATGCAGCATATGTATGTATTGAAATGATTAAACAAAACCCAAATCTCAAATGAACATATTTCTGCAGATATTTTTCGTGAACCAATTTCGTCAGGGGTCCGCTTCAAATCAACCTGAGAGAGCCTATCATATACATGGGTGAAACGTCTGGAAGCCACACATTGACTATGGTTACAGATTCCAAAAAACAGCTGTCGATGGTTAAACGCCGGTCGCGAAGCCCTAAAGCTACGCAATGCAAACGCAACTAAGCTGCACATGTAGTGCAATTTCTTGCTCCAAAAGGGTTGCATGTAGCGTGTGTAATCTATTAATTTCACTATTAAGGGGACCGGCCAACCACTCTATTCAAAGTAGAGGTTTAAAATAAGAAAGTTATTTATATTTTTTTTATGGTTTGTGCATTGATTTTTATCTTTTTAGAAACAAAATTCTAATGAAACTCTGTTTCTTTTCACAAATATCAATTTATTTTAATCAATAATAACGAACATTATTTGATCGAGCCCTAGCACTCTAGCATGAAAAACAAGTATTCTAAAAACTTAGCTTAGGATGTTTTTATGCACAAAACATTTTTGCCATCCACACAATAGAAAATATATTTATTTTATAAATGCAATAGGAACAACAAAAAATAATTCATTTTATTTCTTTTTTTGCTTAAACGTTTTCGCATAATAAGGCATCTTCAGGAGCATAATTGTTACAAATATTTCGTTTCGAACTATTGAATTTATAACAAAATACATGGGAGTTATCATGGCGAATCAGTGGAAAAACAGAAATACCTTTAAAAAGGAAATATTTCCGCACATATGTATCTCACCATTTCAGGCTGTATTTATTGTTGCCGATATTTGCTGGTTGGTTTATTAAAAGATCATTTGTTAAGGGTCGTATGGCTGAGGAGTGTTTTGTCACTGACGTCACGCGACAGCAGGGGCTGCCCCCTAATACATGCCACGGCGTGGAATCAATGGACAATTTATGACGCGCTGAGTGATTTTGATGTATCGCTTTTTTTGCTTACTAGAATATTAAAAAAAAAATGAAGAAAATCTTGTTATAAATGGCGCAGATATTTTATCCTATTCAAATATTAAATCATATGTCAAGAAATATAATAAACTAATCTAAGCTGAAAAGATGTGTAAAATTGGGAATTCACATTATATGCATTTTCACAAGCAAACATGTATACATGCCGCATGTGAGCCTACAACATAAAAATCCAAATCTTAAATGAACATACACCCTGTAACTCTTGCCGACTTTCCCTGAAACAGGGTGACATTGGCAAAGTGAAGTGGCTTGCTACAGCAAGCATGGGTGGTCAGCCACATACCAACCTATAAGTCAAGAAACTTATTAATAAAATTGGGTGTTATAGGCAATGTTGATACCTGCCTATTTAACACAATTTAAATCACATTTTTCTTTATATTTTTAATAATTATTGTGAAAATATTTGTGCAACCTTAAACCTACATTCATATTACAATTGTAAACGAGAAAATGGGATAAATAAGGATAAGAACTATGTAAAACATCTTATGAAACAGATGGTGGGTATCAATTATTTGCAAGTTTTGCCAGATACTTTACTTTTTCCACATTTTTCATGCCTGCAAGCAGACGTGTTAGTTTGCGCTTGTACATGCTGCATGTGTCCAACTACTAATAAAAACCAAAACGTCAAATGAATATAAGCCTTGCAAGACTTGCTGCCTTTCCCTAAAAAAGGGGAACATTGAAAAAGTTTACAGAATGTGGGTCAGCCTCATACCAAACTACATATAAGTCAATGATAAGAAATAAATAATATCAGGCTGATTTATTTGGTGGGTGCAGTTTTTGAGTAATTAATTTGAGCAGGTTAATTTTCAACCCAACCAAGTTTTTATTTTAATAAAATTTTAACAATTTGATATGTTTTCGAGTTCCTCCAGGATTCGAACCCGCTACCTTTGAATCACGAGTCCGAAATGTTGACCACTAGACTGCGGACCGGTCACAATCATGATCGCGATCAACATTAGGTTAATTTCCCATCCCTTGACTTTACTTTAAAGAGCTAGGGATGTCACCTCTATGTCGTCACAACTCAGCGAGGTTGTCAATAATGTAGAACCGACAGTATCGCGCACATCCCTACTCCGTGCCTGCGTCATCAAAAGCGTAAATCTCGATATGTGCAGGACCATTTTCAAATGTGTCATATTTGCCATGAATACAACAAAAAATACTGATTTACTGGAAGGCTTTGTACATTATATTTTTTTTTTGTACATACATTGCCGCCCTTCCTCAAAACATTGGTAAGTAAACCATTGTTTTTCAATAAGGGTGGTCAGCCTTATGCTTACTTATGACACGTTCGCGCTTACAAATGCTGCATGTCGACGGTTAAAAGTCAATTGGGCATAAGCGACAAAAACTTAATTGTGTAGGAGAGCAGTTTAAAGTTTGAGATTGCAGAAAAATGGCATAACTTTTTTACTTTTTATCATATCGTTAAAATCAAAATAACCCTAAAATTAAAAAAATAAAGGCATTTATTGGCACTCCTATTAATGTGGTTTTACGATGTTTTACGATTTCTTTAATGTCGCAAGCACCTTTAGGACAGAAAAGGCCAAAATTTTCTCGGTTACACCAAAACCATACTTCGAAAACGCAGTTGTTTGCTTAGGCATAAACAACAAAAAATAAATCATCGTAGAGCTATAAGAGTTAGCGTATTTGAGAGCGGAAAATTTTAAGTTATTTTATATAATAAGAAAATTTTAAGCATTCATAACTCATTGTTGACTAAAACGTCACTTAAGCCCTACTTCCTTTTAACCGTCGATGTGTACTTACAAACTAAAATTCAAACCTCAAATGAACATAAATCCCGGAACTTTTGCCTTCCTTCTCTGAAATAGGGGTGACATAGGTAAAGCGAACCATTTTTTACGGTAAAAGTGGTCAGCCTTATACCAACCTATAAGTCAAGGAATACATAGAAACCAATAAAAAAGCGTATAGAATAAAAATAAAAATAAACAATTTGATAAATTAATGGAATCGTCTCGCAGTTTGCCACAGATGAATGTTTACACTCGACCAAGTGATTTTCCCCGTACTGGGCGTACGCAGTGTTTGTTATTATTGAGGATCTGCTCTGCACACACTGGAGAGTAATGCATGTAATCTCGGCGAGCGCAGCGCGGTATTTGTCTTTAAAAGCCTGATGTATTAGAGCACGGGGCCGGGAGTTGCCTGAGAGTACTGCAAGTATCGGAAAAATATCAAACTAAAATATCGGCCAGTCAAACGGAAACTGAGCGGTTTAATTGTAGAACTTATTTCTCAGCCTTAGTGTAAGACAGTACCTGCCTACGTAAATATTCAATAATCGCGCACACATAACAAAATGTACGGAAGATACCAATGGTCTAATCTAATATAATCGAATCTTTGTTGGTTTGTGGGCATACATCTGAGAGCTTTAAATTAATATATCCTTGCAACTTAGATTATAGATTATAGATTGTCTAAGTTGCAAAGATATGTAACATTGGGGGTTCACATTATATGCATTCTCACAGGCAGACACGTACAGGTTCGTGCTTGCACATGCCGCATGTGAACCTACAACATAAAAACCCAAATCTCAAATGGACATACACCCTAGAAGGTTCATCCAGCGTTACAGCAACTGAGTCTTGCTTAAGTATTAGCGCTTCGTAGCAATGAGCAAGCTCGTACACCTCTCCGGCACTACAACAAGTGTCATAGACCCCTAGAGTCTCTAGAATGTAGGGAGTCTACCGCACAGGATTTTTTTTAAATAAAATCCCTTCAACTCTTGCCGTCTTTTCCTGAAACAGGGGTGACCCTCTGAGAGTTGGGTGGATTTCTTAAGTGCGCCTGCAGCATGTGTAAGCATAAAGTTACTTGTGCATTAAATATGAACATAAAGGTAAATATATTTTTACGACTTAGATCATACATGTTAGATAATAAATAAAGATGTTTAGTGAATATTATAAACGTCGGACCTAAAAAATAGCTCTTTAAGCTTTTGTTTTGATTTTAGTCCATTTATTAAACTGATGTATCTAATGTAATCTAATCTAAGTTGCAAAATATATGTCACATAGAAGATTCACATTATATTCACTTTCACAAACAGACATGCACAAGTTCGCGCTTAAACATGCCGCCTGTGATCCTACAATATAAAAACCCGAACCTCACATGGACATACAACCTGCAGCTCTTACCGACCTTCCCTGAAACAAGGGTGACATTGGCAGAGTGTACAATTTTCTACAGCATGGGTGGTCAACCGCATACCCACCTATAAGTCAAGGAACATACATGACAAATTACATTTTTTTAAATCAAAGAAATTTGATGGTGTTTATTATAATAACTGCATTTATAAGCAACTGAATTAAATTTTCTAGAGTACCTAAGTGCATTCACAGAGTGAAAACTCATTTTAATTTAAATTACAAACATTTTTTTTTAAACAAACTTTTATTTTCACTTTGTTTGAGTTTACAATGCCTAAGCGCTATCGGACTTTATTTATTTAGATGGATGGATAAAGTCCGATAGCGCTTAGGCATTGTAAACTTAAAAAATGTGAAAATAAAACTATGTTTTTAAAAAGGTTTTTTTAATTTAATTATAAAAAACTAAATTAAAATTCGAAGCAGTCAAAATAGTGAAAATTGAATCCTCCGTTTCATTTCACATATAGGTGCTACATTTGTTGATAGCATCAATCATAAAGCCTCACCCTGCAATGCTCTATCGATTACCTGCCTTTGTGCCAAATATCAGCTCTCCACTGATACAAGGGTGAATCAAAGTGGACGAAACTTTATATTCCACGTGAGAAAAGCGGAAAAGTAAAGGTTTTCACCGCACATGGAGCTTGAAGAGGGTTTTAAAAAGTAAAAACAGGAAATGTCTTTGTCTACTTCTTGTTGTTTACAATAATAATAGCTACACAGTTAAAATTTATTAATCGGATAAAATACGAACCGTTATAATAGAGCTTACATTATTCTCGACGTAGCTAACGTCTTCAGGAGACACCCTCTCTGCCCGGCGACTGAGGATCCGATTAATAAATTTTAACTATGTGGTTATTATCATTTTATATACATATGTATATAAAACATATACATATATACATATGTATATATGTATATGACAGGTATTCTAACCTAAGCCTAACAATTTGTCTACTTCACAATTTTCTTATTTTGAAAAATATGTAAAGAAGATTTTCTTTCAAATTTTGAAGATGAAAAGTGCACGACTCACTGATTTTTTTTTTATTACTGAACTGATTATCTACGTACAATTTATTACATTTCAACAATCAGACACGCATAAAATTGTGTTAACACATACTGCACTTGTACCTACAGAATAAAATTAAAATAAAATAAAAATGTCCTTAACAGTCAAAAGGCTTGCAACTCTAATCGACTTTCCTTGAAACAGGAGTAACATTAGCCGAGTAAATCAAATTTTACAGTAAAAGTGGTCAGCATCATAAAAGATATCGTTAGAGGTTTAATGACAGATTGTAAGGGATCGATAGAAAAAACTATAACTCTCGCCAGATTTATTAGAATTCTATCAGAACACGTTTACCGTGAGACATTTTTTATTAACGCTAACGCAAGTAAGTTGCACACATAGTGCAACTTCTTTTCGCTTTGCCTCTTAAGAGATTCCTCGTGGTACTTATTTCTTTACAAGTAAAAGATGCCTTACGCCAGCCACTTCTGTTGAAATGGGTTTTCACGCTCTAAGGGGGCTGGTACTCAGAAGTAGTAAGAGTAATTCCGGCCCCTTTACCTGGAAAAATAGTAGGTTCGACTCGCCACATGTGACCCCTAAGAGAAAACGATGAGACGTTTCACCTTGCATGTAGTTTTGTTGCGATATGAACAGAAAGATGGATAAAAAAATGATCCACCCTTAACCGAAGGCTTAACAACGCAATATTGGATGCAATGAATCGCACTGAGATCCACCAAACAGACTTTTGTTGTGAAATTGGGAAAACTGCAACGCAGGTCACAGAGCCGCGCGATGATTTAATTGATTAAAAACATTACCAGTTTCAAACACCCTTAATACCTCCATTGCATTCGTAAGCTCCTTCCATTGTTTTTGTTTTTCAATTTGACAAAATATTTCATCAAATTTTGCATTTAATTTTTACTGAAAAAAAAACAATTATGCAAATTGAAGCTTATGAATTTAAAATTCAAAAGCATGACTTTAGAAAAACTTGTTTTTTACAATATGAGTGTCTTTTGAGCATTTTTCAAAATTAAAAAATGTTTTTTCAATTGTTCAATTGACATTTATACAAACCCTATTAATTTACATTTTAATTGTTCAGCACCAATATTTTTTTTCAAAATTTAATAGAATAATGTTCCTTGACTTATACGTTGGTATGTGGCTGACCACTCATGCCGAAAAAATGGTTCACTATGTCAATGTCATCCCTGTTACAGGGAAGGTCTGCAAGAGTTGCAGGGTGTATGTTCATTTGAGATTTGGGCTTCCACATGCGACATGTTTAAGCGCGAACTTATACGTGTCTGCTTGTTAAAATGCATATAATGTGAATAGGTAGGTACTTTATGTCACATATCTTTGCAACTTAGATTAGATTATATGTGAATCAAATATAATCAATATCAACCTTTAAGCATCTTTATTTTAGAGCTGTATAATGTATGTATATGTGCTTATGAGAAAATTTATTTTGTAAATATTTTTCTATAAACCTACAGTTGTCCTGGACTAGTTCTGTATTTCTTGAAACTGCCTTTAACATGAAAAGTAAATCAACCAATGATTGGAGTCGGCACAAAATTAAAACTAGATTTTTCTCGGCGGGCATACTATGTGATTAGAGTCCTACTTAACATAATATTTTTAATCATTACATTACAGAAAGTTCATTAACGATACTAAATAATCTCAGTTGTAAAGATATATTCACATTAATGATTAATTTTAAGTACACCCAGCAATTTTTGCCGATATTCCCTGAAACAGGATGACATTGGCAAGGTGAACCATTTTTACAGTATGATTGGTCAGACTCATACCAACCTATCTAAATCTAGATTTAAATCTAAGTTGCAAAGATATATATATAATTTGAGATTCGTATAAAATGCGTTTCCAGAAGCAGACACGCATAATTTCGCGCTCACACATGCCGCATGTGGTCCTTCAATATAAAAACCCTGCAACTCTTGCCGACCTTCCCTGAAACAGGGGTGCTATTGGCAAAGTGAACCATTTTTTACAGTATGGGTGGTCAGCCTATAAGTCAAGGAAAGTTTAATTATCGTCATATTTTGTAAATTACAAGTGAACCTTTCCAGTATCGATTTAAGAAAAGTAAAAATCGATAACTAAAACGTAAAATGACAGCCAGAAAATTCGTCTTGGGATTTTTATACGTTTTTTAAATCCATTTTTCACGGCACGTCCAAAACGTCAAATTAATGTAAATTTGCAAGATGAAAAATTAGTCGCAACTTTCGTGGAACGTGGAAGTAAGATCATTAATTTTAAATTGTAAAGTAACCTACAAGCACACATCTGTGTACAGCCCTAGACTGTTAAATACATCTGTACCACAAGTGTACCCATCTGACGTGTAAACTCAATTATAGCGTGTACACAAAAAACCTATAGAAACTAAACAGCACATCTAGTGAGCGTTGTAGTTTGATACATTAAAAAAATAATATTCTGCGTTTTAACTTTGAGTTTTATACTTTGTGTGTGCGTATCCCAAACCTAAGTCACCAGAAACAGGGTTGTGCGAATTTTAAAAAGTCATTTACCTTTTCTAAATTGCGAAATGATGCAAAAGCCTAAAAGTCGTCTACCGCTGTACCCTGACTCCAAGTAAGCCTTTTTGAGGCCATTTTGCCTCGGAGAGTCGGTTTTTAAGGCCATTTTGTCTCTCGAGTTGGTTTTTAAATTTGGCTTAACTTATGACCCGATTTAAAATAGTTTGCTGTAATAAATGTCGCCGGAGAAGTTAGAGAATTCTTTTTCAACAATTTACGGCGCTTTTTCGGATAAATTGTTTTTTCGTTCTCTTTTTGAGATAAATTATCCTAAATAAAATAGAAACGAGTGAAAATAAATCGTCATGATTTGTTTCAATCCCCAGTTTACACTTTCGGCTTAGAAAATGACATAAGTTAACATATTTTTTTCGGTTTGCCAGATATTTATGTTAATCTAATATAATTTAATCTTATCTAACTTGCAAAGATATGTAACATTAGAGATTCAAATTATATGCATTCTCACAAGCAGACATGTACAAGTTCGCGCTTGCACATGCCGCATGTGAACCTACAACAACAAAAAACAAATCTCAAATGGACATACATCCTTCAACTCTTGCCGTCCTTTCCTGAAACAGGGGTGACATTGGCAAAGTGAACCATTTTTACAGCATGGGTAGTTAGTCGCATACCAACTTATAAGTCAAGGAAGTTAACACAGTGAAAATTCATTGTAATTTTGTATAAATTTATCAACTACAACAACAAAAAATCGTTTTTGCACTCTGTAGTTTACAACTGTTTTTTTTCCTCAATCCTCCTTTTTATCCTCAATCAGCAAGAAAAGAAAGAAGTTCGACGTACATGTAATTTATTTTTGTACACTTTTTAAATACATTATTGAAAGTCCACAAGTTCAATAAAATTCAAATTCAAAATTCATCAATCTCTTAACTTAAGTTCACTAAGACTTTAGACTACACGTTGGACTCTTAAACGAAATATCGTGAGTGCGATTCCGGGCAAAACACATAAAATTAACGTTTAATTTTTTTAAATGCAAAAATCATCTGTTTCAACGAAATATTCAGTAACAAAGGTTCTTCCTTCCTTACAACAACTCCGGGTCTTGCGCGCAAAAAAAACTATTCACGAACAAAACAACAAAAAAACATCCGGGTATGTATTGATTAATGAATTTATTTACATTATTTAAAATTCAAGTAGGTATACCATACTGTTACTGAGTAAATTTTGCAATTTACTTAGCTGTTATACTCGAATACATACTAAGTTTCTCTACGAAAAGCGCTACGATATCAGGATTCTGCAAACGTAGCAGTTACACTCGGAGCAGCGTAGCAAGAATGTTATCCAGATAGAAATGCATCCAATTACTGACGCAATAAACCATTCGCTAAAATGTATTTGTCATTTGCATTGCTGCAATCACACCAAGCTTAATAGTTGTGCCAAGAGTGCTACGAAGAGTCGTAGAGGCTCGTAGAGAGTTTGTAGAGCCTCGTAGATCATCCATTTTGGCCAAGACTTGGCACTGGAGCTGTTAAACTGGTTTTATATTTAAAATGGCTTCATCGTACATGGAGAATTACCATTTTTACGTAGACCGACGTGGTTTCAGCTGGAAATGGCTTGAATATACTTTTTATAGTGAAAATATGAATGTTGAATGATTGAGAATGTAAATGCTCAGAATTATTTATTTAGCTAATTTTTTTTAAAACAAAATTTTGATTTTTCTAAAATAGAATTATGGATTTTTAAAAACCGTGCTCTTTGTGCAATGATTATAATTCAAAATTTTATTTAAAGTTTTATTCTGTTGTTGCTCATTCTCAAAGGTTAAATCATTATATAAAAATGAAATCATGCATAAAAATTATTTGGACTAAGAAAAAATCGTATATACAAAATCCTTGTTTTCTGGGAGTGTGTAGTATTGTCTGTGGCATTAATTAGATTATTTGTTTGTCTTAAGAACAATTTATTCAAAATATTTATGAAGTGGTACAGTCTGTTAAATAATATATAAAACATCTAGTTTTCTAAAATGTCCAGATTTTTTCGGTTAAATATAAATGGTCAAGAAATAAATGAATACATCTTCTGTTGTATACAAAAGATTTGAAAATAATATGTTTGATTCGTATTTTTAGTCATCTTTAGAAGTTTCTTACCTAATTCAAATAAAATTATATTAAAAAAGAAAAAAGTAAATTCAACAAACCTTTTTTGTTGTTCAAAATATAAGGGGATTTTTTCGATAAAAAATTAACGATTTTTCAAAGAAACCTTTAAAAAGCTTTTATTCTTCTTAATTTATTTATTTTTACAATTTACAAGTAAAATTTTATTTCATTTCCATTTGATCATCGTCAAGAAAAAACATCTCATTTTTTTTAAGTCGAAAAAAAACAATAATAAATAATCTTACCTTTCAGTAGAGAAGAAAATCTTGTTTCCCTTTTATCAAAGAGAAAAGTCTTGCAATATTTCATTCAAAATCACATAATTTATTTTTATCAACAAAACAAAATCATAGGAGAGTTAACGAAAACAATCAAGTTTTCTATATTTTTTTATTATCAAATTCAGAACTTTAGAAAATACTTTTGCATTCAAAACCACTATACATACGTTGCTTAATATATTTAATAATGTTGTTATTAATTTAATAAATTATTTATAAAAAGGAAAATTTAAACAAAATTTTATTTTTGAATGTTAATTGATTGGCGAGTCAGTACTAACGATAATTCAGTTAGTTATCACTTTCACAATAATATTATTATTCGCACTGTGAGCTTTTATGTGTGGGGGGAGCTTTCGGTAACGGATCGTCCGTTGTAGCGACCGTTACGGGCGACAGTCGCAGGCAAACTGGAGGCTCTACGACCCCACCCCTCGCCCCGCCCCCCAGCCACCCCCCGCACAGCCTCTACGAGTATTCTGCGGTCTCTGCTGGAATTTTACAAGTTTTTCACCAAAAACTTAGCATTATTTTTGCGCTACGCCGTAGATGGTGTTCACACTTAGACAGTAGGTGCAGTTGATTGAAAACATGAGTTAAGTAGTTGAATCCTTATCTAGACTGCACATTTACTGTGCTTTAACCTTTCGCTTGCATTAATGTGTAAGGAAAGATTACACCCCTGCGATATGTGTTTCTGCTCTTTGTACAAAAAATAATTTGACTTCTTTCTTTCTTTCAAAAACGGTTTTTGTGCTAGGCGTTATAGAATGAAATAATTCAATAATATGTGAATCAATATTAATATGTATTTTCTTTCACAAGTACCTTTTTGCTGTGATTTTACTATCCTCAAAATGAAAAAATAGGGTATGTCATTAATATACAACAGAAATTGGCGTTTCATAAATGGTTTCGAGTATTTTTTTCAATAAAATTAAATTCTACTTTAGAACACTTAGGCCAGCGGGGAGTGTTGCAAGCAGGTTGGTACAGGCTCGTCGTCAAATACGCACTAATTTGGGGAACCGTGCATTCTGGATTTTGGAACCGATGGATTTAAGAAAATACCACCCGGAGTGAGGAAGGCAGAATTCATTTACACTTTCTGAGAGAAACTGAAGGCACACTTTTTTAAAAAGTGTCTCATTCGTGATGGACAAGGTTGTAAAAGTGTGACACACACAAAAAAAACACTTTTATATAATTTGAGGATAAAAATCTTACCTGAAGATGACCTACTAGGTCGAAAACGTTCGTAATTTGTTTAAGGATTTTAATCTTTTTTAAATAAATTTATCCGTGAAAATAAACAGTGTTTTTAATTCACCAAAAAATTATAAAATTAAATAAAAATAAATTATCGTCATGCAACAGATCTCGTTTACTTGTTACTGATATTGTTATTTTTTTTTCACAGTCTTGTATAGACGATTAAGTTAATTACTTATCATCAACTATTTACTACCAATTACTAATTTATACCTCACGACTAACCACTAACCAATTGGGTACAACTATCCACTTCCTGGTAGACACTTATAAGTCTTATAACTTTCCACTAACCACTAACCATCTAAAACTAACTACTCTACAAAAGTCCCCAGTCGTAGCAGCTTGAAGCGTCGTAGAGCGTTGTGATAAATTATTCAGGATTCTCAAAAAATAAGTGCAGAATTTATGTCCGGACGGATGGAGGAGCTGCATTTTATTGTTCGTTTGGTGAATCGCGAATTACTTATAGCGCTACAATTTGGCAAGAACTCGCGGACGGTGACTGATTATTCACAAAATGAAAGACTTGAATAAATAGCGGAGAGAGAGCGAGACGCCTGAGAACCCACAACGAGATGTCTGCTAAGTCTGCTGCTTAACGAGTAATGATATTGGAAGCTTTGACAGCCAGAACTTTATCATGAAAAATAATACCGAATCAATAAATTATAATGTGTCTGTAATAGTCAGTTAAAATAAAGAAAGACGTAAAATTAGAAAAAAAGTTTTTAAAAAGAGTTACTCAAGTGCGTGGTGTGTGCAGGGTGTGTGTTCATTTGAGATTTGGTGTTAATGTAGTAGGTTCACATGCGGCATGTGCAAGCGCAAAATTGAACGTGTCTTCTTATGAGAATGCATATAATGTGTATCCCCAATGTTACATATATTTGCATCTTAGATTAAATTAGATAAGAAAAACTGTGTGCCAAAAGAAGAGCACGTAAAAATAAATGTACATGTAAACTTTTTCTTAAAAAATAGCAGCGTTGTATTCCAAGTTGTTTCTCGGTAACATCATTGTTTGGGTGAAAATGATAAATTACCAAACAAAACAAACAAAAGAACAAACAACGCATCAGCATTTAGATGCAGCTTGCTCCATTGTTCCACGGCATCTCGTCCACTGGAGCAAAACCAGGATGACTGGAGGATTCCTCGCCCAGCTCTTCCCCCCTCGGAGTAATCATTGTTCCAGACGAATCTTTTTTTAATCTCTTCTTTTCCTTCGCCTTCCGTTTCACCGGGAAAACTTTTCCCTCTGAGCCCCTGCCAAATATGGTCCCAGCGAGTTCATAACATTTAAAGAGAGTTCGGCAACTAATGTTTGAGAATCAGTTGCACCTTTCGGGGAAAAAACTTAGAATTTAATTAATGTTTGATGAAAAAAAGGCTTTCAGTAGCGTAGTGTTCAAGCTGAGAAAGAAATGAAACATGTTTAAATGATTAAGTGTTTCTTACATTCTGAAATATTACCACATACAGGTATATTATGTACATGAGAAGGAATGAAATACTTAATCAGATTTTGGAACAAAACATCAACAGTACAACTTTTTTCTGCAGCTCACACGACGCTCTAACTCAGTCAAATGCTTTGGAAAAAATTATTGTTTACCGAGCTAGGTATTTACTTGCCATTTAAAAATGTAAAAATTAGTTCACTTTTTTAAATACCACCTTGCAACAGCAATAGGAAGCCAAATTCGCAAGGCTTATTATAAGTTATTGATAATTCTTATACCTGGCTGGCAAAAATAGGTAAGTGAAATGCATTCCTCTACAAAAAATTAATATAAACATATGATTATTACAAAAGAACAGCTATGGAAACTATTGGTGTATGTAAACTATATTTTATCCAGTTGTGCAAACCCATCCTCATACCTGTTCCGTTTGTACACTTCCATCTGGGGAAGCGTATCACAGAACGCTCATGCAATGCTATAATTTTTTTCAGTGGCGGAAGGCCTTCCCGATGGTCGTGACCCAACCCAGCTTTCCCGAGTCCACTCGAGTAAACAAGGCAAAATCCGAAGTTACTGACTCTATGCAACTGCATCGGGATGCGCTCCTTGATATTTTGTGCTAATCACAAGGAATTTGTGGTTGGAGTCGTTAAAAAGTTTTTCACTAATTTTTTTTTCTAAAATGTAGATTGTTTTGCTTCCAAAAAAGTTGGTTTCCATTTTACATGATCGCTGCGTTCTCCTTGCTGGTACAATAACTCTGAAACGATAAATTTAACTTCACAACCCAAGACTCAAACCTTAGACTTTTAACTCCAAAAGAATTTGCTTTACTCTACCAACTGAGCTACCGATGAATCAAATATTTCAAGAGATTTTATGAAGTAATGCTGAGACATCCTACCATACAGTAGTAATGTTACACATTTTCGGTTTGTAATATCTGTGATTTAGTTTTCAAACTTTGGCCAGAGATTTATGCGATGTTTTATCACAATGCAATAATATTTTAATAAAGAAATATGATGTTGTGGGATTACAACAGTTTGGGGAACTTTTTTCATTGATAAAAAATTTGGAAACATACTTGGGTCATGAGTTTTTTATGATTTTAACTTTTTCGTCATATGACGTGGGAAGGGAAAACATTGAGTTTTCGGAACAAAAAAGATGAGTTTTTCTTTAGAAACTGTCGAACACACAGCTTGTTGTTGAGTATCTAATAACATTACTTCCATCTCGAATTATAATAATAATATCAGATTTCTTCTCTTTGGTTGCTTATTTCTCTAATCACGACTTTCGTACCGGCATTTTTTTCCAGCCTTCACAGGAAAAGATAATGAACTGATTTCTAGAGAAATCAGGGAAATTTTCTACAGGTGATGGATTCAGAAAATTAACCGATAAAAATAAACAGATTCCAATAGCCTATCATCAGATAACAAATCACCCTGCAAATTCATCATCATGAGCTCGACAGTCTTGGGTGGGCTTTGGCTGAATCCAGGGTTCTCCTCCACTCTCGCCTGTCCATCGCCTTTGTTCTCCAGCCACGATTGTCTGCCTTCGTTACATCTGCGTTGACACCGTCCATCCATCACATTTTTGGCCTCCTGGTCTCCTTTTGGCCTTGCAGTGATAAAAAAAGATGTTTCCTTGTTGAAATAAATTCTCACTCATCGACTCACTCGACTCACCATATGCATCCCTCGAGAAATAAACGGCAAGAAGTTGTACAATATAAGTCAAATATTCATGCAACTTAGTTGCGTTTCTCCCTCTCATATGATTGAGCGAGTTGTTAGGTAGATTTGTCTATGGGTCACCTCTGAGCATCTCGCTCTATCACGCGGTAAAATTTTATAATTAAGAACCAGCACCCACTCTCTCCATTATTTGACTTGACTTCATCAGAAATAAATCACGCAAAAACAACGAGAAAAATTAAAAATATTTTTAGACTCATAAACAATACAAAACCCTGCGTTACTTTATTTACATTAAACAAAGGTTAACTGGTAGCAGGTATCAGGAGCACATATTGCGCGAGGGGTCATTAGGCTGTCTACCACACCTGCTCCCAACTTCTCAAACAACAAAACAAATTTGTATAAAAATGGCACATTATGAGCGGCGCTTCACCCTTCTGCCACTCACCTACATTAAATCATAATAAATCCCGCCACTTCGTTTGCATAGCCTTCTTCTTTTTCTTCTACCTCCTCTCCCATGTCACGACAAATTATTCAAAGGTAACTCGACCACGGACAGCTCGTCCATTGGATTAATCGGTCAAACGAAAGGTCGTCCACACAACTTTTCGATCAACATCATTTCATTCATAGACAACTCGTCCACAGACAAATCTGTCACGGACAATTTGATCACGTGATATTTCGTCCACACGACTTTTTTTGTCAACGACATCACGGCCACACACACTATTTATCCACAGACAACTCCATTATAGAAAACTTTCCCTCCAAAAACCCTTGGTGATTCCTGTAATTTTCTTTGATGGTATGCGGCTGACCACCCATGCTGTAGAAAATGGTTCACTTTGCCAATGTCACCCCTGTTTCAGGGAAGCTCGGCAGGAGTTGCAGAGTGTATGTGATAATATCTATCTCTAGTGATAATAAATCTAGTGATAATAAATCTAGTCATAGCAAATTTAAGTTTAAATCTAGTCATTGTAAATCTAAGTCTAAATTTAAGTTAGTTAATATGACAGGAGATGCGCTGCATACTGCTTCTCATGCTTCTCCTGCAAATGCAAGTTCTGAAAAATCAGCAGCTAACATTATTATGTACAGCGATGAACTTGGAAGCGGTATGGGCTCATTGATTAATAGTTATTTTAAAAAGGACAAAATTATTAATAACCTCTTGCCTTCTGCAAGCATAGATTATATTATAAGACAAATCAAGCTAGACAGTAATTTAAATATTAATTCAACCTTAATTATATTTATAGGTAACCATGCTACCATGAATAAAAACTTGAAGGGATACTATGATACCCTCAACACTCTTAAAATTAAAAGAATAATTATTTTCACCCTCCCTTACTGTAAAAATTTAAGCTCCCATGAAAATGACAAAAGATATAAGATAAATCTTGCGCTACATAATTTATGTACTTATAATAATAAATTCTTCTTAATTAATAATAATAAAAATATCACCATGGATCATAATTTATTTTGCATGTCAAGTTATTTAAAGAATCAAATAGCCATGTCACTGTCATTTTATATTGAAATGCTAAACAAGAACCTGGAAAAGAAAGTCAATAGAGGGGATGATGATTTTTTTCAGGAAGGCCAGGAGAAAGACAAAGTGAATTAGACTGTGAAAACATAATATATAGTAATCTTTTAGGCGTTATGCACCAAAATATCCAAGGCATGCTAAATAAAGAACTAGAGCTCGAATTGTTTCTGATTGATGGAAATATTGATATAATGTGCATCACAGAGCATTGGCTCAAGGATAGTCAGCTCATGTTTGGCTTCAAGGAACACAAAGTGGCAAGTTCTTTCTGCAGGAGATTTGCGGTGCGTGGCGGCTCATTGATAATTGTTAGAAATTCTCTAAAATTTAAAAACCGGCCGGATATTGTGGGCCTCTCTGTAGAACGATCTGTTGAATTGGCTTGTGTAGAACTGGAGCATTTTGTTGTGGTAAGCGTTTACAGGCCCCCCGCCTCGCCTTTCAACCAATTTGAGCAGATCATGGATGAGGTACTACAAAAAATTACAAATAATACGTATAAAAATATTTTGGTTTGTGGTGATTTTAATGTTAATATTTACACCTGAAGATGGGAGGTACTGCTTCTCCCGAAACTGGTTGTGTTTTTTAAAAAATAAAACTCAAGTGAATTGTAACAAAGTTAAAAAAGTATTTTAATTAATTAATGTTAATATGTTAGAAAAAAGTATAGTTAGTAGTAGGCTCAAAACACTCTTCCAGTGTTACAGTCTTATAAATCTCTTTTTGGAACCTACTAGAATATCAAATTGCATTGACAATATTTTTACTAATATCAAACCAGTCAATAAATCAATAATACAAAAAATAACTTCTGATCACTTTGGACAGATGGCAGTATTTAAGGATGGTAAAAAAAATAAAAATGCGGTACATAGAGAAATGAAATATACTCCTGTAAATGGCACTCGGCTTGCGCAATTTAGAGATGGTGTAATCTCACGACTGGTGGAAGTTGAATGTCATAGTGACCCAAACCAATATTATAATTCTTTATTTCATGTTGTAAAGTCTGAATGTAGTAGAGTATTTAAACCCGTGACCATAAAAATAAACGGTTCCATAAAGTTTAGTGATTGGGCTACATCTGAAATATATAAAAAAAGAATTGAACTATTTGACTTGTATGCAGAAAAAGCACGTCACAATAAAAGTAATGAATTTATTGAATATGTCAGAAAGTTTTCAAAAGCATTTAAGAATGATTGTGCTATTGCAAAATCAAACTATATAAATAATAAAATTACACGCAGCTCAGATATTGTAAAAACTACATGGAAAATTATAAACACTGAAACTGGAAAATCCAAACCTCGTGATTTTAATTTAAATTTACTTATTAAAGATCAACTCATAACAAGTCATAAAGAAGTTGCTAATGCATTCGATTCTTTTTTTGCGGATATCCCAATTTTAACAACCAAATCGCTGGATTCATCTTCCAAAATAGCTTTATCCTTGCTTGGACAAAGTATCGATAAGTGTAACACGGAATTCACTTTCAACCCAGTTTTTCCCATAAACATTGTTGAAGTATTCAGGGGCTTACAATTAAAAAAGACAACTGATCTGGATGGGCTTTCGGTTACAATTGTTAGTTCTATAATAGATTTTGTGGCTCCTCATTTGGCAGGAGTTTTCAATAAATGTATTGAGACTGGTGTGTTTCCCGACCTCATGAAACACAGTAAAATAGTGCCTTTGTTTAAAAGCGGTTGTAAAACAGACCCCTCTAACTTTAGACCTGTTTCCATACTACCGACCCTTAGTAAAATTTTTGAAAAAATTATGTTAAACCAGTTACTTACTTATTTTCACAATAATAAATTAATGCATAAAAAACAATTTGGCTTTACCAAAGGACGCTCAACGACCGATGCAGGTGTTGAGCTTATGCATCAAATTTTTAATGCCTGGGAAGAGTCATGTGATGCAATAGGTATCTTCTGTGATCTGTCAAAGGCCTTTGACTGCGTACCACACCGTACATTGGTCCAAAAACTGGATCACTACGGTGTGAGGGGCAGTGCATTGGTCCTCATAGAGGACTATTTGCGTGACAGATTTCAGAGGGTATCTGTTTGCGGAGAGACATCTTCCGGTTCTTTAGTTCGCATGGGTGTACCACAGGGGTCAATTCTTGGACCATTTCTTTTTCTTGTTTACATAAATGATTTACCTTATATGGTAAAACAAAATGAGCCTGTTTTGTTTGCTGACGATACCTCTTTGATATTCAAAGTAGGTAGGAAAAATGTTGTTTTTGACGATATAAATAATTCTATTTCAGAAGTGGTGAAATGGTTCACCGCAAACAATTTGCTTTTAAATGAAAAGAAGACAAAGTGCATTAAATTCTCGCTACCCAATGTTAAATATTTAAATACAAGTATTACTATTAAAGGCGAACAGCTTGATCCTGTGGATTTCACTGTTTTTCTCGGCATTACTCTAGATTCCAAATTGCAATGGGGGGCACACATTAATAACTTAGCCGAGAAACTTAGTTCTGCGGCATATGCCGTTAAAAGAATAAGAAATTTAGCAAATTTGAACGCTGCAAAATTAGTATATTACAGTTATTTTCACAGCTTAATGTCGTATGGCATTCTGTTGTGGGGTCATGCTGCCGATGCCGACAGAATTTTTGTACTCCAAAAACGAGCCATCCGTGGTTTATACCAATTGCCCCCAAGGGAAACTCTAAGAACTAAATTTAAAAACTATAAAATTCTTACTTTCATGTCTCAGTACATTTATGAAAACTTGATGTACGTCAGGAGGAATATAAATCTTTTTGACAAGAATAGCGATTTGCATAATGTTAATACCAGAAATAAGAACAAACTCTCCACTCACTCAACTAGGTTAGAGAGAGTGAGGAAGTCTTTTGAGGGGCAGTGTATTCGCTTGTTTAACACGGTTCCAGTGAACATTCAAAGCCTGCCGGTGGTGCGGTTTGGGGCAGTTATAAAGAGAAGGCTGTGCTCAGGGGAATATTATACCCTTAGCGAATATTTAGAAGATAAAGCGCCTTGGGAGA
Source organism: Agapetus fuscipes (assembly GCA_951799405.1). Taxonomy (NCBI): domain Eukaryota; kingdom Metazoa; phylum Arthropoda; class Insecta; order Trichoptera; family Glossosomatidae; genus Agapetus; species Agapetus fuscipes. The sequence goes on from OX637350.1 coordinate 16,427,285, forward strand.
AATTGCCCCAGACTGTTTCACTGGATTGATTGATTGCTTGTTATTTATTTGTTTATGATATGTGACTATGTTTGTTTTATATTTATGATTGTGACGTCAAAAAGTTATGTAATGCATACAAATTTGAAAATAAATTATTTGATTTGTATATGTTCATTTGAGATCTGGGTTTGTATATTGTAGGACCACATGCGGCATGTTTAAGCGCAAACTTAAACGTGTATGTTTTGTGAAAATGCATATAATGTGAATCTCTAATGTTAAATATATTTTGAAACTTTGATTAGATTAGATTAAGGCTATGCATACAATTATATAATATATAATATTTTTTATAATTATATAATTTTTTGTTTTTTTTTTTTTTTTATACTTAAATGTTATTTATTACTCGTATTCCTTGACTTATAGGTTGGTATGAGGCTGACCACCCATACTGTAAAAAATGGTTCACTTTGCCAATGTCACCCCTGTTTCAGGGAATGTCGGCCCACAAACAAACACGTGTAGAGAACTACACGTGTTTGTTTGTGGGCATACATCTGAGAGCTTTGAATGAATATATCCTTGCAACTTAGATTATAGATTATTATTATTATATATAGATACAAGACCGTAATCTATAATGCAGCATGATGGAATCCACTGTGCAATGAGGATGTTGAATGGAATATCAATAGATATTTTCCATCAAACTTTTAAGTCATTTTCCGTTTATCTAGAGGTGTCATCTCTGGGTATATGAAACTGTTGTTAACGGTGTGCATCCGTGTCATGTGTAATGTTGTTTATTATGTGTATATCATGTATGTATATTTTCCGTCAATGAATTGGTTTTGCAACTGTAAATTTGTATGGAAATAAAGGATTTTATTATTATTATTAAAATCTAAGTCGCAAAGATATATTAACATTTAAAGCTCATATCAAATGTATGCCCACAAACAAACACGTGTAGTTCGCGCTTACAGATGCTGAATGTGTAATGTCGTTGATTAATAAGTTGTGTGGATGAACTGTCGTGTGACTGATTTGTCCATGGCTGAGCTGTCTATGGACGGGTTGTCTTTGACTGATTAGCTGTGCAACCCTCGTCTCCTTGTGATGTTTGTTGACAGAATGCTCGCGTCTGACTTTGGCTGCGACCTTGAGAATCAAAGAGATCCCATCTTGAGTGTGATTTATGGCGATAATGTGGCTTTTACAACTTTCCATTTGAATGATGGAAACTGCAAATCTTGGAAAATAATTTTGCGCGTGTATTTTATCCGAGGATCCACTCCTCACTATAACTTAGAAATGATGATGGCATATTTGTTTAACCTGTATCTCTCTTCTTCTTCTTCATGTGCCTTTTCAATAAAGATTGGTGATCATCCTGGCGTCCCTGAAAGAAGGCTAAATATATATTACGATGATTAATTTGGTAAATGCAGTTTTTGTGCGATTCACGCCTCAAGAACTCACTGCAAGCTTGGACATCTCTGAAGCACAATCCAGTCTCTATAAGGCTGGGTAAGATCCAAACGCACAAATCTTGCCTGTCGCCGTTCCACTAGGAGTGCCCAGAATCCTTTCAAATTCTCCTCCATTTATTTCTGACCGGACAGGGATTTGGATTTTTATGTTGAAGGCTCACATGCGGCATGTGCAAGCGCGAACTTGTACGTGTCTGCTTGTGAGAATGCATATAATGTGATTCCCCAATGTAAAATATATTTGCAATTAGATTAGATTAAATTAGATAAGACATATTTAACTTATTGCATCCATATCCATAACTTTTTAAATATATTCATTTTTTACATTCACTCCGTATATCCTAAACTTTCATAAAGTCACTGAAATTATCAAGTAATTCATTTTTCGGTCTTCACCTTCCCCTCTTTTGTCTGAAGATCATTTTTGTTTCCCAGTCGTCATCCATTGTTTTCATAGGTTCAAATAATGTTATTATACCATTTTTTTATTAACCTGATTTTAACGTTTTTTACACTTTTGAAAGTTTTCCGTTCGCCAATTATTACGCTGATAATTATGTCTCTGCCGAATGCGAGACGCCGTTTAAGGGCGCTTTAAAATATGGAGGGAAAGAGGAGTCGGACCAACTTTATTTTTTACAAAGACCATCAAAAACTTGGACCATATTCCGCCAAGGTTTTACTGCCGCTGCGAGGAACTACCTAGCTGACGCCAAAAAGCTCTGACGCCGAAAAAGCTCTGACGCCAAAGTTCAAGAAATAAAATGCGTCACAAAAATGACGCCCGACAAGTTTTAATTCTTTTAGCTAGTGGTATGACTGAGCATAAGTTTAGTCCGAGACTGACTCGTTCACAGTTTAAGCACTACCCTTTTTTTTTAGAAAAGTTTGCGACTCTGTGTTTAGAAGCGTCTTTGTATAAACCTCGTAACTTTTTACAGTGATTTGGTTAATCTCATCAACTCTTGACGTGATATTTTGTTAGTTAAGAAAAAAAAAAACATTAATTTTCGGGAATATCACTTTCACGAAATAATCTAAACTTACGAATATTCTGGTCGTCTACTATTGTCTTTAATTTTTCTTCTTCTTTGTGGCGAATTCCCTTGGGAATCAGGTTGTCTTTAATGAGGGGATTGGGAATGTTGGGAATAACTGATTGTCTCTACTTTCTGCATCTTACATAATTACTCCAGTATCACTATCCATGCGTGAATCTTTGTGTTTTTTTTTTTAATTCTGAAATATATGTAGCTAGCAGCTTTGTACCAGTTTTTAAGACTTTGGGCCGTAAGCTATTCACCTTAAGTTTCCGTAATTTTCATGTTGATATGCGGCTGACTACGTGTACGGTAAAAATTGGTCCACATTTGACAATGTCACTTCTGAAGCGCGGTACAAAATCGAAAATACAAGCCCACAAGCAGAACTGTGTAAGTTCGGCTTACACATACTGAAGAGGCCTCTTGAGGTTTGATATCCATAAAAACAGCACTCTTAAACCATGCCAAAAATGCAAAAATAAGTTATCCTATTATATTAGCATTACAGAATACAATTAAATGAGAGATAACGATATAAATATTGCATTCGTACTTTGCATTTTGCAGTTTTTCAGTTAATTAGCCTCTGCCCTTACAAACCATTTAAAAAGCTCACTTTTTAATAAAATGACGTAGGTACATCATCTCTTTATAAAAACATTTTCACTTAGTGGTATATTAAGTGCGCGTACACAACCATCCCCTCGGGCTGTATAGTGTACTCCACGATAAGCGGCTACATTTAAATACCCTTATTTTTTACGGTAATGATCTTTTTGAGGTTCTCCCACCCCTAACGGGCGTCATCAATTTTTTTACGCTCCATTTTATGGATCCGAGATAATTTTTTGACGATTTTTAATTTATTAAAGGCACTGAAACCTCCATCACGCCAGATAGAATAATAACAAAGGGATGTTAATATTTTTACGATTACTTTTTTTATTTTGTTTTTTTTTTATAATCCATAGAAGATTAACTTGCATTTAATGCGCAGTAAAAATTGTATCAAACAGTTATAATTTCGGCCTTTTGAAGAAAGAGAAGTGGTCGGCGTTTGGCCTGCCTCTTAACCTTTAAAAACAAATAGACTTCTTCGGAAACAACGCGTTTTAAAGTTGCACTAAATGTGCAGCTTATTTGCGTTTATATACGGATCATCGATTTTTTGTATGAAAAATTCACTGTGTAGGCTGCAGATGGGCCATGGCTTTTCTGATTGAAAATAGCATTTAGCATTTAGAATATCAAAAAAATTTTAGACTCAATTAATATCACAAACTTTCTTTGCTTATGTATAATGTATTCTCACCCTCTATCTAAGTTGCACTCCTGTCCCCCTCTCCCCCTCTATCTAAGTTGCACTCCTGTCTCCCTCTCTCTCTCTATCTAAGTTGCCCTCCTGTCTCCCTCTCCCCCTCTATCTAAGTTGCCCTCCTGTCCCCCTGTCCCCCTTTATCTAAGTTGCACTCCTGTCCCCCTCTCCCCTCTATCTAAGTTGCCCTCCTGTCTCCCTCTCCCCCTCTATCTATGTTGCACTCCTGTCTCCCTCTCCCCCTCTATCTAAGTTGCCCTCCTGTCCCCCTGTCCCCCTTTATCTAAGTTGCACTCCTGTCCCCCTCTCCCCTCTATCTAAGTTGCCCTCCTGTCTCCCTCTCCCCCTCTATCTATGTTGCACTCCTGTCTCCCTCTCCCCCTCTATCTAAGTTGCCCTCCTGTCCCCCTGTCCCCCTTTATCTAAGTTGCACTCCTGTCCCCCTCTCCCCTCTATCTAAGTTGCCCTCCTGTCTCCCTCTCCCCCTCTATCTATGTTGCACTCCTGTCTCCCTCTCCCCCTCTATCTAAGTTGCCCTCCTGTCCCCCTGTCCCCCTTTATCTAAGTTGCACTCCTGTCCCCCTGTCCCCCTTTATCTAAGTTGCCCTCCTGTCCCCCTGTCCCCCTCATCTAAGTTGCACTCCTGTCCCCCTCTCCTCCTCTATCTAAGTTGCACTCCTGTCCCCCTCTCCCCTCTATCTAAGTTGCACTCTTGTCCCCTTCTCCTTCCTCTATCTAAGTTGCACTCCTGTCCCCCTCTCCCTTTCTATCTAAGTTGCACTCCTGTCCCCCTCTCCCCCTCTATCTAAGTTGCACTCCCGTTCCCCTTTATCTAAGTTGCACTCCTGTCCCCCTCTATCTAAGTTGCACTCCTGTCCCTTCCTCCCCATACATAATGAATGGCATGTTGTACAGATGTAGCGTCGTGTATTTTTAAGCCGGGCTCAGCTGCTGTGTCCGTCCCCCTCCCTCCCGTGGGAATAGCACGCCGGGCGAGAGAGACAGACATTATTATTATCAGGACACCGCCCCAAGTATACAACATCACCTACAATTTCACACTCAACTATAGCGTTTAATAAAAAATGTATGGAAACTAAAATAGCGCTTTTAGTGAGCGTTTTAGTTTTCCTATATTTTTGGTATAGCTCTATGTTTGAGTTTAAACATATTTAATGTTTTATACTTGTAACACTGGTGTCCAGCGAGTGTACCTATGCATACAAAGATTGGGGGATTTTTGGACATGTTAATATTTAATTTTAATTTCAATTTATAATTTTTGGATGAAATTTTTCAAGCAAAACACTGTTTATTTTCACTATAGACTTTATTTAAAAGATTAAAATCTTTAAAACAAAATTACTAACGTTTTCGACCTAGAAGGTCATCATCAGGTATGATTTGATTACAGAAATTAATTTTATTTTATGAAATTTTGTCAATAGGTACAAATGATGTCAGGTAGGTAAAACACATACAGTAAGATTTTAAATTAATGAAATAATTAAATAAATTAAACAAGTAAGAGGAGATCTATTAGGTAATAACTAATTAATTAATTATAAGTCCATTTTAATAATAAAATAAAATAAATAAAAATAAAATTGGTCAAAAGGTATAAAATTCAGTTTGGTAGGTAAAATATTCAGTAAAAATTCTGTTAACATTAAATTAGTTTTATGGCAATTATGAAAGAATAAGAATTAATTTTAATTTCTATAATCATCATCATAATATCACACTTTTTGTGGCAACATGGGAGGGGTTTTGGCCTCTTTAATCAACCACTGCCAACAATGTATATCCGACGCCTCCTTCACCACAATCCCCTGCGCCAAACGCAACTAAGCTGAACATACAATGCCACTTCTTCCTGCATTGTCCCCAAAGGCTCTACATGTGGCGTGAGAAACCAATTTCTTTTTTCAGGGGGCCGCGCCGGCTTTACGCCTCCCACTTCAGTTGTAGTGAGGGTTTTTTCAGTTCCTTAGGAGGCTGAATCTCATGTCTTGTGAAGGGTTAACCTTGCAGGTATTTTATTTTGGGTTTGAAATAAATACTGAAACTGCAATTTTTTTCTGAGACGCCTGGTGAGGATCGATCTCTAGCTCTCTGTCATGGAAGGCAAGCATTTAACCATCTGCATTGACCGGTCTGTAGTCCAGTGGTAACACTTCGGACTCGTAAATGAAAGATTGTGGATTGGAGTCCCGGCGGAGCACAAAAATATTTATTTATAGCTGGGTTAAAAAAATCATAAACATTTATCAAAGACCGGTCATCAAAAAGGTCCATCCAGCCTTGCACTAACTGGGTGTTGCTTGAGAATTTTCGCTTACTACAGCGATGACCAAGCTCGCAGAGGGCTCTTGAGGTGTGATACACACAAAAACAGCGCTGAAAAAAGAAATCAGACTAATTTAATTTTTTTTTTTAATCTACGCTATCGACCGTACAATATAACTGAGTCCAAACACTTAAGTCTATTTCTGTGCACGCCAATGCTACTCCCGTGAGAATAAAGTGCGCAGATACCTGGCAATGTCATCTCTGATACATATTTAGGAGATTTCTCGCCTGGACCACACCCCAAGTATAAAATCATTCGTGAAAACTTAACTGTAGCGTATTAACAAAAATGTACAGAAAATTAAACGCTTCCCAGGAGCGCTGGTTTAATTTCCATGTATTTTTTAAAGGTTATGGTTAAGTGTACACGTTATGTGTTACACTTGGAGTCTTCGGGTCTGAAATATTCACGCCCTCTCGGGGAGGCGCTTAAGGTCACAACCAACTTTATATCGGAATGAATATGGAATGCGCTCGTAGCACACTTCATATTATATATACGTCACTCATGTTCGGAAAAATCGTGTGCAAAACGTGTGTATAATGCAGGTATTTAAAACTACGAGCTAAATACAAAAATGCATTGAAGATAATGGAGTAAAAAATAAAAGATACAAATTAAAAAAAAATGCTTACTCACTTTTACCAAACTTCTGACCATATTCCTGAAATAGCGAATGAATGGGATATCCAGAGTCATAATAAAAAGAACTTGAATAAAGAAGATAATGGCTCTGGATGAAATGAAAGAAGTATGTAAGGACAAAAAATATAGCGGTTGATCCGTAATGTTGACGGCTAGGGCTAGGGCTTTGATGTTTATACCTGTTATTACTTGTTTATTTTTAAAAACGTAATTTGTTGTGTATGTTCCTTAACTTATAGGTTGGTATGCCGCTGACCGGCCATGCTGTAAAAATGGTTGACTTTGCCAATGTCACCCCTGTGTCAGGGAAGGACGGCAAGAGTTGCAGGGTGTATGTCCATTTAAGATTTGGGTTTTTATATTGTAAGTACACATGCGGCATGTTTAAGCGCGAACTTATACGTGGCTTCTTCTGAAAATGCATATAATTTGATCCCCAATATTACATATCTTTGCAACTTGGATTAGATTGGATTAGACTTAATCCGGCTCTCAAGCCTTGAACGCTCAGGACCTCCAGTACACCAATCCTCCAGGACTCTCTGTCTTGTGCTGCTTCCCCTATAGTCCCCTACGCAACTAAACGCAACTAAGCTACACATATAGTGTAACTTCTTGCCTGCGTTATCCCCGAAGGGGTAGCATGTGGCGATTTGGGACCTATTTATTTTTACGGGTAAGGGGGCTGGCCTCACACCAACCACTTTCAGGGGTTTTCCAGCTCCCTGGGGGGGATGGTTCTCATTTTTTGTGAAGGCTGAGTAAACCTAGAGATCGAACACTTGCTCTCAACATGGAATGCAAGCATTCTACCAATTAAGCTATCAATCTTTTTACGAGCTTGGTCGTCGTCGCTACAAAGCGCCAATTCTCAAGCAAGACCCAGTTGCTGTAAAGTTGGATGAACCTTTTGGTGACCGGTCATTGGTAAAGGTTTATGAATTTTTCAACCCAGCGAAGAGCAAATTTGAAGAAAAAAAAATCCCTTTGCTCCCAGGTTTTCTGCGTCAGCCTCGACATTGCCTGCCCACCGTATTCTGGGATGTGCGAGTGGTCTAGCACCGGAGGGGGCACCATCCAAGACAAGTCTACATCTTTTACTGACTTACGACCACCAACTATAAATGAGTCACTATACAACATGTAGAAATATGACTGGATGGTTGAATAATTGACTTTGCTGGTTCATATATTAGACGTAATGAATGGCCACACTGTAACGACTCCTTCCCCGGGTAACGGCTTCAGCTTCTGGTTTTTGTTACTTGCTAGTAAAGCAGGTGGCGCTATGTATCATACATCATACATGACGTCACATTCGTTAAGAGCAGTCCGCTACAAAGTAAGACTGCTGCATGTAGGTAGGGCTGCAAGTCTCATCTATAATCTATAATCTAAGTTGCAAGGATATATTCATTTAAAGCTCTCAGATGTATGCCCACAAACCAACAAGTGTAGTTCGCGCTTACAAATGCTGAATGTGTACTTACAAATAAAATCCAAACCTCAAATGAACATAAGCCCCACAACTTTTGCCGACCTTCCCTGAAACAGGGGTGACATTGGCAAAGTGAACCATTTTTTACAGTATGGGTGGTCAGCCTCATACCAACCTATAAGTAAGGAATCATCACCACGGTAATTCTTACCTACCGAATATCGGTAATATTTGTACGAAGACTAATCACCTCTTAACTTGCGGCCATCATGGGTTGACAGTACCCTAAGTACGAGTTGCAAAACTTGAGTAAAGTAAAGTTTACGGTATTGGTCAGCCATGTAGGTGCACTAGGTAGGTGTCGCGTGTTCTCTTAATAGCAGGCATAAATACTCGTAATAACTTCTCCGGCTCACGCGCCTTTAGGCTCAGGGCCTCCCGCACCACAATCCTACATTTCAATGTAAAGAAGATGACCGCAGATGTTCGATAGAAGTAGTAAGTTGGTGAAGCACAAGGCTGGAAGTCTCATCCCCACGGTAATTCTTACGAATATCGGTAATCAACCATACTCTCACCCATATCTGCGATAATCATCTTCAGGGTGATGCTGGTGAAACTGTGCTGGCATTTGAAAATGAAAATCAGGAATAAGTTGGTCTGCTATAGCTGTGGTACTTCGTAAATCTCCATCCCATCCGCACCGACTGCAATTCTACAGTAATATTCCTCAACTGGTTCAGCCATATCTTCCGCAGCATTCCTCCGCCTGACTTCCGCTGCGCCGCGACGGAAACGGAATTATTATTTTTGTATCAAGAGGCGCAAAACAATTCTCAAGAGAGATGAGCGAATATAGTGAATACCGGGAATACCAGTATAATATTAAAAGATAAAAATAACTACTCTACAATAGCAAAAACACTCTTTTTACACAAAAAACAAAGACTGTTAATTTTTTACTTTGAGTATTTTTATTATCTCAAATACTCTTGACCACCATCATTGCAAAGAAGGCACTGCCACAAAAATTTACAAGAAAAAATCATAGTGTGAAGAGAAAATGAGATGGGTATGTATATAAATATTAGTGGTATTCTGCAATATATCAGTATGCAATTACTTTAGTCATTTCATAGATTTGAAGATTTTCATTTAGTCAGAATAAATAAACAAAGCCGAATAAGCCACACGTAGTATAGATAAACTTTTTAGCGCATGTTAACTATGTATTTCACCTTTATTTAATTAATTTTTTTTGTAATTGGACTTACTAACCGTTTTATAAGAATTTCGAAATGTGAAATATAAGACTTCAAGTCAGTCTATGAGTACCTAATTAGCGTTGAAAATACTTAAAAACTTATTTCTTAATAAAAGCACAAAAATCTCTTGAATCTGTTCACAAATATATGGTCGTCACTATAAAACGCCAATACTCAAGCAAGACCCAGTTGCTGTACGACTAGATCAGCGGTCGGGGAACCATTATTCCAAAATATTTTTGCGTTAATCGATATTACCCCTTCCCCCATTGTGAAAAGAAGAAAATCAATGTTTATTTAATTAAACATTATTTATTGAATTAATTTACACGGAAATAAAAAAAAAGTTAAAAAGGAAAATAGAGAAAAAAATCCTTACTACCCCAAGAAATATAATTTATCCCAGTTTGTAATTTACCCCGGTTCCCCGACCGCTGGACTAGATGGACCTTTTTGTGGCCGGCCTTTGGTAAAGGTTGTATGAATTTTTCAACCCAGCGAAGAACACATTTGAAAATAAAAATGGTTTTTTTTATGCTCCGCTGGGATTCGTGCCCACAACCTTCCATTTACGAGTCCGAAGTGTTGCCACTGGACTACGGACCGGTCAAATTTTACTAAGCCTTTATAAAAAGCATTCCCAAAAATTCCAAGCATTTCATTTTAGTCCGGTCGATAGCTCAGTTGGTAGAGTGCTTGCATTCTACCCCGTGAGCTCGGGTTCGAATCCCACCGAGGAGGGTGTCAGAAATGATTTCCTATTTCGGTGTTTATTTCAAACCCCATAATAAAAATACCGGCAAGGTTTACTCAGCCTTCACAAGAAATGAGTACCAGCCCCCTCGGGAGCTGGGAAACCCCCACTTCAACTGAAGTGGTTGGCGTAAGGCCGGCCCCTTACCTGTAAAAATAAATAGGTTCAACTCGCCACATGCGACACCTTCGGGGATAACGCGGCAAGAAGTTACACTATATGTGTAGCTTAGTTGCGTTTTTTTTGTTTTTTGCGTTCAACAAAATTCTACACCGGTGATGTAGAATTCTCTCATCGTTCCCATCCCTGTCAACAGGTGATCCCGGCCCAGCTCTGCACTGCGCTCCTCACTTTCCAGAATACTCTCAGGTACGGCGACTTGTACATGATAATGAGGGAGAGATGGAGAGAGGAGCGGTGAATGCGTCTGCAGATATGAATGGGATTGTAAATAGTGGGAACGCTAAGAATTCAAGAGAATTTCAATACGTGAAAAATTCAGACGCTCTTTGTCAACGTTCAAATTGTTATTTTTTACTGTTATTCGTCGATATGGAAAAAACTGCATAATATCGCCTCATGGATCCTGATATGAAGACGTCCAGGTATCTTCCCGTCTTCTAGGAGGTCCTCCAGCTGGGCGTTCACCTACAGCGCTCACTAAATAAATCAACTTTTTGTTTTTTTAATAGGCATACATTGTGGATTACATTTACACAGAAATTAATGAAAGATACATGTACGAGCGGGTAAATGCATTCTTAAAGTTCTTTTCCTGTACTCACAAATAATCAGGATGAGTAATTCAGAGGTACATGTTATATTGTTGAAGTACACGCTAGGTACACAGTATGTACACGGTAGGTACACGTTAGAGCACGTAGGTACACGTTAGAGCTCGTAGGTAGCTAGGTACACGTCAGAGCACGTAGGTACACGTCAGAGCACGTAGGTACACGTCAGAGCACGTAGGTACACGTCAGAGCACGTAGGTACACGTCAGAGCACGTAGGTACACGTCAGAGCACGTAGGTACACGTCAGAGCACGAAGGTACACGTCAGAGCACGCTAGGTACACGGTAGGTAAACAGAAGGTACACGTCAGAGCACGCTAGGTACACGGTAGGTAAACAGAAGGTACACGTCAGAGCACGCTAGGTACACGGTAGGTAAACAGAAGGTACACGTTAGAGCACGTAGGTACACGTCAGAGCACGTAGGTACACGTTAGAGCACGTAGGTACATACATGATGTAGGGGATGAAATGGAAATAGAACAATGCAAATGTATACAGATACATTTCTCTTAAAATTGATGTATCAAATGCGTAAGATTGGGCAACGAAATGTACACGTATCATTGTTAGAGGTGTTTTACTCTCACAATCAGAGTAAGAATATTTTTAAGTCTATAATCTATCTATAATCTAAGCTGCAAAGATATGCTAACATTTAAGGCTCATTTCAAATGCATGCCCAAAAACAAACACGTGTAGTTCACGCTTACAATTGCTGAATGTGTACATAAAAATTAAAATCCAAACCTCAAAAGAACATAAGATTTTTTTTTTTTTAATAAATTTGTGAAGAGGAATGCAATTCACCAACCTATTTTGCCTGGCCAGTTGTCTTCATGCGAAAGCAGAAGCTTGTGTGCATGCAATGACATCTGAACCAGGGTCAATGTCATGGTCAAAGGGGCCAGCCGTGGCTCGAACCAACGTTATCTGAACCAAATACGCTAGCTGAACAAACGTCTTGACCGCCGTGGCCATAGCACCGACAAGCAAGACATAAGCCTTGCAACTTTTGCCGACCTTCCCTGGAACAGGGGTGACATTGGCAAAGTGAACCATTTTTTACAGTATGGGTGGTCAACCTCATACCAACCTTTAAGTCAAGGAATACCAACCTATAAGTGCATCGATATAATCCGGTTGTGCTGTACGGATGTGAAGCCTGGAGGGCGTCTTGACCAAAAGCTTCGTATTGTATATTTTAATCTGTACCCAGGGTTACAGATTGCGCATCCATAGCAACGCAGAGCTGACGTCATCCAAGGGGTCGTCCATGGAATTTATTTATTTTCACGCGTAATGCAGTGGCCTTACACCAATCACTTTACTTGAACAGTGAGTTACCCTGTTTCCGACGGGACTGGTTCTCATTTCTCGTGAAGACTGAGTAAACATTGCCCAATTTACAATAAAAATTCTCAGCAAATAATAAAGGTGTGCTCCTCTTTTCGGTTGGATGGTTGATACCTTGACGGCCAGAAGTAAAGGCTTCATAACCTAAAATTTCCAGTCTAGCGCCCCCCTCTAACATAATAATCTACAACCTTAGTTGCAAAGATGTATTACCATTTAACGCTACAATTTAGTGCACGCCCACAGCCAGGCACATGTAAGTTTGCGCTTACACATGCTGAGTGTTTAGATACAAAATAAACCAAACCTTAAACAAACATAAATATTACAAGTGCTGCCGCCTTTCCCAGAAATTGTGGTGGCGTAAGCAAAAGTAAATTAAGTTTGTATAAAATCAAGGGTCAGCTTCATACCAACCTATTAGTCACGGAACTCTACCATATTATGAATTTGTAGTAATAATAATCAAACTTGAGAAGAGCTCTTGATGTGTGTTTAAAGAGATTTAATGTTAGCCTTTGATCAGCAGGTTGTATAGGGCTGAAAGTCTCATAGCCACGGTAATTCCTGCCTAACGAATATCGGTAATACTTGTATAAAGACTAATCAGCTGTTCAATTGCGGCCATTTTGGATTGACAGGTCTTCATGCAAGTATTACGATTAATTAAAAAAAAAAATTAAATTAGGCTGATATATTTGGTGAGCGCTGTTTTTGTGTGTATCACACCTCAAGAGCCCTCTGCGAGCTTGGTCGTCGCTGTAGAAAGCGCCAATTCTCAAGCAAGACCTAGTTGTTGTAAGGCTGGATGGACCTTTTGATGACCTTTTGATACCGATGTTCGGTAGGTAAGAGTTACCGTGGTGATGAGACTTCCAGCGCATCTAGGGCTTTAGTATAGGTCCAGCGGCGGGGATTGTGAGTGATGAGCTTGGCGTAATGCCAGATCTACACAAACACCGCCTCGTTATGTAATAATGCCCGCAAAATACTTGATGGATACTCCGCTAGTGTGGCTGTTGCTGTGCCGGCTATCGCACTGCGCCCTAGCGGCAGGATTTATTAGTTAGAGCTATTTTTTTGTGAATCAGCCAATCCTCAAGGAAGACCCAGTTGCTTCGAGGATGGATGCTACTTCTGGAACCGGTCTTTTGGTAAAGGCAGATTATATTTTTCACCCTAAGTGAAATGAATGAAAGAAGCATGTAAGAATAGAAATAAATGGCGGTTGGCCTGTAATGTTGGAGGCTAGGGTTAGGGTTTTTTTTAATTAGAATTTGTATTTGATTTTAATGTTAATACATATTATTATTTGTTTATTTAAAAAATGTAATTTGTTGTGTACGTTCCTTGACTTATAGGTTGGTATGTGGCTGACCACCCATGCTGTAGAAAATGGTTCACTTTGCCAATATCTCCCTTGTTTCAGGGAAAGTCGGCAAGATTTGCAGGGTGTATGTTCATTTGAGGTTTGGATTTTATTTGTAAGTACACATTCAGCATTTGTAAGCGTGAACTACAAGTGTTTGTGTGTGGGCCTGCATTTGATATAACCTTTAAACGTTAATATATCTTTGCAACTTAGATTATAGATTATATAAAATCTAAAAATAGTTTTGAAACTTAGTAGCATATCTAAGATAAATCCAGAGATCCATAATTTCTCTTATTGTGTACAAATCACCGGACCTATGATTTACGAGCTGTTTTATATGCGAAAATATATTACAAGGAAAAAACACAAATAATCCAAAGGAGAAAAAACACTTATTTCTAGAAGTGGCGGGCCTTTCATACTAGATTTATTGCATGGGGAATCATCACATTTCCGTATTTTCTCCAACAGTATTATAATTCGATAATAAATATTACTTGCTGGATTTTTTTATTATATTTTCGTTGAAGGGTCACACTCGGAGACTTCCGCTTTTTTTGTGTTTTATGGGAAATCTATGCAGATGAGAAACGCGGAGAGAAGATGCGGTTTTCGGTTGAACGAGGAAAAATAGTCATTCACGTTTTTTCTAACTCAAAAATAGCTTCATACTTGAAAACTTTTCAAGCTCTCAGAGCTGGAAGTCTCATCACCGACGGTAATTCTTACCTACTGAATATTGGTAATATTTGTATGAAGACAATCAGCTGTTCACTTGCGGTCATCTTGGATTAACAGGTCTTCATACACATATTACCGATTAAATTATATATTAAAAATATTAAATCGGTAGTTAAGAATTACCGTGGTGATGAGACTTCCAGCCCAGGACATCATAGTTACCTACCAATTTTTAAGCGACTATAATTTATTTTTTAAATACTTCTCTCTTGTCCAGGTTTTACCATAGAGAAACTGACTCAGACTACACAATACTGGACTCGACACATTTAAATGAGAGAAAAAATTGTGACTTTTCCTTTGGCATGTCCGGTCCAGTGCTTGCATTCCATGCCGTGAGCTCGGGTTCGAATCCCACCGAGGGTGTCAGAAATGAATTCCCGTGTCAGTGTTTATTTCAAACCCCATAATAAAATACCGGCAAGTTTTACTTAGCCTACTAAATGAGTACCAGCCTCTCGGGAGCTGGGAAACCCCCACTTCAACTGAAGTGGTTGGCGTAAGGCCGGCCCCCTTACCTGTAAAAATAAATAGGTTCAACTCGCCACATGCGATCCCTTCGGGGATAACGCGGCAAGAAGTTACACTATATGTGTAACTTAGTTGCGTTTATGGAAGGCAAGCATTCTATCGGCTAAGCTGTCTTGTAATCACAAATCTTGTTAAATAAAAATTCATAAGTTTCCGATGCTGTCCAAAGCATGGCCAGTTACAGTGGTGCTAGGCAGGGACCTTGCAAGACAGGGACAGAAAAATATTGTCTGCAGATGGTGACACAAGATGTCCAAGCGGGGAATAGGGAGACCCCAACTGAGATGGTTGGACAAAATCAAGAGAACTGCGGGCCGGGGATGGCTGAACACAGCAGCCGTTGGAAAGGCCTGGAGAAGATTGGAGGAGGCCTACGTCCAGGAGTGGACTGAGGAAAGCTAAGAAAGAAGAAAATGGATTTATTTTTAAGGAAGCCTAGATTCAAGAGACTCAAGGGGTCTAAAACACTTGTTGTAGTGCCGCAGAGGTGTTGGTGATGTGGCAGTTGTCCTTATCCGGTTGCAGGGCAGTTAGTTGCGTAGTGATGTGGTGTGTGTTGCGTTGCGTGTTCCTTTGCTTTGAGACACTGAGAAGAAATGGCGATTGATATTGGATTTGAATAGGGCAAGGTTAATTTGGGGTGAAAACACAGATACCGGTAGCTCATTCCATAAGCGGGCAGTTTGGCAAAGGAATGAGTCGTGAAAACACATGTGATAAATCATAAAATATAAAAGAATTGTAACGTGCCATAAGTAACAATTTATTTAAAATGTCTCTACATATTTTAGAAGGCCTTGACCATACTCCACCCCATTTTATGATAAAGTGGAGCAACATATATATATTTTATTTTTCCACACATACTCTTCACATAGCTGGCATGGTGTATTGTATACATATTGTTGTATTTTGGTCCAACCCTTGTCACATGCTTGTATGGGAAACATTTTTGTCGCAAAAGAAAGAAAAACTAATAAAAAAAAAAGTTGTATTTTGATCGACAAGGCCGAGGGTTTTTGTGCCGAATTTTTTCATTCACATATTTCAGAAAATTGTATTTATTTTCCTGTAAAATTTTGTAATTAATGTTCTTTACGTCTTTTGGTTGACATTTTTTTGTACATTCTGAAGATCGCTGTAAAACAAAAAAAACAAAATAAGCTTGAAATGTTCGAAATTAGATAAAGAAGACCGGTGAATTTGAAAGAAGAGTAATGAAGGGCAGGTGTGTACTGGGTGCCACAGCTTGTATCGCCAAAAATCAAAACATATCAAAAAATGCTCGATTGGCGGTACGCAGTGGCATACTTTTACCCACCTTGATGTATGGAAGCGAGGCCTGGACGGTGAATGAAAGTGAAATTAGTAAAGTCCATACTGTTGAAATGGACTTTCTAAGAAGTATGATTGGGAAAAAACGGAGTGACAGGGTGAGGAATGATTTTGTAAGAGAAGAATGTGGTGCAAGAGAAAGTGTGAAAGTGAAGATTAAAAGAAGTTTGTTAAGATGGTTTGGGCATATGGAGAGAATGAATGAGGAAAGACTGACGAAGAAAGTATATGTTGGTAGAATAGATGGATGTCGTGGTAGAGGAAGACCGAGAAAGGTATGGATGGACCAAATATCCGAAATTGCGAATGAATGGAATATCCAGAGTCATAATAAAAGAAGAGCTTGTATGAAGAAGGTTATGACTCTGGAGGAAATGAAAGAAGTATGTAAGGACAGAAAGAAATGGCGGTTGATCTGTAATGTTGGCGAATAGGGTTTATTAAATTGGAATTTGTTTTTGTTTGTAAATGGATATTTTGTATTTGAATATTATTATTTAATGATGTATAAAATGTAATTTGTCGTGTGTGTGTGTTCCTTGACTTATAGGTTGGTATGCGGCTGACCACCCATGCTGTAAAAATGGTTCACTTTGCCAATGTCACCCCTGTCTCAGGGAAGGACGGCAAGAGTTGCAGGGTGTATGTCCATTTGAGATTTGATTTTTATGTTGTAGGTTCACATGAGGCATGTGCAAGCGCGAACTTGTACGTGTCTGGTTGTGAGAATGCATGTAATGTGAATCTTCAATGTAACATATCCTTGCAACTTAGATTAGATTAGATTAGATTAGATTAGATTAGATTAGATTAGTTCAATAATTAAAGAATGCTAAGAACGTCGCTCCAGCTACTCATAGTATGTATTAATTTAGACATATTTATGTATTTGCTGCTGTGATGTTTTTGTGTAAATTACACCTTAAGATCCTTATGGGAGGTTGGTGGTCTCTTAAGATAGAACCAATGCCCAAGCTAGACCCAGTTGGTGTGAGGCTGAGTAGACCTTTGGGGACCGGCTTTTGGTAAAGGCAGATACAATTCGCAGCGCCGGCGCCGGGTAGACAAAAGGGTGTTTCTTGTGCTCTGCTAGAATCGAGCACACTATCTTTCGATTAAGACTCCGAAGCGTTTAACATGTCACGCACACACACGCTGCATGTGCCCTAACAAAATAAATCCAAAACCAAAAATAGAAAAATATCTCCAACTCTTGACACCTTTTCCTGAAACAGAGGTGGCATTGATAAAAGTTAATTAACTTTGACAGTATGGGTAGTCAACCTCTCACTAACCTATGTATAAGCCTAGGAACTAATAATTGCAATATAGTGCAGAAGAGGTAAAATAATATTAAATAAAAATAATAATTAAATTGTATCCGCTTCTTGATAGGTTGGTATGAGGCTGACCCCCCGTGCTGTAAAAATCGGTTCACTTTTGCCAACGCCACCCCGGTTTCAGTGAAAGGCGGCAGGAGTTGCAAGATTTTGTTTATTTGTATGCACGCATGCAGAATACATGTGCCTGTCTGTGGGCATGCATTTAATATGAGCCTTGAATGTTAACATGTCTTTGCGGTTTAGATTATAGATTATAGTACATAATTGTTTCTTGTGCAAACACTGACGTGCGGAAGTGAATCATTAACCTTGTGAAGTATGAAAAGTACGTAGGTATTGCTAAGTAATTCTTCTCCGAGGAATTTTCATTCTCATATCTTAACTTACATAATTTTTTTTCAAAAACAAAACGTAAAGTCCTCGAGTATCCTGTGATATATTGAGCTGTTGAGCCTTAAAGCATCTGATATTTTCCAACTGCATTTTCCTGCTTCGGGACAAGCCGGCCGGAAGAGAACTCCAGAGAGCTTTAAGGCTGCACTGATATGAGGCAAAAGAGTCAAAGGTTCGGTATTTCTGACGTCAGTGGAGCGCAACATTGTTTCCTGCCATTTCAAGTAGACAAGCCCCTCCCTATAACGACTACAGTTACGCCCTTTGTGTCAGGAAATGATAAAAACGGACTGAAAGGAAAACTACCAAACTGTTTACAGCGTCTATAATCCAAGTGGTACATTTAAGATGTATATTTAATGCACGCTCACAAACATACACATGTATGTAAGTTCACACCTACTCATACTGCATGGGTTGTACAAAATAACCGAATACTCAAATGAACATAAACCTTGCAGCTCCTGCCGTCTGTCCCTGAATCAGCGATGTCATTAGTCATTGTGAATCAATAATTGCAGCATTCATACCAACTTGTTAGTTGACGAACTAATATATCATAGATGTCGGTGTTATGGCCGAGGGGTCCAAGTGGGCTGATCTTTGTAGAGTGTTTGGAATAGAATAACGTTGGTTCAATCCCCGCCTGGGTCATTTTACCATAACTTTGACCGTGGTTTAACAGATGTTCTTGGGTAATTATTAATTAATAATTCATTAAAAATAAACAATAATAAATTATTAATTGATGATATGAATACCATTTTCTTGCCAGGCAGAATAGGTTGGTGAATTGCATTCCTCGTCACAAATCTATTTTTTTTTAAAACTTATAAGTATCTAAGATTCATGCATAATGAACGTATACATTCTGTGTGTGTGTTCACAAAATGAAAACACAAATCTCAAACCACCCAAAGAATAAATTAAATGCTCCTTATATACATACATACATCTGCAGACATACTTATATTGCATATTGTGATAAGAGTGCGGGTACTGGCAACAGTACTGAAGTGTAAAATTTTAAGCTTTAACTCTCCCGTAGCGCTTTACTGAAAATGTATGCAATCTAAAACGCTAAGTAGATGTGCTGTTTTATTTCGCTCACATTTTCAATGTATATACGCTAAATTAAACGAGTTTAAGCGCCATGTTGTATTCTTGGGGTTTTGTTCTCCGATGAATAATTGTCCTCCCTCATCAACTGTTTATAGAAAAGGCGGGAAAAGTAGCAGACGCGTGCTCGTCCCATTTACTTATGTTGACATTAAAAACACATTCTTATGTACTTACTTTAGGCTTATTTTAATTATTCCTTGACTTATAGGATGTTATGCGACTGACAACCCACACTGTAAAAACTGGTTCACCTTACCAATGGCACTATGGTTTCAGTTACCGTTATTTTTTCCAGCTTTGCACACTGTGTGAGCCCGATATTATGCGTGGCTGCTTGTGGGAATGCATTTAATATGAATCTCAAATGATACATATCCTTGCAGCTTAGATTTAGATTTAGATTTAGAATGCAAATAATAAATAGCATATAATGTCAAGGAATACAAATAATAAATAACATTAAGGTATATAAAAACAACAGAACCTTAAAAATAATCGGTCCAAAAGAGTCAATAGATATAAAAAAATATATGCCCTACCAACTGAGCTATCGACCAGACTTCAACAGAATTGGACGTATTTCTTTTTTCTTCTATAAACGTCTACTTGGGAATGGAAGAGCTCATTTTATTTCATCTCTCTGTGTCCTTCTTCTTCCTTCACTATCTCTCCATCCTCTCACCAGGCAGGTATAATCCCTGGTCTAATTGTTATTTCAGTCAGGTGTGCGACTAACGGTCGCCCGCTTAAAAACTTGCCGAACTGCAGGACATCAATTACATATAATACTGAAACTTAGCCACTGTATAATATACTTCTTAAGCCGAAAGGGAAAAGAAGTAAAGAACTTGACGGCTCTACAGCGACTGATGTTATAACATCTAGTAAAGTAATTTCATATTGTAATGTTTTCTTTCAATCCAGATCTTATAGTAAAAAAAACAACTCCTGTTATAATAAGGAAATGCATGAAAAAAAAGGAGAAAAAGCAATGGATCAGAGTCAAGTAAAGGAAATTTTGTAGCATTTATGGCAATAATTTAAAAAATTAAAATATTCAGTGCAAAACAAGATTAAAATTTGAAACAAAAATAATTCAGCAAAATTATTTTATCCATTAAATTTTAAGCAAGTATAATTTATTATTTCAGCTCTCTGAGGGATTTTAACCAATGCTTTTTTCATCAAATTAAACCTGAATGATATCATGTCAACGACGATACCATGTTGAAAGCACCGGTTCTCATCAGATCACCGAAGTTAAGCAACATTGGGCGCGGATAGTACCGGGATGGGTGATCGCTCAGGTACACCGCGTACTGTACTGTACTGTACTGTACTGTACTGTACTGTATCCTGCCGCCGTTTCACTAGGGGTGGCCGGTACCTCCGCAGATGCGCCTCCACTTTTTTCTGTCCTTACAAACCACTTTCATTTCCTCAATATTCATCACCTTTTTCATACATACTCTTCTCTTATTCTCACTCTGCAGGTTCCATTCTTTCGCAATCTCACCTATTTGGTCTAACCATTCTTTCCTCGGCCTTCCCCTTCCGCGCTTTCCTCTGACATTTCCTTTATACACTTTCTTCGTTAGTCGTTCATCATCCATTCTCCATCCATCCATCCTCTATATTCTGTTTTTTGGAACAGGTGCAAAAAGCATTTTTAAGACACCTCTATAAAAACAACTTTGGGTATTATCCCTTTTTATACCCCACAAAGTTTCTTCAAGGTCATCTCGGATTCTATTCATTAGAGTTGAGACGAGATATGGCCTTACTCAAATTTATAATTAACATACTTCGTGGAAAAATTGATTGCTCGCCACTGTTGGGACGGACTCTACAGCTTTACGCCCCCAGCAATTACAATAGAGCAAGAAGTCATGACCTTTTCATGATCCCCGCCTGCCGAACCAATGTTCTCCGACAGTCTTGGGTAGTGCGCGCACTGTCGCTGCTCAATACTCTGACCTCCTCAGCCCCACACCTGGATATATTTACAACTGGTGTGGATCGCTTACTATCTGAGTCTGTATGTATATTAGAACGACGTATGGATGCGTAGAATTATGTATCTGTGGATCTGTATATTGTTCTCGTATGTCTACCATGTTATATGTATTGTGACGTTTTGGTGTCTCACTGTCAGTCATGTATATATTTGTTAAATAAATAAATAAATAAATAAATAAATTCTTTCGAGATGTCCGAACCATCTCATCGTACTTTTTTGTACTCTCATTTTCATATTCTCTTTTATACCACACTCGTTCATCACCCTATCATTACGTACTCTATCATTCAGTGTCTTTCCAGCCATTGCTCTCAGGTAAGCCATTTCAACCGTACATACTTTACTCAGTTCACATTCATTAACCGTCCACGCCTCACTTCCATACATCAATGTCGGAACCAATATGCCATTGTGGACCGCCAGTCTCATATTCTTCGTAAATTTCCTATTTCTTGCAATTCTTCCAATCGTTCCCATTACACTTCTTCCTCTACTAGCGCGCTTTTCCAATTCTTTCGTCAATTTCCCATTCGACTCAAACTTGCTTCCCAGATAATCAAATTCTTTCACGACCTCCACTCTTGTTTCATTCAGTCTTATCTCAATTTCCTCGCATTCCTCAGTCCTGTCAAACACTAATACTTTCGTCTTACTGGCATTCACTTTTAAACCGTTCTTACTAAAAACATCATTCATTTTGGTGAGTATCATCTGGAGCTCCTCCGCTGTATCAGCCAACACTACGGCATCGTCAGCATAGAGAAGAACTCCAACTTTCGTCTCACCCACTTTCACACCATAATGAGAAATTTCTGCTTCTTTCATACAATAGTCCATGATTATGTTAAATAACCACGGACTCATTACACACCCCTGTCGTACTCCCTTGTAAACATCAAACCATTCGCTACATTTACCATCCACTCTTACACACGCCAAACTATTTTCATAGATGGCGCGTATCCCATTCAAAAGCTTGCCGTTCACACCGTACTTTAGGTGTACTTTCCACATCATACCTCTGTCCACCGAGTCAAAAGCCTTCTCGAGATCCACAAAAGCCGTGTAGACCTTCCGACCCACAGCCAGATGTTTTTCAACAATCTGTCTGAGAGTGAAGATCTGGTCTACACACCCTCTTCCTGGCATAAAGCCAGTCTGGATATCAGAAACCCCATGACCGGTAGACAGTCTCACTTTTTTTATGAGAACCTTACACAATACTTTACCAGCTATACTGAGAAGACTGATGGGCCTGAAATTTTGGCAGTCCTTTTTGTCGCCTTTTCCTTTGTAGATAGGAACAATGACCGCCTTTTTCCAGTCCATCGGCACTATACTCTCTTTCACACACATCTTGCACAGTTCAAACATCCATTCAATCATGCATTCCCCAGCACATTTGATCATCTCAGCATTCACACCATCATTCCCAGCAGCTTTTCCATTCTTCAGATCATTTATACTTATTATCACATCCTCTTTCAGAATTATATTCAACATCATAATCGTCTCTTTCGCCCTGGCCATATAGATTTTTAAAATATTCATTCCATCTCTTCCTTACATCACTTTCGTTCCACAGCAAGATTCCCTCAGCGTTTTTAATGCCTGGGGTGGTTGATCCGCGACTGACCGCGTGTCGTTGGCATTTTTTTTTTGGACCGGTCCGTAGTCCAGTGGCAACACTTTGGACTCGTAAATGAAAGGTTGTGAATTTGGATCCCGGCAAAGTACAAAAAAATACCATTTATATTTCCAAATATGCTCTACGCTGGGTTGAAAAACAAACATCAAATCCAGCCTTACAGCAACTGGATCTTACTTGAGTATTGGCGCTTTGTAGCGACGACCAAGCTTGTAAACTCCTCTGTGGCACTACAACAAGTGTCATACACCCTTAGAGTCTCTAGAATCGAGGGAGTCTCCCGCACAGGATTTCTTAAAAAGAAATTTAAAAATGTCAAGCCACAAGCTCATAGCAATAATTATGTTTGTTTTACCCATATTGTTCTTAGTATGCAGTTTGATACATTTTACATTAGTTATTCTTGGTAAATTTTCATACATTCTCCCTTATTCTACCTTATTTAATAATATTTCATTTAGCTTTATATAGCCTCACACTATTTTTAAGACTTAAGTTACTCTGATGGTGGTCAAGAGGCCGAAACCGGTCAACTCGTTATTTTGTTTGTTTTTTTTTACAAATCAAAACAAAACCAAGTTTATTTTTCCCTTTTTTTAAATAATTATGTTCTTGAACATTTCGATTCATTTTATTTTCTTCGTTCTTTTCTAAATTCAGTAGAATGTATTTACAATGCATGTTCACTTTAGCTTCCCGCACGCTGAGCAATTATAAACCCATTACTGCCTGAGATTGTCCTGAAATAGGTTTTGCTCGCTGCCGGCGCCTCCCTATTGTCACTTCAGTTACCGCACTGCTGCCGTCCCTCTTTTGTACTCTTTATCCTTGTTACTGCACTGCATTCTGAGAAAACTCCCACTTTTCTATTGTGCGGCCGCTCACAGCACTGACCTCTACGACTCTGGCGTAGTGCTTCGAAATAAATGCTACGCTGTGATTAAGAAGCATGGAAAAAACAACCACCCACTTATTCTAAGTTGTTTACATGAAGTCAATCACAATATCTTTCATTTGTGGCGTTAGGGCTCCGTGAGTATAAATGTGAGCTTCTCCGTTAATAGCATTCAATCCACAGCTGCCTCTCAACCAGGCGACAGGCTTCCTGTAACTGTAACTGTATCCTGCCGCCGTTCTACTAGGGGTGGCTGGTACCTCCGCAAATGCACCTCTACTTTTTACTGTCCTTGCAAATCACTTTCATTTCCTCAATATTCATCACCTTTTTCATTTATACTCTTCTCTTATTCTCACTCTGTAGGTTCCATTCTTTCGCAATCTAACCATTCTTTCCTCGGCCTTCCCTTTCCACGCTTTCCTCTGACATTTCCTTTGTACACTTTCTTCGTTAGTCGTTCATAATCCATTTTTACGAGATGTTCGAATCATCTCATCGTACTTTTTTGTACTTTCATTCTCATATTCTCTTTTATACCACACTCGTTCATCACCCAATCATTACGTACTCTATAATTCCACATTATTTTTTTACACTTAGTTTCAATCGGTGCTATTCTTAGACATTTTAGTCGTCCGTTGAGCCCACGCTTTGACAAACTAATGATGCATTTGTATGAAGACCTGTCAATCCAAGATGGCTGCAAGTGAACAGCTGATTAGTGTTCATACAAATATTATCAAAATTCGGTAGGTAAAAATGACCGTGGTGATGAGACTTCCAGCCCAGGCATCATTAAACGGACGACTAAAATGTCTAAGAATAGCACTGAATGTAATTTGAATTAATATTTTCATGTAACTGTAACTCTGTCACCATTCCGCTAGGGGTGGCCAGAGCCTCTGCAGAGCTGCCTCTATTTCTTCCTATCCTTACATACCTCTTTTAACTCATTCATATCCATCACCTTTTTCATGCATTTTCTTATTTTACGCTAGCTGTATACATCCCATTCTTTCACAATCTCCTCAATCTGATCACTCCATACTTTTCTCGGTCGTCCCTTACCTCTTTTTCCTTTCATACTACCTCAGTATACATACTTTGTCAGTCTATAATCATTCATTCTTCCCACATGCCCAAACCATCTCATCACATTCTTTTGTACCTTAACTTATACATCCTTTTTCAAATTACTTTCTTTATTTACCCATTTATTCCTAACTCTATGCCTCAGAGTTTTTCCTGTCATGCTTCTCAAATGATTCATTTCCACCGTACATACTTTACTTACTTCGCTATCGTTCACTGTCCATGCTTCACTTCCATACATCAAAGTCGGTAACAATAATCATGTTGTTTTTTGTTATAATATTTTCTTGGCGTTACACACATTATTAAATCTTTTTCATACTTCAGTTTCTACATGTTGTTTTTTTGGTTGCTATATTGACATTTGATTATGTGTCGTTTGAACTAGAGGGGGCCAACACCACTGCATTGTTAGGGGAATATAAAAACCCCCCTACTTCCAAATGCAGCGCTGTAAAATCAACAAACCCCCACAAATTGAATGAGAAATTGAAGGGATGGTCTGAATGGGCAGGCTTCGAACACAATAGGCCGTCGGGGTGCAAGCGCGATGAAAGGTTTTGGAGGAAAATACTCTGGGGAGCACTGTGTGTACACAGCTTTATTAAGATGTAAAATTTCGACTTGAGTTTTATTTGTACCTCTTGTGGTTTAAAAAATTTAAAAGCTGAATATTCAACGATGTGTCTGAAGCATAATGTACTTTTTTATATCAGAGCTATAGGGATTGTTTGTTTTCAATACTGAACTATAATTAATTGTTTACATTCCTTGACTGATAGCTTGGTATGAGGCTGACCACGCATACTGTAAAAAATGGTTCACTTTATCAATGTCACCCCTGTTTCAGGAAAAGTCGGCAATAGTTGCACGGCTTGTGTTCATTTGAGATTTGCTTTTACATTGTAGGTATGCGGCATGTTTAAACGCAAACTTATATGTGTATGCTTGTGGGAATGCATGTAATATTTATCTTAAATGTAATATATCTTTGCAACTTAGATTAGATTAGATATAAATATAACATTAGCATCTAACATTAGTTCTAGAAACTCCTTGAGTCCATCTGTTGCAAAAAACGTTGCAAAATTATGTTATCAACTTTTTCCTTGAACTTGCGACTCCAGCAGGTATATAATTACGTACGTGCTATACCTGCATGTTGCTCTCAGCTCCTTTATATGTATTTTAAATATTCACAACACCGTAAAAATATCACTCAGCGGAATTTGTGTATGCATCGCCGTGGGGAAGTCCCGCATCTCTACAAGTGAGAGGTAGAACGTACTGAAGTATTGCTATATGTTCTAATGTACATACAGGCTGTGGAGGAGAACATTCACGTGCTATTGGCAGTTCTGCATGGCAGGCAAAACCTGCAAGATCAAAATAAAGGGCCGATTCGTCAATCTCTAAATATCTTCTGGGAGGGCTATATTACACCTCTAAATGATAATTCGTAATATTGGGATGATTTATTTGGTGAGCGCTGTTTTTGTGTGTATCACACCTCAAGAGCCCTCTGCGAGCTTGGTCGTCGCTGTAGAAAGCGCCAGCGCGATGATGTTTTGGGTAGAACATTCCATTCGATTGTATTCGGTACATGCTGTGCGTTGATAAACTGTCATTTCTCAAAGAAAAATATATATGATATATGAAAATAACTTTTTAAGTCTGTAAGTAATTTTCCATGAGTAATGTTTGTATGTGTACTGGACCAGTGTGCCTTATGGAAACTGGAAATTGGTTTTTAAAATACTAAAATCAACTCTCACATTATCGTGTTTTACGTTTTTCTCTAAGCTCAGATTGTGTAGAATGTAATTCTTAAGACAATGTCATTGAAAGGTCATCATTGAATCAAATGACAGATAAACCAAACAAGCATTGGGAAGACGGTTTTTTGAGGATATACAACCTAAAAGGAAAGCTAAGATTATATCCATTGAGTTTTCACTTCCAGAAGCTGAGCTCTGTGGGCAGAGTTGTAGCGTGTGTCGGCCCATGCACACTTCTCCTCTCCTTACAAAGCGCCCTCGTGGCTCAGCGTCAATCTCAGGATTGGTTTGAATTTTTGATCACCTCTTCAGCTCCCCGCTCCCCCCAGCCTGTACTCCCCGCGGCCAGCACACACTCACTGACGGGTAATTCCTAAAGGGCTAATGCAAATCCTCGTTTCTGGGTAATTACAACTCGGTATTTCAACTTTTTTTTCCTATTAACTAATATAATCAGTTGTTACATTTCCGGCACCAAAAAAAAAAAAATTGTTGGCCTGTGTAATCAATCTGTCCCAGTCGTTCATAAAACAATATCATTAAAAAAAAACATTAGGGCTAATACAAACCACATTGAAAAGTAGCTGTTACTATTTCTCCTTTCTGCTATGGGTCCCTTCTGAATGGTCCGTAGTCTAGTAGTATTGAGCACTTCGAAATTTTAATTGAAAGGTAGTGGGTTTGATTTCATTAAAAATAAATCTTATAGTTTTAAAATTTGATCCCCACTTCTACTGAAGTGGTTGGTGCGAGCCAGCCCCCCTCACCCCTAAAAAGAAATAGGTTCCGAAGCACGATGTATGGAAGTGAGGCGTGGACAGTTAATGAATGTGAGCTGAGTGAAGTATGTACGGTTGAAATGGCTTACCTGAGAGCAATGGCTGGAAAGACACTGAATGATAGAGTACGGAATGATTGGTTGATGAACGAGTGTGTTATAAAAGAGAATATGAGAATGAAAGTACAAAAAAGTACGATGAGATGGTTTGGACATCTCGAAAGAATGGATGATGAACGACTAACGAAGAAAGTGTACAAAGGAAATGTCAGAGGAAAGCGCGGAAGGGGAAGGCCGAGTAAAGAATGGTTAGACCAAATAGGTGAGATTGCGAAAGAATGGAATCTGCAGAGTGAGAATAAGAGAAGAGTATGTATGAAAAAGGTGATGAATATTGAGGAAATGAAAGTGGTTTGTAAGGACAGAAAAAAGTGGAGGCGCATCTGCGGAGGTACCGGCCACCCCTAGTAGAACGGCGGCAGGATACAGTACAGTACAGCACCACATGGGACCCTTCCAGGATAACGCAGGGAAGAAGTTACACAATATATGTAGCTTAGTTGCGTTGCGTTGCTCATCACAACTTGATTGAAACATTTCATCAGTCTTTTCTGAAGGCCGCGGCCGGTCACTAAAAGATTCATATATCCTTCGAGCAACTGCAATTGCTTCATTTTTGCTTCAAATAAAATTGCAGAATTGTCGCTTTCGACGGTTAATCTCGCAGAAAAGTCTTGAGGTGTCCCATCTTTTTTTTGTCCACTTCTATCGAAGATCTTCGATCATCATGGCTATTTTGACTTTAGATGCTGCTTAGATCTTGAGGTTTACTTCACAGAAAAAATCATCCAAGTAATAATTTTTCTTATGCATTAAAGCATAGGCAAGACTTTACTAGGATTGCTAGAACACTCACCCACTCTTATACTCATCTCAGCTGCTATACTCACATATAATACCTGACCGGTCCGTAGTTCAGTGGTAACACTTCGGACTCTAAATGGAAGGTTGTGGGCTCGAATCCCGGCGGAGCACAAAAACTATACCATTTATATTTTCTAATTTGCTCTTCGCTGGGTTCAACAATTCATAAACCTTTACCAATGACCGGACACCAAAGGTCCATCCAGCCTTACAGCAACTGGGTCTTGCTTGAGAATTGGCGCTTTGTAGCGACGACGACCAAGCTCGTAAAAAGGTCGATAGCTCAATTGGTAGAATGCATGCATTACATGCCGAGAGCAAGGGTTCGATCTTAAGGTTTACTCAGCCTTCACAATAAATGAGAACCAGCCCCCCCGGGAGCTGGAAAACCCCCACTTCAACTAAAAGTGGTTGGTGTGAGGCCAGCCCCCTTACCCGTAAAAATAAATAGGTCCCGAATCGCCACATGCGACCCCTTCGGGGATAACGCAGGCAAGAAGTTACACCATATGTGTAGCTTTGTTGCGTAGTTGCGTTTAATAACTACTTGCATTTCAACTTCTAATGGCTGTTAACTAGTAAGTAATCTGTTGTAGTCGCTCATAAAACAAGACCTTTCTAAAAACATTCAAATCAGCTTAAATTCAAAATCTTACGAAAAAGTAATTAATGTTGCATAAAGAAGAATGAAAAGCAATGTCATTCAATCAATACTGTTCGAGTGCAAACAGATTTTTTTTCGATTTTTTTAAACTTGCCTAATCTTGTTGACCTTCAAACGAACTTGGTCCAAGGTCACCCACATAAAGTCTTTGTTTGCACTCATTAGAATAAAAAGGAATATTGAAGCTCTGTCTGCAAGTAGATCGTTAAGTATGTAAATAAGTGGACTAAGGAATATCACCCGTATTCATGAACAAATACTATGAGATCTCTGGTTGTTACAAAACTTGGTTTTATAGCTTTCGGGGGTTCTACTTTGGTATTTTTTACTTGTATGCGTTACTATGAGAATAACCACTGATACTGTAAAATATACACACTTGTGCAAATTTAATTAAGTTTAATTAGCCTGTATGAAAAAGATTATGACTCTGGAGGAAATGAAAGAAGTATGTAAGGGCAGAAAGAAATGGCGGTTGATCTGTAATGTTGGCGGCTAGGGTTCATTAAATTGGAATTTGTTTTCTGTTTTAGTTTTGATGTCCATAGATGATATTATTATTTATTGATTTAAAAAAATGAAATTTGTCGTGTATGTTCCTTGACTTATCGGTTGGTATGCGGCTGACCACCCATGCTGTAAAAATGGTTCACTTTGCCAATGTCACCCCTGTCTCTGGGAAGGACGGCAATAGTTGCAGGGTGTATGTCCATTTGAGATTTGGTTTTTATGTTGTAGGTTCACATGCGGCATGTGCAAGCGCGAACTTGTACGTGTCTGGTTGTGAAAATGCATGTAATGTGAATCTCCAATGTAACATATCTTTGCAACTTACATTAGATTAGATTAGAATAAAATAAAAATACAATTTGTTAGAATTCACTTATGGATTAATTGTATGACAACCAGTTTCATTTTACACCTGAAGATGGGAGGCACTGCTTCTCCTGAAACTGGTTGTGCTTAAAATAAATCCATAAGTGAGTTCTAACAAATTGTACTTTAATTATAAATTGATTTAGTAAAGTTGAATGCAACTCGAGTAACCGTGAACTGACAAAAACTTGTTCATGTTTTTACTTGGTGAGTGAGAGGGGTTTTCGGTTAGAAATTTGTACGCTACATGTTGTGCGTATATTGCTGCCTTCCTCATTTGTATTATTTTATTCACTCAACTAATTATCTTTAGTTTTAATTAAAAATAACTTCTTTAATACAACTAAAAAAGTTTTAATTCCCCATTTTTGAGTTAAATTTCCTAAGCGCTATCGGATTATGACCGTCTATCTTCAGAGGCTAACAGTACCCTAAGTACGAGTTGTAAAACATAAGTAAAGTAAAGTTTACGGAAAGTATGAAAGAGTGATTTTCCCCAAAATCTGCCGTTTATGTTTCTTACACTTTATGGTCTTAGCAAAAGAGTTACAGTGATGAAGAAAATCAAGTTCAAACAAAAAAAAACGGCAGATTTTGGGAGAAATCACTCTTTTATCTATAATCTAAGCTGCAAGGATATGTTAACATTTAAGGCTCATATGAAATGCATGCCTACAGACAGGCACATGTAGGTTCGCGCCTACACATTCTGCATGTGTGCATACAAATAAAGAAAACCTCACATGGACATAAACCTTGCAACTCCTGCCGCCGTTCCCTGAACCGTGGTGGCATTGGCAAAAGTGAATCGATTTTTACAGCACGGGTGGTCAGCCTCGTACCAACCTATCAGTCAAGGAGCACAAAATACTTTCCGTAAACTTTACTTTACTCAAGTTTTGCATCTCGTACTAAGGATACTGAGGTTAATACAAAAGGATCAAAATTCATGGTAGGAAAGAGAAAGTGGGTGAGGTTTTTCGGGCAGGTACTGTTAGTAGGGGAGAAGGGCTAGGTATTTGCTTATTAATAATATCGCACGTTTAATAATAAAGAGCAATAACTCAAAAAACATGAATGTTGGGAAATCACGTTTGAAGTTCAGACACCCAGTACAACTTGTATGGGATGAAAAAGGCGGCCGATGTTTTATCTCGGTCATATTCGTCCAAATTGAAAGGCTGTCGCATTCTACCTATTTTCTCGCATTGTTCTTGCGTTTTATTACAAAATCTCGATTTTCTCAATTTTCGAGTTATTTCTCTTTATTATTAAGCGTGCGATATTATCTAATCTAATCTAATCTAAGCTGCAAAGATATATATCATTTAAGTTTTATATTAAATGCATTCCCACAAGCAGATATGTATAATTTCGCGCTAACACATGCCGCATGTGGACCTACAATATAAAAACCCAATCTCAAATGAACATAAGCCTTGCAACTCTTGCCGTCCTTCCCTGAAACAGAGGTGACATTGGCAAAGTGAACCAATTTTTACATTATGGGTGGTCAGCCGCATAACAACCTATAAGTCAAGGAACTTATTATCTACATTGAATTCCTTTTTATAAAAAAAACACAGTTTCAATTCACTTTCTATTTTTTTATTTTATATGTTTTAACGTTTTCGCCTCAAAATCTATATTTTTTTGGATTTCATTGTTTTCAAGAATAAATTTTCACTCTGTTAATGCACAAACCTTAGAAAAAATCCTTTTTTTAGTATTCTTTTTCACCTTGTCACTAATTTAATGCCAAAAATCCATCGCATAGCATTTGAAGTTCTCACAGCGTCGTTAATGAGTACGACGTAAGTATTTGTTGCAACGGCACAGTAGCAGGAGCAGGTTCTGAAAACAAATTTCATTCCGTAACGAAGCTGACATGGCCTCGGCGCGATACTGGAACACAAGCTTTTTCTTGCAATTGTTTGCCCAAGACCTTAACACATGAAAAATTTTCAATTGAAAAAAATGACAATATATCTCTTTCATAAAAGTTAGGCTGAAATGCAGACTTGTATTTACAAATGTTTTCAATGGTTTGTGTATAAACACTGTGAAATTATAATAATTATAATACAATAAGCATTTGTATAGCGCCTTTTTGTGACTGAGTCACTGCAAGGGCGCTTTGTAAGAGTCTTTGAAAATATAGGTCTTCAGCTCCCTGAGGGTCGCAGAAAGAGAATTCCAGGCTGTCGGAGCAGCAACGCTAAAAGCTCGGTCACCAAACACCGTCCTCGTGGCTCTGCGTGGCAGCTGGAGCAGGCTTTTATTAGAGTCCATGGATTTGAGTGTCTGTCTGCGGGTAGTGACTTCCATTTTGGTGACCAGTTCAGACAGCTAGGGAGGTGCTGCTCCATTTAGTATCCTGCAGGTGAAAATCATTATTTAAGAAACACACATATTCCTTAACTTATACCTACATCTAGATTAGATAAGATAGGTTGGTATGCGGCTGACCACGCATGCTGTAGAAAATTGTTCACTTTACCAAAGTCGTCCCTGTTTCAGGGAAGGTCGGCAAGAGTTGTAGGGTGTATATTCATTTGAGATTTGGGTTTTTATGTTGTAGGTTCAAATGCGACATGTGCAAGCGCGAATTTATACGTGTCTGTTTGTAAGAATGCATATAATGTGAATCCTTTATGTGACATGGCTTTGCAACTTATATTAGATTAGATTAGATGCAGTTTTACTATGAAAAAGAAAACTTTCAGGATCGTAGCACACTCTCCGTCTACGCCAACTTCTCAGCTTGAGGTAAAAATTCCTCGACCAGTTTTCAGATTTTTATATTAAATTTTCCAACAAAATTAACTTTCAGTTTATTTCATTAAACATTTCTTAGTTTTCTCTCAACTTCCAACATTTCTAATGAAGTTTGTTTCTGCAAATAAAAAAAATAAGACAATTTATTTATTTTAATTAATTTTACTTAAAACAAGTCGAAACTTTGCCTTACAAAACCCTCATCTTTATGTTTCTATCCACTTTAAAGATTAAAAAGCATGAAAACACATGTTTTTATTATATTTCTATTTTAATATCAGTTGTTATGTAGCTGTTATGTCATTAACATTCTGACCTTTGGCTTTAATTCGATTTTTTAAATTGCTTTCAGTCGTAACTAATCTAATCTAATCTTAGTTGCTGCACAATACATGTAACATTAGAGATTCACTTTATATGCATTTTCACAAACAGACACGTATAATCTCGCGCCTAAACATGCCGCATGTGGTCATACAATATAAAAACTCGAATCTCAAATGAACATACACCCTGCAACTCCTGATGTCCTTCCCTGAAACAGGGGTGACATTGGCAAAGTGAACCATTTTCTACAGCATGGGTGGTCAGTCGCATACCAACCTATAAGTCAAGGAACATACACATCAAATTACATTTTAATATCTACAAATTATAGCATGTGTGGGCATCAAAAACTAACAAAAAACAAATTATAATTAAAAAAAACCCTAGCCGCCAACATCACAGATCAACCGCCATTTCTTTCTTTCCTTACACACTTCTTTTTTTTCACTTATTTTATAACCTTCTTTATACAGGCTCTCCTTTTATTACGACTCTGGATATTCCATTCATTCGCAATTTCGGAAATTTGGTCCATCCATACCTTTCTCGGTCTTTCTCTACCACGACATCCATCTTTTCTTGTAACATATACTTTCTTCGTCAGTCTTTCATCATTTATTCTCTCCATATGCCCCAACCATCTTAACAAACTTCGTTACATTGATTTCTATTCAAGATCGACTCATATGTTATCCGAAAAGTTGATTTATTAAATACTAATACACGCATATGACAAAAGAGAGCCGTTGTTGTGTGTGTCACACCTGCAGGATCATTACGATTCACGAATATGATATTTTAAAAAGCTGAGACAATGTTTTTGAAAACGATTTTCTCTACGTTTCGTCAGAGTCATATCCGACGTCTTCAGGAGGCGTGTGATATAATAGCGTCCTTCTGTACAAGTGTAGCTATTGCGACATCTATAAATGCATCACTGAAGGTCAATAAATGTACGTACAACCTTCAACCTCGAGCAAAAAACAACAATTCATCAGTTCGTGATTCTTCTTCGTAGAAGACACACGCCTCCTGAAGACGTCGGATATGACTCTAACAAAACGTAGAGAAAATCGTTCTTCTCTTTCCACGGTCAGTAACATCTTTTTTTTTCATTCCAAAAAATATCTAACGACCGTAATTATAATTCAGAATAACGTTGCTTCGAATCACGCCTGGCCCATTGACCGTAACTTCGAGCCTAGTTCAACAGATACCATTGCATGCACACAAGCTTCTGTTTTTGTATGAAGACAACTGGTCAGTCAAAATAGGTTGGTGAATTGCATTCTTCTTCACAAATCGTATTTTTTTTAAATATATATGTATGTATTCGCATTTGCTAAGTATTGTCTGGTTTTTATACAAGAACTTAACAAGATGTTTAACTATTTTTTCTTCGACTAACACGTTGTTTCCCTCCGAATGCTACCCCGATTTCAGGAAAGGATGGCAAAATTTGCAGAGCCACTTAATATTTATTTATTTTAATCGATAATTTTTCGTACTTGCTGCGTGTTGATCAACTTAATTAAGCAACTATGGTTAAGCAACATTGGGCGTGGTCAGTGCTTGGATGGGTAACCGCTCAGGTACACCGCGTGTCGTTGGCATCTTGGACCGGTCCGTAGTCCGTAGTGGCAACACTTCGGACTCGTAAATGGAAGGTTGTGGATTCGGATCCCGGCGGAGCACAAAAATATACCATTTATATTTCGAATGTGCTCTTCGCTGGGTTGAAAAATTCATTAACCTTTACCAATGACCGGTCGCCAAAGGTCCATCCAGCCTTACAGCAACTGGGTCTTGCTTTAGTATTGGCGCTTTGTAGCGACGACCAAGCTCGTACACCTCTGTGGCACTACAACAAGTGTCATAGACTCCTAGAGTCTTTAGAATCTAGAGAGTCTCCCGCACAGGATTTCTTAAAAAAAAAAAAACTGCCGTAGCTCAAAAAGGGTTTCTACAATAATGTAAGAGCTAAGCGGCCTTTTTGGTTTTAAATTGTATGGCTGCGAGAAACTTCAAACCCATTTTTCTCAATTTGACACGTTTCTACTTTTTAGCGCCTTATATCTGGTTAAAGTTTATTTTGGCAACTTAGATTATAGATGATAGTAGACCACTATGATGGAAGTTCACCATACACTGTACACTGTAAGCCTTCCTCGGCATTCTTGCCTTACTTTGTAGGCACAGCCTTAGAGGGAGCCGAGCGGGCTTCAGTCAGACGGGCAGACCTCTATTTTATGAACTTGTAAAAATAAAATCGTCGCTATGTGAATTTTCCGGGATAACAAACGGAAATACCTCAATATTTACATGCTTCATACATCGACCAGCGTAAGCTTTGTAATTGCAATTGCTGCCATCGATCTGTATAAAAGATAAAGGTGGTGAATGTTTTTCAATAGTAATGCACGTGCCATGTATCTGAATACGTCTTCTACAATGAAAAAGAGACATGAAATTACAGCGTCAAACGTCAAATAAGTATAATCTGTAAAGTAATAACAATAATCTGTAAAGTAATAACAATAATCTGTAAAGTAATAACAATAATCTGTAAAGATTCACATTTCCTGTACGCTCACAAGCAAACAGGAAGTGAGAATCTGCCTAATTTATAATCTATTATATTTTCGCAATCTTCGTGAGTCTGATGTCATTTTAAAATACTTTTTTGTGTCATTCCAATTTTTAAGTGAAACCGTGGAGCCACTCGGAACATCCTAAATAAACGTTGTTAGAATGAACAAAGACAAGGCAATGCAAGTTCGTATACAAAAAATCTATGAAATAGAGGGCGCATTGAGATGGATCAGATCCAGGAACATTTTTTGAAGAAGTCGTATCTTCTAAATGAGTAATGAAAGACTCGTAGACATCTTCAACACTCAGCTGGAAGAATCTCATTTGGGGTCTTCAGCTGGGCGTTCGCGATATCCCGTTATAAGGTAAAAAGATAGCTGGACATCCTCATCTCCGAATCCATGGGGCGATATGAAGTTTTTCTGTGAATCACATGTCGAAAGGTCTAAATGAAGAAAAGAGGAAATGTTTTGGCTTACGAATGACGACTCAGAAGGTGTTAACGGATTTTTCCACAATGTCGCAGAGTAAAATCCCTGCAATTTGTATCTAGCAACATCTCCCATAGACTATCCTCGCACAGTACACGGAACAGGTTTAACGCTGATTTTTAGCGATCTGCTTTGATTGATTCCGTACTCGAACTCTTGTTTTACAGCACTCCTAGCTGCTGTACAGGTACAACTACAAGCTTTACATCAAACATTTGCATGGAAAAGTTGCAACCTTTCATTGTAACCATTTCTTGACGCTTTTCAGCTGATGAAATATATTTCAAGAAGAAAAAACTCTTAACTGGTCCTTAGTTTAATAGTCAAAACTTTAGACTGGTAATTTCAAAGAAAGTACTTCGACTTTAATTTATAAAAGCCCATTTGTCTTATTCTCTGGCCTTTAAACTGATAAATTAAAGACCATTCACAAAAAGTGGTGGATCCGGTTCGCAAGGACCATAAAATGGAGTGTGTTGATAAAATAGAATTGCATTTTGAATTTCTTGTCTTCCATAGTGGGTTCAACGACTATAATTCCCTTACTTACTTCTCAAGGGTACGGTTCTTTGGTCTCAGCAGCCAAACACCAGAAAGCCCCGCACTGTTTTTAGAGACATTCAAGGCGGCCGCTCCAATGACTTGGAATGCTATTCCCGCCTCACTGAGGGAGCTGAATTTGGAAAGACTGTTCCAAAGACGTCTCAAGATTCACCTCTTCGTTCAATCATACGGACAACCACCTTTGCAATGACACACTGTCATAAAAGGCGCTCAGTGTCTCAAAACAAAGCAACGCCACATACACCACAGCACTGCGCAGCTAACGGCCCTGCAACCGGACATGGACAACTGCCACATCACCAACACCTCTGCGGCACTATAACAAGTGTCATAGACCCTTAGAGTCTCTCGAATCTAGGGAGTCTCCCGCATAGGCTTTCTTAAAAAAATATATATATATAAATTTTGAACTTCATCATCATCAAACACAAAGAAACTCCGGAGATTTTGAGTTATTCTGGTCCCCGGGAGGCGCACTCAAGATAACGATGGTTTCCTTTATTGTTGTGCGGTGTTTGCGATGGTAAAGGGATTGAGCAATATAGAGCGACCTTCTGGATGCGATCTGGTGAGCTAGCGAAGGCTCGGACAACTGTCGACCTTCGGCGGTGGAGTACAAAGCCACTCTATGACAAAGCCCAACTGACGAAGAAGAACTTGCAGCACGCACTCGGTAGTGTGGCAATGCAACGAGCAGTACCCTTAGCACGAGTTGCAAACCTTGAGAAAAGTAAAGTTTACGGAAAATCTTACACTTTATGGTCTTAGCAAAAGAGTTACAGTGATGAAGAAAATCAATTTCAAACAAATAAAAACGGCAGATTTTGGGGAAAACTACTCTTTAATAATTGCCGTAAACTTTACATTACTCAAGTTTTGCATCTCGTACTAAGGGTACAGTACAATTGTCCCCAAAATTTACAGTACGATTAATTGGTGCAACCATTCCATCCAGCATTGTAGCAAATCTTGTTTGAGATGACCGTATAATCTGTAAACAATTAAATAATTCATAAAATTAATTTATAATAATTTATAAAAAAAGTGCAAAACAACAATGAAAATGAGCAAAGAATTTGAATTAAAAATCTTAACCGCTAACAATGCAGATCAACTGTAATTCAACTGTCATTGAAGACTTCTTTCATTACTTCCACATAATATACTCGTAATCTTCTCTCGCCTTCTAACTTTGTGTGTCTTTCCTTATAAATGCAAACTGAAATTGCATTTGAATATTTTAAAGAATTTCCGCGAGATGAAAGGTATTATGTGCTGACTGCAGGCTATTATACAGTGCATATATAACGTAGAGCATGTCTCACTTGAAGTATAAATGTAAGTCATAGATTTAACCCAAATAACAAGTTTAGAAATCGCAATAAATTTAGCACAGCGTTAGAACATTTTTCTATAAAACTACGATTGACTGCGACTTTGGCTACATCTAGATAAATAACAGTAAAGGCACAGTTAGTTTACAAATAATGTAAAATAAGTAAATTTATAGACAAGGTGATGGACGTGAATGAATTGAAAGAGGTTTTAGAAAACAGGCAACATCATTAAAGGAAAAATTGTAGGAAGACAAACAAGAACTTCATAATTTTATTGATTTTAGAGGCATTAACTTTGTGATCGTTCATCATTAAGGATAAAAGAAAAACAGCTTTGTTTTCGATTACGTGATATATTTATTTTTATACCACAACCGGTTTCGCAAACATCCGTTTGCATCGTCGAGTGGATCATTATTGATCCATTTGTTGTGGTATAAAAATAAATATACTCACGTAATCGAAAACAAAGCTGTTTTTATTTTATCCTTAAGAACTTCATACTTCAAGGATTTGAAGCAGCTCATGGATGTCTCCTCCTGTTTGCAATTCAATAGTATGGTGACCAGCAAAGACAAGTGGCTGGCACAACAAGGCACTGCCTTGCAAATGGATAAAGACTAGCAGAGTCAAATAGCTAGCACAACAAGGCACTGCTTTACAAACAGATAAAAACCAGCCTAGAGAAATGGCTGGCACAACAAGGCATTGCCTTACAAATGGATAAGAACCAGCAAAGACATGTGACTGGGACAACAAGGCACTGCGTTGCAAATGGATAAAGACTAGCAGAGTCAAATAGCTAGCACAACAAGGCACTGCCTTACAAACAGATAAAAACCAGCCGAGAGAAATGGCTGGCACAACAAGGCACTGCCTTACAAATGGATAAGAACCAGCAAAGACATGTGACTGGGACAACAAGGCACTGCGTTGCAAATGGATAAAGACTAGCAGAGTCAAATAGCTAGCACAACAAGGCACTGCCTTACAAACAGATAAAAACCAGCCGAGAGAAATGGCTGGCACAACAAGGCACTGCCTTACAAATGGAAAAGGACCAGCAGAGATAAGGGACTGGCACAAGGCACTGCTTTAGAAATGGATAAGAATCAGCAGAGACAAATTCTGGCACATCAAGGCACTGCCTTACAAATGTATAAGAACCAGCAGAGACAAATGTCTGGCACATCAAGGCACTGCCTTACAAATGT
This sequence comes from Agapetus fuscipes, assembly GCA_951799405.1. Taxonomy (NCBI): domain Eukaryota; kingdom Metazoa; phylum Arthropoda; class Insecta; order Trichoptera; family Glossosomatidae; genus Agapetus; species Agapetus fuscipes. The sequence goes on from OX637350.1 coordinate 16,466,551, forward strand.
ATAAGAACCAGCAGAGACAAATGGCAGCACAGCATGGAGCTTCCTTGAGAAAATGATGATGGTTTGAGGAAAGAAAAAAGTGTCAGCTCTGCTGAGTCACTGGCCACCCTTAGCGGAACTGTGGTATACAGTAACACTTTCATTTCCACTTGTGTTTGAGTTGATTTTGTTAGTAGGGTTATAAATTTACTTATCCGGGGCACATAAAAATGGCCGGATCACTTCTTATTCAGGAAATTAACTATTGCGCTGCATTCATTAAGTTAGGGTCGCGTGATTAGCATAGTAATGAGCGTAATCAAGAGCCTCCATGTCGTGATTTGTGAGTAATGGGTTCCCTGAATAAGGCCGAGGGTTTGATGACGGGAGACGTTAGATTTAATGCGAGATCTCTTTAATAGTTCTGCTCGCCTGGTAGAATGGGAACTAATATACGAGGTCTATAGAAGCAAAGGCAGCCATCTAGGATTTGTTTCTAAAAGTGATGAACATACAGAAATGATGTGAACCTAATTTCCTAAGTTTCCATGTATTTATCTCATTCTCGATAACAATTCTAGATTTCCGCTTTTGTATAATTCATAATATGCGCTAGAATGTAATCTAAGTTGCGAGTATGTGTGAACATTTAAGATTCATATGAATTCCTTCATGTAGATAGAGTAGTATGTCATAACACACATCTTTGACGTACTATATACTCTTAGTTACAAAGACATACGGACATATGTATATTAAATGCATACCCACAAGCATACACGTGTAAGTTCGTGTTTACACATGCTGTACCTGATCGCACAAAAGAAAATTCAAGCCTCAAGTGAACACAAACTCTGCAACTTCAGATGCCTATCTCTAAACAGGGGAAGTCATGACAAAAGTGAACCAATTTTCATTGGTTACATACGAGCGACTTTAAGTTTTTCTCGAAAATAAATGTTACAGTCTATTTTACTGGGGTGGTAAGAAACCATTCATAAAATATAAGCATTTTCCTTTACAACTCGGCCGTATGACCAAGCTTGTAGACCTCTTAAGGTGTGAAAAAATCATTTGCCAAATAAATCATCATAATATACAAATAAAACTACAATTGTACAACAGTGCCTGCACGGAAAAAAAACACCCACTTTATTTTTCCTATCTTGAATTTTGATCCTTTTGTTGTTGTTTTACCTCAATTAACCTCTGAAGATGGACGGTTAAATCCGGTAGCGCTTGGGCTATGTAACTCAAAATAAATGTGAAAATAAAACTGTGTTGCATAAAAAATATAGTTTTAATTGATAAATACAATTATTGTTAAACAATCTACAAATAATGTAACTTTGGTGTCTTTGTTTTACATTTAATTACATTAAGAATTTTACGGTTTTTAAAACGTCATTTTTCAGTTTGTCAAGCTTTTAAACAGTTTTGCCGATACAAAGTGTGGTTGGGCTTTGGTTCGCGGAGTTGTTGTTTAAAAGGCAGTAAAGTTGGCGGTCCTTTAATCACCCATTTACGATCAATTTTTAGTGGCCCGGAAGTGACGTCAGAGGAACTGCAAAGCCATCTTCGTCTTTTTCATCTTTTTATTTCGTTTCCTTTAAACCGGAAATAAGTAAAAGAATAATGTCAGAGAAAAAAAAATTCGAGCGCATTGGTTGCCGTACATTGTTGATCAAGCAGAGAAACTTATGTACCTCAGTCGCGCTAAGAAAAAGGAGAAATACTGCCTTCTCTTTCACAATCATACAAGGAAAGATTGAGATGAGAAGGACACAAGATGACAAAGAGCAACATGGATGAGGAGTGACAGTTACAGAAATATTGTTACGTTTTTACTGGGTTCTCTTTTAATTAAACTGCAATTATTTATTTCAACAGAATTTATTTTACACAATTTGCTTCACAATTTACAACAATTGATTTCCAGCTCTGGCTTTTGAACTTCACGGCTGAATGTTTAATGGACACTCTGGCTGCTGCCTTTTTGCAGTCCTCTTATATAGGTGCAACAGAGATCTTTCTTTCATATCCCAGATCATTTTTCGATCTCTCGCTCACACCAGAACGTCATTCTAGGCACTACCACCATTATGGACTACTCCCGCACTATCGCACATGTATAGGTGCGCGTAGGTACTTTTATTTCGTAGTTGGGAACACTATCATCATCATACAAGCGCCAGACTGTTCTATGTATGCATGCACAGTCGCACGTACTCAAAGATCGTAACAATATATTTACTCAATCCGCCTCATAAGTCTTCAATGCTCAAGGCTTCCCGCACCACAATCCTCCAGGTCTTCCCTGCATGATTCCTATTTTCCCAAGACTTCTGCAACGGCCTTGACAGTGTCTTCTCACCGTATCCTGTGATGTCCAAAAGGTCTTGTACCCGAGAGGGCACCATCAAAGACATTTTTGATAACACTGAATTCCTTTTGATTTTATTATTGAAGTAATGTCTGTCTCTTGAAATATGCGCATCAGCTCTGATTTATTACGGATGCGTCATCTCTCACAACACACACTGTATATCTGTAATCTAAGTTGCAACGATGTATTAAAATTCAAAGCTCCTATCCAATGCACGCCCATAAACAAACACGTGTAAGTTCGTGCTTACAAATGCTGAATGTATACTTACAAATTAAAATCCAAACCTCAACTGAACATTAACCCTGCAACTTTTGAAACCTTCCCTGGAACAGGGGTGGCATTGGCAAAGTGAACCATTTTTTAACAGTATGGGTGGTCAGTCTCATACCAACCTATATTCCGAGATATATCCTGAACACAGTTCCGAGAATGTAGTAAATCATTTTGTGTTTGAAGATCTGGATAGATTTTTTTGTTTCTGTGTTAGACTCCGGGCTTCACGCCCGTACAGCGCCACTATCTTAATTTTATTTTGTGGAACGGGAAAGCCCCTGTTTTACAGAAGCGTGTAAAACAAAATTCACTTACTAAATTAGAGAGCGCAGTGGGTTGCGAGTACTTGAGACATGAATTGTTTATGACTTGTTCAACTAAAACACTCAAACAAAATGTAAACTACTGGTCGTCATTTCATCTCGTGAGCTACAAATCCTTTTTATTGTCCGGACATAAAATATTCTTCTGTATATCTGTGAAGGACACTAACATAACGTTTAGTGTCGCAAATAAATGTCCACTCCTGAAGCAAGAAGATCCATAAAACACACAATTTATTTCTTAATTCCATCTTTATTTTTATATATTTTGTTTATTAATTGAAAATACACGCTCGGGGAGGAAATTTTTCACTGATATTCATACGATACAATACAAAATTACAACAAAAAAACGATGAAAGACTAAAATTTATAATACTGAATAATAAAAAATAACATAATAAATTTTAATTAAATAAATTATCCTCATATATACATATATATAACACCTCTTAACAAAAATCCAATCCTACAACGATGATAACACACATTGTTATCATTATTACACCAGTCTGTAGTCTAATGGTAACGCTTCACACTCGTAAATGGAAGATTGTGTGTTCGAATCCCGGCGGAGCACAAAAAATATACCATTTATATTTTTAAACATGCTCTTCGACGGGTTGAAAAATTGAAATATCTTTACCAAAGACCGGACACCAGCTTTGCATCCAGCCTTATATCCAGGTCATCCAGCCTTATAACAACTGGGTCTTGATTGACAATTGGCGCTTTCTATAGCGACGACCAAGCTCGCACAGGTCTTTTGAAGTGTGATTTACTGAAAAACAGCGCTCACCAAATAATGTATTCTAATATTTTCATATAATTATATACTTATAGCTGCAGAATCAGTTACCTAAGTTGTAAAGATGTACACTTTTAGAAGTTAGGATTAAAATAAAATGTTTGCTCGCATGTCGACACGTTTAAATTTGCGTTTACACATGGTGCATGTGTCTTGAGAACATAAAAAAAACAAATCTCAAATAAGCATAAGCCCTGTTATTTTTCACAAAGTTCCCTATAACAGGGGTGACATTGGCAAAATGAGCCAATTCTTACAGTATGGATGGTCAGCTTCATACCCAAGCTCAAAGTCAAAGAATCATATGTATACATTTAGAGCTGCAGCTTCTTAATTAGAAATAGACTTCTGTCCTTCGAAGTGACGGTAAAAGAAGACGAAAAATATTACGGGAGTAGAATCCCAAAAATCGCAAACTTCAAAACGCAGCCACATTTTATACTTTTAAGGAAATATGTAAAAGTGTGCGGCGTGATTTTCGCAACCCTGTTAGTGCGCGCAGCAGGGCCGCATCTGGACGTAATCTTTACTGCCGCAACAAAAATAATTTGTGGGATAAGTGAGCATAAACACGGCGCCCTCCTTTCTGCGGAACAACATACAGCACTAACCATATAACATGTAATATCATATATAACATGCTGTAGTACCTCCATACATATTCTGCGCCACGGGGAGTTCAAGTTAGTTAAAACACCACAAAACAAAATGTTTCAAAATGCAATGGAGTTGTTTTTCTTGGCAATGGATCATGTTTATTAACAATCTTTAAAAAATATTGTTAAGATGCTTAAAGATTGACTGAATATTCTAAGAAGTTAAATTACTTCGAATTTAAAAGAACTCACCGAATGAAATTCACACCTACATATAAAAAAAAATTATGAGATAGTTTCCGTAACAATTTATATACATTTTTAGTACAAAACGATAATTTTTTCTTTTCAATTCTTTCACGCTTCTTGTTTCATGAAATCTGTATCTTTGGAAAAATGTTTTTTATTTTTCTTTGTCGATGAAATATCAAACCTTGAAAACAAACCACAACCTTGCGATATCAATTCGGAAGCTTCAATCCCTAGACCGTTTACGTCTAAAATCGTGTTGACTAGACTATTTTGCAAACTTACAAAATATTCTGGTGAACAGTACAGTTGGTAGAATGCTTGGTTCTACTGCATGGGCTTAATGTCCAAGTGTATCAGAAATGGTTGCCCGTTTTGGTGTTTATCCTAAGCCTATCGGCAAGATTTTCTCAGCCTTTGCAAGAAATGACAACCAGCGCCCTCGGGAGCTGGAAAATCCCCCACTTCAACTGAAGTGGTCGGTGTAAGGCCAGCCCCTTACCTGTAAAAATAAATAGGTCGGAACGCCACGTGTAACCCCTTCAGGGATAACGCGGCAAGAAATAACACTACATGTTTAGCTAGGTTGCGTTTTTTAAGCGTTCTTTTTGGGTGAAATCCTGCTCCGTCATCCAGCTCTGAAGCAGTCATAAAGCAAGTCAGGGCTGTCCACTTCGCTCGGACATATTCATTTTTATTTTTATTTTTATGAATCGAGTCGTAAAAACAAGTGACTGGCGTCATCCCGGAATATAAGTCAAATATTTAGTACAGCCCTTATTTCATATTTTGTTGCTTTGATCCCACACCGACAAGGGGTGTCAAAAAATATATTTCTAATTTTTATCTTAAAAAATAAACACATGAGAAGGTTGTATTTTTCTGTTTTTTTTTTTTTTGTTTTTTATTGAAAATATTTGGGTTCGAAGATATTTGCATCGGAAATATGTTCTATCTGTGTTAATTCATTCACGGTCGGAGTGTACAATGTGAGTATGATTTATTAAATTTTCAAATGCAATTCATTTTCCACGATTTTCATTTTTTTTTAAACTGTTTAAGCTGGCAGATGATTCTAGCTTTACACACACCTTTTGTGGACTTATTTATGCAAGAAAGTGCAGCGCAGTTCCCTGTTCAATTAATTTACATTTTTATTTTGTAATCTTGATTTTTTTAAAGTCATTTATATCACTATTCTCCTTGATTGGTTGATAACATTGACTGCTCCTAATAAAACATTAAAATGAAATAAACAAAGCGCTTGCCTTCTAGAATAGGATATATTATCCCGACCCCTTCCCCACCCACCCCCGCCGGATATCCTGCCCCTCCTCCGCTCACGGTTAGGAAAACTTATAGCGCCACAAGCGAAATAAAAAACCAAAAATCGCTTCTTGTTCCGGACTGCTTCCTTATAGACAGTCTAATTGGGGTTAAAAAATACTCTAATGATTTATACTCAGAATGGTAATTGATATTTAAGGGTATAATTTATCGATTTATATAAATCATAAAGACGTCGTATCTCAACGCACAGTAACGCACATGCCATGGAAGGTAATGGGAATGCACATAAAAAGAGATGTAAAAATTGTATTGTTATTATTTTAGTTGGGTTCTCTTACCTTACAACACCTTACAACTACTGGGTCTTGCTTGAGAATTGGCGCTTTCTACAGCGACGATCAAGCTCTCAGAGGGCTCTTGAGGTGTGATACACACAAAAAACAGCGCTCACCAAATAAATAATCCCAATATTATATTATTCGCTTAATTAAACTGCAATTTATTTTTCAAGATTTATTTAACACTATGTCGGCTTACAATGTACTGATTTCTAGCTCTTGCTTTCGAATTCACGGCTCAATGTTTTAATCGACTCTCCCCTGCACACAATTGCGGCTTACATTTATATCCGTTCATACGGACGTTTCTCTACTCTTCTCGATTTGTTGAGCATTGTTCCACCAGCGTGATTAGAATCACGTATGTCAATCAACAGTATCAAATCTACCACTAAAGATCGAACGTCATTTATTTAATTTCATCCAAAATCATAATTTTTTACACGCTTGGTATTATATCAGTTTTTCTTGACAAATCTAAAATGAAACAGTTAGAATTTGGAACAGGATGATGACGTCATAGATTAATCTAAAGTTTCTGTGGATGCAGAAGTGTTGAGGCTGGAGATGGCGTAATGCATCACGCGCAAGTTCGGCAATAAACCTAATTACTGCACGTGCTAAATGGCTTACACGAGCTCCTCAAGCAGATGCTCTGCCCCTTACACTAAGTACCAACAGACAAAACAACCAAACATGATTTAATCTAAGCTACTGCCGTGTATGTGAATGCTTGGCAATGAAACGCAACTACTAAGCTTGTAAAATTTCAAAATTCAACTGGCAGCGTTAAAACCAGCTTTTATTCAGAAAATATACTTTAAACAAAGGTAGTAAGATCTAGGCATATTAAAACTATCTGTGTATGTGCAGGGTTTGTAAAGGAATAGCATGACCGGTCCGTAGTCTAGTGGTAGCTTCTGACTCGTAAATGGAAGGTTGTGGGTTCGCATCCCCTCGGAGCACACAAAATATACCATTTATATTTTCAAATATGTTCTTCGCTGGGTTAAAAATTCATAAACCTTTACCAAAGACCGGTCATCAAATGGTCCATTCAGCCTTACAGCAACTAGGTCTTGCTTGAGAATGGGTGCTTTGCAGAGATGACTAATCTAATCTAATCTAATCTAAGTTGCAAAGATATGTTACATTGGAGATTCACATTACATGCATTCCCACAACCAGACACGTACAAGTTCGCGCTTGCACATGCCTCATGTGAACCTACAACATAAAGAAACAAATCTCAAATGGGCATACACCCTGCAACTCTTGCCGTCCTTCCCTGAAATAGGGGTGACATTGGCAAAGTGAAACATTTTTACAGCATGGGTGTCAGCCGCATACCAACCTATAAGTCAAGGGGTGACTAAGCTCGTAAAAAGTCCGGTCGATAGCTCAGTGCGTGAAATGCTTGCAATCTATGCCGAGAGCAAAGATTCGATCTCAACGTGTACTCAGCCTTCACAAAAAATGAAAACCAGCCCCCTTGAAAACTGAGAAACCCCCACTTTAACTGAAAAGTGATTGGTGTGAGGCCGGCCCCCTTTACCCGTAAAAATAAATAGGTTCCGAGTCACCACATACGACCCCATCGAGGATAACGCGTGCAAGAAGTTACACTATATGTGTAACTTAGTTGCGTTTGCGTGCGAGTAGTGTGTCGCGACCCCAACGCGCTGAAAGGAATTAGGAATGTTCCGACTCCATTCCATGATCATACAAGCAACCATTTCAAATCAAATCAAATAAATCAAATCAAATAATTTATTTTCAAATTTGTATGCATTACATAACTTTTTGACGTCACAATCATAAATATAAAACAAACATAGTCACATATCATAAACAAATAAATAACAAACAATCAATTAATCCAGTGAAACAGTCTGGGGCAATTTCTCCCAAGGCGCTTTATCTTCTAAATATTCGCTAAGGGTATAATATTCCCCTGAGCACAGCCTTCTCTTTATAACTGCCCCAAACCGCACCACCGGCAGGCTTTGAATGCAAAATGGAGCAAAAGGCGTGTATTGATGCATTCTTGTAGTCTGTGTTTTTATAACCCTGCCAGACAGCCGTAAAGTCGCTAGATTGTTGTGTCATGAGGCTGGACACTCTGTACTCCGAGTATCAAACTTAACGTATAACTGCAAACATGGAGTTTACCAAAAATTCCATGTAAGCTAAAACAGCGCCTCTAGTGCACGTTTTAGTTAGAACACGTTTTTTGTTGGAGTTATGATGAAGTTAAAACGTAAATCCTGTTTCTACATATTTTATTTTACAGCCCTGGCAGATTGTCATAAAGCATGCCTGAGATAAAACCTCGGTACATAACAATGCGTGAACTGTTCTTCTAGATATGCATGGAGGATGCAAGAGCACTCCCGGTGGCTGAATTAGTTTTGATACATTTTTTCTATTCACACGATTTAAGGGAGTGTACGTAAGGTTTTTTACTTGGGGTAAAGATATTTGTTGATCGTAGATTGTGTATATAAGAGAAGAAGTGAAAGAATATGAAACAAAAGTGATGGAACAGAATGAACACATTTTATGATGTCTGGAAGACTTGATAAGATATTATGTTAAACTTTTTCTCTATGTGTACGTCTAAAGTAAGAAATAGGAATATGCGTATTTTTGTATTTTTAATACTATAAGTAAGCATAGAAGAGACATTTCATCCCTATAGTTATTGTTTGGCTTATCTGCCGTTTGATTCAAAGGTGACCTTTCGATGAAATAGTCTTAAGAATCACATTCTACACAATCAGAGCGAAGATAAAAACGTAAACAAGATAATGTGAGAGTAATATTTTTTAGTGTAAATCTGTTAACACAGTGAAAGTCCATTTTTATAAATATTTAAAAATATAAATGGTACAACATTGTTTTAATTCACTTTATTCTTTTATTTTTGCTCGAATATTTTCGCCTAATGAGGCATCTTCAAGATGCCTCATTAGGCGAAAATATTCGAGCAAAAATAAAAGAATAAACCCCCTTATTCATAAAAAGGTTTTAATTTTTAAACCAGCATAAAGTCAGATTTCCCATACTAATAAACTCGTTTATCTCTGGTTTTGGGTTCAACCAATCTAATGAATAAGGCCGAAAGTGAATTAAAACAATGTTGTACCATTTATATTTTTAAATATTTATATAATGTGAGAGTTGTTTCTAATGTTTTTAAAATCAATCCCCAGTTTGTACGAGACACATTGGTCCAATACATATACAAACATTGCTCATGTGATATTAACTTTAATGGACATCAGACATACAACCACTGATTGGATTATTTATCAAATTAAAGTCATATTCATACGACCCCAGCGCCCTGACCTTAGTGTGTACATATATTGCTTATTGTTTAATGTAGATTGAAGTGTTTGAACGACGTAATTTTAGATTCCAGATGTATAGGTACGAGTACCTAGATGCCTAGATAGCATAAATATCACCACAGAGAGGTTATTTTTTTTGCAAAAACTGACATCCAAACAAACTAAAAACCAAATAAATAACCTCCATAGTCGGCAAGAGTTACAGGGTTTATGTTCATTTGAGATTGCGTTTTATTTTGTTAGTCCACATGCGACATGTGTAAGTACGAACTTATACGTGTTTGTTTGTAAGAATGCATGTAACGTGAATCTTAAATTTATATCTTTACGACTTAGACTATAGATTAATATAGAACTCAGATTCGACTAGAACGAGTAGAGGTGGCCGTTTAAACGAAAAGCAGTTTAAAATAGCTGCTTTTTATTTTAAGCAACTAAGCGCGCTTACAATTTAAACGAAAAGTCGTTTTAAAAAAAAAGCGTATAAAAAGTTGCTTCTGCTAATTTTATACGCTTTTTCAAACGCTTATGGCGTGTTATAAATGTTATAAATCTGCCGTTTTTGTTTCTTACACTTTATGGTCTTAGCAAAATAGTTACAGTAATGAAAAAAATCAAGCATGTTTATTATTTTTTTTCTTAATTATAAAGCTTAAACAAAATATATAACTTAAGAATTGCCACCACAAAAAAATATTTCAAAAAACGCGTTTTTTTTACATTTTTAGCTTTTTTTTCGTGTGTGCTGTATTTTGGATTTTTTTCTTTGCTTTTAACTTACAGAACTATACATTGTTTAGGTTTAATACTCAAAATTTTTTCAATAATGTCAATAGTTTTTGAGTAAATAAGGAAAAACTGAAACTACTAAATGAATTAAATTTTATATTTACAATAAACCCAAAAAACGAAAAAACGCTTTTTAAGCTGCTTTTTTTAAAAAGCGTAAGCGTTTTTTTTACTAAGCCGTTTTTTCCATCTCTAAGAACAAGTAATGACCATTTGTTGAAGAATATTTACACTATCGTGCTTTTTCTTTTTGGCACATCTAAATTGTGTGTGTACACATCCATTCGGATAATTAGTTAATTATACACATCATTAAAGAGCATCGTTTCTGTGTCACACCTCAAGAGCCCTCTTTATCACGAATGAGACACTTTATAGAGGTGCGCTTTCAGTGCTTTATTTTTCTAACCGATTCTGATAATGAAACCAAGCTGTTTCTAACAGGGCTGGAAGTCTCATCCCCACGGTAATTTTTTACTTTCCGAAAATCGGTAATATTTGTATGAAGACTAATCAGCTGTTCACTTGCGGCCATCTTGGATTGATAGGTCTTCATAAAAATATTACCGATATTCGGTAGGTACGAATTACCGTGGGGATGACACTTCCATCCCAGGCATAAGAGTTACTTGCATCGACCAAACAAATATCGTCCACGTTACCCACGCACTTGCAACTTAGATCAATGCGCGTATGATTGTGTTCAGAGTAAGGCGGTAGTTCAGAGTTTGGTCTTGCATATTAGCTCACGGCGCGTCCTCGCAAGCAGGAGGTATTGCTCTCCGGGAACATCGCTGTCTCTCTCTACGGCGTAGAGCCTAACTGATGTAGCTGCTCACACAAAGTGACGTCATAATAACCAAGAAATGAATATATTACAAATGCCACTAGGGGCGAGCGCAGACATCTCAAATGAGCAGGCATGGAACATTACAAAATACACAAATATTTTGTTTTTCGTCGATGAGGTCTGCTCATTTCAAAACGTCAAAAAAGCTGGGCTGCTCCTTGCGAAGGCACAGGTTGACTTATAATTTGTTATAGTTGGTATTAATTATTATTTTCAGCATTATTTCATAATTATTCACTCCTGCATCTAATCATACAGGGAAGAATTGAAGAAAGACGATTTCCAGGTGGAAGGAGAACACCTTGGTTGAAGAATCTGAGACAGTGGTTCGGCACAAACACAAGATGTATCTTTCGTGGCGCAGTATCCAAGGTGCAAATCACTATGATAATCGCCAATCTTTCCTCTGAAGAGGCACAAGAAGAAGAAGAATAATAGGATGCTACACAGACCCTAGTTACACAGACGTCTGGTGTTTACCCGCCGAAGAAAAACCAAATTTCAGATATCCATACAAAAGACATTAATACTTCATTTGAAAAAAGTTATACTATTTTAAACTAGTTTATTTAGTGACCGTTGTACTCAAGAGCCCTCTCTGAGCTCGATCATCAAATCAAATCATATCTAAGTTCCAAATATATGTAACATTAAAGATTCGCATTATTTGCATTTTCACAAGCAGACACGTATAAGTTCGCGCTTAAACATGCCGCATGCGGACCTACAATATAAAAACCCGAATCTCAAATGAGCATACACCCTGCAACTCCTGCCGACTTTCCCTGAAATAGGGGTGCATTGGCAAAGTAAAATCATTGCTATAAAAAAAAACACTTCTCTAGCAATCCCTAGTTACTGTAATGCCGAATGGAACTTTGTGACCAGTCTTTAGTAAAAGCAAATTATTTTTCAAACCAGAAAGAGCACTGTATTTACAAAATAAAACATATTTTTGGTAGGCAATGGAATTTCACTGTGTGAATCACCAAGCTTTGAAAACCATTAAAGTATTCTATATCCAATGTTGAACTCAAATTCTATGGGAAGAGTTATGCACATTTTTTTTTTTTTTTTGACATCAGCGTGCATTTCATTTTTGCACATCTGAATTGTTCGCTCCTGGTGCATCTCCTGAGTGCATGTAAAATAAATAACATATGAATACAACTCTATGCTACAACTCAACCGTAGCGTTTTAGCAAAATTTTATGAAAATCTAATCGCTCAACAGAGGCGCACTCTCAGTTTCCATATATTTTTTGGTGAAATGCAATTCTTTGAGTTTAAACGTTAAAATTTTATGCTTGCAGTAGTGGAGAGGAATAGACATCGTAATAATCATATGATGTACATCATATATGAACTCGATATTAAGGTAGCGCAGTTCAGCGAACGAGAAACCTTGAGAAACGACACACCAAATAATTCAAATGTTATTACTCGTCCTGCGACTTTCATGAGAGGAGATATGCAGGGAAAGCACATGTAGTACCTACCATACACACACATAACGGGTGCACGGCAATGTGATGAGATGGTTCGGGCATTTGGAAGGCGTAGACGATGAACGCTTGACAAAGAAAATCTACAGAAGAAATGGAAGAAGTAAGAAGGAAAGGACCGAGAAAAGAATGACTTGATTAAATTAGTGAAATTGTAATAGTAAAGAATATGCTTTGTGAATGTTGACGAAAGAAATATGCGAAAAAGGAACTAAGAGAAGTCGCTGGTAGGTAGAGCGGATAAGGTGTTGGCGCTTGAATTAGCGTTATTGAAACAAGCGCTAGCTCGAATCCTGTCGTGCACTATCGACAATCACCTGCAATTCTGTAACAATGACGATAAGTTTGACCCTGGTTCAACATATGTCATTGAGTAATTATTGATTAATTATGAATTGATGATGATTCCTTGACTTATAGGTTGGTATGAGGCTGACCACCCATACTGTAAAAATGGTTCACTTTGCCAATGTCACCCCTGTTTCACGGAAGGTCGGCAAGAGTTGCAGGGCTTATGTTCATTTGAGATTGGGTTTTTATATTGTAGGTTCACATGCGGCATGTGTGAGCGCGAAATTATGCGTGTCTGCTTGTGGGAATGCATTTAATATGAATCTCAAATGATACATATCTGTGCAACTTAGATTTTGATTTAGATTAGATGATAATACCTGTTTCTGGCCAGGTAAAATACGTCGGTGAAATGCATTTCTCTTTGCAAATCAAAAAAAAAGTATGTTATGATAGGAAATAGTGTTCATCAGACTCTGCATAGGCTCCGGCCACCCCTAGCGCAACGGTAGATGGAAACAGTCACATTTCTATACAAGGAAGAGGACTTCTCTATGTACAACAAATTCCTGCAGAAATAACATCGCATAATTCACTTTAATTACATCTCCAGGACATTGTAAAATTTCACAGTATTCGCAGTGTACACAAGATGAACCTTCTTTACAGCTCCGGCTAACAAAGTCATATAAAATGTTCTCAGCTGCGAGCTTATGTACAGAGCACGGGATTTTCTCTGGTAATTATCTCGCTAAGGGTGAAATTTGAATAATGAATGCAGGTAAAAGTTCCGTGCACAATAATAAACCTTGTTTTAATGTGCGTAAAGGCTATTTTCGTAAAATATTATCGTGTCGCTTGAATCGTTTTAACTTTTCACCTTCAATATGTAACAGACAATGATGAAAAGGTAAATTGTTTTAATCGATTTTTATTTAATAATCCAAAAATAACCTCTATTTTCCGTGTACATAAGAGCCTTTTTCGTGTATTTTTGTCGAGTCGCTTAAGTTCCCAGCATCCATATGGGAAGAAATAATTAGCAGTATGTTCATTGTTACTACTAACAGTAAAAAAGCTAATTGCTTCAAGCGTACGTTTAAAAATATTCCTTGGGGGTATGGTACATAAGGGTTAATTTATATGTTGACTTTTGCATCTGCGATCCCTTTATTCTCTTACATTAATTTTATAGTAAGGAAGAATATTTTAATGGCGTCTCGTAAACAAGTACATCCTGATCCTTAAGGAACCGGGGTTTCTTAATTTCTTTCAACCAGAGCTGAAAGTCTCATCACCACGGTAATTCTTATCTACCGAATATCGGTAATATTTGTATGAAGACCTGTAAATCCAAGATGGCCGCAAGTGAACAGCTGATTAGTCTTCATACAAATATTACCGATATTCGGTAGGTAGGAATTACCGTGGTGATGAGACTTCCAGCCCAGGAAGCAAGGAAAAGCAAGTGGTGGACTACTGCAATACTAATAATTACAAGAAAGAAAAAAGAAGACCGTTTGGTTTCAGAATGCCGATACAATGGCATATTGTTACTGACATTGATGTATGGAAGTGAAGATGGACCACTTGTAACAACGCAATGATTTGGTATATACGGTGAAAATTAAACACTTGAGGAATAGTATCTATAATAATCTATATAATCTAAGTTGCAAGGATATATTCATTTAAAGCTCTCAGATGTATGTCCACAAACAAACACGTGTAGTTCGCGCTTACAAATGCTGAATGTGTACTTACAAATAAAATCCAAACCTCAAATGAACATAAGCCCTACAACTTTTGCCGACCTTCCCTGACACAGGGGGGACATTGGCAAAGTGAACCATTTTTTACAGTATGGGTGGTCAGCCTCATACCAACCTATGAGTCAAGGAATACGAATAATAAATAACATTTAAGTATAAAAAAAAACAAAACCTTACAAAGAAATCTATACAAAAAAAGTAAAAAAAATCCTATGCAAAAAATGTAGCAAATTTATAAACCAACATTACAAATCAACATTGCAGATTAGCCGCCACTTCTTCCTGTTCATGCATACTTCTTTCATTTCATCCAGAGTCATAACCTTTTTCATACAAGTCCTCCTTGTATTATGACTCTGGATATCCCATTCATTCGCTATTTCAGAAATTTGATCCATCCATACTTTTCTTGGTCTTCCTCTACCACGAAATCCATCTATTCTAGCAAAATGTACTTTCTTCGTAAATCTTTCAATCTATATGACTATATCCATTTTCTAACTTGCTAAGATATATTGACATTTGAGACTCATATTAAATGCATGTTCACAATCTCTTGGGTTGTGCTAGGAGGAGACATCCATGAGCCGCTTCACGTCCTGGAAGTATAAAGTTCTTCAGTGACCTCGTTTTTATTTTCCCAAGATTTTTCCTTCAAAGCTGTTGCTAAAAAAGGTGCTATGTAAAATCGAGTGTCCTATTTGTTTGGTTTTCCTCTTCAAATGACTAATCTTTTAGGAATATAGATATTTTTCTGAATTTTCTTGAGCAGAAAAGCAATATCCATACCAATTATGCATGTGATAGATATGTAAAAACTGATTACCTTTATAATGGCTTTTGACTCTTTAACTTTCAACTCTTATTTCGTCTACTTCTAGCAACACTTTTCTTTCAATCTATTAGTGAAGATCAAATTAGTTGTAGATAAATCTTACACTTGCGGACAATACTTGCTGAAATTGTCGTGTTATGAAATGTCGTGTTATTTATTAGGAAGTATAATGTATCGGGAGAATCCATCTCGCACGCGAATATGACATCCAACCATTCCGCTCGGAGCGACAGTGACGTATGCGCGAGGAGCTTAAAAGCTTTCAATATAACGAAATATTTATCTTGTGCTTACAACGCCGGCGGGGAAACTCGTACGGGGACAACTCGTCCCAGACAATTCTACCACCGACAATTCATACACAAGACACACTTCAGATCAAGTTGAAATGTAAATCTCAGATGAATATGAAATGCATTAATGGAGTAATAATAATTTACGTTTCAATTCATACGTGAAAATATAAATTATGGAAATGGTAATTACAGGATAAAGTACGCTCATGATAGAAACAATACTTTTTTAAACTTTTTTTTTTCGATAGGCATGAAAACAATTTAAACAAAAACTGAAAGTTGAACAACGGCAAACAAACAACATAATATGCATGGAAAAAATATAGTTTTGTTACCTCAATTTCTTTAAAAAAACATGCAAATATGAGTGAATTGAGGTATTAAAGATAAAGATAGCAAAAATCCGCTTTTTGCCATCATTTTGTTTTTTATCCATATAAGTATTATTAAAGAGTCATTCCAAACAGACTCTTTCATTTTGACTGGTGTTACTGGTGTTTTCGGGATCTTGAGTGGCCTGTGTGAAGAGCACTCAACAGGCTGAGACCGGGTGTTGGCAGAGCTCGCTGTAACATGAGGGCCTGGGGAATCCTTAATCAAGATGACACCACGCTCTGTGAATGCGGAACCTAACAGTCAATGGATCATCTTCGGATCTGCCCGGCCTGCCCAACAAGCTGCTCACTGGCCGACCTAATGGAGAGTAATGGTGAAGCAGTGGATGTTGCCCGACACTGGGCAAGAGTAGTGTAGTGTCTTACACGACGAAGAAGAAGAAGACTGGTGTTAATATGGGCAAATTGTTACGTCGATAAATGATTATAATGTAGACAAGTATCACAGGTAATGGACAAAAGTCGTATGGACAAATTTCTGGTATTAAAAATGAACAGTGGACAAGTTGTCACGGGACATTTCAGCCCATCCACAGCACATGTGTACAGAGCATAGATTTGACAAATCTGAAAACACTGTCAACTTAGTGAGGGCATAAATATTGCAGGAGATAGATGAGGGTTGTGGGGGAGTGGGGAGGGGAGCGTGTAATTTGTTGAAAGTCTAGTGGTGACTGAGAGGGGATACCTCTCAACCCTTATTGGACCCTGGTAGCGCCTAAATACCATATTCTTCGCTTAGTGCCACTTTAAACCGATACATAGTAGAGTCGTTAACTCTTCGGACTTACAGCCTCAAGGTCGTGGGCTCGAATCCCAGCGGAGAAAACCAATCAATTGTTTTTTAGAACAACAAAAATCTGCATTAAAACATTCGTCTGCCTTTACCAAAGGCTGGTCATCAAACGTTCATCCAGCCTTTCAGGAATTGGGTTTTGTTTGAGAATGAGGGCATGAATTTTTAGTTCTTGAGAATTACCTAGAGCTTCATATATTTTGTTTTAATTCTCCTTCTCAGAAAGTTTTAACACATTTTATTTTCTTTATTTATGTAGTTATTAAGAAATTTGTTTTATTTTCACTTTTTTTTATTATTTATACTATATTATCACCTGATGATGACTACGAAGTAGTCGAAAACGTTTGTGTCCTTTATATAAATAATAAAAAAAGTGAAAATAAAACAAATTTCTTAATAACTAGATAAAGATGAATTTTCACAGTGTTAATGCAACAACCATCCAAAATATTTTATTTTCTGTTTCTTTGGCAACAGGTGTTGTTTTCTGCTCTGGTTGGCTGGCAGCTCAATTGTTAGAGTGTTCGCTGTCTAACCATAAAACGTGGGTGGGAGTATGAGAGCGTGAACGCGATTTAGTTTTGCAACTTAGATAATCAAGTATTAAGGCGTGACGTCGTGAGTAGTTGTTGATCATTAAATATTTAGTATTTAGTGAATAACAAGTCACGCTAGTGGCGCAGTTAGGACAGTGGTTGCTAATCGGTGGTTCGTGAGCCACTAGTGGTCCGAGAAAGCCATTTAAATGTTATAAATGGCATAAAAGAGTCCGAAATTTCCAAAACAATGCCTTCATTAAAAGTTTGGTATGAGGCTGGCCAGTGACCATCTATATATCAGGCGTGTAAAACTCGCATGATATTATAGGTCACATACTCTATTTTGTACCCAGCTTATATTATATTTACTAAACTAGTACTAAGCTTAAGGGCCGCAAAGAACCGAAGACCTTAAATTCCGATCAAATTAAAATCGTTGACGGGGAGGGGAATAAGGTAAAAACGCTCTCAATTTTAAAAATAACAGTCAAATGGGGGACGTGGTAGAAACCGTTAAATTGACGATACCATATTGACATTAAGTTTTTACACCCATGTGCGATGTATGGAATTTGGTTCTTATATCGTAAGTGTACATACAACACGTGTAAGCGCAAACTTGCATGTGTCTGCTTGTGGCTATGAATTTAACCTGAATCATAAAAGTTGATGTCTTTTTTTAACTTAGATTAAAGATAGATAGAGGTCAGCCTCGCACCAACCTATAAGTCCTCACAATCTATAGTCTATAATCTAAGTTGTAAAGATATATTAACATTTAAGATTCATATTAAATGCATGCCCACAAGTAGACACGTCTATGCTCGCACTTATAAATGCTGTATATGTACTTATAAATTACAATCCCTGATGATAAAAAATCCATCAATATGGTCCATGGTCGAAAGGAAATAATCTGCAAGTCCGCGGTCAGAAAAGATGCCTAACTTCTGAGCTAGCGGAGCAGTTGTGAGAGATGTCAGCCGCCTTCAAAGTGACTCGCTAATCAAAGTCAAGCCTTAAGTTTAAGATGCCGTGCGGCCATTTATTATTCATGGTGACGTCACACTCGCGGCCTTCTTCTTCTTCTTCCCTCTCCCCAACAACACCCCCTTAAAGGATACACCACAAGTGAGAACTTTCACTGAGGGGGGTAGGATGTGAGGGTAGGGAATAAGAGGAAGTAGTGAGTGAGGAAATGAAAGAAAGTAGTGAGTGAGTAAATGAAAGTAAGTAGTGAGTAAGTAAATAGTGATTTAAGTAAATAAGATTTAGTAGTGAGTAAGTAAATAAGAGTAAGTAAATACAAGTCAGTAGTGAGTAAGTAAATAAAAGTTAATAGTGATAAAGTAAATAAGAGTAAGTAGTGAGTAAGTAAATGAAAGTTAGTGAGTAAGTAAAGGAAATTAAATAGTGATTAAGTAAATTAGAGTAAGTAACGAGTAAGTAAATGCAAGTCAGTAGTGAGTAAGTAAATGAAAGTTAAAAGTGATAAAGTAAATAAGAGTAAGTAACGAGTAAGTAAATGCAAGTCAGTAGTGAGTAAGTAAATGAAAGTTAATAGTGATAAAGTAAATAAGAGTAAGTAGTGAGTAAGTAAATAAAAGTTAGTGAGTAAGTAAAGGAAATTAAATAGTGATTAAGTAAATTAGAGTTAGTAACGAGTAAGTAAATGCAAGTCAGTAGTGAGTAAGTAAATGAAAGTTAAAAGTGATAAAGTAAATAAGAGTAAGTAACGAGTAAGTAAATGCAAGTCAGTAGTGAGTAAGTAAATGAAAGTTAATAGTGATAAAGTAAATAAGAGTAAGTAACGAGTAAGTAAATGCAAGTCAGTAGTGAGTAAGTAAATGAAAGTTAATAGTGATAAATTAAATAAGAGTAAGTAGTGAGTAAGTAAATGAAAGTTAGTGAGTAAGTAAAGGAAATTAAATAGTGATTAAGTAAATTAGAGTAAGTAACGAGTAAGTAAATGCAAGTCAGTAGTGAGTAAGTAAATGAAAGTTAATAGTGATAAAGTAAATAAGAGTAAGTAACGAGTAAGTAAATGCAAGTCAGTAGTAAGTAAGTAAATGAAAGTTAATAGTGATAAAGTAAATAAGAGTAAGTAACGAGTAAGTAAATGCAAGTCAGTAGTGAGTAAGTAAATGAAAGTTAATAGTGATTAAGTAAATAAGAGTAAGTAACGAGTAAGTAAATGCAAGTCAGTAGTGAGTAAGTAAATGAAAGTTAATAGTGATAAAGTAAATAAGAGTAAGTAACGAGTAAGTAAATGCAAGTCAGTAGTGAGTAAGTAAATGAAAGTTAATAGTGATAAAGTAAATAAGAGTAAGTAGTGAGTAAGTAAATGAAAGTTAGTGAGTAAGTAAAGGAAATTAAATAGTGATTAAGTAAATTAGAGTAAGTAACGAGTAAGTAAATGCAAGTCAGTAGTGAGTAAGTAAATGAAAGTTAATAGTGATAAAGTAAATAAGAGTAAGTAACGAGTAAGTAAATGCAAGTCAGTAGTGAGTAAGTAAATGAAAGTTAATAGTGATAAAGTAAATAAGAGTAAGTAACGAGTAAGTAAATGCAAGTCAGTAGTGAGTAAGTAAATGAAAGTTAATAGTGATAAAGTAAATAAGGGTAAGTAACGAGTAAGTAAATGCAAGTCAGTAGTGAGTAAGTAAATGAAAGTTAATAGTGATAAAGTAAATAAGAGTAAGTAACGAGTAAGTAAATGCAAGTCAGTAGTGAGTAAGTAAATGAAAGTAAATAGTGATAAAGTAAATAAGAGTAAGTAAATCAATGGTACCCAACCTTTTTTATCTTCGGGCCACATACATACATTTGAAAAGCTACGCGGGCCGCAACACTATACTGGTATGACGAAAAAAATCATAAATCCCCCCACCCCCCATTTTTTTGGAAAACAATTTGAGATTTGGAAAATGATAAACTAAATCAGAATAATAATAGTACATATCACTTATCATCATCAGCATATGGTTCCTTAAAATTATAGTAGTGAAAAAAGTGAAACTCAAAAGTATATAAGAAATATAAAACCCCAGATTTTGTAAATCACGTCCCTGATAATAAATGTGTTTAGGGCCGCACAAAAAAGCTTGTCGGGCCGCAGGTTGAGTATGGTTAAAGTAGATGAAAGCAAGAAGTGAGTAAGTAAATGAAAGTCGGTAAAAAAGTATTTCCAATTTAGAGAAAGATATATACTACAAGCTATAGTTTAATGGCATTGTGAAAATTCATTGTTTATTTCACAAAAAACTCTCCGTAAAAATAACTTTTATTTTTCTGGTACCACGGTTTAATTTTCAATATTTTATTGTAAAAATTGCAGCGTTTTCGGTCCTCGAAACATCAGGTATTTAAAACTTGAAAAAACTCCTTGTAACTATTAAGATCTATCATATGTGGTTACCATCATTGAATGGAAGATGTACCTGAGCTTTCCCGGGTGGTGGCTCACACCGGAGAGTTGCTTTCCGGAGTCTGTAGCCGTGGTTTATTGAACCTGCTGGAAGTTTCAACCCCACTGTAATTCTTATCTACCGAAAATCGGTATTATTTGTATGAAGACTCATCAGCTGTTCGAATTGACAGTTCTTCATACAAACATTACCGATATTCGGTAGGTAAGAATTACAGTGGGGATGAGACTTCACGCCCGGGAGATTCCGGACCCTGGGCCCAAATCTGTGAAAGGCTTCTTCAGCGTGATGATGATGTGATGTGACCACAACATTTTCATCAACATCACATCATCATCATGCTGGAGAACTCCCTTACATATATAGGTGAAACTTCCAAAAGCTCAGGCTTCGTAACAACATGGCAACATATCCCAGAAAAGCAACTCTCCTGTTTCACTGGTTTGCTTTTATTGTAACGCAACGCAACCAAGCTGCACGTATTGTGTCATTTCTTGCCGCGTTGCGCCCGAAGGTGTGTTATGTGGCGAATGAAACCTATTAATTTTCACAAGTAAGAAGGCCTTAACCTTTTTATTCGAAGTGCAGGTTTTAAAGCCTCTGAGGTGACTAGTTCTTATGCCTCATGAAGGCTGCGTTAACCTTGAGAGTATTTTATCTTGGGGCTGAGATAAACACAGAAACAAGATATAATTTTAGACACCCTCGGTGGGAATTGAGCCCTAGCCCTGTATAGAGCTGGCCCAAGATATTTCTAGGTTTCATAGAGGATGAAGGAAGAGCTGGAAGCCTTCACCTCTTCCCCTCCCCCCCACCTCACCCTGCACGTTAAGGAGTTTTAATTGTAAGCCATAAACCAAGGTCCGTCCTCACGGGGGCAATCCATTAGCAGAGATGGCCTTAAGGCGCGCTCATGACACCCTCACCCACAAAGTAAAGGAGATTTTACGAGAAAAAGGATTCGTGCGAAATAGTTTCCAGAAAGCTTTGTATAATACGAGTACCTACTTCAGGCTGCTATTTCACCTCATGGAATGCAAAACTTTAAACAGGTTTGGAATAGTGACGAATGACAGTCTTGTGTATAAAAATCACAACAACAAAAAACAGAACAACTAATTGGCATTTATGCGGCTGACCATGGAGGTATATTCAATGGAGAGGCTATGAATGTGATTTAGTATCAATTGACATGATGTAACGTCTTAGACAACACACATTGTTAATAGTGCTATCTCGCTCACGACATGAAATGCTTTTGTTATTTTCTATGTAAGCAACGTGTCTCTACTCCGTCTTCAATCTATGTACATATTGTTAGGTTTAAAATGTAAAGATTTCTCCAGGATGTACCTACAGGATACTTACTCCGGCTAGCTATCATCAGCATCACTCTCAGGGCGTGGGGTTCCTTCCTTGTGTTGCTTACTTGTATTTTGGGAAGGTTTAATATTAAAAGATAAGTTTAACATGATGTGTGGATATATGGAGGTGTGTATGTGTGCTTGTATATTGATATTTTTATTTATGAAAGTGTCAATTGCTTTTTGAAGATTCAATGATTTTGTTATTGTTATTATTATTATTGATATTATTGTTATTAACGGAAAATGTAGAGACAATTTTTTCAATTATTTATTAATCTACTGATGTTATTGTAATTATCCGAAGAAATTTGTTGTTTTTTTCCTGAATAAAATAAAAATGAACAAATATAGGTTTATTTACTTTAGTAATATGGGGGGAAAAGGGGAAATAAGGGAATAGCCCGACCTGTACCTTGTCACTAAAACACTCCCTACTCTGTTGACTGGAGTTCCGAACTGAAGGCCTGGGGCAGCGCCCCAGGCTAGCGACGGCTCACGAGGCGGACGCCTTCACACGTTTGAGTCCCTGGGTGGGCGCTCCTATGAACGTCTCTGGTCCACTAGGCGGGTGCCTTGCTGGCAGGAAATCCAAGTAGATGGGAGGAGGGAGCTCCATGGTAATGCCCCCTCTTGCACCGCTTGGTGCTTGGTCGCCGACGTCTGAGTCGGTTTACATCTTGCCGGGAACTGATGAGCGACGGCCAGATTAGTTCGCACGGCGCAGTTCGGCCGCTTCCCTGACCGTTCGGCTCCGTCCGGCCCACAAACACACTGTACACTTTGAGATTGTTCTTTCTATGTTATTTTAAAATAACATAACAATATCACAATGGAAACCCATGAAATCACTATGGTAACGGTATTTTTATTAGTTTTGTTGAAAGTATGAAAATATCTGATAAATTCCGAATTCAAAAATTTTCCCACCTCATTGTGTAAGGGATGATTTTCACAAGTATAATATATTACCGCGAGCATAGAAGTTACATACTTCAAGAAGCAAGTACCTATATATTCGAACATCACTAGTTCTATAAATGGTTGTCACTTTCGCGAACAAAATATTTCGACAAACGAAAAGTAAATTTTATCAACGTAATCATATAGAATAGTGATTAAAGTGAAATATTATTCCATGTTCTATAACACATTAACTCTCTATTGTTGGCACGTTTAGAAAAACACAGTTTGGCATTTATATGGATTCCAATGCCACCCCGGGATCAAGGAAGGGGAAGGGCGAAAAGAGTTGGAAGGCTTATGTCCATGTGAGGTTTGTTTCTTCATTGTAAGTGCACATGCAGCAAGTGTAAGCGCGAACTTATTATTTTTCAGAAGAATTTTTGATGATTATTTTTGCTCCAATATTTGTTCCACACCATCATGAACCTATCTTTACCAAACTTTTCCCATAATTGGTCCATACGCTGTATTACAGTCCGACCAAAGCGTCATTGATTTGCATCGCTCTCGCCATGAGCACGTATTGTATTTCTTCCCTATGGAAGTAAACTCCGAGCCATATTGTTACAGCTCTACGCCGACAATATCTTGCGGCCATTTTGCTTTTTAACGACGTCATAAAAACAGCAAATGCCATTAGTGCATTATTGTAATTTATTGAAATATTAAAAGTGTTTAATGTTTCAATTTTCAACATAATAAAAAATACGGCGAGGAAACGCTCCTTGACTTATAGTTGGATCTGAGATTAACCACGGATAGAGTAAAAAAATGGCATTGTCCACCCTGTTTCAACGTTTCAAGAGAAGTCGTCTTAGGTTGCAGTGCATATCTAATCTAATTTAATGTAATCTAAGTTGCAAAGATTACATTAAGGATTCACATTATATGCACATTTTCACAAGCAGACACGTACCTATTAAGTTCACGCTTAAATATGCCGCATGTAGACTTACAATATAAAAACCAAAATCTCAAATGAACATACACCCTGCAATTCTTGCCGACCTTCCCTGAAACAGGGGTGAAATTGGCAAATTGAACCATTTATAAAAAAAAACGAGTGTAAAATCATATTCTTTAACTTTACATAAATATCTGTTGGATGAGCATTTAAAATTTTGACTTTTCGGCGTCATCCAAATATGTCATTACTCCCACCCCATCTGTGTGAGTCGTATTTACATCTGACATTCTTATAAAGTATAAAGATAATTCCAGAAGATTCATGATTCCCAATGCTTGGACTCAAAATAGCTATGATGATCGCCGATCTTCGTTAGAAGTGGCACAAGAAGAAGAAGAATGCTTGGAGTTATATCCTGATAGCTGTGACTGTAGCGGGGTGCTGTTGCCGCTGCAGGGCGTGGATTGAGCGCTGCGCCACGACGCAATTTGTCATGGCAGAGTATTCGACTTGATGCTGCTCCCAAACTGGGACAAGCAGAGACGAAACGAGGGATGGAAATCAATACAAAGTGCCCAAGGCTTAATAAAATTCGTTAAATGATCAGTTTATTTATTAATTTATTTGTTAAGACATCAACAGAACACTGGAAAGAATTTATACTAGACAACACATAGTACTGTAGTGTTTTTTGGGTTCGAAAAGTCTCTTAATTAAAACATACAGCTCTTCTTTCAGGATCTTTATTTGCACTTAATTAATTTTACAAATTTACATTTATTCTTAACACTTTTGGTTACACAAATTAATTTTCACAGTTAAGTATCGCTTACACTCTTCAAATCAAAGGCAACTCGCTCCCTCCGTTCTTGTTTATCGTATACCTACGCCAATCTTGTCAAATATGATTTTTTCATGCAGTTGTCTTATGAATCAAATTCTACACAATCTGAGCTAAAAAAAACCGTAAAACTCGATAATGTGAGAGTTCTTTTAAATATTTTTTAAATAAATTTCTTGTTTTCATAAGACACATTGGTCCAGTACACATGCAAACATTGCTCATGTAATTTTTTTTTCAATGGCGTATACGATAAACAAGAACTAAGGCAGCGAACTATCTCACTCGCTTAGTGCACTCAATTCTACGCCTTATATACTTCACAGACAGAACTTTCATGTGACTAATTTTGCCAGCACATTCGCGAACATTCTACCAAATTCAAGACTACAAAAGAATCATTTAATTTCTAGATTTCTTAGGCCTATAATTATTGCTACCTACGGCGTTCACCTATATTAATCTACTATTTACATTACAATACAAAAACAGTAAGATCTTAAATGCCCAATGTGCAATATACATTAAAAAAAACACACACACACTCTTAGAAACTCTGTATATTACGCATGTTTTCCTCTGAAACGTGAAAATAAACCCAGTGGGACCAATCTTCACTCCTTTTTTTTTAATATCCCGAAATATTCATTGACTTGTATTTTGGTATGAGGCTTACCATTCATACTGTAAAAAATGGTTCACCTTGGCAATGCCACTCCTGGTTCAGAGAGAGCCGGCAAAAGTAGCAGGGCTTCTGTTCATTCCAACAGGAGTGATCTGGTGATAAGATCCTTTGTATCAGGAGGGATAAGACTCAATGAGCCTCATCATCCAAGCCAAACATGCTTTGGCGACCGAGCCTTCTACAATGGTGCACCTGCAGTGTGGAATGGACTTCCTCTGGATGTCAAGACCGCAATCCCAGAGTCGACGTTCCGGAAAAAACTCAAGACCCACCTGTTCAGTGTACCATATCCCAATTAATCCTACAATTTATTTAACTATTTTCATGTTTATGTATTACTATACGAATATATTATTTACCTATAATGTAATATTATTATGTATGTGCATTTACATGTATACGAGTATGGACATACCCCATTATTTATGTTATTCCCTTCATATCTTCTAATTCCTCATATATTTTATACCAAGGGCCCTTGGGGTGTGCTACACACAAAAACGGCGCTTCAAATAAATTATCCAATTATATATATATATTAAGGCTTAGATTTTAATTTGTAAGTAAACATTCAACATTTGTAAGCGCGAACTACGCGTGTCTGTTTGTTGGCATGCATTTGATATTATGAGCTTTAAATGTTAATATATATTTGCAACTTAGATTATAGATATTAAAGATTATAGATAAAGTAAGCAAACATGTACGGACAGACAATTTGATTCGTTTGGCCCTGGGCTCCACATTTCTAGAACCATCCCTGTTGGATTTCTTCCCTCCGTTAAAAATGTGCATCTCTGTGTGCATTTGTGGGAACCACTCCGGGCGCCATCTCTCCAGGCCCGTCCCACTCACATGTGGGGGCTACATGCGACTGTAAAAGCCAACTCAACCAAAGCGTTCACCAACAATGTTCTACTAAAACTAAGACAGCACCCTAGTGAGCGTTTTATATCCATTCACTTTTTGGTAAAAGCTATATATAAATTTAAACTTAAAGTTTTATTCATGGCGGACTGTTTCTAATCTAATCTAAGATGCAAAGATATGTCACATTAAGGATTCACATCTTATCTAATTTAATCAGCTAATCTTACAATATAAAAACTCAAATCTCAAATTAACATACACCCTGCAACTCTTGCTGACCTTTCCTGAAATAGGGGGGACATTGGCAAAGTGAACCATTTTCTACAGCATAGATGGTCAGCCGCATACCAACCTTTAAGTCAAGAAGTATATACAACAAATTACATTTTTTAAATCAACATATAATATGTATGGACATCAAAACTAAAACATAATAAAAAATTTAATGAAAAAAAAATACCGTTGTAAAAATCCCTAGAATAAAAACAATCCATTCCAAAAATCTTATCCATAGGGTAAGATTATCCACCCAGGAGAAGGTCTCAGATATACAATCTGGCTTTATGCCAGAAAGAGGTTGCGTAGACCAGATATTCGCGCTTCGACAGATAGTCGAAAAACAGCTGGCCGTTAATAAAAAGGTCTACGCGGCTTTCGTAGATCTTGAGAAAGCCTTCGACTCGGTGGATAGAAGTATGATGTGGTGTGTGCTAGAGAAGTATGGTGTAAACAAAGCACTTTTGAATGCGATACGCGCCATCTATGTAAATAGCAGGGCGTGTGTCAGGGTGGATGGAGAATACAGCGAGTATTTTAATGTGTACAAAGGTGTGAGACAGGGTTGCATAATGAGCCCATGGTTATTCAATTTAATCATGGATCATTGTGTTAAACAAGCGAATCTGGAAGGACATGGCATACAAATTGGAGAGAGAAAAGTCGGAGTTCTGCTTTATGCTGATGACGCAGTATTAATTGCTGATTCAGCAGCGGAACTCCAGACAATGCTCTCTAGTTTGAACCATGTTCTGTGTGCAAGCAAGTTGAAAATTAATGCAAGTAAGACGAAAGTACTGATTTTTGACAGAAGGGATGAAACTGAAGAATGCACGTTTATGTTGAATGGTACGAAAGTTGAAATTGTGGATGAATTTAGATACTTGGGAAGTATGTTTGAAAAGAATGGAAAGATGACAAGAGAACTTGAGAATAGGGTGTGCAAGGGAAAGCAAGTGGTCGGTGCAATAGGAAGAATAGCAAAGAACAAGCGATTGACGATGGATCTGAGAATGGCGGTACACAATGGCATATTGTTACCGAGTTTGATGTATGGAAGTGAAGCATGGACAGTGAATGATAGCGAAATGAGTAAAGTATGTACGGTGGAAATGAAGCATTTGAGAAGTATGACAGGAAAAACTTTGAGGGATAGAGTTAGGAATGAATGGGTAAAAAAAGAATGTAATTTGAAAGAGGATGTGAAAGTTAAAGTACAAAAGAATGTGATGAGATGGTTTGGGCATGTGGAAAGAATGAAAGATGATAGACTGACAAAGTATGTATACAAAGAAAGTGTGAAAGGAAAAAGAGGGAAGGGACGACCGAGAAAAGTATGGAGTGATCAGATTGAAGAGATTGTGAAAGAATGGGATATACAAAGTGAGCGCAAAAGAAGAAAATGCATGAAAAAGGTGATGGATATGAAGGAATTGAAAGAGGTATGTCAGGATAGGAAAAAATGGAGGCAACTCTGCAGAGGCTCTGGCCACCCCTAGCGGAATGGCGACAGAGTTACAGTTACAGTTACAGTTACATTGATCCCTTCGATCGCATGAACAGAAAAAATGTATATAAACTGAAACCTCACCAGAGGCCTGGCCAGAAACAGGTATTAATATCATAAATTAATCATTTTTTATTGTATATTTTAATGAATTATTAATTAATAATTCCCCAATGACATCTGTTGAACCAGGGTCAAAGTTACGGTCCATGGACCTAGTCGGGGATCGAACCAGCGTTATTCTATTCCAAATACGATAGAAAGATCAGCCGCTTGACTCCTTCGGCCAAAACACCGACATTTTTAATCTTTTTGAGGGACGAACGTTTAATTTATCCCTTAAAAGGTTAAGCACAACACTCCAGAATATTTTGTGAGAAATCAGATATTTAATTAAAAACATCATACAAAAGAAGGTTGTTTGTAGACGGAAAAAAAATTTTTTGGAGCGTATTGAATCAAAAGCAGCAATCTAGGATTGTTTTTGAGAAAGAAACAAATATCTGAAAACAATAAATATATTTACATCATTCCCCCCGGGAGCTGGGAAACCCCCACTTTAATTGAAAGTGGTTGTTGTGAGGCCCGCCCCCTTACCTGTAAAAATAAATAGGTCCCGAAGCGCCACATGCGACCCCTTCGGGGAAACGCAGGCAAAAAGTTACACTGTATGTGTAGCTTAGTTGCGTTTGGAGAAAAACTAGATTTCTGCTTTTTGTAAGTCTCGTGATAATAAGATGAATTATTAAAAAAACCAACAAATCTTCTTCATTTTGATGTTGAATATCCTGTCATTTTAGCTAAATTCTCACAATAAGCGTGCATGGTGTTACAGCAGTGAAGTACAGTAGTTAACTAAACTTTACAAAA
Source organism: Agapetus fuscipes (assembly GCA_951799405.1). Classification (NCBI taxonomy): domain Eukaryota; kingdom Metazoa; phylum Arthropoda; class Insecta; order Trichoptera; family Glossosomatidae; genus Agapetus; species Agapetus fuscipes. The sequence goes on from OX637350.1 coordinate 16,495,937, forward strand.
GTTTTAATTGATAATTTATCTCGGGGCTGAAAGGGTCAAACATAAATAAAACTAAAAAACTAACTTTATGGTGTACATACATATTATGTTCTCGATTTGATGCATTTGCGGCCTATGTTTAATTTGTGTTGCCAGTAGGTACATGGTTGTATAATTTGAGCCATTATTAACCATTCCACATACAAGTTTTTTTTTAAGAAATCCTGTGCGAGAGACTCCCTAAATTCAGACTCTAGGAGTCTATGACACTTGTTGTAGTGCCGCAGACGTGTTTACGTCTGCAGCACACTCAAGCAAGACCCAGTTTCTGTAAGGCTGGATGGACCTTTTGTGACCGGTCTTTGTTAAAGGTTTTATGAATATTTCAACCCAGCGAAGAGAATATTTGAAAATATAAATGGTATATTTTTTATACTCCGCCGGGATTCGAACCCACAACCTTCCATTTACGAGTCAGAAGTGTTAACCACTGGACTACGGACCGGTCAGTGCATATAGTTTCACCCTTACACATACTGAATATTTTCTGACAAAGAGAACAAAATATCAAATTACAGGGAAACTCTTGAAGCCTTGTGATCTTTCCCGGAAACAGGGGGGGCATGGTCAGGGCCAACAGATTATCATCTTTTAATGTATATTTGTGGGTGATTATCGGTTAAAACAATAAAACATAAACCCTGCTACTCTTTCCGCCCTTCCAAGAAAGCATGGGTGACATCGGTAAAGTATTTTATACAGTATGGTTATTTAGTCTCATACCAACCTATCACAGAACTTCATAAGAAGGTAAACTTACAAATTTCATTTCGTCTTTAGAATTTATGAGTTAACCCGAGAAAGATCAACATCTCTGGCATGCAAATACACTGCTAGAGTGTCAATGTACTCGTACCTCGGTAGTGTGAGGCTGACTACCTCACCAAAGAGAAACTTCCAGAAGCCCATTCATTATGCATTCACACAGAAAATACTGTTCACTTCAACTTTTACCTGTTTATTAATAATTAAAAGTTATATAACGCGGCCATCTTGATTTAAAGTTTATCACTTTGATTCTTTTTCTGTGTCCTGGGCTTATTTTTTTACCTTTTGTCGTAAATGTTTAATACCTGTTGTTGTCCTACATGAGCGGTCTATTATTTATGGGAAGTAAAAAAAGCCGCAAAAACGCAACTAAGACACATATAGTGTAACTTCTTGCCGCGTTATCCCCGAAGGGGTCGCATGTGGCGAGTTGAACCTATTTATTTGTACAGGTAAGGGAGTCGGCCTTACGCCAACCACTTCAGTTGAAGTGGGGGTTTCCCAGCACCCTATAGGGCTGGTACTCATTTCTTGTGAAGGCTGAATAAACCTTGCTGGTATTTTATTTTGGGGTTTGAAATAAACACCGAAACGGGAAATCATTTCTGACACCCTCGGTGGGATTCAAATCCGAGCTCACGGCATGGAATGCAAGCACTCTACCAATTGAGCTATCGACCGGAAATGCTCTGCTATTTCAAATGTTTAATTTATCAAACACTTTGTCTGACTATATTTTATTCTACTCAAAATATGTATGTACGTAAATACGTCATTTTCTAAAAGGTTACAAAATATTAGTTTAAATAAAGTCCCTTAATAATGCTGTCAAGTTGAAAAAAACACTTCATGGATGTTGATTTAACAACGGATTTTAGAAAACATTTGTTCCACAAGTCATATCTAACAGTTGAAATCAAATTTATGAATTAACATTCCTTTTGAAGTCTGTTGTTTAATTTTATTGATTGTAGAGGCATTAACTTTGCAATCGTTCATCATTAAGGATAAAAGAAAAACAACTTTGTTTTCGATTACTATGAGTAGATTACTATGAATAGTAATCGAAAAGAAAGTTGTTTTTCTGTTGCTTAAAATAGGAGTGACATTGGAAAAATGAAGGATAATAGACCAAATTCTAGTTTCTGGGTTAACGATTTTAATTTTAATTAAGTTTTTTATCGTTTAGTCAGAAGGTTGTTGGTCGCAATTCCTCAACGCACAAATTAGTAAAAGCACAAAACTTTTAGTCAATTATTCTCAGCTTCCTCCCCCAACATTAAAATTCTGTTTGAGCAAAGGTGACAGAATATGAAAGTCTAAAGTTGTTTCGGGGTGGCGGCGGCAAAAGCTGTAATTAACCTGGTCTTTGTAAAACGGAAGGTGTCGGGGAGGAGTCCTCACACCCTGAGGAGCCAGAAAACGGGTGAAATTATTTTCTTCTTCTTTGAGTAGGAGCTGTAGGCTTTCACGGCGTGGCGGGCTGTCGACAATGAAGGGTTGCTTCTCGAGATGTGTGGCGTGATCTGTCGGCCATTTTCTCCATGTCTGCCGGGAGCTTTTTCCATGAAGATGATGTGTTGTGATGTGAACAGCTTCATGGATAGCCCTGAGCAACCGGCTTCATCAAATGAGCGAAACGTCCAGAAGCTAAACGTCCTGTGCTAGATCACGCCAACAGATCCCGGAAAGCCACTCTCCAGTGTCACCATCTTCTTGCATCATTATTCTTGATAGGACAAAGTAAAGTCGGTCACAGCTTTTTTTTATCAACAGATTTACCGTTTAGGTACAGTCTGGCATTTCAGACTTTATATCATTACGGGTGGCCGGTACCTTCGCATACACGTCTCCACTTTGTCTGTCCTTGAGCACTTGCATTTCTTTGGTATACCATCGTCTTGTTTAGTTTTTAACGTTACTGGGGAGGCCTTCCACTACTTATAAACATGTAAAGGTTTGTATGGGAGTCTATGTGCCGTGGGTCCTTCTGACACATACATACTGGAAGGATGTGAGAAGGGCTTAATCCATTCAAACATACCAGCGCACATCTCAAACGCAGCTATCCTTCACTGTTATTTAGTAAAATATTCATTAAAAAAATATTTATAGGGAATAAGATATTCAGAAATCCTTTCATTTTAGTTTCTTTCTTTAAAACAAACATATACTAATGTATGTAAAAATAATGATTCACGCTTCAATAGATTGAAATAATACCCAAACTTCTTGTCGCACTGTGGTTTACAAATTTAACACTTAAAAATAAAAGCAATAAGAACGACTTTCGCAAACCACTAACATGGCGTTTCATTCAATTTACACGTTTAACATCAAAGGAAAATGACAGACATATCGCCTTACAAGCGTTACTTTCGTTTCGTCGGATTTATAGTTTTTATTTTATCAAAAGAAAAACATGCTTTCAAGAAAATAAACTTAAGAAGAAAACTTCGCGTTCAGTCATGTGAAAAATAATTAGGTTTTTTATAAATATTATCAAAAGAAAAACTCAAACGATTCTTGTCACTGTTTCTAGTCTTGTATATGTGTGATTTTTCCCTCTTAAGTACTTATTTTATCTTTGTTTTCCATCTATACTCACAATAATAATTTTTACACGGATAAAAAATATTCCATCGTTTAATTTTATTTTATCTCATTTTTTTCATATTTTATAATTTGAAATTAAATTCATCTGTTTAATACACATTTAATTTTATATTTTTATTTCAAAAGTTGAATTAGGTTGATTTAAAAATTATTGTTTAACGCAATTTAAAAAAAACAATATAAAATTTATTTTATTTTATTAGTGTTTCTATACGATATGGAGTACCTACCAAATAATCGGTGCATCACTGTTCTAGAACATGTAACAGGGTGCAACGAAGAGGGTTCAACTTTAAAATCGGATTTACATTATTCCAGTGGCGTATCGCGTGTCCTTTATAATTCAGTGGCGCACCCTTGAGACACCTTCCTTCATTTTTTTCTGCAAAAATTTTCAACATGATAAAAGTTTCATCTCCAAGGCGAGTTAATTTATTAAAAAATATTCAAGAAATTCCGGGTACATACAAAACTGTTGGCGCTGTATAAAGATAATACTTCAAAGTACGCAAAAATTACAGGAAGACTCTTCGCGCTGCCTTAGTATTTATTTTTTCTTTTTTTCTTTGTAAACTAATTTATTTATGAATTTTTAAATGGTCTCGAGATTTTAAGGGTGTCTTCTTTCCATTTTAATGTTCCCTCATTTTTTTTGTATCTTTGTACAAAGATGGCCGCTTATTAATTATCTGGAACAGTAGGCCACACCTTCGCTCCAACCCTTTTTTTACAATTTCTGCATGGGGAAATATCACCCAGGTTACGTCTTAGCCTCCATGATTATCTCCTGCCATCGCTGTCTATTCCTAGAGAAAGTATTGGATTCGTTTGATGATGAGTCGGTGTTATAGCCGCGGGGATCAAGACAGGTTATTTGGAACCGGATAACGCTGGTTCGAATCCCGCGACGATAACTTCGACCCTGGTTCAACAGATGCCGTTGCATGCACACAAGCTTCTGCTTTCGCATGAAGACAACTGGCCAGGTAAAATAGGTTGGTGGATTGCATTCCTTTCCACAAATCTATTTAAAAAAAAAAAAAAAAAAATGAGTTGATGATCCTTTATTATATTACGCTTCATCGTCGTCTTTCGTCGTCACTCGCTTTGAGTTTCGATTTTCAAAACTAATGCCGTCACAGCAGATGAAATACATTTGCAAACATTCAAAAGAAAATTTTGTATATATGCTGCAAAACAGGACCATTCATGTATGTGTTTGAGAAACACACTCCAATACACTATAACTTCTTTCAATATTTACAAAAAAAAAATTTTTTTTCGTAAAACAGTAGTTCTTAGTAGAAGTAATTATAATTTCTGAAAAAAGTATTTTTTAAAAAGCCGCCACATTTTTTTAAACCTGTTTTTGTTTTGTATTGAAATGTAAGAAAATGTATGCAAAATGGAAAAAAACTAAATAGACATCTAGCGGCAAAATTCGAAAGTTTTTTTTTTTTAGGATATTTTTTTTTTATTTGATACAAATCAAAAAAACAACAAACAAAAAAAATAAATTTGAATTTAAATCTATAATCTTAGTTGCAAAGATATATAAGAACATTCTCACAAGCAGACACGTATAAGTTCACACTTACACATGTCCCATATGGACCAAAAAACCCAATCTAAGATATTATGTTGAGTTTACAGATACTATAATATGATCTATAATATATAATCTAAGTTGCAAGGATATATTCATTTACAGCTCTCAGATGCATACCCATAAACAAACACGTGTAGTTCGCGCTTACAAATGCTAAATGTGTAGGTACTTACAAATAAAATCCAATCCTCAAATGAACATAAGCCCTACAACATTTGCCGACCTTCCCTGACACAGAGGTCTATAATCTAAGTTGCAAGGATGTATATAGATTCAAAGCTCATATACGATGCATGCCCACAAACAAACTTTTGCCTGTAACTTTTGCCAACCTTCCCTGGAACAGGGGTCTAATCTAATTTAATCTAAGCTGCAAAGATATATGTCATTTAAGATTTATATTTAATGCATTCCCACAAGCAGACATGTATAATTTCGCGCTTACACATGCCGCATGTGGACCTACAATATAAAAACCCAATCTCAAATGAACATAAGCCCTGCAACTCTTGCCGTCGTTCCCTGAAACAGGGATGACATTGGCAAAGTGAACTATTTTTACAGCATGGGTGGTCAGCCGCATACCAACCTATAAGTCCAGGAACATACACGACAAATTACATTTTTTAAATCAACAAATAATAATATGTCTGGACATCAAAACTAAAAACAAAACCAATTCCTATTTAATTTTAATGTTAAGTCTTATAAGTAATTAAGAATTTTTGTAAATCATTTATATTTTTTTGTGCTCCTTAACTGTTGGTGTGAGGCTGACCCCCCGTGCTTTAAAAATCGGTTCACTTTTGCCAATGCCACCCCGGTTCAGGGAACGGCGGCAGGAGTTGCAAGATTTATGTTCACGTGAGGTTTTGTTTATTTTTATGCACACATGCAAAATGTGTAGGCGCGAACCTACATGTGCCTGTCTGTGGGCATGCATTTAATATGAGTCTTAAATATTAACATATTATCTTTGCAGCTTAGATTATAGATAGATAGCCGCCAAAATTACAGATCAACCGCCATTTCTTTCTGTCCTTAAATACTTCTTAAATTTCCTCCAGAGTAATAACCTTCTTCATACAGGCTCTTCTTTTGTTGGGTGACATTGGCAAAGTGCAACATTTTTTAACAGTTTGGGTGGTCAGCCTCATACCAACATATAAGTCAAGGACTATAATGGAGCAAATTAAAACCTGTTTCTTTTTTTTATTTGCTTTTAGTTTTCTTTCTTTTGTTAAAAGACTTAAGAATTTTTTTTTTTACAAAAACTGCATTTTTTTACATGTTTTCTAATGATTGATTCCCTATGTGCAATATACACATTGCCTAATGTTAAGGGGTTGGGCTGCGTAGCAGCCAGGGGCGGAGCCCCTAGTTTCTTTATAGCGTCGTTTCGTGATGTAGTCACTCCAAAAGCGCTTGTGCAAATGATGCCAGAAATGTTCTTGTCTTCAGTGCATTCTGGAACTTTCCATGGTCCTCTAGCTCTCTCACTTGATGTTGCAGGTGGTTCCAGGCCAGAGGACCAGCAACTGCAAATATACGCTCTCCAAACATTGTGTTAACTCTTCTTATCGGTTCTTCAATCTTTGATTTGGCTCCGGTTTCAGCCGAGTGCAGTGTTAGGCTTTTTTTGCCGAGGGTGACTGGTTTAATTAAATCAGCGAGATATTTGGGTGTTTTTCCAAATAGAGCTTTGTGGCCATCGTGCACACTTTAAACTCGATGCGCTCCAGGATACGGAGCCAGTAAAGCTTCTGGAGAAGAGGAGTAATGTGAGTAAATTTTGACTGAACAGCAATCATGCAAGCACATGCATTGACGACCAATTGTAGCCTATTCAATTAACATTTTGGTTGACCTGCATATACACTATTGCAGTAGTCTATTTTTGACACCACAAACATCCTTGCTTCCATTGGTAGACAGTATTGACAAGCTTGATCTTCCGTAGTCCGTAGAAACTCGAACTGACGGTCTTATTTATTTGTGCTTTCATAGCCAGTCAACTGTCTAGGTGAACTCCTAGGAGTTTGATTATTATTAAATGTTAGACAACTCAAATTAAATTATTATCCAAAAAAAATTAAAAATTGGCAGCCATTAGACGTGTATTTGCTAGTTGTGGGGAACAGTATGGAGCATTAACATTGGAGGGAGCATAATGTCGTAAGCACCACTTTACCTGCTCGCGATTATGTGCCTTGTGCACCTCTACAGTCGTGTAAATGCTAAACAGAATGCATTGCACCCCCGAGGGCCACTAATGTATGCAGAGAGGCATTTCACTGGGAAACTAGGTTGGGTTCTTTTATCTGCGAATGACAGTTTTTGCCATTGTGCCGTTTTACATATTATCCAGCTTCAACTTTCTGATTTTGCCACATCCACGAGATCCATAAAGTCCGGTCTGTAGTCTAACGGTTAACGCTTAGGTATCGTAAGCGGAAGGCAGAGGGTTTGATTCTTCTTTCTTTTAAGTGCCTAGCTATGGCTGCAATGATGTGCACGTACCTGTCGTATTCCCATGGTGAATTCATCATCGCGCTCACGAAGCCCATCGCAGATATGGATGAAACGTCCGGAAGCTCCAGCTCCGATGGGCCGAGGCAACAAATCCCGAAATGCAATCCTCCAGTGTCGACGACTTATACCTAAATCTAAATCTAAGTTGCTATTAGCTATGTATCATTTGACATTCATATTAAATGCATTCCCACAAGCAGACACGCATAATTTCGCGCTTACACCGCATGTGGACCTACAGTGTTAAAACCCAATCGGAAATGAACATCAGCCCTGCAACATTTGCCGACCTTCTCTGAAACAGGGGTGACATTGGCAAATTGAACCATTTTCTACAGCATGGGTGGTCAGCCGCATACCAAATATAGTATAATGATTATTAGATAGTCAACCATTGATGATTTAAAAATTACATATTATGTTTGTACAATGAAATGCAGCTGGCTTTGAATTTCCAAAATAATTACATTTTTACTACGATGCAATTTTCGATACATTTTAAACTCGTGTTATATAACGCAATTATTCACAAAAGATCCAACTCCATTCCCTCACCACAAAAATACCACCCTTATTGTTCATAGCAATGAAGATTATTTTCGCACTTTATTTAGATTCTTTTGGTTCCGTTGTACATAACCTTTTCCAATTATTGTCTCTAGCACGCATGTAGATTTATTCTGAATCATGTTATTCACAGTGAATTAGTCCTCGGATTATCTTTTGTAATGTATGAAGTCTCCCAGATGAGCCCGGGCTTATCTCGGTTGCAGGAGACGATCTGTGAATACGACCACTGGTGCCAGAATAATCTGGACAAAAGCCAAAAACACGTTTGGTTAAAAATGGTTCTCAAAGTGTTCGATTTTATCACCACAAAATGGAGCAGCAAGGTTGGCAGCACGGATGACTACAAAATTAATTTATTTATCAGGCGATGACCGTCACACGTCTATGTATACTATGCTAATAGGGTTCTCAAAAACCAATAACCAAATATTAGTTAACCTCATCAACCCGGCGGTGTGACGTCACAATTTTTCTGTCTATACCAAATGTGCGGACTCATTCTTGTTCGAAAACATGTGAAAAGTAATTAACAAACATTCAAACAAGAACAAATTCAATGGAGTCGTAACAAATAAGCTGGGGTAAATTTGTGACGTCTCCTAGCCGGGTTGCTAGGCAAATAGATAACCATTTGGTTGCTGAGGACTCGAGTCGCTTAGACCTGCGCATCACTCCGCTGGAAGACATTTGAACTTGGTGTCGCTTCCATTTTATTCTTAGCGGGCGATTTTGCATTCTTGTGAAAAGTGAGTAAACCTTCCCGGTATCAAGATACGAGCCAAAATATCTTAAACCCGAAATTATGCAAACTCAAGAAGATATAAATATTACTATGATAGATACGGGTAGAGGAAGACTGAGAAAGGTATGGATGGACCAAATTTCCAAAATTGCGAATGAATGGAATATCCAGAGTCATAATAAAAGGAGAGCCTGTATGAAGAAGGTTATGACTCTGGAGGAAATGAAAGAAGTATGTAAGGACAGGAAGAAATGGCGGTTGATCTTTGATGTTGGCGGCTAGGGTTTTTTAAATTTAAATTTGTTTTCTGTAAGCTTTTGATGTCCATAAATGCTATAATTTGTTGATATTAAAAATGTAATTTGTTGTGTATGTTCCTTGACTTGTAGGTTGGTATGTGGCTGACCACCCATGCTGTAGAAAATGTTTCACTTTGCCAATGTCACCTCTGTTTCAGGGAAGGTCGGCAGGAGTTGCAGGGTGTAAGTTTTTTTGAGATTCGGGTTTTTATATTGTAGGACCACATGCGGCATGTTTAAGCGCGAACTTATTCGTGTCTGTTTGTGAAAATGCATAGGTATAATGTGAATCTCTAATGTTACATATATTTTGCAACTTAGATAAGATTAGATTAACTAATTAAACAGCGAGATAAACTTATTAAACAGCGGTGACACATCAATACAGGCAAATGGTTGTTGCCGTACTACAACAACAAAAGCCATCCTAGAGTAGATGTTCACTTATCTGTAATGTCTGTAAGCTTCACAACATCTCTACACGCATAGCAAGCACACAGGCTTGTACTAGCATAGACTAGTGCTATAGATCTGTGAAGTTACAAAGATATGTTGACATTTCAAGGTCATATTTAATATACCTACGCCCACAGGGGGACACGCTTAAGTTTGATTGGTTTTTATATTTTATCGACAATATTCTAATGAAACGATTGTATTCTTACCTGATGATGACCAACAAGGTCGAAAACGTTCGTAATTATTCTATTTGTGAAAAGAAACAGTATTTCATTAGAATTTTGTTTCTAAAATTTAAAAGTAAATCAATAAGAATTTTCACAGTGTTAATACACAAACCATAAAAAAATAACGTTTAAGTTTGCGCTTACACAATATGCTGAATGCGCACTTCGAAAATAAACCAAACCTCACGTGATTCTTAGCCTTGCGACTTCCGTCGTCTTTCCCTGAAACCGTGGTGGCATCATTGGAAAAGCGAACGAAACATTTTCAAGACTTGTCTCATACCAATATATTAGTTAAGGAACAAAACAATACCAAAATGTTGACTTAGATTCAGAATTTACAAAAAAAAATGGAATGAATTAAGTAATAATCTGGTCTTTAAGAAACTGGAGAAGATTCACATGGTTGCCTGCCCATTCTTGGAACGCTATGCACTTCCCTGCAATTTCATCATCAACAGGGCATCAGGGCTGGAAGTCTTATCACCATGGTAATACTTACCTACGGAATATCGGTAATATTTGTATGAAGACTAATCAGCTATTTACTTGCGGCCATCTTGGATTGACAGGTCTTCATACAAATATTACCGATTTTCGGTAGGTAAGGATTACCGCGGTGATGAGACTTCCAGCCCTGGTCTCCAAGTTTTACCAACTGTCAAGATGTCCAAGCGGGGCAGGGGGAGACCACAGCTCAGATAGCTGGATGATGTTCCAGGAACTGCTAGAAGGAAGTGGATGAAGCTATGGAAAAAAGACAAACTTGGGGAAGACTTAAAGATATCTTCGTTCATACTAGTGGATGGAAACCGGCTGGAAAATAAAAATAAAATTGATTTTGTTTTCGGTAAGGGAAGTAATTGGAGGGGCCAAGTATCCGTGAGCTTGAGGATCTGTAGTCTCAGAGACTTTAAACCGCTCCATGTATTGTTTTTGCGGCCCACATTACAATATAACCGTCTTGCGGCCCTGTCCCCAAAGAAATATCACCATGGAAACCAAAACGCCCGACTCCGCCCCTGGCCGTTACCATAGTAACCCATATCCATGATATTATCATCGCTTACTTGTCTCTTTAGTTTATAATCATTTTTAAAAGCAAAGTTGCTGCTGCTGTAATTATCTTTCTCTGCTCTCCTGTTATTCAAGAAGCTGCTTCTGGGAGTTGAATGTCCATCTGTTGCTCCATCGCGCGATGGTCTTCAAGGAGATCTACCGCCTGTTCTGTTCCTCGTCTGCAACTTACCTAAATCTAAATCTAAGCTGCAAAGACATATATCATTTAAGATTCATATTCACCGCATTCCCTTAAGCAGGCATGTATAAGTTTGCGCTAACACATGCCGCATGTGGACCTACAATATAAAAACCCAATCTCAAATACACATCAATAAGCCCTGCAACTCTTGCCGACCTTCCCTGAAACAGGGGGGACATTGGCAAAGTGAACCATCTTTTTACAGTATGGGTGGTCATTCTTAAGTAGAAAAACAACTAAATGGAGAGATCCTTTACTTTAAGACGATATTAAACATTTTGTGAATAGTTTTTGAGTATGTACATAAATTTAGAATCCATCTTTGCTCGTCTTCTCCATATTTACAAATTGATATTTCCCCATGTGTAGGATATGTTTGTTCCGCCATCTTGTTTCGCGGATACGACTCCATTTTGTTTACCCTCGATTGGCAAATAATTTGCAATTGATATCCGCGGAACGTATGGCGGATGGTGAAGCCATGTTTACTCAAATACATTGCAAATATTCCACGAGACAAAAATTTAAATATATTTTAAGTTTGTTTTAAATATTAATATGACGATATTCTAGGGTTGGGAGAAATATCTATATTCTATGCTGTCTGCATTTTCTTTTTTTTTCAACTATGGATGTGTAAAATAGTCATGAAAGCTATCGTCATGAAAAGGCGCTATTAAAACTCCTTTGTTATTATTATTACCCCACGTTTCATTAATGTCACCCAATGCTGTCTAACTTAATGTCACCCAATCCTGTCTAACTTAATGTCACCCAATCCTGTCTAACTTAATGTCACCCAATCCTGTCTAACTTAATGTCACCCAATCCTGTCTAACTTAATGTCACCCAATCCTGTCTAACTTAATGTCACCCAATCCTGTCTAACTTAATGTCACCCAATCCTGTCTAACTTAATGTCACCCAATCCTGTCTAACTTAATGTCACCCAATCCTGTCTAACTTAGTGTCACCCAATCCTGTCTAACTAAGTGTCAAACAGATAGAACAATGATTTGCTTAAGCAATATAAGGAGCTGGGAAGGTCGAGACGATAAGGCGTTGGCACTCGGATTTGGCAATTGCCGGTATCGAAAATGACTTCAACCCTGTTTCAACAGATGTCATTCCATGCTCACAAGCTTCTGTTTTTGCATGAAGACAACTGACCAGACAATGTAGGTTGGTGAATGGCATTCTTCTTCACAAATCTTAAAGAACAAAGCTGCTTTCATTCCAAAATTCTTGATAAATAATATTTCCGCCTTGTATGATTATTTTCAAATAAAATTAATTAATTAAAAACTATAAAATCAGAAAACTATCTAGCGGAAAATAAAGTGAAAACAAAAATATTAAAGTTATTCCAATTTCTATAACAGAGAACATTTCTTGTGAGAAGTGAGTTTAAGCGTTATAATGCACCATACTACATTACTGTCATGACAATGTCCATACTAGGTTTTTATGGCCTTTGATTACTTCGTCCACGGTTCCTATGAAGTGACATAAAAGTTCTTCCCTCCCTCAGTGCACGGGCATTGCAATAGACTAATAGACCCATCCTACTTCCGCTGTAACGGTGTGAACGGTTTCATTTGAGGAGAAGCCTTAGTAAAAATATAATACGTAAGCGCTAAACTCACAATGTCCAAGTCAATTAGATGCGATCCCATTTTCAGTTCATTGTATTATGATGATGATGATGAAGATTTAACATAGCGCCGTTTCGTGAAGAGTGTCACTCCAAGGGCGCTTTACAGCACCAGAGCTCCGTAGAAGTTACTCACAGAAAGAAAGAAGAAGAAGAAACATTGGTCTACGATCAAGACCCGGAAGAATGATTTCTAGCATCAAAAATTAAGGTCATCCTGAAGACGTTGACTCCTTCGCTATAGAAACGTCGAGAACAATATAAGTTATCCTTTCTAACAGTTTGTTTAATATCCGAAAGTGCAAATAATCTTTAAAGATAATTATAATATGTCAAACGACCGTGACTCCAGTTTAAATTTTACCAAAAAAATAACTAATCTTCGCCCTAGAAACCTGGCTGGGTGACGCCACAACGTTTTTGTCTGTTTATTTTTTTTTATAGATTTGTGAAGAGGAATGCAATTCACCCCCTTATTTTGCCTGGCCTGAAACAGGTACTAATATCATCAATTAATAATTAATTCATTATTGTTTATTTTAATGAATTATAACTTAATATATACTCAACAACATCTGTTGAACCAGGGTCAAAGTTATGGTCAAATGATCCAGGCGGAGATCGAAAAAAACGCCCTAGAAAGATCAGCCCACTTAGCCCCCTCGGCCATAGGACCGACTTCATTTGACATAATCTTTTAACACACAACGTCAAGTAACTAGGCAACCGTGTACAACGTCAAGTAACTAGGGTCTAGAACCAATGACTAAATAAATTAGTTAGTCTTTTCCCTTACAACCCGGCTGTGTGACGTCCTTTTTTATGTACCTACATATGTGCGGACTCCATTTGGCATTATCCTTTCACACACAACGTCAAACCTAATCTTGCCAAGTCTGTACCAGTCCCAAGTAACAGTTTTCTCAGAGAGTCTCGAGTGTGAGGGAGGGAAGGGGTAGTAGTGCAAGGCGAGGGGGGTACGTGCTGATGACGTCACATCACGGGAACATGGAGAGAGCATTTGGGAAATGATTCAGATTGGCCAACTCGATGTGAGCTCACACTGCTCGTATCTACTTTAAAATGGAATGGAGCGAAAATAAAATTAATTGATTTGAGCACTAAAAGTATTATGGCCACTACGCCCAGTACCCTTAGTACGAGTTGCAAAACTTGAGTAATGTTAAGTTTACGGCAATTATTAAGGCGTGTTATAAAGCTAAATCTGTCGTTTTTGTTACTTACACTTTATGGTCTTAGCAAAATAGTTACAGAAAAAAATCTAGCATGTTTATTAATTTTTTATCTTAATTATAAAGCTTAAACAAAATATACCTATGACTTAAGAATTGTCACCACAAAAAAATATTTTAAAAAACGCGTTTTTTTTACATTTTTAGCTTTTTTTTCGTGTGTGCTGTATTTTGGTTTTTTTTTTTTGCTTTTTACTTACAGAACTATATATTGTTTAGGTTCCATACTCAACATTTTTTCAATAATGTCAATAGTTTTTGAGTAAATATGGAAAAACTGAAACACTAAATGAATTCAATTTTAATTAAATCAAAGAACACAGTTTTTCCATATTTACTCAAAAACTATTGACATTATTGAAAAAATGTTGAGTATTGAACCTAAACAATGTATAGTTCTGTAAGTAAAAAGCAAAAAAAAAATCCAAAATACAGCACACACGAAAAAAAAGCTAAAAATGTAAAAAAAACGCGTTTTTTTAAATATTTTTTTGTGGTGGCAATTCTTAAGTTATATATTTTGTTTAAGCTTTATAATTAAGATAAAAAATTAATAAACATGCTTGATTTTTTTCATTACTGTAACTATTTTGCTAAGACCATAAAGTGTAAGAAACAAAATTGGCAGATTTAGCTTTATAACACGCCTTAAAGAGTGATTTACCCCAAAATCTGCCGTTTTTGTTTTTTTGAACTTGATTTTCTTCATCACTGTAACTCTTTTGCTAAGACCATAAAGTGTAAGAAACAAAAACGGCAGATTTTGGGAGAAATCACTCTTTAATATTTTCCGTATACTTTACTTTTTTCAAGTTGTGCAACTCGTACTTAGTGTAGAGCTTAAAGCATTACGTGAACTCCCTTTGATCACGTAAATCGAAACAAATGTATGAAAACTGAATCACGGAGTATTAGTGACGCAGAGTATTCCATACATATTCTATTTACGCGATAGAGGAGAGTTCATTTTAATGTTTATACTCTGACTTCTATACTGTTATTTAAAATCTAAGTTGCATAATAGCATTTTAAAATGAGCTCTTCATTTATTGATTAATACAAAAATTGAAGAATGACCGGTGAATTTGAAAGAAGAGTAATGAAGGGCAGGTGTGTACTGGAAGCCACAGCTTGTATCGCCAAAAATCAAAACATATCAAAAAATGCTCGATTGGCGGTACGCAGTGGCATACTTTTACCCACCTTGATGTATGGAAGCGAGGCCTGGACGGTGAATGAAAGTGAAATTAGTAAAGTCCATACTGTTGAAATGGACTTTCTAAGAAGTATGATTGGGAAAAAACGGAGTGACAGGGTGAGGAATGATTTTGTAAGAGAAGAATGTGGTGCAAGAGAAAGTGTGAAAGTGAAGATTAAAAGAAGTTTGTTAAGATGGTTTGGGCATATGGAGAGAATGAATGAGGAAAGACTGACGAAGAAAGTATATGTTGGTAGAATAGATGGATGTCGTGGTAGAGGAAGACCGAGAAAGGTATGGATGGACCAAACATCCGAAATTGCTAATGAATGGAATATCTAGAGTCATAATAAAAGAAGAGCTTGTATGAAGAAGGTTATGACTCTGGAGGAAATGAAAAAAGTATGTTAGGATAGAAAGAAATGGCGGTTGATCTGTAATGTGGGCGGCTAGGGTTTATTAAATTGGAATTTGTTTTTGTTTGTAAATGGATATTTTGTATTTGGATATTATTATTTAGTGATGTATAAAATGTAATTTGTCGTGTGTGTGTGTTCCTTGACTTATAGGTTGGTATGCGGCTGACCACCCATGCTGTAAAAATGGTTCACTTTGCCAATGTCACCCCTGTCTCAGGGAAGGACGGCAAGAGTTGCAGGGTGTATGTCCATTTGAGATTTGGTTTTTATGTTGTAGGTTCACATGAGGCATGTGCAAGCGCGAACTTGTACGTGTCTGGTTGTGGGAATGCATGTAATGTGAATCTCCAATGTAACATATCCTTGCAACTTAGATTAGATTAGATTAGTACAGCGCTCTTTATGACAGTGCAGTGTCACTGCAAAGGCGCTTGTCCATATGATTGGACGAAGAGGTGAGTCTTGAGACGTCTTTTAAACAGTCTCTCCAAATCCAGATCCCTTCACGTAGGCAGGCATACGCTAGTACTAAGCTACACATATAGTGTGACTTCTCAGAGTTATCCCCCGAAAGGATCGCAGTGGCGAGTGGAACCTATTTATTTTTACACCTAAGTGGGCAAACGCTCCAGTTGAAGTGGGGGTTTTCCAACTTCCGAGAGGGTACTCATTACTTGTGAAGGCTGAGAAAGCCTTGCGAGTATTTTGTTTTGGCTTGAAATAAACACCGAAACGGAAAATCATTTCTGATTCCGTCGGTGGGATTCGAACCCGAGCTCTCGGCATAAAATGCAAGCACTCTACCAACTAAGCTATCGACCGGACATGTATTTATGTGTTCACGCGTATTCATGTTGCATGGAACGAAAAGCGGCAATCTAGGATTTTTTAACGATAACAATGTATGGAAATGTTGAGAAAGGCATTGCTGTATTTTCATCTACTTACTTCGTTTTCGTAAAAACTCCTAGATAGCCGTCTTTGGGATACGACTCACGCGTATATCATTCATCTTGTAAAGATAGAAGGAGTTGTAGAGAGCACAGACTACAAATATATTCCCCGAGTACGGAAAAGGAAGCGCGGAACGGGAAGGCCGAGGAAAGAATGGTTAGACCAAATAGGTGAGATTGCGAAAGAATGGAATCTGCAGAGTGAGAATAAGAGAAGAGTATGTATGAAGAAGGTGATGAATATTGAAGAAATGAAAGTGGTTTATAAGGACAGAATAAAGTGGATTCGTATTTGCGGAAGTACCGGCCACCCCTAGTGGAACGGCGGCAGGATACAGTAACAGTACAGTACAGTACGAAACGTTGCGTAAGCTCCCCACGATAGTGTAAAGCTACAACTGCACCCTTAGTGAATGCTTAAATTTACTTACAACTAAATAAATTAAAAGATGCTCTAGGTCACATTATTTTACACCATCGAGGGGAATTTACTCAATGTTTTATGTACGTTGAAAGAAAAACGACGTTAAAGACGGAATCTAGGGTAAAATATTTTCCATCCCCAATCGTGCAGTATCTACCCTTTTTAGAAAACCAAAAAGCTGTAAATAATTTGTATGAATAAATCCGTAATTTAACGTTCTGCAATAGATCGTAATATGATAAAAATATGATTCTCAAACACACTCCATAACACCCTTCATATTTTTGTGCATGTTTTACTCGCATAGACGGTCTTTCTTGCGTGTCATTTTTGCTCTTTTAGCCGCGGTAAACGTTCACCAGAAATAACATTTTTCAAATGAAAGATGGCAGGAAAATTAAACCGTGCATTTTACCTACACATTTTTATTTTACAGTTACTTACCGTGTTTCCCCTGAAAGAATCAACTTTCAACTTTGTTTCAATGTCAAATTAAATGTACCTACCTGTTTATTTTAATAATTATATTTAAGGAGGCTATTGCTGTAGAAAATGATTCACTTTGCCAATGTCACCCCTGTTTCGGGGAAGGTCAGGAGTTGCAGGGTGTATGTCCATTTGAGATTTGGTTTATATGTTGTAGGTTCACATGCGGCATGCGCAAGCGCAAACTTGTACGTGTCTGCTTGTGAGAATGCATGTCATGTGAATCCCCAATGTTACATATCTTTGCAACTTAGATTAGATAAATATATATCAAATGGAACACATTTTGCTGAAAGTTGAATATGGAAGAAAAATCCGTCATTTAGGTGAAAGTGATACGGAAATGTTAAAATAATCAATTCCCATACAAAAACGAGGTTCAGCTTTTCACAAATTTCAACATGTTCTTACCAATTTTATTGAGGAACGACGAGCAACCAAAACGGTGCAGTTTTTCTCGATTAATGCTGTTATCAACGAACGACGTTCATTTTTATTATAATAGATAAATAGCATTCATTTCATTTGAAAACGTATTTTTTTATTAAAAACCTTGAACGTGGACACATAGACGAACAATGAAGGCTGCACATTTTAAATCTTTAAAAAAGTTTTGACGGCACACGAGCGGGATGCTAAGTAAAAGGATAAGTAATAATGTGTTGTTTTTGCTAAGGACTCTAGTCATGGCAAAGAAAGCAACAAAGCGTAAACAAAAAACAGTGTATCTAAAGATGGAGTCAGATTTCAGCTCTTGCAGTCTTTGCACACAAAAATGACAGTCAAAGTGATCGTCGCGGTAAATACTGTAACATGTATGGCCATATATAAAGTGCTGAATGTATTTGTTCTGATGCTCATATATTTACATTTTGCATCCAAATTAGGTAAACCTCTCGTACATTTACATTTACAAAATTTCGTCTCGAACAGCTTATGATAACTCTTAAACCGGGAAAAGTACTAGGCAATGAATTTACAACGTGATGGACTAACCACGTTAGAGACATCCCTTAACTCTTAAAGAAACTTTAAAAGTGATTCATCAGCATCATTCCCAGGACTTGGTACATGTGTCAGGGTGCTCGGCACATATGCCAGTCCGGTCGATAGCTCAGTTGGTAGAGTGCTTGCATTCTATGCCGATAGCTCGGGTCGAATCCCGCCGAGGGTGTCGGAAATAATTTCCCGTTTCGGTGTCAATCATAGAGAAAACAGGGATGTCACTTGGCTGTGCTGCTAGACACGTGTTATTTATTAAATGGTTGCTAAGGACCTGTGTAAGTCCAAAATCGGACCAACATTTTCCTGGCCGCGACAGAATATACAGTTGTTATATTTCAGTACAATATTTAGTGGGTCTATAATCCATAATCTATAATCTAAGTTGCAAGGATATATTCATTCAAAGCTCTCAGATGTATGCCCACAAACAAACACGTGTAGTTCGCGCTTACAAATGCTGATTGTGTACTTACAAATAAAATCCAAACCTCAAATGAACATAAGCCCTGCAACTCTTGCCGACATTCCCTGAAACAGGGGTGACATTGGCAAAGTGAACCATTTTTTACAGTATGGGTGGTCAGCCTCATACCAACCTATAAGTCAAGGAATACGAGTAAAAAATAACATTTAAGTATAAGAAAACAACAAAACCTTAAAAATAAATCTATACAAAAAAAGTAAAAAATGTCTTATGCAAAAAATGTAGCAAGCCAATAAACCAACATTAAAAATCAGCATTGCAGATTAGCCGCCACTTCTTCCTGTCCTTGCATACTTCTTTCATTTCATCCGGAGTCATAACCTTTTTCATACAAGTCCTCCTTTTATTATGACTCTGGATATCCCATTCATTCGCTATTTCAGAGATTTGATCCTTCCATACTTTTCTCGGTCTTCCTCTACCACGACATCCATCTATTCTAGCAACATATACTTTCTTCGTCAATCTTTCATCACTCATTCTCTCCAAATGCCCGAACCATCTTAACATACTTCTTTTAATCTAGATAGGGTAGATTGAAAAAAACGCTTATTTACATCTGTTGACGGATCTCACTATACTTACATATATTTCGTAATGCTGTAAAGTAAAATAAAATCCCTGTTTATCTGGAATTACTTGTTTACTGTGCGTACAGCCTGTGACGTCATCCAATCGAGGGAAATGTATATTTGACTGATAAAAGATTAGATTTTAACGAAATTAATGCATAAATCTTCTCCTGCTCACGCAGAGACACATTTTATTGTTTTTATAAATCTGTTAGTGGAATGGATACATTTTTCACTTTATTTTTACTGTCTCTCTATAGGAGATTTATTACATGATCTCTACCAGAGCTGGAAGATTCCGCGACCAATAAATACTGCGGTTGTGTTCTGTTGAAATATTAAAAGACGTAAAATCAATCACTGTGAACTAATACAAATAGTATAACTTCTAAATGATATTGTAGCATTCTAAAACGGATGGAAGAAAGTTTTAAGAAAGACAATGCCTCATCAATAATCATAGTTGTATAGATTTATATTTCTGGAAGTTCGCACTTACGCATGCTTTCGGTAAACATACACCTTTGCAACTACTGCCGCTTTTCTCTAAAATGAAGGCAGCATTTGCAAAAGTGAACCAAGTTTTTATAGCATTCAAGGTCAACTCATATTAGTCAAGGAAAGAAATACAAATAAAAATAAGTATTCAGATGACTTATTAGTTGAGTCCTGTTATTGTGTGAACCGAATCTCAAGAGCCTCCTGCAAGCTTGGTCATCTCTGTAGAAAGTACTAAGTATGCAGTTTTTGTAAGCCTAGATGAAACTTTGGTAATCGGTCTTTGAACTTTTAAAACACGTGAGTTTTTCAACCTTGCGAAAAGTATAGTTTTTGAAAACTAGATTATATTTTTTATGCACGACCTTCCGATTACAAATCCGTAGCGTTAATCACTTGACTACAACTGCGTTTACCGGTCTAGCATTTATGATTTTCATTTCTTGAAGAACGAAGATTTTTTCAAACATAAAATACCTGCACAAAACCATTAAAAATATAAAGTTCATTCAAAATACCTGATTATGGACTATATACATCGAAAGCGTTTGTAAATTTATCTATAAAACGAGGTAAATAAAGATGGTGTTTCATCAAAAAGAATATGACTTTATTCTTTAATGTTTTATACATAAAAAAGATTCACAATGGATTTTCACAGTGTTAATACACAAACCATAAAAAATATAAAGATTTCTCTGTATTTTTTAAAGATTTCATCCCCTAAGTAAATTCTGCCCTCCGCCCTCAATAAATTTACTTTTCTTTAATACATTTTCCTTCCATCCCTACATATGACGTAACTTCCCCCACACAAGCAGTTCACAGATAAATCAGTATTTGCACACTTGTGTGATTCCGACATTTCCTTAGCGCCACTAAAGTGATTACATTTTTGGTTTACAACGACCAAGATTCGCTTATCCCACGAACCTATCAACATAATATCTTTTACTTAACAAGATATCTCGTATCTGGATAACTCAAGAAGATATCTCGTATCTAGCAAACTCAACAAAATATCTCGTATCTAGCAAACTCAACAAGATATCTCGTATCTAGCAAACGCAACAAGATATCTCGTATCCAGCCAACTTAACAAGATATCTCGTATCCAGCATATCAACAAGATATCTCGTATCCAGCATATCAACAAGATATCTCGTATCCAGCATATCAACAAGATATCTCGTATCCAGCATATCAACAAGATATCTCGTATCCAGCATATCAACAAAATATCTCGTATCCAGCATATTGTTATGTAAATAGGTAATATTAAAATAATAATAATAATATTAGGATGATTTATTTGGTGAGCGCTGTTTTTGTGTGTATCACACCTCAAGAGCCCTCTGCAAGCTTGGTCGTCGCTGTAGAAAGCGCCAATTCTCAAGCCAGACCCAGTTGTTGTAAGGTTGGATGGACCTTTCAGTGACCGGTCTTTGGTAAAGGTTTATGAATTTTTTAACTCAGCGAAGAGCACATTCGAAATATAAATGGTATATTTTTGTGCTCCGCCGGGATCCAAATCCACAACCTTTCATTTACGAGTCCGAAGTGTTGCCACTACGGACTACGGACCGGTCCAAGATGCCAACGACACGCGGTGTACCTGAGCGGTTACCCATCCAAGTACTGTCCGCGCCCAATGTTGCTTAACTTCGGTGATCTATGGGAACCGGTGTTTTCAACATGGTAACGTCGTTGAAAATAAGTATAGGTATTAGTTATATTTATGTAATAGGAATCCTTTATTGTATTGGTGGGTAGGATTAATAATTGTGTGTAAATGGAGAAGTCACTGGATTACTTTAATTATGTACGTGCTTCGATAACAGTCTAGCAACAATGTATTCTCAACAGTTCCATCTTCTTAGTATAAAAAGGGTGCAAGTCGCTTGCACGAGTGAGTCATCTGTGAGCTTCACCAATACATCGAACAAATTTGACCAGTGAATTAAAACCAGTGTAATGAAATAGTCGAGAGTGTCTTTGTAAAAATAAATATGAAAGTGTAAAATAAATAACTAAAAAGAAGAGTAGTGTTTTATTTGAGAAGTATCCGAACCCAAAAATCGTAACAATATTAACAAGATATCTCGTATCCAACATTTCAACAAGATATCTCGTATCCAGTAAAATGGAAGGTTGTGGATTCAGATCCTGGCGGAGCACAAAAAAATACCATTTTCATGTCTAAATATGCTCTTCGCTGGGTTGGGGAATTTGTAAAACCTTTACCAAAGACCGGTCACTAAAAAGGTTCATCCAGCCTTACAGCAACTGGATCTTGCTTGAGAATTTTCGCTTTGTAGCGAGGACCAAGCTCAAAAAATGTTCGGTCGAAAACTCATTCGGTAGAATGCTTGCATTCCATGCCGAGAGCAAGGGTTCGATCCCACCGAGGGTGTCAGAAATGATTTCGGTATATATTTCAACGCCAAAAATTAATACTGGCAAGGTGTACTCAGCCTTCACAAGAAATGAGAACCAGCCTCCCGGGAGGTGGAAAAACCCCACTTCAACTGAAAGAGGTTGGTGTGATGCCAGCCGCCTAATCTGTAAAAATAAATAGGTTCCGAATCATCACATGCTACCCCTTTGGGGATAACGCAGGCAAGAAGTTGTACTACATGTATGGCTTGGTTGCGTTTGCGTTTGCATACAAACATCATTTTTGGGTCAGTCTGAAAAGTAAATATATTTTTTTACATCGCACTTAAAATTCCGTAAAAGTGTGAACTGGAAATTAGTTAATTAAATAACCGAGAAACCCAAAACTTATATCAGTCTTTCCAATCAACTTTCAGCCCTCACATTTTGTAATTCATCAACACTCTTACCCATTTCCTCACACGTGTGTTGGAAGTTTACACATCACAGTTTGTAAAGACACCTTTTAGTTAGATCAAGATGATCCAGGGGTGATCTTTGGACTAAAACATCAAAAGTTTACCCGTATCGACAATCTAACAGGTTCCTTCTAAAAGGAAATTTTCCGAGGAAATGAGAAAACTAGCCAAGAAATTTAATGAATAGTTCTGATTTTTATTTTTGCTTTAGTGAATTTTAATTTTCAAAAAAATGTACCAAATTCTGTGGATGGAGCGTTGTGCAATCTGCATAAAAAAGTTAGCCTGTTTTTTTTTTTAAATAAATATTCTGATATAATATCTTTAATCTAGAACCTTCTCATAAACATTTTTCATATTATCTTGGTTTTATCACTATGGTACCTACTTGGTTTCCGATTTGATTTTGTCATAAAATATGCTCTGTGTCTTTTCATTTAAAAAAAATCTAAAAAACATGATGTAGCAATCATAAGGTTTAAAATATAACAAAATATAAAACAGTATTTTATAATTTGATCTTAACTTTAAGTTTCCATTATTTGTATGTCCGCCACACCCACAAATAAAACGACGAAGTCCCGATGTTTTGTTCAGAAGTAAAGTTCGTCTTCCTTACAAGAGCGTGCACTTTCCGACACCTTTATTTATAGTTACAAAACTGAGTTACGAGTTCGCTTGATTTTTTCAACTTTAACTTTAACTTAACTTTTTACTTTGATAAAAAAAAAACTCAACAAGTTATGGCAACTCGTGAACTGTGAATGAGAAAGGCGCGGATTTCAGAAAAGAAAACTCGAAGCGTTTCATAAAAGAAAATCATCCTGCAAATGGTTGAAGAGATGTTTTCTTTAATAGCGGTTTTGTTAAGATTCTGAAAATCATAGTTTCCTGACTTTATTTTTTTATTTTTTTTTTAATGGTGCACAACAGGTTACCCTTATACTTATTACTTATAGGTTGATATAAGGCTGGCCACCTGTACCTTATCTAAAAATTGGTTCACTTCTGCCAATGTCAACATTGTTTCATGGGAAGGTGGCAAGAGTTGTAGGGTGGATCTTCATTTGATATTTGGGTTTTAATTTTGTAAGTTCACATATAGCATGTGAAAGTGCAAAATTACACTGTAAATTAACAAAAATACTTGTTCGCATGGGTAATCGCCCCAAAAAATGAGAACCAGCCCTTTCAGGAGCTGGGAAACTCCCACATCAAGTGAAGTGGTTAGCGTACTAAAGCCGGTCCTTAACTTGAATAAATAATAAAAATGGATCTGTTCCACACCTTGGCTTATTCCACACATCAAAAACCTTGCCGGTATTTTGATTTTGGGTTTGAAATAAACACTGAAACGTAAAATTGATTTTGCCATCTTTGTTGGTGATCAAACTTTAGCTTCCTGGCATAGAACGCAAACATTCTACCAACTGAGCTATCAACCGAACTCTACAGAGTGTTTGTACAATTTTCACTTATTTACAAATTTACAAAGATTGTATAGTTTTTTTCAAATTTTCAATCGGCTCGAAAGCAACGGTCTGAGAAAAAATTATGACGTCACCAAACAGCAAACAAATTTTTGTTTTTGTTTGCTAAGGTTTTTTTATCCTAACTACCCAGACCTATGATGTCACCCCGCCGCGGAAAATTTGAAATGTCTTGTCTCCACCGTGAGCCTGTTAGAAACGGTTCAGTTATCTCCCAACTCTGGGTCAAGTTTCTCTGATGCGGTTAGGTTCAGTTTACAGCAACTGATGTTGTGAATTTTCCTTTGACAAGCCAACTTGTAATAAATCCAGTTTAAACTTGTTGCTCATATTTTTTACCCCAGAACTTTCATCCTTCTTTGCTTTTCTCATTATTCCTCCCCTCACCCCACATCGCGGACCTGGGGTAGTTGTTGATCCTGGTCTGAAGTTTACAGGACATATTATAAAGCAGCTGTCGTAGACTTGCTATCAACTGGGATTCACAATAAGAGTCTGCAATCATTTTGACTCGTTGGAAACCATGACCGGTATCTTCAACTGCGTCACACGTTCCAAATTAGATACGCTGTTAAGATCTGGATCTTGTACCAGCGGAAGTGAACTGATTTGCCGAAACAAATCCAGAAAAAGTTCCTGACGGACCTCCTCATGGTCTAAATCTAATCTTATCTAAATCTAAGCTGCAAGGATATGTATTATTTGAGATTCATATTAAATGCATTCCCACAAGCAGACACGCAAAATTTCGCGCTCACAAATGCCGCATGTGGACCTACAATATAAAAACCCAATTCTCATATGGACATAAGCCCTGAAACTCTTGGCGACCTTCCCTGAAACAGTTTCCATGAAAACTCATGGTAACATGGAAATTATCCTTAAGTCATGCACCATGGGTAGTTGCTTCAAGAAACCAGCTCCAGGAGCTTAGGTTCCTTTATGGTGCTCTGCCACAAAATTATTAACAGTCTTGATTGAAAATCATGGAGAAGGCCTACGCCCAAGAGTGGACTGGGACAGTCTGAGGAAAGAAAAGTAATACACATTATATACTGTTGCCAACATTACAAACGAGCTATTAACAATGTTTAAATTGAACTCATTAAATAAAAACAAGGGACGAAGGTCTTCAGGTTGAAGAAAAGCATCATGGTTGAACAACCAGAGACAACGGTTTGGCAGAAGCACAAGATCCCTCTTTCGTGCAGCAGTATCGAAGGCTTAATTAAACTGCTATGATGATCGCCGATGCTCACTGAAGAGGCACAAGAAAAAAAACGCAACTAAGCTACACATATAGTGTAAATTCTTGCCTGCGTTATCCCCGAAGGGATCGTATATGGCGATTCGGGACTATTTATTTTTACAGGTAAGGGGGCCGGCCTCACACCAACCACTTTCAGTTGAAGTGGGGAATTTCCAGCTCCCGAGGGGCTGGTTCTCATTTCTTGTGAAGGCTGAGTACACCTTGGGATCGAACCCTTGCTCTCGGCATGGAATGCAAGCATTCTACCAATTGGGCTATAGACCTTTTTACGAGCTTGGTCGTCGTCGCTACAAAACGCCAATTCTCAAGCATTGCAACGCAACGCAAGCAAGACCCAGTCATTGTAAGGCTGGATGGACCTTTTGATAACCGGTCGTTGGTAAAGGTTTATGAATTTTTCAACCCGGCGAAGAGAAAATTTGAAAATATAAATAGTATATTTTTTTGTTGTCTGCCGGGATTAGAACCCACAACCTTTCGGGGATAACGCGGCAAGAAGTCACACTATATGTGTAGCGTAGTTGCGTTGCGTTGCGCTTAAACCTTCCATTCACGAGTCAGAAGTGTTGCCACTGGACTACGGACCGGTCAAGAAGAATTTGCAAATTAAAATAAATACAAATACAAACAACCAAATATTAATAAACCGCCATCTTGGCTCTGAATGAATCCTGTTATTCCATTTGAGTTATCATCTTCATAATTTGTTCCCCGAGAACACAAATAAAACAAAAGCCAACTTTTCGCGCCAGTCACTCCGGAGAGCGTAAAACTTCCCGCCAAACGAAATTTGTGTCCATCAAGCTCGGAGCCAATAAGGGTGATGATGACGACGATGCTCGGCTTAAAGAAGGTGACAGGGCAACAAAAGAAAACGGAGGGGGAGAACAATGAAGTTTGAGAACAAATAAGCTTGGCTGTATTAATGTGACGGCAGTTTGACAGGCGCTGGATTATTGACGGACAGAGCAGGTCAAAATTCACAAGTTCACTGTTGCAAAAACACTTCAGCAGAAGCTGCTCATGCAATGCTTAAATTATAAGAATATAAAATCAATTAAAATATGTGTTGGTTGGCAAAAATGAAATTATTTGTTGTATGCTGGAGTGATGTTTTCCGAGATCTGTTGCCGTCGTCTGTGGGAGCTGGAGCTTCCGGACGTTTCGACCATTTCTACGATGGGCTTCTTCAGCGTGAAGTATGATGATGATGATGATCTTGATGAAAACTGTGACTTCTCATCAATCAACCTCTCAGTTCTCATCAAGATCATCATCATCATCATACTTCACGCTGAAGAAGCCCATCGTAGAAATGGTCGAAACGTCCGGAAGCTCCAGCTCCCACAGACCACGGCAACAGATCCCGGAAAACATCACTCCAGCATCATCAGCCGGCAGTGTAAGCCTAAAACTCTTCTTTTTGTATGTTCCTTGACTTAAAGGTTGGTATGCGGCTGACCACCTATGCTGTAGAAAATGGTTCACTTTGCCAATGTCACCCCTGTTTCAGGGAAGGTCAGCAGGAGTTGCAGGGTGTATGTTCATTTGAGATTCGGGTCTTTATATTGTAGGACCACATGCGGCATGTTTAAGCGCGAACTTATACGTGTCTGTTTGTGAAAATGCATATAATGTGAATCTCTAATGTTACATATATTTTGCAACTTGGGTTAGATTAGATTGGTTAGAGTCCCTCTTTTTACACATTTATCATTTCAGAAGGTATATTGAATCTGTAATGTAAGTTGCAAGGATATATTCACATTTATGGATCTTATTTATAACACAAGCAAATAAATAATAATTTTGTGCTGACATATGCTTCATTATTTCTTAAAATATAAAATGTAAGCTTCAAATGAACACTTTGCAACTCTTGCCACTAAATCTAAAATCTAAATCTAAGCTGCAAAAATGTATATCATTAAAGATTCATAATTAACGTAATCTCACAAGCAGACACGTATAAGTTCGCAAAAACACATGCCTCAGGTGAACCTACTATATGTTATAAAAACCCAATCTCAAATGAACATAAGCCCTGCAGCTCTTGCCGACCTTCCCTGAAACAGGGGTGTCATTGGCAAAGTCTCCACCCTTCCCTGAAAAAGTATCCACCTTTTTTTATGAAAAAATTGTATGACCCTCTTTCATAAAATTGTTTTAGACAAAGGCCTCAGAAAATAGCTCATATGACGACGTATCTGATTTTATATAAATCTCCAAAATAACAAAATATGAAAACAAACACAATATGAAAAATTCTTCGGATATCTTGGAAATCAATTTTTCATATTTTTGCGACCTTTTATGTGCTGTATTCGTAACGTAACACATACAGATCGTCCCCCAGTGCTTGTTTGGCTTATCTACCATTTGATTCAAAGATGCTCCTTTCAATTAAATCATCCTAAGAATCACATTCTACACAATCTGAGCTAAGAAAAAAACATAAAACACGATAATGTGAGAGTTATTTGAAACATATATTTTTCAAATCAATTTCCAGTTTTCACAACCCAAATTGGTCATATACCTACAAACATTGCTCATGTGAAATTACCTCTGATGAACATAAGGGTTAGGCTAGAGTTTTTCTGGTTTTATTTTTAAAGTTTAAATTAGAATTTTGTATCTGTTTTTAATGTTTATACATATTATTATTATGTGTTTATTTCAAAAATCTAATTTGCTGTGCATGTTCCTTGGCTTATAGGTTGGTATGCGGCCGTTCACCCATGCTGTAAAAAATGGTTCCCCTCTGTTTCAGGGAAGGACGGCAAGAGTTGCAGGGTGTATGCCCATTTCAGATTTGGGTTTTTATGTTGTAGGTTCACATGCGACATGTGCAAGCGCGAACTTGTACGTGTCTGCTTGTGAGAATGCATATAATGTGAATCCACAATGTTACATATCTTTGCAACTTAGATTAGATTAGACATAAGACAAATAAGCACTAAGGGCACGAGATGTCCCTTGTATGCATGTACAGTATACATTGCCTTGGTACTATACATATAAATATTCTGTCCCACTTTCCCAGTATTTTCCGTTCCCTTTTGACTTAATTAAACCAACAGCCCGAGGCCTAAGCGTTCAGAATCTTCTAGAAATATTCAAGTACATTATCTGCTTTGCTTGTATCCCACATAATACATTACTTTAGGGAACCATTCTAAAGAACCTTAAGAATATTATTTATTTTGTGAGATATTCAAATTTATCTAGTAGGTACCATATTTTTTGCAAATATTCCTTCATCAATGCAGGGGAATGTGGAAAAACTGTTTTCAAGAGATTTAATTAATTTTTTCCATGTTTTCTCAAAAACTATTGACATTATAAAAATAATGGCTAGGCGCGATACTAAATAATGTATAGTTCTGTAATTAAAAAGACCAAAGTAGAGCACATAGAAAAAGAAATGCGAAAAAAACGTGTTTTTGTAACGTTTTTTTGTGGTGACAATTTTTAAGTCATACATTTTTTTTAATTTAAAATTTAGTTTAAAAAAATTGTTACCATACCCGATTTTTTTCATTTCTGTCACTTTTTTACTAATAGCAAAAAGTGAATGAAACAAAAACGGCAAATTTAAGGTATAAAACACTCTTAAGCAAATATTATGTGTAAATAGTATTTACACCTCCCCTCTCCGCCTCTTAAACTTTTGTAGTTACTGTAACTCTGTCGCCATTCCGCTAGGGGTGGCCAGAGCCTCTGCAGAGCTGCCTCCATTGTTTCCTATCCTTACATCCCTCTTTCAATTCCTTCATATCCATCACCTTTTTCATGCATTTTCTTCTTTAATGCTCACTTTGTATATCCCATTCTTTCACAATCCCCTCAATTTGATCACTCCATACTTTTCTCGGTCGTCCCTTCCCTCTTTTTCCTTTCACACTTTCTTTGTATACATACTTTGTCAGTCTATCATCATTCATTCTACATGCCCAAACCATCTCATCACATTCTTTTGTACTTTAACTTTCACATCCTCTTTCAAATTACATTCTTTTTTTACCCATTCATTCCTAACTCTATCCCTCAAAGTTTTTCCTGTCATGCTTCTCAAATGCTTCATTTCCACCGTACATACTTTACTCATTTCGCTATCATTCACTGTCCATGCTTCACTTCCATACATCAAAGTCGGTAACAATATGCCATTGTGTACCGCCATTCTCAGATCCATCGTCAATCGCTTGTTCTTTGCTATTCTTCCTATTGCACCGACCACTTGCTTTCCTTTGCACACCCTATTCTCAAGTTATCTTGTCATCTTTCCATTCTTTTCAAACATACTTCCCAAGTATCTTAATTCATCCACAATTTCAACTTTCGTACCATTCAACATGTAGTTTTTGTTTTTTGTTTTTAATCAGTTCTCTTGAAAATGAGTAAATATGTCGAAAGCGCTCGAGAAATTCAAACTGAATTCGTGAAAGAAAACACTCGTATATGCTAAAAATATATTTGTAAATGATGGAATTTTCAAGTGATTTCATCCCTGAACTTTAAGAGTGTTATGATGTTGACCACCCAATGCTGTCAACATCAGATCCTTCTTGCAGCTCAACCCTCCATCAAGGATAGGCGGCAATAGTTGTAATGTTTATTTTTATGTATGATTTTCTCGCACACATTTAAAGAGTTTAAAGCATCGCTAAAAGTAGCGCCAAAAGATTGATTGCTCAGTTGGCAGGTAGAAGGATAGGGTTCAATTCCCAGGAAGAACGTCAAAAATGATTTCCCACTTCGGTATAACAAACTTCTTTGTGTAACATCCAGATTTTCTATGCTTTTCCTACATTACAAGGAAAATTCTACAAAGATTTTTTTTTCTAGACCTGAATTAGGTAATTTAGATTTTCCTTTAAGAAGTGGATTGTAAGGGAGAGAAAGAAATACACATGCAAACAAAAAGCAAGAAAAGAGACAAAAGAGACCGAGCTAAATATTTGCTCGAGGCTATGAAAATGTATCGGATAATTGTAAAAGGACATCTCGGTATGAAATGTATATTCTGTAAAAAATATTTCATAAAAAAAGATTCAAAATTAATAAAGACTTAAGGAATTACGAAAATTCCTGCCATTTATCATTTTTATTCGGGCTTATTATATTATTACTAACATTTTCTTACAAATTTAGAGCACTCTATACTCTAAAATATCGTATTTTTTAGTGTTGATCTGTTAACACAGTGTAAGTCCATTTTTATAAATATTTAAAAATAAAAATGGTAAAAACATGGTTTTATTTATTATTTTATTATTTTATTGCAGTCAATAATCGGTATAAAGAAAATGAAATAAAACAGATAATTAAGAAACATGATATCCAGGACATTTTCAAAAAAATTATTTATCCTGTAATTACTAATCAAAATTTAGATAGACCTTGGCGAAAATGTTTATTTGTAAATAATAGTATTTCATACAAAATTAAAAAAATGTTAAAAAATGATATAAACTTTGCTTTTTATACAAGAAACAATCTACATAAGTTACTGTTCAACAATAAGGATAAAGTAGATAAGCTGGATATGGGTGGAGTTTATGAAATTAAATGTAATGACTGTGAGGCTTTATATATTGGTGAGACAGGGAGATCAGTACGCACAAGATTTAAAGAACATTCCAGAGCACTCAGAGGCTTATCTGCATACTCTGAGATGGAAGACCATTGCATTGATAAAGACCATACTTCGATATTACCAATGTAAAGGTAATGCACTCTGAGTGTGAAGTGAGGAGACTGATGGCTCTGGAAGCGTTGGAAATCTACAAAAATAAAAATGAAGACTAAGTGAATGTGCAGATTCCCTATGTTTCACCAATATTGCAATAACTTGTTTTTTATTTTGTTATTATTATTTATTTTTTTATTTAGCTAACACATTTTATTTTTGTTAAAATTTTTAATTTCATTATACCTAACAATAATGCATTTTTGAATCTTACATTTGTGCTTAAAAAAAATTTTATCTATGAATTTTGCTTTTGTTTTGGAAAAAAAATTGTTTTGAAAATTATTTTATAAAAATATATTAGGAACCATTCTACTCCTGAAGATGCCTCATTAGGCGAAAATGTTTAAGCAAAACAAAAATAATAAAATGAATTAAAACCATGTTTTTACCATTTTAATTTTTCAATATTTCTAAAATATCGTTTTATAAACAAATATGTTTCTTAAACTTTATTTTATTTTTAAAATAGTGACAGTAATAAAAAAATATATAAGGCTTTAAAAAAAAGATAGAACTTAAGGTACCTACTACAGAGTTTTTTTTTTTTTGTAAATGCGTTTTTTTCACTTTTATTTGTGCTTAATTTTGGAAATAGAAAATGTTAATGCAAATGCATGTAACATGAATTTCACGCTGTAGAATAGTAAGTTCGCGCTCACACATTCCGCATGTGGACTTGTATAATTCTCTAATTAAAACGAATTACAAACGTTTTCGATTACAAGCTAGGGTCGCGATCCCCGTCCAATGATCACAATTACAAATCAGTCGTCGATTCATCGACTTTGTATTTACACCGGCTGGACAGTTCAAACAATCCACACAAAATGGACTACCCAGACCCGGGAGACAGCTGGATGGACAGCATCCCTGACACGGTGCGGCTGTTCTACCCCATCAGGATGCTGCTGCAGCTGTACGCGGCCTGCGTGCTGGTGTGGGACCTGCTGTGGGTGCTGATGCACTCCGTGTTCTACACCGCCAAGGCCTGCTATGGACTCTTCAAGCCGCCTCCGCTCAAGTCTGTTCTCGGGGAGACAGTCATGGTAGTGGGAGCAAGCCGGGGAGTTGGGCACGAGATTGTCCTGCAGATGGCCAAGCTCGGAGCCCGCGTTGTCTGCATCGACATTAACCCTGCACGCAATGAGGCCACAGCCCTGGAGGCGCAAGAGCTAGTGGGCCGCGCGGACCGCGTGTGGCACTTCACCTGCGACGTTACCAAACGAGACGAGGTCCTGGCCATGGCGGAGACGGTTAAGCGGGAGGTCGGCGATGTCACCATTCTGTTTCACTGCTGCGGCATCCCCAGCCCGCGGTCTCTGCTCAATGAGGCGGCGAGGGATATCTACAAGACCATGGATTTAACGCTTACATCACACTTTTGGCTGCTGGAATCTTTCCTACCGGCCATGAAGGAGAACAACCACGGCCACATTGTGGCTCTGACGTCAGTGGCCGGACTCAGCGGCCAGAGTGAGCAGCTGCCGCTGAGCGTGTCGCAGTTTGCCGTGCAGGGCATGGCCGAGTCTGTGCTGGAGGAGCTGAGGATCAGCAAGAAGCTGAACGTCCACGTCACCATCGTGCACGTGTACCCGTTCATCGTCAGCGCCGATCTGGCTAGTGATATTAGATTACGAATCCCGAGTTACTTTGGCACAATATCCTCAACTGACGCAGCTAGGTCCATCATAGAAGCCGTGCGGCGCAACTACGTGGAAGTCTCCATACCAAAGCACCTGATCTTTGTGGGGCATCTGCTGAGGGTGCTGCCCCGTGACGCCACTGTCATGATCAGGGAACTCCTGGATACCGGGGTGGACTTTGGATAATAACAATGATGAACAGTACTCCTTGACTGATAGGTTGGTATGCGGCTGACCACCCATACTGTAAAAAATGGTTCACTTTGCCAATGTCACCCCTGCTTCAGGGAAGGTCGGCAAGAGTTGCAGGGCTTATGTTCATTTGAGATTGGGGTTTTTATATTGTAGGTCCACATGCAGCATGTGTAAGCGCGAAATTATGCATGTCTGCTTGTGGGAATGCATTTAATATGAATCTCAAATGATACATATCTTTGCAGCTTAGATTTAGATTTTAGATTTAGATTTCGACCAATATAGTCATCTTTAGGTAGCTACCTGAAGATGACTATATTGGTCGAAAACGTTTTTAATATTTGAAATATTTAAAAATTAGTAATTTTTTAATATATTATATATTTGTGAAAATAAACAGTGGTTTAAAGTTTAAAAAGGTGTTGTTTAATTTAATTAAATAACAATAAAAAAAATAAAAATAATAAAACTTCCATACATCAGATATAGATGGGATATGTTAATTTCTTCTCAAAATAACGCACGTGCCATGGAACGTCATAGGTATAGGTACCATGAAAAAGGGACGCAATGTACCAGCAGCATCGAACGCCAAAAAAATACAAAATATGAACGACGTTTGTTTTACAGTTCTCGCTAACGATTGCCTGGAGACTGATTATAACATTATAACGCCTTGGGGCTAAGTCTTCTGGCTCCAAATAGTGATGTTTTTCTAACTATTTATATTATTTAGAAAGATTTTAATAAGAAATAAATACTTTTACATCAAGATTTCTCTATTGCGCTAAAACACATCACAAAACAATTTTCCTCACAAACTTCCTGATTATTTGAAGGGAAAACTTTTGATGGCACTTATTATATTGTGCTTTATTGTAGTGCAGACGTTGGGAGGTAATTCACTTCTCCGCGGGGAGGTGAGAGGTTCAGCTCGCGATTCCTGCTGCTCCATCCATCACCAGGAGTTAAGGAGTGCTAACTTTTGCTGTCAATCACACCTCCTTCCCTGCTCCCTCCTCCCTCCGCCCTCCACTTGTTAACAAACAACATTTGACTTGGGGAAACAATAAACTCACTGGCCGTGTTGATAATAATTCTGGTTTTTATGATCAAATAAGATGTGAAGAGTTTCTGGAAATGTTATAGAAATATTCAAGGGTAAGTTTCCTTGACTTATAGGGTGGTGTGAGGCTCACCACCAATACTGTAAAAATGACGATGACTTTGACCCTGGTTGAACAGAAAAAAATTACAAAATATAACATTGTAATTAAAGGTAAATTTTAAAAAATCACAAAAACCCTAGCCCTAGCCACCAACATTACAGAACAACCGCCATTTCTTTCTGTCCTTACGTACTTTTTTCATTCATCCAGAGTCATAATTTCACACAAGCTCTCCTTTTATTATGCTTAATAATGTTAAAACCTTTTTCTCGCCAAACAAAAATAGGTTGATGAATTGCATTTTCCTTCACATTTTTTTAACTGTTTTACTTTGACAATGTCACCCCTGTTTCAGGAAATGTCGGCAAGAGTTGCAGGGCTTATGTTCATTTGAGGTTTGGATTTTATTTGTAAGTACACAATCAGCATTTGTAAGCGCGAACTACACGTGTTTGTTTGTGGGCATACATCTGAGAGCTTTGAATGAATATATCCTTGCAACTTAGATTATAGATGGTCATCGCTCAAAAGAGCAAACACATCAAATCTTGCAGACAACAGCTTTGCGGTAGCCGGGCCAGTTGCATGGAAGAATTTGGCCGCCAATGTTCGAAATAATTCGAATGAACCAACCCACCTATACTTTCAGAAAGGGACTGAGGACATTGCTGTTTTCAAGAAGCCATGGCGCCCTTGAGATGGTCCTGGACCATGAAATGGCGCCACAGGAAATAAATCATCCATAATCAATCAATCAATCAATTTGAGATATGTGTTTTCATATTCCTAGTTGTAGGGACACGTTATTACTTGTGGGCATGCAAGTAGGCTGATTTATTTGGTGAGCGCTGTTTTTGTGTGTATCACACCTCAAGAGCCCTTTGCGAGCTTAGTCGTCGCTGTAGAAAGCGCCAATTCTCAAGCAAGATCCAGCTGCTGTGAGGCTGGATGGACCTTTTGATGGCCGGTCTTTGGTAAAGGTTTATGAATTTTTCAACCCAGTGAAGAGCAAATTTGAAATTATAAATGGTATGTTGTTTGTGCTGGTCTCATGGTACATGTTGACCGATTAAATGTTAATACATCCGTGCAACTTAGATTATAGATAGATATGCGCGATGACATCGCTTTTCAGCACTCACATAAAAAATACTTGCATTGCTAAAAGATGTAGGGGAAGGTGGTCTGAGATGGCATAGTGGCTGAGATGGCATAGTGGCTGAGATGGCATAGTGGCTGAGATGGCATAGTGGCTGAGATGACATAGTGGCTGAGATGGCATAGGAGCAATATTGTCGTTATTTGTTGGCCAGTGTCCCTCCTTCGCACACACATGCTAAGAGGCATTTACTGCATCCTGTTCGATATCAGTGCAAAAGATTGATCCAGGCGGTAACTGCGGCGATTTTGGTAAAAACTGTATCAAAAAGTTGTAGTCGCGTTGAAGAAAAAATACGATTCCAAGTGTTCTACAGTGGCTAACAGGTAATTTAAAGATGTTTTCTTTAGAACTGAATGTGACAAATATGTTGTAGTAAACCTAGTAAAATATCTTGTAGAATAAAAAATATATAAATTATTTTTCAGGACATGTGCTTGCTGGCTGAGATGGCATACACCCTATGCCTAAGGTCTTCAACCCGCGGCCCTCGGGCCTCATGTGGCCCGCCAGCTAATTTCTTGCGGCCCGCGGCCACCAGAGGCTAAAAAAATAAAATATCGCGCCCAGGTATATGCGATATATACGAATACGAGTACTTTTTTTTCGGAGTTCTCGGTGTTTTTTGTGTCATTTTGATTATTTTCATGGCACTACTCACAGGGGGGACCACAGGAAGGTTCGGCACATTCCCCCCCAGTAGATTTACTCAAAAAAGAGTTTCAATCGAGGTTTTCTGACTTCAGAGATAGTGAAAAATACATCAGTCTCTTTGCCCGACCATTCGGTGTATCCGTTGAAGACATGCCGGAAAATTTTCAGATGGAGGTTATAGATGTGCAGTGTAATTCGGAATTGAAAGACAAGTTCGACGTGGGTGTTTTTGATTTCTATGCAAAATATGTCGATCACAACTCGTTTCCTGAAATCCGAAAAAATGCCATGAAAATGATTTCATTGTTTGGGAGCACATATGTGTGTGAGCAGCTGTTTTCTCGTATGAAGTATGTGAAATCGACAACAAGGTCGAGAATTACAGATGCACATCTGGAAGGTTGTCTGCGGGTTGCAACCACAAAAATGAAAAAAATATTGACAAACTTGTAAAAAATAAACATTGTCAAAAATCACATTGATTGACTTTAATTAACCAATAAAGATTGACTTTAATTAACCAATAAAGATTATTGAAATTTGAAATTACGAGTATGTATGTCTTTTATTTTATTGATTAGGTGGTAAAGTGTCGTGAAAAGTTGTGGCCCTTCGGACGATGTGAAATCGATGTTTGGCCCTTGCACTAAAAAAGGTTGAAGACCCCTGCCCTATGCCATCTCGGAAGACACCCTATGCCTTACACAAAAGACGCCGCCTTTCGTTCAGACCTCAGAAGTGAGCATAGCTCCGAAGAAGTCACCCACAGAGGAGACGAAACGTCAGCTGAAAGTCTTCAAGAAGTATCAAGAAAGAAGAAAAAGAAAAAAAAGGAAAAAATAAGAAAGAAGCAAAAATATGGACCACGGTCAAAACCCGGAACCAAAAATTCAAGCATAATATCCTTAGTTTAACTGTAAATCAATATAATCATGGTTTTATGTTGTATGTTATTTTCATACAAGAATTAAAAAAATAAAAATAGAGAAAGTCCTATGATTTTGGGCATGCCATCTTACCTATAGGGGTGGGGTGAGATGGATTTTTAAGGCATTTTTAATTTTTAATATTTTGAAAAGAAATTAATACTTTAAATGTGTTTTGTTGATTTGTTTATGATGGCAATAAACCCATGATTGATACTGAATAACCGTTTATTATGGTTATTTTTTTTTATGGTTATTTATTTTATATATGGTTTGTTATATATATTTTGTATATGGTAGTTTATTTTATTATGGTTATTTTATATGGTTATCAGCAGAAACACAAACGCCTCCGTACATGTAGAACTAGATGGCGAAAGCATTGAAAGATGCACTAGTTACAGGTACCTGGGATGTGTGGTCAACGAAAAGTGGGACATGTGTCAAGAAGTCAGAAGCAGACTAGAGCAAGCCCGAAATGTCTTCGCTAAAATGAGCAAATTACTGTTGTGCCGAAATTTAAGCCTTGAACTCCGGAAGCGCATAGTGAGGTGCTACGTTTTCCCAATCGCTCTGTATGGTATGGAGGGATGGACTCTCACGCAGGCACTGGAGAGACGTATTGAAGCATTCGAGATGTGTTTATACCGAAAAATGCTTCGGATCTCTTGGCGTGATCGAGTCACCAATGAAGAAGTCCTTCAACGAATGCGCACTACAAAGGAGCTCCTGCCTACCATTAAGCAGAGAAAGCTAATGTACTTCGGTCACATTATGAGAAATGAGAAGTACCGTCTCCTTCATCTTATCATTCAGGGTAAGATTGAGGGGAGAAGATCTCAGGGACGCCGAAGGACATCGTGGCTGAAGAACCTGCGACAGTGGTTCGGCAGAAGCACCAAGTCCCTATTTCGAGCCGCAGCATCAAAACTCAAAATAGCTATGATGATCGCCGATCTTCGTTAGAAGTGGCACAAGAAGAAGAAGAACCGTTTATTTCAATTTTGCTACAATTTTCCTAAAAATCATCCTTTTCATAATGTATGCCATCTCAGACCACCTTCCCCTAGTCATAGAAAATATGATGGAATATGGACAAAATAATACTTGGCGCCCAGAAGAAAGTGGGCATGGCAAAGCTAGGTACCTGCTCTACATAGGAGCAACGAGAGAAATGGGGAAGCATGTAGGTATCCAGCAGGGGATTGATACAAACCAGAAGTAGAAAATAATACCTAACCAAATAAATTGTCTGTTCCAATAAATGAAATAATTATTTTCTTGTGACAGCAAAATTGATAAATGTTGCAAACATAGCAGGTTAGATAATTGTGTCATCTTTTTTCTTTTCTTCCATCTATTCCTCCCCCTCACTTTTATTTCCCTCCAAGTCGACAGAAAACCGAACCACGGCAATTAATGTCGGATCTTGAGTGAGACACGTTCTCTGCCAATTTCGCCATCGACCCTTTTTCCATCTTTACCCGCTCACTGACAAATCGGAAAATCTTTTATTTATTACAGCAGGTAGACCCGAGGTCCAAATTAAATTAATAGCGAACGTTTACAAAGAAAACAACGGAAACAACCAGGTACATACATCAAATATTATTTTGTAACAGAAATTGTGGAAGAAAACTCATTTCATTAGTGAAGGTTGGACCTCGTGTGCTCCTTGACTGATAGGTTGGTACGAGGCTGACCACCCGTGCTGTAAAAATCGGTTCACTTTTGCCAATGCCACCCCGGTTTAGGGAACGGCGGCAGGAGTTGCAAGGTGTATGTCCATGTGAGGTTTTCTTTATTTGTATGCACACATGCAGAATGTGTAGGCGCGAACCTACATGTGCCTGTCTGTAGGCATGCATTTCATATGAGCCTTAAATGCTTACATATCCTTGCAGCTTAGATTATAGAAGGTTCCAGTACTTTAATACTTTATATGATAGGTACCTACCTATACCTATCTAAAAAATATTTTCTCATCCACATTTTCGTTCCTTTTCTAATTCCTTAAATAATTGTGCATCATACTGGAATCAGACACAGCACCTTTCTTAGCAACACCTTTGAAGGCAAAATCTTAGGACAACGCACAAGAGGTCACCCAAGAACTTCATACTTCAAGGATTTGAAGCGGCTCATGGATGTCTCCTTCTATTCGCATCTCAAGAGGATGGCAGCAGACAGAGACAGATGGCTGATACAACAAGGCACTGCCTTTAGAAGATGATGATAATACTGGCATCTATTGAATTATAACCAAACGTGTCCTAGAAAGGAGTTCCATTTTCAAAAATTCTTACGTGACTGACATCTTGTGGAATTAGGTGAAAACTTGTATTTAAAATTATTGCAACTACAGAAAAAATACATTTGTCAGAAAAAATACATTTGCAGGCTGTAACCTTTGTAGGTTTGTTTGCCTGCTAACAATAATATCTAATAACAATAAGTATAGGTACACGCATTATATTATAATTTGTGTAGGTAGGTATGCTTGCGTGTAATACTTTTATTGAATTTAGTGGAAAAATAATTGAAGAAAAAGAAGTTTAAGCTGTCAAAGTCAAAAGAGCGTGCTTAAAAACCGTGTGAAGAAGGCCTGACAAATGTCAGTGCAAAATTATATTTTCCCATGCAATAATAACAAAAAATATATACCTAATAATAATGCATCTAAATCTAAGCTGCAAAGATATGTATCATTTCAGATTCATATTAAATGCATTCCCACAAGCAGACACGCAAAATTTCGTGCTTACACATGCCGCATGTGGACCTACAATATAAAAAAACCCAATCTCAAATGAACATTAGCCCTGCAACTCTTGCCGACCTTCCCTGAAGCAGGGGTGACTTTGGCAAAGTAAACCATTTTTTGCAGTATGGGTGGTCAGCCGCATACCAACCTATAGTCAAGGAATGGAAATCTAATCAAAATTACATTTTTCTACTCCCGTTTAGTAATTTACTAAATATAAAAAAGGCTCACGCAATCACAATGCCAAACATTTATACAGCCCGTTGCGTAATCGTCATTACGAAACGGGTAACCGAGTAATCTCATTACTCAATTGGGCTACTCTTCTAAGCAACCGATAACAAATTATTATTGGCCATTTCCATAGTAGCCACGTTCGAACGTCAGACATAGTACATGAACATTTTTATCTCATTAATAGTTTCTCAAATTCTCCCCATTATGTTCAATCCTTGTTGAACTAAAAATAAATATATTTTATGTGTAGAGTCAATAAAAAATTGTAACAGTGTTAAAATTCATCGAAATACTTCAAATTGTAGCTTTCCTTTTTTCAAAAGAGAAAACAAAAGGCTTAAAAGGAAAATAATGCAAGATATTTTCAAACTTAATAAAATAATAAACAAACTTAAACCATTACTAATTGGCTAATAGGTTGGTATGAAAAAAGGGGGCCATCCGCCCCCCCCCCCCCCCCCCTCCCCCAAATACAAAATTCATTCAAAATGTTATTTATCGTGTATGTTCCTTGACTTATAAGTTGGTATGCGGCTGACCACCCATGCTGTAAAAATGGTTCACTTTGCCAATGTCACCCCTGTTTCAGGGAAGGACAGCAAGAGTTGCAGGGTGTATGTCCATTTGAGATTTGGTTTTTATGTTGTAGGTTCACATGAAGCATGTGCAAGCGAGAAATTGTACGTGTCTGGTGGTGGGAATGCATGTAATATGAATCTCCAATGTAACATATATTTACAACTTAGATTAGACTCCTAGACAGTTTATGCAATCGAGGTGAGTTCTTTGAGTGATTAGATTCAAAATATTTCAGTACCAAAAAATATTTAAATATTTTTCTGTACAATTTCAAATAGATAAGTCGCGATGGAGGTCTTTAGTCTTGATGGCTGCTTTTGATTTGGACCCCAAAAACAATTAAAAGTAAATATATTTAATAACTAATTTCTAAAAAGTATATGAGGGTGTGGTCGTGAATGTTTTAAAAACCTCAGCCCTCAAAAAATGTATGTTAACAAATTCTTTGAAGTGTATTTTTCTAAAACTTCTCGGAGGGCCTAGGACGCAGGGGCCCTTGTTCGGTCGTGCAGCTCGAACCTCTCTTAATCCGGGCCTGCCTATAAAAAGCCTTCTTTATTTTTTTATTAAACATGGACACACCTCTTTGTAGGTGAGATGAGAACTTGGCGTTTCCATGACTCATTCATTTGCCAAACTGTCCGTTTATGAAATGATCTACCAGTATCTGCATTCCCTTCCCAATTCAATCCGGTTTTATTTAAAACCAACATCAATCGCCACTTCTTTGCAGCGACCCATGACAAAAGCAACAATTCAAGCAACACCTTGGCGGTTGCACTTCCAGGTTGACATAGACCCCCAAGCCATTCAAGAAGTGCAGAGCCTCCCGCACAGGATTCCTTAACAAAACCTTTTCAATAATAAATAAATAAAATTTCAACACCTAATAAAATACAAAAAATTTAATGTCATGAAAACATTTTATAAATTCAAACTGACTAACATTATTCTGAAACCGCCCCTGGAACACACTTTATACTTTACGCGAGTATTAATAAACCGCTGCCTTAGTTCTTGTTTGCCGTATACGCCATTGAGAAAATTTTACATGAGCAATGTTTGCATGTGTACTGGACCAATGTGTCTTATAAAAACAAGAAATTTATTTTAAAAATATTTAAAATAACTCACATTATCGAGTTTTACGGTTTTTTTTAGCTCAGATTGTGTAGAATTTGATTCATAAGACAACTGCATGAAAAAGTAATATTTGACAAGATTGGCGTATACGGTAAACAAGAACTGGGGGAGTGAAACAGTAATTTACATGTGTTAGCACAATCTCCCGGCTGCTGCTCTGTTTTGGCTTTCCCATGACACTTTGTTATTTCAAGTAATCCATTGAAAGTACTTATAAACACTCTTAATAGGGTATTTGCAATAGTGAGGAATATGATAAAAAGTATATTATTTTGATAGATTTCGAAAAATCTAATAATAATATGTTGATTTGAAGCCGAAAATATTTTTTTTCGATTTTATATTTAAAAAAGAAAATATAGGTTTTTGGACAAGTTTTTAAACGGATGTGAGATCTGCTTCTTGTATTTCGGGTAATGTGACGTCATATGTTGACGTCACGTTCTTTTATTGACATTCCATACTCTGTTAACATGTGTTGTTGACAACAGAAACAAATGAAAACAACAAAAACAAATGATATGTTCTTAAAGAAACACACAAACTTCTTGAAAAAACACATCCGCAATGATGTAAACATGAAAAAGCGATGCTTGAATGACATTAATGTGAGGGCTGTCAGTTGATACGGCGATGTTTACAAGACCGTGACGTCACGCGAGAAAACTTCATCTAGTAGCGTTTTGGCGCGAAAATTCAAAGATCGATTTTAAAATGCTTATAACTTTGCTAAAAATACAACTAAAATTAGAATTCAAGAAGTTTTGGGCTAAAAAAGCATAAAAGAATTTAAATCACAAAAAAAAGAAAAATGTGAAAATACCCTATTCACTTCACTTTGATTTAGGATTTAACAAAAATCATAGCTCTTTGTGTTATTTTAATATAAACAATATAAATATCGTATTTTGCAGGCTTTCTGATGATGGTGCTCAGTTTGATGAAGAAAAAAAAGAAGAAAACGATGCACTGCTCACTGTTTTTTAATGCAACACTTATTTTAAAAACAAAAACTTGTTACAAAGCTTTTTTCATTTTATTTGACTTATATTTTACACTTTTAATTTTATATCACTTTTCAACATTTTAAAAAACGTGTTGAACAAAAAATAAAGTTTTCCCGAGAACTTTAAATTAACGAAATCGAGGGCGAAAACACAACACACCTGCTTGACACACTGGTACAGACTGCTGACGTGATCGAGATTCTATTAAAGTACTTTATTTTGCTCAGCGACTTTCTCTCACTGTGATTGGTTGGGGGCGTGTGCTTGGTGGATATCTCACATGGTGGGAGAGTTTTAATTTGTAATTCCTACATGACGGAGGGCTCGCTTACTTATTAAATTAAAAATATCAACAGTTGATATTGTCCCACTAAAGAACCAAAGTCAGTGGTTAGGCAAAAGTACCAGATTTACTTTCCTTGTCACCGAACTCAAATTACAAATCATCGCTGTGATACGAATGTTTCTAAGCTACACATATATTGTAACTTCTTGCCGTGTTCAAGGAACGTTTTGGCGCGTAAATTCAATTATCATTTTTCAACATGAATAACTTTGTAACAAAAGCAAATAAAAATAAAATTCAGGAAGTTTTGTGATAAGCAAATAAAAAGGAATTTAAATCGACAAGATTTTTTTTTGTGAAATTTTCAATCAAAAAAATATTGTGGGAAACGAGGTTGTGAGACAGCATCCCTCAACTGACAGCTGTCAGGTTGGCACCCATGCCTAGGAAACTTAGGGCATATTTTGGTTCCTGGCAACATTATTTGGGTAGTTATTCACAGTCACGGTTTCTCCGACCAATCAGAGCTTCGATTGGGTCACATGTCTGGTCACGAGGTATACCGCCAGTCCCCATGTGGCGGCCATTTGTGTTTTTGCAATCTACGCAAGGAGCGCTTCCCTTTTGAAAATTCTTTAAATTTTGTGATTTGGCAATTTACAATGTCCAGTCGCCGTTGTTGTGTATCTCATTGTTTTAATACGGAGTTAAAGTAATCGGATTCGTTTCTATTTCACGATTAGTAATGTACTTACTGGAAAAAACAAAAAGTTTGGGTGAACTGTACTTTTTGTATGAAATGAAGGACTGTACTTTTTGTATGAAATGAAGAACTGTTTTTTTAGAAAAGTTGTACTTTATAAGTGTGAAATGTGTCTTCTTGTGGGAATACATTTAGTGTAAATCTTAAATGTGATATATCTTTTCAACATCAGATTATGGACATAATTATTAAATTTGAATTGAGCAAGTCACAATGTATATATTATGATAGAAAAATAAGTAATTACACATTAAAAAAGAAGAAAATGTATTTATAACATAAATGGAATTTATAATCAATTGTTGTAATGTAATTAAGTTGTGCTATTTGAAGTTTTTTTTTTAAATAAAATATGTTTTACCATCTTCAATTGTTTTTATTTACTTCGCCAACTGAGTAGAACAGTAATAATATAGAATGATATTATGATGATAATTTAGTATTGTCTAGACACGTAGGGTAGTTACTGGCGCTACCCATCGTTTCATATATAAATAATACTACTTGGTTACATTTTTTTTGTTCTAAGACCGCCCTCTATAAACCTACAATACTCTGTGTTGGCACCTGTCAGGCTATCTTCGCGCCGGTAGACTTTCTTCGCACCAGTTTTGTAAAACAATCAGTATTTTACATATTCCGAAAGAATTCAATAAAAATGGCCAACAGAGATTTAATCTCAGATCAAGGCTTGCGGTTAGACGGGAGAAGAGCGAAAGAACTGAGGAGAATAAAATGCAAATTAGGTGTATTTCATCAATCTGATGGTAGTGCATACATAGAACAAGGAAATACTAAAGTGCTGGTGGCTGTTTACGGACCACATCAAGTAAATCATACATTTACAGTATATTTTCTCCTTATTACAACATATTTGTGATTTACTCTGTCAAAATAACCATTTTTCTGTAAACAAAACATTCCGGTAGCATAACCTAAAAATATATGTATTTTGCAGGGAAAAAATAAAGGGTCACCGGATGGCGTCATAGTTAACTGCCAATATAGTAT
The DNA here is from genome assembly GCA_951799405.1 of Agapetus fuscipes. Taxonomy (NCBI): domain Eukaryota; kingdom Metazoa; phylum Arthropoda; class Insecta; order Trichoptera; family Glossosomatidae; genus Agapetus; species Agapetus fuscipes. The sequence continues at coordinate 16,540,914 of OX637350.1, forward strand.
GGCCACTTTTTCAACAGGTAAAAAATATTATTTTGCACCCTAATACATCAATGTAGTGAATTTTTTTTAAGTATAATAAAAGTGTTATTTTGCATAAGTGTAGCCATTTTGAAATGTTAGATTTTTTTAAATCAATCTTGTAATGCTGACATGCAAATAATGAGGTTGGAACATTGAAAAGGGTGCGGAAATAAACCTCGTCACCTTGCTGAGTCGCTCGGGAAAAGGCTATCAAATATCTTGTTATCAGTTGGTAAGGACGGCAGTCCCATACATGACTACTGTTTGCTCGCCGAGATAAATGTTCCAAATTCAAAGATCTTCGGACCTAATTACTCAATTTACAATAATTAGGGATAACTACACAGTAAATTTTTTTGATTGGATATTACACGAACTGTTATAAGAGAACTTACATTATTCTCGACGTTTCGTTAGCGACGTAGCTAACGTCTTCAGTAGACACCCTCTATGCACGAGGACTGAGGATGAACTGATTTTTTCTTCTATACAATTGTCACAAATCACAGCATACCTTCGAGCGAAGGTAGTAGTTATGATTAGGTTTGTCATGAATATTTACACTTTGATTTTGCTTCCCGTCCACATCACTAGATGGCACTATGTTATCCGTACATGCGGAGCTGATAATATCGTTGCTAATTACTTGAGTTAATTATCATCAGAACTAATTACTTAATATCTTATTCATAAGTAGGTATCAAAGGAAGATATTAAGTTGTATACCTACCTTTTTTATTAGGTAATATTAACCATACATGCAACATTGAAGAAATATTATTTTGCAGGAGAAAGAAAGAATCGGCCAAGGGGAGATAAGAAATCACAAGAAATGTCCATACATCTGCGTCAAGCTCTGAGCGCAGCCATCAAAACTGAACTTTATCCATTTTCACAAATAGACATTTATGTTGAAGTACTGCAGGTATGTGCACTACTCACTTTCACTGAATATATTTTAATTTGACAGCATGGTGTGTGCACTGTTGCAATGAAGTCTGCACATCCACATTTACATCAACAAATGTGACGGCATTTGATGGAGTTGCTAAGGAGAGGGCAAGCTTCTTATCAAAAAATGGGTCGTATAAATGTTGTAGAACCAGAGGTGGTAATTTACCTTTTTTTTTATCTCTAAAATGGGATTTCTTGATGTTCATTTTATTAGTATTATAGAATGTATTTTATTTTATAAGTTATATTATTTAAAATGCAATATATTTTTATTCCTTGAGTCCTTGAAGGTTGGTATGAGGCTGTCCGCCCATAGTGTAAAACTGTCTCACTTTGCAAATATCATCCCTGTTCCCTGCTTATGTTCATTAGAGATTAGGTTTTTATGTTGTAAATCAAATTTTACATGTCAGCTAGTAGATAACTAGTAAATCGTAAATGTTAATATTAGCTCCGCCCCAAAAATCACTATCTCCCTCCCACACATCTACCTTTCTACCCCCTCCCTTACCACTACCACCAATAGATCCCACTCCACTGTCTTAATTTTTAAGTTTAAATTTAGTAATTGTTAGTTACCCGAAGATGGAAGTTATTCCGAAAATATTTGTAACATACTCAAAAACAATAAAAGTGGAATAAAACAAAGTTTTTAATTTCTTTTAATTTTTTATTGAAAAATAATCAATTTGTTAATATATCTTTGCAACTTAGATCTATTTATAATCTGCAATCTAAGTTGCAAAGATATATAACATTTGAGACACATATTAAATGCATTCCCGCAAGCAGACATGTATAAGTTCGCACTTACACATGCCGCATCTGAACTTACAGTATAAAAACCCAATCTCAAATGAACGTAAGCCCTGCAACTCTTGCTGATCTTCCCTGAAACAGCGGTGACATTGGCAAAGTGAACCATTTCTTTTACACTATGGTTGGTCAGCCTCATACCAACCTATAAGGAAAGGAATAGATCTTAGGTTATATTATAGATAAATAAATAGAAACAAAGAAAATGAGGAAAAATGCAGAATAATATGTTTATTTTATTATTTGCTAGGGAAAAGATAAACAAATAGTTTATTGGTTGGACTGTAGTTCCATAAAAGTATGATGTCTGCCCACCGAGAAAAAAGTTTAAAATTCAAACTGTGCCGAGTATATTGTTCATTGCATGTCTCGTATGAGTGTGTTGGTATTTGTGTTTAGGCAGACGGGGGTAACTACTGCGCGTGTGTGAATGCAGCCACGCTGGCCCTAGTGGACGCGGGCATCCCCCTCAGGGAGTATGTGTGCGCCTGCACGGCCAGCCTGGCAGAGGGAGACGTGGCGCTGGTGGACGTCTCACATCTGGAGGAGACCCTGGGGGGGGCCAACCTCACCATAGCAGCCCTGCCCACCAGCGGTAAGCAGTGCCTCCACTAAAATACATAGTATATTTATGAACAGCAAGAAATGAGAAGTATTCCCTCCCGCATCTCATCATACAGGGAAAAATTAAGGGAAGATGAACTTCAGGTGCAAAAATAATGTCTTAGTTGAAGAACCTGAGACAGGGGTTTGTCAGAATTACAAGATTCCTCTTTTTTCTGTGGCTGTTTCATAAAGAATAATTTCAAATATATGGAGCTCAAATAATGCTGATAAAATAACTATAGAAAAAGAATTTACATAAAACTCTATTTCTTATAATAGGGTAATTTCACACTTTATTAAAAAAAAATTTAAATGCATCTGCGTTTTTGGGAGAGTTTTTAAATTATAGCTCTTTCAAATTTGCACATTTTATTATTTAGGCAGATGTGACGTATATGGATCTTCTTACATTATGTATTTCGTACAAATCCATGGAGGCTCCCAGGAAGCCCAGCGGATCCATCTACGTCACTTTGATGTCACTGCTTGGCTAGCCGGCCGCGCTGTGTTTTGACGGAACTCAAATTCTCGGCATTTTATTTTAGAAAATGACCAATGAAATCTTTATTTTTACTACTTAAAAAATACATGGTTGTGATCCTTGACATGTAATCTACACAACCATAGTATTTTCAACCATATTCCCCCCACTGCAATTACCCTATACAAAACAAACAACTTTAAAATGCTATTTTTGTTGTCTCCCAGGAACGCTGGCCTTGCTGTCCATGTCCCAGAGGTTCCACGTCGACCATCTGCCCAAAGTGCTGGACACCGCGCTGCAGGGCTGCAAGGACATACAGGTATGCAGCATTATATTACAAAATACTATCACAATAAGTGAAGAAGACTGGCTCTTTTTTTTTAAGAAATCCTGTGCGGGAGACTCCCTAGATTCTAGAGACTCTAGGAGTCTATGACACTGGTTGTAGTACCCTCTTGCCCAAGCAAGACCCAGTGGCTGTTAGGCTGGATGGACCTTTAGTGACCGGTCATTGGTAAAGGCTTTATGAATTTTTTCAACCCAGCGAAGAGCATACTTGGAAATATAAATGTATATTTTTTGTGCTCCGCCGGGATCCAAATCCACAACCTTCTATTTACGAGTTGGAAGTGTTGCCACTGGACTACGGACCGGTCCAAGATGCTAACGACACGCGGTGTACCTGAGTAGTCACCCATCCAAGTAGCATCTGCGCCCAATGTTGCTTGACCTTCCCTGGCCGAAGCGTTTTATTTTATAACTCAATAATTAATCGAGCAATTAAATTGAAACTTTTTGTAATCTTCGTAAAGCTACTAAGAAACATTTCTGTATTTTTTGTTTTTAAGTATTCAAAGCATGTAGTCTTCAAATAATTGTTTTTGATAAATATTCGCGTCCGCCAAGCTATCACGTGGTCATAATTAATGCTCTCGCGGCGCGAGTAGGCGCGAGCGCACGAGCATGTGGGCAGCGGGGGGGACGGGAAATGCGAGAGCGCCATTGTGTGTGTGGAGGGTCCAGAGATAAGCTACTTGTTTCACTTTTTTACGCGAGCTTACCGCGTCACAGCTGTGCGGAAGAGAGTCAACTATATTGTCTGCTGACGACTTTACTCCGTCTTTCTGGGTAAGCGAGTGGAACAGTCCTGTCATTCCTGTGGTTCCCAAAACGTTCTATAATATTTTACATATATAAAATAAATATATTTTTGTGAAGAGAAAGGTAAGTTCGTTGTTTTTTTTTTCTGAATAGGTATATTGTTTTTCCTTTGTGATATGTGCCAAACATTTGATTTTTTTCTCTCTCTAGAAAATGGCTAGAAAAATTACATATGAAGAAATAGAAAAATTGCAAGACTTTAGTCATGACGAAGTTATTGACAGTGACATAGAATTCGAATTGTGTAATTCGGATGATTCTGAAGTCGGAGATATTATTGAATCTGAGTCTGATGAATCTGAGTCTGCATACTGTAAAAAAAATGTTTCAATTATGTCAATGCCACCCCTGCTTCAAGGAAAGGCGGCAAAGTTGCAGAGCTTATGTTCATTTAAAAAAAAAAAAAAAAAATTAAATTAGGCTAATTTATTTGGTGAGCGCTGTTTTTGTGTGTATCACACTTCAAGAGCCCTCTGCGAGCTTGGTCGTCGATGTAGAAAGCGCCAATTCTCAAGCAAGACCCAGTTGTTGTAAGGCTGGATGGACTTTTTGATGACCGGTCTTTGGTAAAGGTTTATGAAGTTTTCAACCCAGCGAAGAGCAAATTTGAAAATATAAATGGTATATTTTCTGTGCTCCGCCGGGATTCGAACCCACGACCTTCCAGTTACGAGTCCGAAGTGTTACCATTTGGACTACGGACCGGTCATTTGCGGTATTTCCTACTGTAGACACATTTGAAATTGTATTTGTATGCGCGAAAATCTTACGTATGTTTACTTTTGTGGGTGTATAAGATGTGGATTGTAAATTTTAATATATATTTGCATCTTAGATTTAGATTTAGAGTATTTAAATAAATAACAAACCATTCTTTAATTTGTTGCAGATATAAACTACGCCCAGATAATAAAAGATGCCTTCGCTTGATATTTCTCAACACTATTGTACATAACTTGAAAAATTGTATTTATGTTTTTTTGATTTTAACTTTATTTATGTTTTTTTTTTATTTCCTATGTTGCATATTTCACTATTATACAATTGAAAATGAAATAAAAATTATTAAAAAAATGTTTATTTTAAATTCTCTTCCACCGTTTAGGAAACACTGGTTGAGTTTGTCCTATTTGCGTCATTCCGACGGCGTATGCGGAGCGAAACACACGTCTGGCGGGCTCTCTGCCTTATGATTATTTTGTATGAAAAGTAGCTGGGGTCCTCCGGTACCCCACTTCGGACCATGTGTAATTTTTAGATACTCAGGGTGATTAAGGTTAACTTCAGTGATCTGATCAGAACCGGTGCTTTCAACATGGTAACGTCGTTGACGTCAGTGGCGTGCCTTCGGTTTCTGCCATACGCATGCTGGATAATTTAAAGTTGCGTTTACTAAATCTAAAATCTAAATCTAAGCTGCAAAGATATGTATCAATTAAGATTCATATTCAACGCATTCCCACAAGCAGAAATGTATAAGTTCGCGCTAACGTATGCCGCATGTGGACCTACAATATAAAAACCCAATCCAATGAATCTCAAATAAATATAAGCCCTGCAACTCTTGCCGACCTTCCCTGAAACAGGGGTGACATTGGCAAAATGAACCAATTTTTACAGTATGGGTGGTCTGTCGCAAAACAATTAATAAGTCAATTATTCTGATATTGGTATGAAACGTACTAACGCGACAGTGTAGGTATTCAATAATATAAACTCGAGATACAATGTAAATATAATATACAATGAGTCATTCATAATATTGTGAACGTGCAAGCGTCTAAAAGGAAAAAGCCATAGCAAAAGCTAAGCATATTATTTTGATAATAATATTTTGTGTATTCGACACATATGATATGTGAATGTATGTGTGTCATATCGAATGAGCAAAGAGCTCTATCGTATATGTGTTTACAACTCCATACAAGCTTTACGACTTTTAGCTTTTTTCATACGTTAGACAAAGACAGGTATATCGCTTGACACATCAATACAGTTTTGTTCGACAATGACCAATAATAAAAGCCTAGTACTGTCCCACACAGATGGCAGTAGCATGAATTTTGACGGCGGGAAATTTAAAAAGACGCATGACGATAATATCTTTAATCCACTCAAAAATATTCATTATTTTAATTTCTTAGGGTACGCATGCTCAGCTTTTTAGCTTGTATGATAGTCACGCTACTGGTTGACGTTGGTATCTCTATAATCAAACGGTGCTTTTCTTCCACATTTAGTTGTCCGTTGAGCCCACACTTTTACAAACTGATGATGTATTTGTGTGACGACCTGTCAATCCAAGATGGCCGCAAGTGAACAGCTGATTAGTCTTTATACAAATATTACCGATATTCGGTAGGTAAGAATGACCGCAGTGATGAGACTTCCAGCCCAGGCATCATTAGTTTGTCAAAGCGTGGGCTCAACGGACGACCAAAATGTCTAAGAATAGTATTTTTTGAATTGTATTTTGGACTTGAAATCCGAATCTTGTTAATATACTTATTGTAATCTATCAAAATAATGTGTTTTACCTAATTCCTCACTATTGCAAATACCCCATTATAACTTATTGATGTGATTATTTTTGTTTGCAGGCAATACTGGACAGAGCAGTGCGACAGCATCTAGCAGAAGTTGGTTGTTCTGTGGGCTGGGGGGCTCCCTCCTCCATACAACTCTAGTTGACATATCAATCAGATTCTTAATTTCATATTAAATACATTTCCAATAATAATAAAAATAACATGTTTTGTATTGTTTGTGTATTAACATGTGAAAATTCATATTCAATAATTTATTTATTTTTTAGGATTTAAATTAAAACACTGTTTTATATTTAAACGTATACTATTTCCATGTATACGTGGAAATATAAAAGTGTTTTAATTTAAATCCTAAAAAATAAATAAATTATTGAAAATAACATGTGTGTTCAATTTCTAATCTTCATTGCTCCCTCATCCTTTTATCCTTTCTTTTTCTTTCCCAAGATAAACCTTACAGATGGAGAGTTAAAAATAACATGTAAAAAACACACAACATAGCACAGTATTCAATAATATTTATTGTTCATTCATTCATTAAACATTGTTTAAAATCTTTCTTAAAAACGTACTCACACATTGATAAATAATAAACAACACAGAACAATTTCTCATTTGGGACTCACAAGGCAAAATTAACATTCATATGATTTAGAAATGGACATTGACATAAACGGAAAACAAAAATTGTTTCTTTCAGATTTTATTATAAAAAGTTGTATAGGCTCTATTGAATGTTCATACAAAAGTTACCTTTGAATTCAAAACTTCAAACACACATGGGTATTTGTCCTGACGCGGAGAATAGCCGGGCTGCACTCTCAGTGGTCTCAGCTGAGCAACATCCATGCAAAAACCAGTTACAAAAGGAACTAACTTTGTTCATGTTTACCTTGACACCTACATGCATGTCAGCCCTGCGGCCCGAGTATACAACACTGTGTAAACTCACCTCGATTGCATAAACTGTCTAGGAGTCTAATCTAAGTTGCAAAGAGTCTAAGTTACATTGGGGATTCACATTACATGCATTCTCACAACCAGACACGTACAAGTTTGCGCTTGCGCATGCCGCATGTGAACCTACAATGTAAAAACCAAATCTCAAATGGACATACACCCTGCAACTCTTGCCGACCTTCCCTGAAACAGGGGTGACATTGGCAAAGAGAACCAATTTCTACAGCATGAGTGGTCTGCTGCATACCAACCTATAAGCCAAGGAATATAAACATAAATATAGGAGTGGCGTTGTGTATTCCATAAATTTTCCATGTATGCAATAGAGGTAATATGTAAGCAACTTGCTGCATTAGCTGGAGTAATGAGTTAGCAGGCTTGACCGTGACCGTTGATTGTTGTATGCGGGAGCGCTACCTGAAGGGGCAGCCTGGGGCCCAGTGCCCACGCGCCCCGCACACAAAGCAGCAGCCGTAGCCCCCATAGTACCTGCCAGGGATTCCCCTCAGGAGGTGCTGAAACAACACGCAATATGAGTATGCTTTAAAAACAACAAGTTTACCTGAAAAGACTTCGAAGTAAGAGTGCCAACTTCCTTAGTAAAGTAAACTATGCATATTGGAGTGACCGTTATCTTCATCTTTACAACTTCCGGATACATTTCTACTTTCCAGTAGGTGGGGTCCTCAGCTTTTAAGATCCTATCAGGAAGAAAGCATGACATCTGGCATGCATGTAGAATTCATGTATATAAATGATATTATTAGTAGAAACAAGTCTAGAAATGATCTCCTGGATTTTGTGATGCCCTACATAAGTGCTCCTTCTAGTAGTTTTTATTTTTTTCCAAAAAAAATGGCTGAAGTGACAAAAAAACTGGATCATAATCAAGTTGTCTTTTAAGTTATCTATAAAAAAATAAATATACATTTCATACTGATATCAATTTCGGTTTTGAGATTTACTTATACAAATTTCAGTCAATTTGATGCTTTTCGCAGGCTTGGAGTATCTCTGACCGGTCCGTAGTCTAGTGGTAACGCATCAGACCCGTAAATGAAAGGTCGTAAGTTAGAATCTCGGGGTAGAACAAAATAATTACCATTTTTATTTTCAAAACTGCTCTTCGCAGGGTTAAAAAATTCATTGCCTTTACCAAATTTGCCTTTAGACCGGTCCGTAGTCTAGGTGGTAACACTTCGGACTCGTAACTGGAAGGTCGTGGTCGAATCCCGGCGGAGCACAAAAAATAACCATTTATATTTTCAAATTTGCTCTTCGCTGGGTTGAAAAATTCATAAACCTTTACCAAAGACCGGTCATCAAAAGGTCCATCCAGCCTTACAACAACTGGGTCTTGCTTGAGAATTGGCGCTTTCTACAGCGACGACCAAGCTTGCAGAGGGCTCTTGAGGTGTGATACACACAAAAACAGCGCTCACCAAATAAATCAGCCTAATTTAATTAATTAAAAAAGACCGGTCGCAAAAGGTCCATCCAGCCTTACAGCAACTGGGTCTTTCTATAGCGACGGCCGACGACCAAGCTCGCAGAGGGCTCTTGAGGTGTGATTCACACAAAAACAGCGCTTACCAAATAAATAATCCTAATATGATTATCTCACCCTGTGTTGCCCCTCCTCCCCCTCCCCCTCCTGCCCCTCCTCCCAGGCATCGTCGTCATATCCACCACCAAAGGAGTAGTAATCTGGAACAAGCACAACACACTTTATAAATATTTAAAAATATAAATGGTACAACATTGTTTTAATTCACTTTATTTTTTTATATTTTTGCTCGAATATTTTCGCCTAATGATATTTGTAACAATAGATATTTGTAACTATTCTGCTCCCGAAGATGCCTCTAGAGGCGAAAATATTCGAGCAAAAATATAAAAAAATAAAGTGAATTAAAACAATGTTGTACCATTTATATTTTTAAATATTTATAAAAATGGACTTTCACTGTGTTAACAGATTAACACTAAAAAATATTACAACACACTTTACTCTGTAGGCTTAAGGTGGAAACATCTTTAACATATAGGGCAGTCGCCATCAATATAAACTGATTATCAATGGCTTTTAGAAAATGTATCACTGCTTGGTAAATCCATCACAGAGCTTAATTAAATTACTTGAAGAGATGTGTACCGGGATCTCTGTGGGAGCTGGAGCTTCAGGACGGTTCGCCTGTGTCTACAATGGACTTCTTCAGCGTGAAAGTGTAATGATGAAGATGATCTTGATGAAAACTGTGATGAAAGTGAGGGTACACTCGGGATTTAAATGCGAAAAAATGGAAGCTCCAGCTCCCACAGACCACGGCAACACATCCCGGGAAACATCTCTCCAGCATCATCAGCCGGCCGTGTAAGCCTAAAACTCTTATTAAATTAAATTTGTGGCTGTATCCATGAATTGGGCTAAGACAGTTAAATGCCTGACTGGAACAAGCAGAGTGAGAAAAAGAGAAGAGCACACATGAAGAGAGTGACGGATATGAAAGTGTGCAAGGACAGAACAAAATGGAGACACATCTGCGGAGGTACTGGCACCCATTGTGGAATGACGACGACATACAAGTTCAAGTATATACTAGTTGTCTGCTTCAGAAATGAGTGGGGACTAACTTGAAATTAGAACTGAAGCACAATATTTGTTCAGTCAACAGTTCAGTTGCTAGACCTGCATTAAGGGCCAGTCCTAGCTCATTGTTTGAGCAGGCTGTTGAAGTTGCCCTGCCTGTAGCTCGGCTCTTTAGAGGGTCCCTTTCATCTAATTCATTAACCTCTAGTGTGCCAGAGATTTTTAGCCATTATCCACCTACCAAAATTGTGGTTTTAACAGTAACCTCCCGAATTCCGGAACGCAGATCCGCACTCATAGTACCAGTGGCGTGCATTACTTTTTGCCATGGGTAGGCAACAATTTGGGATTTCCAGATGTAAATGTATCGTAAAAAATATTCTATTACATAATTATGTACATACGATACAGTATCATCGACTTTTATATATATATATTATTTTATTTAGCTATTGCTTATTACAACTTAAGCTATGTTAATAAAAAACAACAAAAGATAAACAAACAAAAATGAACAAATCAAAACTTATTAATAATTATGCTAAGGCCGGTTTGCACGTATATATTTTTTTAATTTTACTTTAAATTCATTAATATCCCTACTTTATTTTATTTCTACAGGTAAATCATTATACAAATCCAATCCTCTGTGCAAAACGCCCTTATCATATTTTACACATTTGAATTTTGGCTTCCTTAAATTATCCTTTTTCCTGGTATTATATTCATGAATGTCTCTGTTCTTAATTAAAAATTTGCTCAAATACTGAGGTAACATGTTTTTTTCTACTTTGTGTATAAAAATAATACTCACTCATTTTTAAATTTTCTTCAATATATTTTAAAGCTCAAAACTATTTTCAATCAGTTTGAATCGAAAGATGGACCTTGGTTTTACCAAGCAGAAGCACCACTCATATATCAATTGAACGTTTTCATTGTTTATAAGAAGAGCTGAATTTTTTTTGGTTAATTTTAATAATGTAACGACAAACAGTTATCAAGAATTATCACAAATACATCCTCAATAAATACTATAAGCACTGCTTTTTGTCATTCAAAAAAAAACTTAAACAAAAACCCGAAATATATAGTTTTGCGGCTCGTTTGGCACAACTTATAAGTGTAAACTATTGACTTGTGTAAACTGCACTAAACAATCTAAAATATACGATAAAACAAAAGGTATTCAGTTAACAAGTGGTACATCTCTCTCACAATATTGCATAGCTGTGTCTCATTCTTCTATTTACTCTTTCTAACGCATTGCGTCGTCCCTTATTAGACGCGCCTATTCGGCGTAATAATTTTGCGACGCTTTTTATGCATGCACTGGGCTGAGAGTTGTGTTTTTTACACACTCAGCACGAAAGGCAAATGAAAATGTGCCTAAGATATTATATGATAATAATGACAGCGAGAGTCGCTGGCCGCTAGCGCGCGATACGCGGGGTGGGGCGGAAAGAGCCGGAGAGAGGCGGAAAGAGACGGACACAACCGGAGTAAGGGGGAGAGAAGCGGAATGAGGTGGAGTGAAGGGAAGTGACATACGACGAGCGAAAATGAGCTATACCGCGCGGAATTTGAATTTTTAAAAGAACATAACATTAATATTGTTGGATTAATTGGGTGTTTAATTCAGTTCGGCAACAACTATTGAACTGTATGAGATGCACGCCACTGCATAGTACTAATCGGATATTCTTGTTTTTCATTTTAAAAAACTAAAATTAAAAAACATTGTTTTGTAGCACTTGAGTATTTTTTATTGCAAAAACGTTTTCGGTGGGTACTTCCACCATCTTCAGTTGCACTTATAATAAATCTTAAAACTAAAGACATATGGGGACTCAGTGCGAGGGTGGTAGAAAGGGGTAGGGGAGGGAGAAGTCTAATTATTTATCTATGTTCTTTAATGTGTGGAAGTGGGAGGGCCTAACCGAAGATGGTGGAAGTACCCACCGAAAACGTTTTTGCAATAAAAAATACTCAAGTGGTACAAAACAATGTTTTTTAATTGAAGTTTTCTAAAATATTTTTTTATTATTTTTAAAATAATCCTTTTTATGGCGTACCACAAGATTTTACTAAATCAATTTGAAAACTTATTTTGTTTTTCTTTATTTTTTACACAGCAATAAGATCCAAAATCGCATAAAATACTGCTATTGGATAGAACATTAATGAAGTCGAAGCATTCATTTTTGTAAGTGTGCTTTATATCTATGCATGCAATCCGCAGTCACACGTTTCATTCACAGTCACAGTTTAGACTTACACTCGTTTCCTGACGACCAGCGCTGTTCCTCGTCCTCGTCCTCATCCTCGTTGTCATCAGCATCGTCACTGGAATATTCAGCGCTGCGTGCAGAGGAATCCTCGTTACTTGACGAGCTATAGGACGCGCGCCTTCTCGCTCTTCTTCTTCTGATCACACACAACAAAAGGTTAATGTTAAAAACATAATAATTACACACATAATATAATTGACAACAAAAAAAAATTGTGTATAGTCCAGCCATACGGTGTCTGGTCAATAGCTCTGTGCTTCGAAAACTTTCTTTCAAGGCTAAAGAGCTAGGTTCAATCTCCACCAAGGCTGTCAGAAATCTGATGTTTATTTCCAACCTGAAATTATCATCTGGCTGGCCATATTACTTGTGAAAAAATAGGTTCACTCGTCACATGTAACAATGTGACAAGCAGTTGCTTTTTTTGTGATGAATTTCATGGCTGACCTAATCATATTATTCACGGCCATGAGAGTGAAAGCTTAAGACAATCCTGCCAACACTACCCTTAGTGCTTCACTCCCCAGCGTTTACATCTGCTTCTCTTCATGTGCAGACATGGTGATGAAAGCAATGCTAAGCGCTAGTGGGGCCTAAGGTAAGTGAGTGTTTGTAGGATTGGTGAAAGAGAGAGTTTACCATTTACTGTATTAAAAAATGATTGTAATAACCTGGGATGGCTGCTCGCCGCTTTCTGCCTTTCCCTGGCTTCTTCCTCAGAGGCTTAAAACAATACAGCTCAATACAGTCACAGGGTAATTAGGGAGAGTTCAGGCTCAGAGCTGCTAAATAAATTATTAGATCCTGGACGACAGCACTGTGTAGAGCTGACTGCAGTGTATGAAGCTGTACTGATTTAATGAGGACTAGGAAACTTTTGTATTAATTAAAGATCATTTCATCTAATAATTTATTTAAGCTTGTTAAGTTAGTTAAGCCTTTGTATACCGCGCCATGGGCTGCCTGAATATTGGGCCAGTTAATGTGTTTCTTTTCACACAAATTATGAAAATATAGCATCATATCTCATCCTGTCTGATAAATAAATAAATCATTACAAAGTAAAACTATGTACATAATAAATAAGAACTAGGCAATACACCTATCTTCGGGAGTAAAAAATGTATGTTTGTTTATGAGGTTTAAATGTATAAGTTTGCATTTCCATTTCACTGGCTGGAGGTGGACGGGGAGATTCAACAGTGCTTCCAGTGAGCCTAAATGACAACACAATATATTCCATACATTTTTTACTCACATGTGAAGGTAAATAGTTTATTTTTACTTGAAGTAAAGTTTTCTGAAAAATAATTGTTGTTTTTCAAGTAGCAAAAAAATAATAAATATCATGACGAATGTGGCAGCTGTCAATTTTTGCTATGCCCATTGACAATAGTGACACAGCGCCGTCGGGGAGAATCTGGAATGACCTGATTCGACTGCTGGCCCAATCTAATCTAATCTAATCTAAGCTGCAAAGATATATATCATTTAAGATTTATACTAAATGCATTCCCACAAGCAGATATGTATAATTTCGCGCTAACACATGCCGCATGTGGACCTACAATATAAAAACCCAATCTCAAATGAACATAAGCCTTGCAACTCTTGCCGTCCTTCCCTGAAACAGGGGTGACATTGGCAAAGTGAACCAATTTTTATATTATGGGTGGTCAGCCGCATAACAACCTATAAGTCAAGGAACATACATGACAAATTACATTTTTTAAAATCAAAGAATAAAAATAACAATATATACATGGACATAAAAAACTAAATCATAAAACCAAATTCACTTTAACAAACCCTAGCCGCCAACATCACAGATCAACCGCCATTTCTTTCTATCCTTGCATACTTCTTTCATTTCCTCCAGAGTCATAACCTTCTTCATACAAGCTCTTCTTTTATTATGACTCTGGATATTCCATTCATTCGCAATTTCGGATATTTGGTCCATCCATACCTTTCTCGGTCTTCCTCTACCACGACATCCATCTATTCTACCAACATATACTTTCTTCGTCAGTCTTTCCTCATTCATTCTCTCCATATGCCCAAACCATCTTAACAAACTTCTTTTAATCTTCACTTTCACACTTTCTTTTGCACCACATTCTTTTCTTACAAAATCATTCCTCACCCTGTCACTCCGTTTTTTCCCAATCATACTTCTTAGAAAGTCCATTTCAACAGTATGGACTTTACTAATTTCACTTTCATTCACCGTCCAGGCCTCGCTTCCATACATCAAGGTGGGTAAAAGTATGCCACTGCGTACCGCCAATCGAGCATTTTTAGAAATGTTTTGATTTTTGGCGATACAAGCTGTGGCACCCAGTACACACCTGCCCTTCATTACTCTTCTTTCAAGTTCACCTGTCATTCTTCCATCTTTCTCAAACTTACTTCCCAAGTATACAAACTCATTTACCACATCAACATTCATTCCGTTTATTCTAAATTCGTAGTTCGTATTTTCTTCATTTCTTTCAAAAATCAAAACTTTCGTCTTACTTGCATTCAATTTCAAATAATTACCTAGCAGAGCTTCGTTCAATCTAGAGAGCATCGTTTGCAATTCTACTGCTGAGTCCGATACAAGAACAGCATCATCCGCATACAGTAGAACACTCACTTTGCTCTCTCCTATCATTAATCCACAATCATCAAGTCTAGCATCTCGAACACACTTGTCCATGACTATGTTAAATAGCCATGTATAGCCCAATTTGGTATACAAAGGGTTAACTACACCTTTAAATGTGAATAGAATTCTAAAATAGTCGTCGGCGGGCACTTTCTTAATGTTTTTTTTTTATATCTATTTTTTTTTTTATTTCATTTAAATAACAGTAATTTCATGAGAAGGAAATGTCTGAAGATTACCTTTCCTCTCTTTAAGTGAGATTAATCTTCTGTCCTTTGCATCTTTGTCCAGTCTCTCCACCAGCTTCTCTATGAGACCGTTGACAGCCAAGTTGTGGCTCTCAGAGGTTATGGGCTCCCTAGAAATGTACAACCACAAGTTCTCTACACTGCTCACGACTACAACACACATTTATTTATAGAGCCAGGAGTTGCATTATCTGCCCACCAAGTGTGGCATTGACCTTCACTCAGATATCCCGTAGATGTTCATCAAAAGGTGTGTGGAATCTAAAACAGCTCCTCTAGTGACAGCTAACATTTACATTAATGGCTAAGTAAACATGTTACGTGTATACTTGGGCTACTGGTGCTTGTTTGCTAATCAATTCATCTACTTGTAGACAAGAGAGTTTATTTTAATGAAGTGCTTTTCTGCAACATGCTCATAAATCATAATTTGCCTTTTTGTGACACTCTTTAAGGCCCCCTGTATTTTCGTAATTATGAAGATTGAGATGGGCCAGGCATAGCAACTGTTGGGGAGGAGAGGGTGCGGCCGTGGTGGGAGGACGGAGTGAGGAGAGTTGCCACACAGCTGCTCTAGGTAGCAAGATGGAGAATGGCTGCGTGGGCCAGCAGCTGGAGGAGCAGTATTTGTGCGGGCAAACAGAGATTTGGTTTGTAATGCTATTGGAGAGATAAGAGAGAACTGTAAGACTTACAATACAACCAACCCAAAACTAGCTTGCGGCATTGAAAACATATGAGACCCTACTGCCAGCCAGCTCTATCAAACATATGAGACCCTACTGCCAGCCAGCTCTATCAAACATATGAGACCCTACTGCCAGCCAGCTCTATCAAACATATGAGACCCTACTGCCAGCCAGCTCTATCAAACATATGAGACCCTACTGCCAGCCAGCTCTATCAAACATATGAGACCCTACTGCCAGCCAGCTCTATCAAACATATGAGACCCTACTGCCAGCCAGCTCTATCAAACATATGAGACCCTACTGCCAGCCAGCTCTATCAAACATATGAGACCCTACTGCCAGCCAGCTCTATCAAACATATGAGACCCTACTGCCAGCCAGCTCTATCAAACATATGAGACCCTACTGCCAGCCAGCTCTATCAAACATATGAGACCCTACTGCCAGCCAGCTCATCAAACACAACAGCGTTCTCACAACCCTATGTTCTCTTGCTTTCTCCAGCTTGGGTTTCAACACCCAATACTAATTATAAATGTTGTGATGTCTTATAATGCCGGTTTTCTTTTAAAATTGACCAATTTACTGATCAAAATAATTAAACCATGTCCGTGCAGAGATTGCATTCAATAATGCCGACATTGGGGAGAAATTTTATGGCTTCTTTCACATTTCTCTGTTCAGGGTGCAGTCACAATGATAGCATCTTTGTTCTCTTAGTAAGTAAGAAGGATTTGTGTCAAGGTAGGTTGAAACAGATATAGCATCTGTTTGCGTTATAGTGGTTTAGTATTGTACGTGGCTGGAGCCTTACCGGCACACAGGGCACTCCCTCTTGTTCCTCTTCCACTGGGCGATGCAGTGCCGGCAGAAGGTGTGCGAGCAGTTGAGGATGGTGGGCTCGATGAAGTACTCCGTGCAGATGGAGCACTGGCACTCGGCCTCCAGCAGGTCGCTCAGCCCGCTCGTCCCGGCGCCCGCTTGCTCCTCCACACCCGCTGGCGACCACTCATCCAGGATCTCTATCACCGCAGATGTCGACGCCAGAGTCGGTTTTACTTTCTTTGGTGTTGCATCATCTATTACTATAATTTCATCCTGAAAGGGCCAGGCATCAAGTTGTCAGCAGTGCAATCAAAATCTTAAAATGAAAATAGACTCACACAAATTACAAAATAGATTTCTTTTCACATAACTTGTGCAACCAAGCAATCCTTAGCAACCAAGTATAAAAATAATATTTGACTGCCTTTTCTCTAGCAACCCAGCTGTGTGACATCACAATTTCGGTATCAATGGAAATTGTACCTAAAGCTAACAATATTTTTTGATTGGTTGCTAAGGACTCTAGATAAGGTACATAGATGTTTGATGTTTGCCTGCTGAAAAAAAACGAATGCAAAAAGTCCATTAATTTTATAGCCATTGTCACATTCCAAAGTTATGCATCATGCCATGGCAAGCAAACACACACCTTACATACTTAGATTACCATGTTTTTCAACTTTTACAATTTTTAATTTTTTTTTTATATGGAATATGATTTGTATTTTTTAATTTCTATTGTTTAATTTTTTGTGATTGTTTGTTTTATATACTTAAAATGTAATTAATTGTTTGTATTCCCTGACTTATAGGTTGGTATGAGGCTGACCACCCATACTGTAAAAATTGTTTCACTTTGCCAATGTCACCCCTGTTTCAGGGAAGGCGATTCCAACCACAATTTAATTAAAACAACACCTATATAAAGTAGTCATGAAGCAGAGCAGGAGTTGGCGTACCAATGGTTCACTGGCGCGGCGCTTGCGAGGAACGCTTGGCTGCCCAGCAACCACCAAGCTCGTCTTCTTATCTCTCAGCTCTTTCTGTAATAACACAAGCAGAAATTTACAATCAATATTATATTTTTGATGATTGGTGTGAGGCTGACCACACTTTCTGTAAAAAATGTTTCACTTTGCAAAAGGCCCCTCCTACTTCAGGGAATGTCGGCAAGTGTTGCAGAGCTTATGTTCATTTGAGATTTTTATGTTTTGGGTTTATATGTTGTAAATCCAGATGTGGCATGTGTAAGCGCAAACTTAGACGTGGCTGCTAATGGGAATGCATGTAATATTAATGTTAAATGTAATATATCTTTGCAACTTAGATTATAGATAGATTGACGCAAAAAGTAAACTCATTTATTGCTACGTATTTTTTTTTATTTGAATTCAGAGATATGTAAATCTCTGAAAAAAGTTTATGATAATTAAAATAAACAAAATGTATAGATTCAAAATGATGATTAATTTGAAATTCATAACCTCATTGGAATTTTTAACCATTCTATAAATATTACAGTTAATATAAATGCACAAATTTGACAATGAACTAGAATTTCCTCAATTTGAAATAATTTATTGATGCAATCTACAGAACAAAATAATATTGTGTTCTTCAATATTTGAACCTTTGTCTGGAACAAAACCACCATTGTAATTTCAAAAATGTTCCATGGACAATAGAATGTTGTGACAGTAGGTATTCAATATTTTCAGCCTACCTGTAATTTCTTGGCTGATTCTTCAGATTCACTTTGCTTGGCCAGCAGAGCATCTTGCAGAAGCTTATTTTCTCTCTTCAGGGTTTCCTCTGCCTCCAAGCGATTTGTTTCCATTTCACAGATGTCAGCCATGCTCTGAGCTAGCTAAAAGCAAAGTGGATTATTTATGATTTGTTTCCATTTCACAGATGTCAGCCATGCTCTGAGCTAGCTAAAAGCAAAGTGGATTATTTATGATTTGTTTCCATTTCACAGATGTCAGCCATGCTCTGAGCTAGCTAAAAGCAAAGTGGATTATTTATGATTTGTTTCCATTTCACAGATGTCAGCCATGCTCTGAGCTAGCTAAAAGCAAAGTGGATTATTTATGATTTGGTCTGCTTCAAGGAAATATTTCAATAATAACTGAGTTGCGGTAAAAACTGTTAACGGTGGCAACAACTATGTATTTTTTTATTGGTTGCTACGAAACTTAGTCATACAGACCTGTGATGTTTGCCCGCTGAAAAACAAATCCAACTAGGAAATTTGGACTCCAATAGATATAAAATGGCCCGGACTTGTAGCATGTAGCACGTGCAGAGTACTCCAGGATCATCAGAACTGTCTTGGATAGTACCCCCTCAGGTGTTAGACCACTCGGACGTCCCAGGATGCGGTGACAACGTCGAGCCAACGCCGAAGTTCTGGGAGTGAGGGGACCATGGAGGGAAGCAGCACAAGACAGAGAGTCCTGGAGGATTGTGGTGCGGGAGGCCCTGAACCTTCATGGCTTATGAACCGAAGAAAATAAAAAGTAAAGTAATAGATATAAAAGATTTGAGAATCATTGTATGTGGGTACCTGCTGCTCCACCTGCTTCTTCTGGGCCTCTGCATCTTGCTGTATCTTCTCCAATCTCTGCTGGAACTCTCTCTCCGCCAGCGCGTTCTTCTCATCAATAAGGCTCTGCTGCTTCTTCATTTTCTCTTGCAACAGCCGGACCTCCATCTCTTGAGCCTCCTTCTGAGCCAGCAAATCCAAGGACTGCAACCTCTCTCTCTCTCTCCGCTCTTCCTGCATTTGGTTCTCTTTATCGGCTAACTGCTTCTCTAATAGTTCCAGTTGTTGGTCCTTCAGGTGTGTGACATCCAGAAGTCGGTTGATTTCTTCCTGTTCTTTTGAGAGCCTTTCCAGCAATGCGTTATTCTCTGTTTCTAATTGTTTATCCTGCCTCTTTTGATTTTCTACTTTTTCCTGAAAATATATGATTGGTTCAGGAGTTGTATCGTAATTGGTAAAATGCAGATGTGTAGGTTTATATATTTGATGAAAAGACGTTGATGTGATCCTGTCAATAAAAGTCAGCAGACTAGGTCAGCTGGGTCACATCCTGTGAATGAATCATCGGAGCCTGGAAAAAAGGTTGTGATGACGGAACCAAAAGAGCAGAGGGCAGAGGACCCAGATTAAGATGGCTGGATGGAACTATGAACTTGCATTTATACACAACATTAGTAAATTGTTATTTAATAATCTAAAATAATATACTTAGATAACATAAACAATGTAATCATCATTTTCTGCAGACCAAAATAAATCCGTAACTGAAAATAAAAGTCATTCTTACTTCCAAATCTTGAAGTTGTTTATTCATACTCTGGATCAAAGACAATTTCTCGGCTTCGTTCTGCTCCAATAGGATGCTCTTCTGCTTGATGTTCTCATCATCCTTCCCCTCCAGCTCCTGTATCTTAGCCTGGTACTTCCTCTCCAGCTCCACAATCTTCTCCTGCAGCGTTGACTGCAGGAGATTCATCTGATTCACCGTGTCCATGTGATCTATTCTGGCGTGCTTGATTTTGCTTTCCATGTTGTCCAACTGCAGGGTCTGCGTGCTCTGCAACCTGTCCCTCGCGTCTTGTATCCTGTCCTCTACGCCAACTTCTGAGAGTTTTCTCTTGACGGCCTTTACATTGTGAAACTTGTATACAAATTCTAAGGTTTGCTCCAGCTCTATCACGTCTTGGTTGGTAATGGGTGTTTCCATGTTCTTCTCTATCTTGTGCCCATTGATTGTGGTGCCGAATGTGCTGTGGTCTTGCAGGGTCCAGGTGTTGTCATCCTTCTGGCGTAGCGTGCAGTGGATTCTAGATATTCCAGGGAAGAGGATGACTTCTGAGTTGTTCATGGCCCTGCCGATTGTGAACTGAAACAATAAAAATGAGGTTCAATAAGTTGTCTTTATCTTTTTGTTGCGCCTCTTCAGTAAAGATTGAAGATCGTCCTTTGCAATTTGCACCTTCTTTTGCGCTGCACAAAAGAAGGATTTTGTGCTTCTGCCAAACTGCTGTCTTGGGTTCTACAAACAAGTCATTATTTTTCAACCTGGAGCTCGTCGTCCCACAGTTCTTCCCTGTATGAAATGTAGGAGCTATCTATCTATAATCGATCTATAATCTAAGTTGTAAGGATATATTCATTCAAAGCTCTCAGATGTATGTCCACAAACAAACACGTGTAGTTCGCGCTTACAAGTGCTGATTGTGTACTTACAAATAAAATCCAAACCTCAAATTAACATAAGCCCTGCAACTCTTGCCGACATTCCCTGAAACAGGGGTGACATTGGCAAAGTGAACCATTTTTTACAGTATGGGTGGTCAGCCTCATACCAACCTATAAGTCAAGGAATACGAGTAATAAATAACATTTCATTATAAAAAAAAACAACAAAACCTTAAAAAGAAATCTATACAAAAAAAAGTAAAAAAATTATTATGCAAAAAATGTAGCAAACTAATAAACCAACATTACAAATCAGCATTGCAGATTAGCCGCCACTTTTTCCTGTCCTTGCATACTTCTTTCATTTCATCCAGAGTCATAACCTTTTTCATACAAGCTCTCCTTTTATTATGACTCTGGATATCCCATTCACTCGCTATTTCGAAAATTTGGTCCATCCATACCTTTCTCGGTCTTCCTCTTCCACGACATCCATCAATTCTTGCAGCATATACTTTCTTCAACGGTCTTTCCTCATTCATTCTCTCCAAATGTCCAAACCATCTAAGTATACTTCTTTTAATCTTTACTTTCACACTTTCTCTTCCACCACATTCCTCTCTAACAAAATCATTCTTCACCCTATCACTCCGTCTTTTTCCAATCATACTTCTTAAGTAGTCCATTTCCACTGTATGGACTTTACTTATCTCACTTTCACTTACCGTCCAGGCTTCACTTCCATATATCAGAGTGGGCACTAGTATACCACCGTGCACCGCCAGTCGAACATTTTTTGAAAGATTCTCGTTCTTGGCGATGCTAGCGGTAGCACCCAGTACGCACCTGCCTTTCATTATTCTTCTTTCAAATTCACCAGTCATTCTTCCATCTTTTTCAAACTTACTTCCCAGGTATACAAACTCATTTACGACATCAACATTCATTCCATTAATTTTAAATTCATAATTCATATTTTCATCATCTCTTTCAAAAATCAATACTTTCGTTTAACTTGCATTCAACTTCAAATGGTTACCTAACAAAGCTTCATTCAATCTAGAGAGCATCGTTTGCAATTCTACTGCTGAATCAGACACAAGAACTGCATCATCTGCATACAGTAGAACTCTCACTTTGCTCTCTCCTATCATCAATCCACAATCATTAGGTCTAGCATCTCTGACACACTTGTCCATGACTATGTTAACCTTCCCCTTTCTGTGCTCAAAAAATTTCACGCGCAACTGTGTTGTGTAGTGACTACACGCTCATAAAAGTCGGATTTATGATCGGTAAATGATGTATATTCTGCTCTTGAAGATGCCTCATTAGGCGAAAATATTCGAGCATAAACAAATAAAATAAAGTGAATTAAAACAATGTTTTACCATTTAAATTTTTAAATATTTATGTATATTAATAGCTAATCGCTTTAATTACGTATAATTGAAGTCTAATGAAGAAATAAATGACAATAATTAGTATTCAAATGCTAAAACATCTATTAAGCGTGTACTACTGACACTGCACAGGGAAGGGGAGGTTAAATAGCCATGGACTCATCACACATCCTTGCCTCACACCCTTATAAACTTCAAACCACTCACTTTACTCACCATCAATACGGACACATGCCTTACTATTATCATAGTTTGCATGCACCGCACCTAGGAGAGCCTCATTCACTCCGTATGCTTTCAAAACATCCCATATCATACCTCTGTCTACTGAGTCAAAAGCCTTTTCCAGATCTACAAAGGCCGTGAACAGCTTCCGCCTCACCGACAATTGATTTTCAACAAGTTGTCGTAGAGTAAAAATCTGATCAACACAGCCTCTACCGGCCATAAAGCCGGACTGTATATCGGAAATCCTTTCACTAGTAGTCAGAATCACATTTTTTATAATAACCTTACAGAATACTTTTCCTGGTATACTGAGGGGCTGTCCATATATTACGTCATTCGCATTTAGGGGGGGGGGGGGGGGTCTGGTCTGCGGATGATGGTAAATGATGTACGAGTCCCAGAAGTGACGTCGTTTTTGTAAATACCAATTTTTACACAATATCCAAAATAGTATGCAAGTAATATAACATTATTAATTATTAAGCTCATCCATTATTACAGCAAGAGGGGGGGAGGGGGGTCATTAGATAATGACTATAGGATGATTGTAGGGGGGGGGGGTCGAAAATTGGCCAAAATCGATGACGTAATTTATGGACGGCCCCTGAGTAGACTGATTGGTCTGAAGTTCTGACAGTCTTTTTTGTCCCCTTTACCTTTGTAAATGGGAACAATGACTGCCTTCCTCCAATCCATCGGTACTACTCCTGCATTCACACAAAGCTTACATAATTCGTACATCCAATCTATCACACAAGAGCTCTAGATATAATATAAATGAGATATCTAGGAGCTGTTACTGTTACTGTATCCTGCCGCCGTTCCACTAGGGGTGGCCGGTACCTCCGCAGATGCGCCTCCACTTTTTTCTGTCCTTACAAACCACTTTCATTTCCTCAATATTCATCACCTTTTTCATACATACTCTTCTCTTATTTTCACTCTGCAGGTTCCATTCTTTCGCAATCTCACCTATTTGGTCTAACCATTCTTTCCTCGGCCTTCCCCTTCCGCGCTTTCCTCTGACATTTCCTTTGTACACTTTCTTCGTTAGTCGTTCATCATCCATTCTTTCGAGATGTCCGAACCATCTCATCGTACTTTTTTGTACTTTCATTCTCATATTCTCTTTTATACCACACTCGTTCATCACCCAATCATTACGTACTCTATCATTCAGTGTTTTTCCAGCCATTGCTCTCAGGTAAGCCATTTCAACCGTACATACTTTACTCAGCTCACATTCATTAACTGTCCACGCCTCACTTCCATACATCAATGTCGGAACCAATATACCATTGTGGACCGCCAATCTCATATTCTTCGTAAGTTTCCTATTTCTTGCAATTCTTCCAATCGTTCCCATTACACTTCTTCCTCTACTAGCACGCTTTTCCAATTCTTTCGTCAATTTCCCATTCGACTCAAACTTGCTTCCCAGATAATCAAATTCTTTCACGACCTCCACTCTTGTTTTATTCAGTCTTATCTCAATTTCCTCGCATTCCTCAGTCCTGTCAAACACTAATACTTTCGTCTTACTGGCGTTCACTTTTAAACCGTTCTTACTAAAAGCATCATTCATTTTGGTGAGTATCATCTGGAGCTCCTCCGCTGTATCAGCCAACACTACGGCATCGTCAGCATAGAGAAGAACTCCAACATTCGTCTCACCCACTTTCACACCATAATGAGAAATTTCTGCTTCTTTCATACAATTGTCCATGATTATGTTAAATAAGCACGGACTCATTACACACCCCTGTCGTACTCCCTTGTAAACATCAAACCATTCGCTACATTTACCATCCACTCTTACACACGCCAAACTATTTTCATAGATGGCGCGTATTCCATTCAGAAGCTTGCCGTTCACACCGTACTTTAGGAGTACTTTCCACATCATACCTCTGTCCACCGAGTCAAAAGCCTTCTCGAGATCCACAAAAGCCGTGTAGACCTTCCGACCTACAGCCAGATGTTTTTCAACAATCTGTCTGAGAGTGAAGATCTGGTCTACACACCCTCTTCCTGGCATAAAGCCAGTCTGGATATCAGAAACCCCATGACCGGTAGACAGTCTCACTTTTTTTTATGAGAACCTTACACAATACTTTACCAGCTATACTGAGAAGACTGATGGGCCTGAAATTTTGGCAGTCCTTTTTGTCACCTTTTCCTTTGTAGATAGGAACAATGACCGCCTTTTTCCAGTCCATCGGCACTTTACTCTCTTTCACACACATCTTGCACAGTTCAAACATCCATTCAACCATGCACTCCCCAGCACATTTGATCATCTCAGCATTCACACCATCATTCCCAGCAGCTTTTCCATTCTATTTATAAGCAAATATTTATAATCTCTAATTATGGGTATGGCTGAAATTAACCGTTTTTTTTACTTTCGGACTGAGATCAAGAGATTGGCTCTGGTATTCCTGCAGTAAATAACCTCAACATTTGTGCCTCAATCTATCCAGAATATTTGTAGCATACAGATCAAAGGCAGTTGTTGTAAATTGAATTGTCGAGGCGCTGTGTAAGTGCCCCCCTTGCGCGCCGCACAGTATAGTCGTAAAGACGGGGCATCTCACCATTAGCAGACGTACAAGATGCAACCTTTGAATGTGGCATGCATGTCATGAGCAGATCAAACCATGGAGCGTTCATCTGTTACCCCGCTCTACTGCCACTTTCCTCATTATGAATCCGCATATGTATTTAGCGAAAGAAGTTTAGTACTTTTAGGTTATGAAGCTAATATGCCCAAAAAATGGTTGTTAATTTGTAGTTTTTCATTGTTGATTTGTAAGGTTGCACACGTTCCACATACAGAAAAGGTACGTCACATGACTGGGTTGATGAATATTTTGTAAATAGTTGCCATGGACTCCACTTACATGGATCTATAAGGTAATTTAGAACACCCTTGCCGTTAATAGTCCATTATAGGTGTGAATCAAATGATAGACAGATTTCTAATTACATTTCTACACTTACTTCTCGGTTAGAAATTTTGATCCTGGAATGTTTTGCGAACTCCTGCTTCATTTCTTTGACGGATATTAATTCTGGAGACTTTTCACCCATATTGATATGAAATTGAATATTCCATAAATAAGGTATTGAATTGTACTAATTATTAATTAAGTGTAAAGCACTTAAATTACTTTTTTTTAAGTTTAGTTTCACATTTTGAAAAACAAACAACAATCTGACGTTTTACGTAGGGCTCTAGGGCTTGCGTCGGTTACAATGAAGAGCTTAAACCACACGAGCGTAATTTGAGAATGGACGTGGTACAAATTCCATTGGCAAAAAAATGTGCCATTTAATTTAATCTACGTTGCTAAGATATGTTACATTAGAGATTCACATTACATGCATTCTCACAACCAGACCTGTACAAGTTCGCGCTTGCACATGCCTCATGTGAGCCTACAACATAAAAACCAAATCTCAAATGGACATACACCCTGCAACTCTTGCCGTCCTTCCCTGAAACAGGGGTGACATTGGCAAAGTGAACCATTTTTACAGCATGGGTGGTCAACCGCATACCAACCTATAAGTCAAGGAACACTATAAAACTCACTATAAAAAGCTTCCACTCATTTTTATTGGTTGCTGTAGAGTGTAGACCCTTATTACATTGATCATTGAGAGAACAAAAAGATAATTGTGCTGAGTTGGTGGCTTTGGTTTCGTTGAAACTTTCTAGAAAATATAAAAAAAATGATTCATCTACATTTCATGAAAAATGAATTGTGAAAATGAAAAGTTTTAATATGAATTGAATAAATGTAACAATATCAACATTTTAAACACATAAATGGTAATGTAGTGTTTTTGGGTTCGGAAAGTCTCTAAATTAAAACATACTGGTCTTCTTTTTGGATATTTATTTTCACTTTATTTATTTTACAAATTTACATTTATTGTTAACACTTTTAGCAAGAACAGTTTAGCACCTCACACACTCTTCGATCAAAGGCAACTATCGATCTGCCCTGCTGTATCGAATTTTGCTCCTTATATACTTAAGTGACAGAAGTCTCTAACGGTTAATTTGCCAGCAAACTCTCGAACGTTCTACCAGCTTCAAAAGTACAAAAGGATTATTCCATTTCTAGATTTCTTAAGCCTATAATTATTGCTACCTACGATGTACACCTATATTAATCTACTTTTGACATAACACTATAATAATTATTACTACCGTCCGGTCGATAGCTCAGATGTTAGAGTGCTTGCATTCCATGCCGAAAGCTCGGGTTCGAATCCCACCGAGGGTGTCAGAAATGATTTCCCGTTTCGGTGTTTATTTCAAACCCCAACATAAAATACCGGCAAGGTTTACTCAGCCTTCACAAGAAATGAGTACCAGCACTCTCGGGAGCTGGGAAAGTGGTTGGCGTAAGGCCGGCCCCCTTACCTGTAAAAATAAATAGGTTGAACTCGCCACATGCGACCACTTCGGGGATAACGCGGCAAGAAGTTACACTATATGTGTAGCTTAGTTGCTTTTTTTTTTTAGTTGCGTTACTACCTACGATGTACACCTATATTAATCTACTATTTACATAACAATATTATTGTAATGTTTTTGGGTTCGAATTAGTCTCTAAATTAAAACATACTTGTCTTTCTGAATACTTATTTTCACTTAATTTATTTTTACAATTTATATTTATTTTTAACACTTGGATTTATTTAATTACACTGGTTTTAGTTCACTGGTCGAATTTGTTTATTGTATTGGTGGAGCTCGCAGATAAGACTGCCCAGTGCAAACAACTTGCACCCTTTTATACTGAGAGAGTCGAACACTCTGGAACACATAATTGCTCGAAGCTTCTCGAAGTACTTAGTCTAGAGACTTTTCTATTTACACACAATTATCAATCCTACCCACCGAATACTTATACATATTTTAATATTTACATTGCATATTTACACAACAATATGTTGAACGATTCTACAACGTAAATGGAGTACATTGTGTGCAGAATTGAGGTACATCTTTCGATCAGACATATATGCAGAACTTGTCTGTAAGTTCAAATAAGCTTTGCCTTGGAGCCTTAAAGTGACTACATCACAAAACGGCGCTATAAAGAAATTAAGAACTCATCATCATCAGCTGCCCAAAAAACCCTCACATTTTTATCAACATATAGGAAACAAACAAAAATTTTAAGTTTAAGTTTAAAGTTCCTGAAGATGCTTTATGGGCAAAAATACTAGACAACAATAAAATTTTAAAAAGAGAATTAAAACTGTGTTAATTTTTTTAATATACAATGGACTTTCACTGTGTAAACCACCAAACCCTTAAAAATATTAAAAAAAAAAAAATTAAAGGTTCAGAAATGCTTTGTGCAATAATTTAATGCTACTTTTTTGACAATGCCGGTTGTGATAGATGTGAAAACAAAATATTTCATGAAAAAAATGGGCGTGAAAACTAAATATCAATGGGTATGAAATTGAATAAAAAAAGATCATCAGATTTTTTCTGTTTACCCATATTCACAATACGCTCGTGCGCTTTAGTGTTTCAAGCTTACCACCAGTTCATAAAAAAAATGTTCCTAAACAGCATTTACTGCTTATTTCCTAGAGTAATTTGAAACATAAAAAAAATACCTATAGGTAATTTATTTTTTATTGACAGTTCAACCACTTTGTTTATGTTCTGAATGATAAAAAAAAAATCGATTAATAAAGCAAGTTTTTACCTGATTGTCACCTGCATTTTTGAGGGACAACATACCTACCTACCTAGTTGTAAAACAAAATATGTGCTCACAATAGAACGCTAAAACGAAAATGATACATTTGTGTGTGACGTCATTGACAACATGCTGCCAACCATTTACTTTCTGTTTCAGATAGAGTTTTCGAACTAAAATCCTTTTGCATTGCTGTTAATTTACATAGTAGCAGTTAAAGCATTGAATTTTCATTAAAATTTTGTAACATGTTACTTAAGTTTTTAATTTTTTTTATTTGACTTGCTGAAATTTTTGTGTTCTTTTACTAATAGGTCGGTATGAGGCTGACCCTGCATGCTGTAAAAACTATGTTCACTTTTGCTATTCCACCCTGTTTTCAGGGAAAGGTGGCAGGAGTTGCAAAGGTAATGTTCATGTGAGGTTTGGTTTATTTTTTATGCACATGCAGCATTAATAAGCGCGAATTTACATGCGCCTGCTTGTGAGAATTCATTAAATATGATCCTTAAATTTGAATATATATTTTCAACGTAGAGTAAAGATACTTTCCTCTAAAAGCTTTTTCATAAGTCAAGCACTAAGGCATTCGCTGAAACGTTATCAGATAGGAATCAAGTAAATAACAGATGCCCATAGCTCAGATGGTAAAATGCTCACGTCACAATAGGATATTTTCACATTTTTCTTTTTTTTGTGATTTAAATTCGTTTATGCTTTATTAGCCCAAAACTTCTTGAATTTTAATTTGAGTTGTATTTTTAGCAAAGTGATAACCATTTAAAAATCGATTTTTGAATTTTCGCGCCAAAACGCAACTAGATGAAATTTTCTCGCGTGTCGTCACGGTCTTGTAAACATCGCCGTATCAACTGACAGCCGTCACATTTATGTCATTCAACCATTGCTTGTTCATGTTAAAACCGTTGCGGCTCTTGTTTCTTCAAGAAGTTTGTGTGTTTCTTTAAGAACATTTTATTTGTTTCTGTTGTTTTAATTTGTTTCTGTTATCAACAACACATGACAACGGAGTACGAAATGTCAATAAAAGAACGTGACGTCAACATATGACGTCACAACACCGGAAATAGAAAAAGCATATCTCATATCCGTTTAAAATTTTTTATATTTTCTTTTTTTAATATAAAATCGAAAAAAAATATGCCCTACCACAAGCTCAATCTACCATGAAAAGCTCAATTTTAGTTGATGTGTATTTCGATATGAGACCCCTTCACATGTACAAATAAATCAATTCCATCGCTATATTCTATTCCTTAATTAAGTGAAAACGCGGAAAGAAGTTGCACTATATGAACAGCTTATTAGCATTATATTGAGATTTGGTCATTCTATGTGTTTTCATATTTTATATCTCATTCTTGGACCAAAAAAATATTTTTTTGTTTTAGGTTTCATGATTTATAACGGCATCTAGCTGCGACAAGACACCAATGTTGGCCACACCGTCGCGCACCACAAACAATTTAGTTAGTTTATGGTTCTTAGTTGTCGTGAGCGTGTGTGTGTTTTGGTGCCGCGGTTTGTGTTCGATAAAATTCATATGAAATAATGGTGTTTTGATTGAAAATGAGTGGCATTCTAGTGAAATAATAATGTGCCGTTGTGTTGAAGTGTAGTGAACATCATGTTTCGTTGCATTCCACTCTTTAAAGGGTGCAATAGGCAGGTGGAGTATGTTGACAAGCGGCACTGCTCGCTGCCCAATGTCCCAGAGGACATTTTGCGGTATTCCCGGAGTTTAGAGGAGCTACTTCTAGACGCCAATCACATAAGGGACCTTCCCAAGGTACTCACCTTTCAGAAAACATTCAAATTGCATTTTAAACTGAATATTTTGGTTTCGTTTGAAGTGGGCGTTTGAGCGCTTCGACGTTTATAATTTATTTTATCTCCAGCTTTTGTTGTTAGCGCTTTAATTTTCTTATAAAGCAGTTTTATTTCGTTGATCCCTTAATATTTTATTTACAATGAATGAATGACAATGATATTAATTTAAGTGGTGAATTATTCTTGTCAGAATGATTACCTTGTTTGACAACTGACACATGCCATTTTTTTTGAGCATACGTCACTTTAATGAAAAGGTAATGTTACAAAAAATCTTAACATCCAAGTTTTACTTTCAGATGCCTTGGATGTTTTTATTGCTATCCAGGCGTTACTATATGTATAATCTAAGTTGCAAGGATATATTCATTCAAAGCTCTCAGATGTATGCCCACAAACAAACACGTGTAGTTCGCGCTTACAAATGCTGATTGTGTACTTACAAATAAAATCCAAACCTCAAATGAACATAAGCCCTGCAACTCTTGCCGACATTCCCTGAAACAGGGGTGACATTGGCAAAGTGAACCGTTTTTTACAGTATGGGTGGTCAACCTCATACCAACCTATAAGTCAAGGAATACGAGTAATAAATAACATTTAAGTATAAAAAAACAACAAAACCTTAAAAATAAATCGATACAAAAAAAGTCAAAAATGTCTTATGCAAAAAATTACAAAATTAAAAAATAAATAACATCATTTGTATTGATCCAAAACAAGAATGCTCATTTTTGTGTAAGACCAAAATAATAAAGGATTTTCCTTTTACCGAAGTAGATAATCCTTATTTAACGCGAAGATCGAGTATACCTTTCTGATTCTAAAACATCCATAAAGAAAAAACCCACATAAAGAAATGAATTTCGGTGCCCTCATGTTTAGATGCGCTTCAGAGTAATGTTGACAACAGCTCCAGCGTGGTAAACTTACAATGGACTCAAATTTCAGTGAATACTATTTTACATCACACGGCCCGGTCCGGTCGATAGCTCAGTTGGTAGAGTGCTTGCATTTCATGCCGTGAGATCGGATTCGAATCCCACCGAGGGTGTCAGAAATGATTTCCCGTCTCGGTGTTATAAAATACCGGCAAGGTTTACTCAGCCTTCACAAGAAATGAGTACGAGCCCCCTCGGGAGCTGGGAAACCCTCCACTTCACTGCAGTGGTTGGCGTAAGGCCGGCCCCCTTACCTGTAAAAATAAATAGGTTCAACTCGCCACATGCGACTCCTTCGGGGATAACGCGGCAAGAAGTTACACTATATATTGTGTAGCTTAGCTGCGTTTGCGTTGCGTGTGCGTTGCCCGGTTAGCTACAGAACAGTCGAACAAATAGTGTGTTATTGGTTGCTAATGACCCTAGTCCCATAGACCTATAACGCTTGCCCGCCGAGAAAAAAACTATTTTCAAATTTGAGCTGATTCCTTTCTGTCAGGATTACGCTTTTGTTACACACCATAGAGTTATAAATGTTACACACACAAGTATTTTTGTTGTGAAATGAAACGGTTTCGAAATGTTTTTTTTTATTTGAGAAAATTCCTTGACTTTTGTTGCTATGAGACTGACCACCAATGCTGTAAAAAATGGTTCACTTTGCCAATGTCACATCTGTTTCAGGAAAGGTTGATTAATGTTGTAGGGTCTATGTTTATTTGAGGCTTGGATTTTAATTTGTAAATACGCCTGCGGAAATTTTAAGTGCGAACTTATATGTGTCCATTATGAATTTGAAATAATAACATATCTTTGCAACTTAAATTATTGATGAGGAATAGTCGGGTTGGAATGTACCAACAAATGCCTGTAAAATTGGCCATCCCTGTGAAAACTCATCAGATTTAGATTTAGATTTTAGATCACATTACTGAGATTAGATACTAGCTAAGTCTCTTTAATGGCTGAAGATAAAGGAATGAATCCATTGCAAAGCTTGCTGGTGTTCAAGACTCTGCGTGGGACTGCACCAAAATATCTCATAAACCTGATAGCACCGGCAACAACAAGCAACAGGACCTCAACACTTCCATCAGCCGCATCATGCCGCAGCCAAATACAGTTTCCAAGGAGAAATATCAAGACGGTCGAGTTTTGGAGATCGAGCCTTCAAGATGTCTGCTCCAACCGTATGGAACGCCCTACCAGATAAACTTCGTAATATGGAGCCAGAGAGTTAATTCAGAAGCGGCAAAAGACCCACGTGTTAGCACGCTCATATATATGAGCATGCGCCTTTGGGATGACCAAGAGTCATGAAAAGGCGCCATATAAATCTTGATTTATTATTATTATTAGCCGGTTATCAGCTTTGCCTGATTGCTGCGAGGTTAGAGCCCGAATGATGTTTTGCAGCCATCTCAGGCTTCACGGGGAAATCCAAAGTCTTCCTCCAAAGCGTTAAGAGCTCCTGGAGAAGATAACATCCCTGCTGAGTTACTGACGTGTGGCAGAGAAGCCTTGGATAATGCGCTGTGATGTAAGTATCTATCAAGAAACAAGATGTTCGGAAGCATTGGGCAATGCTGGGCAGATGGAATCTCTGAGAGGATCACCTTCAAAGTCGGCTTGCTTACCTTTAAAGCACTGCGTGGGAGTGCTCCGGGGTACTTGATGGAGCTGGTGTCTCCAGCAACTACAACCTCGCGTGGACAAACACTGAGATCAGCTGCATCAAGAAGCAGCTGCCTGGACATCCCTGCAAGAAGGCCCCGCACTGTTTTTGGAGACAGGGCATTCAACGCGGCCGCTCCAATGACTTGGAATGCTATTCCCGCCTCACTGATGGAACTGGATTTGGAGAGACTCTTCAAAAGACGTCTCAAGACTCATCTTCGTCCAATCATATGGACAAGCGCCTTTGCTATGACACTCTGTCATAAAAGGCGCTGTATAAATTTTGTACTTCATCATCATCATCACTTCATGGAAAATAGCAGTATGTCAAAAATGCTCTTGAAAAGTACAAAGCAGGGTTGAGAAGGGATCCGAACACAACCGACCAGATATTTTCCTTCAGGCAAATATTATTTTCGTCGATTTCAAGACTGCTTATGACTCAGTGCACCGTTCGGGGCTATGGAGTATTCGACGAGACTGGCATTTCTAAAAAAAGTATAAAACTAGTGCAGGTGCCCGTTGAAGGTACAAGAGCTCAAGTATTACCGCAGGAACAGGGCTCAGAAATCTGGCCTTAAGCAGGGTGCCGCTCTTTTTCCATTGCTTTTCTAGTTGCCTTGGAAAAAGTGGGAGAGACCGTGTCTCCATCTGGTGTTATCACCATGGGAAGCTGCTGGGATAAGCGGTTGATGCGCTTCTGGTAGAGACCGCTGCACAACCCCGGCCACTCTTCTCACCGCTGCGCTGGAGAGAATGGTGAAGAGGATGTAGCAGAGGATCATTGAGCCTGCATTGAAAGGAAGCATTAGAGAAGGATACAAGGTAGAATATTCCCAATCTAAGAACTGCAATTCAGGCAAGTACTTGGGTTCTCCCATAAGTGGAACAGATAACCTGTCTTGGGATCTGCAAGTTTAATTCCGGCATACTTCAGTTGCTCGGCCAGTTGTGTTGTACGTATGTGAAGCCTGGAGTCTAACTCAGAAACAGGAGAAATCGCTTCAGGTCTCACAGAACAAAATGTTTCGACACATTTTTGGACCTGTTGCTGAGGGAGATGGATGGCGTATCTGTACCAATTCGGAGCTGAGGTCCATACTTCCAGAGTCGTGTTGGTAGTGCTATCAAGAAGAATTCAGGAGAATCAAAAATATGTTGGATGGTGCCCGCTCTACGGTCACACCACTTGGAGGTCCCAGGATACGGTGGGCAGACAATGCCAAGAGCGACGCGGAAGTCCTAGGAGGAAAGCGGCACAAGACATAGTCCTGGAGGATTGCGGGGTGGAGGCCCTGAGTCTTCACTTCATGCCGGATAAATATGATGTGGCAACGTAAATAAATCAAAGGATGAACGAATCATCACCTTCAGTTGTCGTGCAGAGAGAGTGTCTCTTGAAGACGTTGGCTACGTCGCCAACGAAACGTCGGGAATGATGTAAGTTCCCCCATAACAGTTCGTCTAATATCCGATTTTTTTATATCCTAAATGTGTAGTTATAATAATTGTACTAATCTAATCTAATCTAATCTAAGTTGCAAAGATATGTTACATTGGAAATTCACATTACATGCATTCTCACAACCAGACACGTACAAGTTCGCGCTTGCACATGCCTCATGTGAACCTACAACATAAAAACCAAATCTCAAATGGACATACACCCTGCAACTCTTGCCGTCCTTCCCTGAGACAGGGGTGACATTGGCAAAGTGAACCATTTTTACAGCATGGGTGGTCAGCCGCATACCAACCTATAAGTCAAGGAACACACACACACGACAAATTACATTTTATACATCACTAAATAATAATATTGTTATGTAAATATAAATATTGAAATAAGTATGGATAGTTATAGTGTTATGTAAATATAAATATTGAAATAAGTATGGATAGTTATAGTTATAAGAATCCTCAAAAGTATTGGTAGGTAAGATCGATAATTATGTATAAGTGTAGAATTCTCTAGGCTAAGTAGGTATTTGTTATAATTATAGGAATACTGTATTGCATTGGTAGGTAGGATTTTGGTTGTGTCTAGGTAGTACGTGAAACATCGAGAAGTAATAATTACTCTGGAACCGTCTAGCAACTTTGGTTCTAGATCATACTGCTCTGAAGAGTATAAAGGTGCGAATGGCCTGCAGAGCGGGGCAGTATCATAGAGACTTACAAACACATCGAAGTCATCTGATCAGTGAACCAAAACCAAGTGGAATAATCGAGAAAGTAGTGTGAAAATAAATTTTGTAACTGTGTAAAATAAATAAGTTTTAAAGAAGACCTGTGTATTTTTAATTTGAAGACAATTGAACCCTAATTTCGTAACAATTGGCGTCAGGTGCGGAATTGTCAAGAAAAATTAAGATCTTCTGTCTAAAAATAAATTAAATAAATTAAATAGTGTTAAAATGAACTTTATTCAAATTGAACTTTGTGTGAACTGACTTTTGTGAAAACAAGTGTTTAAATAAATTTTTGTTAAAAGAAAAGACGCAAAAAGCGAGTTCAAAAAAATTCTGGAACATCCTAAAACATAATGACTATTTTACCGCATTGAGAAAGTCATCAAATTGGACCATAGTTTTTTTTATTATTGTGTGTGATTAAAAAAATAAAATAAATAAATAAAAATCTTGAAAAATATTACAAAAGAACGTTCCAGATTCATCGAGAAAAAGTTTTTGAATAACTATCCTTTGTTTACAAGTGTGTGAATGTACATTAAGTACCTACCTGTGTGTTTGAAAGACTTGAGACGAAATAAATAATTATGTACTATCAGACATTATTATGTTAAAAATATTGGTGAATTAAAAATAAATATTAAAAGACAGTACCTACCTACCAATCAGTGTAATCAGACAAATTATTATTTTTGCTAAAGTACGTATTCAAAACAGCTATATATATAAAACTCAAAACTTGTATTAAATAAATTTGAAAATATTTTTGTTTTGACGTAAATTTTGAAAAAAATGGCAACTAAAGTGAACGTCAAGGACCTCAAAGTCACTGAGCTTAAAAATGAGCTTCTGGAGAGGGACCTGGAGACCTCAGGAGGAAAGGCAGCCTTACAAGCACGCCTCATAGAGGCCTTGGAACAATCAGGCGAAGACCCGGCATATTTTGTCATGGCGTCTGGAGGGGACCGCGCCTTGGACGAGCTAAATATCAGCATCACAAAGTCCATGAAGGAGGAGCTAACCAGCAACCTGACAGGACTGAAGACTGAGATGGCTGACAACGCCAAGACCCTGGAGGAGAAGATGGCTGACAACGCCAAGACCCTGGAAGAGAAGATGGCTGACAACGCCAAGACCCTGAAGGAGGACCTGACCGGGCTGGAGGAGAAGATGACCACCAACCTGAAGGAAGTGGTGACCGACCTGAAGGTGGAAATGGCTGACAACGCCAGGAATCTGGAGGAAAAGGTGTCCCGAAATCTCACAACCCTGAAAGGAGAAATGGAAGAGAAGATGACAGCCCTGAAGGGGGAAATGGAGACTCGTATATCAAGCCTGGAGGACCGTCTGCGTGCCGAGCTGGCTGACAAGTGCCAGATGGAGTCCACCAGAATATCCCCCAAAGACGGCCTTCACGACGAGACCGACCAGGGATGCTCAACTCCAACCAGGGTCACTAGAGGGGATGACGACCCTTCGCTGTCGAAGCACAACCTTCCGACCTTCGACGGGAAGACGTCGTGGGAGGAGTATTTGACCCTCTTTGAGACGGCTGCCATGATGGGAGCCTGGAGCCAGCAGAAGAAGGCTTCGGTTCTCAGCCTGTCGCTCCGAGGAGACGCTCTCAGGGTTCTGCAGGCCATACCCCTGGACAACCGTGGTGACTTTGGGCAGCTGAAGCAGCGCTTGGATATGCGCTATGGCCACAAGTGCCTGGAGCAGCTGTACAAGTCGCAGCTGAACACAAGGGTGCAGAAGCCCAACGAGAGCCTCCAGGAGTTTGAAATGGACATCGCCCGCCTGGTACGAGACGCTTACCCGACAGCCTCCGACGACATCTGTGAGAGCTTGGCAGTGGACAAGTTCCTAAATGGATTGCGGGAATGGGAGACGCAACAAGCCGTAAAACTGGCCCATCCCAAGGCTTTGAACGAGGCGCTCAGCCAAGCTCTCGAGTTTGAGGCTGTCAAACAGTCCATCAGGGGCCACGCCAGGGTTCGTGCAGTCGAGGCAGAGGAGGTCAAGCTACCTACAACCGAGGAGCTAATTGAAAAAGTGCTGGAACGTCTGAGACCTCGAAGACGAGACCCACGCTGCTGGAACTGCGGACAGCTGGGCCACCTTAGCACCAAGTGTCCCAAGCCTCAGAAACCCAGAAAACAGGCTGCGGAAAACTAGAAAGGGTTAATGGGAAGGGGCAACCGTTGACCCACGCTGGAGAGGCCCTGAAATCTGCTGCTACTGTCGCAACCGTGAGAGGAAAAGCCAGCAGCATTTTTATCAATGGCATAATAGATGGAGTAACTCGTGAACTACTGGTGGACACGGGAGCAACCAGGACAATTCTGAGACGCGACATAGTGGCACGAGGTAAGCAGATTGCACCAACAAAGTGGTCTCTGCACACCGCCACGGGAGAGTCAGCACAGGTGTATGGGGAGACGATTGCCACCTTCCAAATTGGCAGCACCACTTTTGATCATCGGACGTTGGTGGCCAACATTGAAGAAGACGTTATATTGGGAATGGACATACTGGACAGATTTGGGTGCAGTTTAAATTTAAAGAAAGGGTCCATTAAAATTGGAAATGAAGAAGTCATCCTGCAAAGACGGAAAGAACTGGCTGCACGTGTTATCCTAGCCAAGAATACCGAAGTGAAGGGGCGATCCGAGATGATAGTGAGTGCCCGCCTGGATTCCAGTAGTACAAATGACCAAATCTGTATGATAGAACCGGAGAACATGGACAATGTTAACAAAGGAGTCATGGTGGCAAGAACAGTGATTCGCGCAAAGGAGACCATTCCTGTCAAGATCATGAATGTGAACAGCTACCCAGTTAAAATGAATGAAGGTTTTGTTTTGGGCAGATGTGAGAGGATAACTTCCATTGTGCAACAGATGACAAACATGTCATGCGAAGGAAACAAATTGTCAACACAATTGGAAGCCCTGGTCCACGACGCTTCCCAAGGTCTAACCGAGGAAAACAAACGGAGAGTGAGGAGTTTGATCTGCCGCTACCAGAACATTTTCGAGGACTCTAATGGCCGTCTGGGAAGAACCAAGGTAGTGCGACATAGCATAGACACCGGAGAAGCGAGACCAATAAAACAGGCTCCAAGAAGACTACCCTTTGCAAAGCGGGAAGAAGCTGACAAGATCATCAAGTTCGAATTTCATCATTACTGGTGATTTTAATCTACCAAATATAATTTGGAACACCACTGATCCTTCGTCATGCCATCCTTTTTGTACCAACTTTTCAGCCATTGACACCGTGTTACTCAATCACTGTAGTTATCTTAACTTTTTCCAGCATAATTTGATCAAAAATAAAAATAACCGCACACTTGATTTGGTATTGTCCACCGTTGAAGACCTTAATGTACATGAATCTTTGGAAGTCCTAGTGCCTGTAGACAGCTACCACCCTCCTCTACATATCTCTTTCCCTTCTTGTGCTGAACCTTATCTCCCTTTTCGTTATGATACACCTAACTTTTATAAAGCAGACTATGTGAGCATGAATTTATTTTTCAGTCAAACGGACTGGTCATTTATTGAAAGATGTAGCGGCGATATAGACGCTGTCATTAACAAATTTTACGTTATTCTCAATGAAGCAATTCATAAATATGTTCCTTCTTCTACACGACAAGATTATGCTTCTCGTTATCCTAGTTGGTTTAGCTCAGATCTAATTAATTTAATCCGTAATAAAAAAAATGCGCATCTTAATTACAAGTCATCTAACTCTCCTGACGATTACATAAATTTCAGAAATATCCGAAGAGATTGTAAATCTTTATCTAAACTATGTTTTAAAAACTATATTTCAAATATTGAATTATCCATTAACTGTAACATAAAGAAATTCTGGTCTTTCACCAATTCATTAAGGAAAAATACTCATACTATTCCTCATATTGTCTACTATAATAATCAATCAGCTTACAACCCTCAGGATATCACTAATTTGTTTGCATCCTTCTTTAAATCTGTGTATGTTGAGGACCCTGACCGTAGCCCATTTGAATTCTCTTCTTATATAAATTTTCAGTTATCCACCATTGTCTTCGGCGTGTCTGATGTTACTACTCAACTTGATTTATTGAAACCAATTATTAATCCCGGTCCGGATAATGTTCCTGCAATAATGCTTCAACATTGTGCTTCAAGCTTAGTTCTACCTCTATGTCATATATTCAATGCCTCTATTTCATCAGGTTATGTTCCTTCTATCTGGAAACAGGCATATATTTCACCAATATTTAAATCTGGAAATAAATGCGATGTCTCTAATTATCGTCCAATAAGTGTTTTATCAGCTATACCTAAACTTTTAGAAAAATTAATTCTCTCCAAAATCGGTCTTTTAATCACTAGATCTCTGTCATCCCAGCAACATGGTTTTATTCCTAATAGATCCACACTATCTAATTTGATGATATATGAAAATTACATTTCAAAGGCTCTTTCTAAACGCCAGCAAGTAGATGTGATATACACAGATTTTTCAAAAGCCTTTGATAAAGTATGTCATAGAATCCTATTTTCGAAGCTACATGGTCTGGGTATAATGGGTAACTTGTTGTCTTGGATACAGAGTTATCTCACTGATCGGTCCCTGACCGTCAAAATTAATAATTATAAGTCGTCAATCTTTCAACCACTAAGTGGTGTTCCTCAAGGTTCTCACCTGGGCCCATTACTTTTTCTCTTATTCGTTGATGATATTGTTCAAATTTTTAATAATTGTGAAGTCCTTTTATTTGCTGATGACTTAAAGATTTTTAATACCGTTAAAAGTGACCATGACTGTTTAAAGATTCAGGACTCGCTTAACCATTTGTCAATTTGGTGTAATATCAATAAGTTACCTCTGAATATCTCAAAATGCAAATTAATGAGGTTTTACCGTCTTGCTAATCCTGTTACCTTCTCGTATTTAATTAATAACACTATACTCGATACAGTTTCGGAAATTACTGACTTGGGTATTATCTTTGACCGGAAACTGACTTTTATTCCGCACATTAATATGATATGTTCAAAGAGTATGAAAATGTTGGGATTCATTTCTCGTGTAACTAGAGATTTTACCAACATTTTTACTATCAAACTCTTGTATACTTCTTTAGTGCGCAGCATTTTGGAGTACTGCTCTCCAGTATGGACTCCCTACTTTTCAGTTCATATAGATCGCATCGAAAGAATACATATAAAGTTTTTAAAATTAATTAATTTTAAGCTCCATGTTCCTTTGTCCGCCTTTGATCACTCTTTTCTAAACTCTTTGTTGAACCTTTGTGATCTCTCGGAAAGGCGGGATATAAATGATTTATTGACTCTTTTCAAAATCATCCACTCTTTAATTGATTCTCCAGTTCTGTTAGACCAGATAAATTTTTTTATACCAAATATTCAAACTAGACAAAGATATCTCTACCACCCTGTAGTTGCATCGACCACGCATTATCATAATTGCTCCATAAATCGAATCCAACGCTTGGGCAATACCTATCAAAGTGTCGGTCAACATTGCAATAATATCAATATGTACAAGTTGGCACTTAATAAATATTTTATTAAATATTTAATTAATGATATTTGATGGTTTTTGCAGTTTTAATTTTAATATGTTTTTGCTTTGTTTCTAACCTTCTGTTTATATACATACAGGTTTATTTTTTCTTTTCTTTTCTTGGTTATTTTTTTTGTTTTTTACTGCAATGTTTCATATATATATATTTTTTTTGTATTTTATTGTTTTTCATATATTTTTTTTTCTTGTATTTTATTGTTTTATTTTATTTTTTCGCAGTTTTGTATAAACTCACTTAACATTGTACTTTTTTGTAAAAGGCTTAGGCCGTAAATAAATAAATAAATAAATAAATAAATAAATAAAATAAATAAAAAGACATGAGCAAGGATGGCATCATAGAACCATCAAGTAGCCCTTGGACATCCCCGGTGGTACTGGTGAAAAAGAAGGATGGTACCACGAGATTTTGTGTGGACTACAGACTGCTCAACGATGTTACGAAAAAGGATAGTTACCCTCTGCCAAGGATTGACGACACCTTGGACACATTGGCAGGATGCACCATTTTTTCCACATTGGACCTGAAAAGTGGCTACTGGCAAGTTGAATTGGATGCCAAAGATAAGGAGAAAACTGCATTCTCGACTGGATCTGGACTTTGGCAGTTCACCGTGATGCCATTTGGCTTATGCAATGCCCCCGCCACGTTTGAAAGGCTGATGGAGAATGTGCTGCGAGGACTGTCATGGGAAACCTGCCTGGTATACTTGGATGACATAATCATCCTGGGAAAGGACTTCAACCATCAGTTGAGAAATCTGGAGCAAGTTTTCGGGCGACTACAAGACGCTGGACTGAAGCTCAACCCGAAAAAGTGTAACCTGTTCAAGAAACAAGTAAATTACCTGGGACACATAGTTTCTCAACGTGGAGTTGAAGTTGACCCTGCCAAAATCAAGGCAGTGAGAGACTGGCCCGTGCTGAAGGACAAACATGAAACTAGGAGTTTCCTGGGGCTGTGCACTTATTACAGGAGGTTTGTGCCAAGATTTGCGGACATTGCAAAACCGCTCACCAAGCTTACGGAAGAAAACACTCGCTTCCATTGGAGTGATTCCTGCGCACAAGCATTTGAAGAGCTTAAGGGAAGATTAACGAGTGCCCCCATCTTGAGCTACCCACGAAAAGATGGAAAGTTCATCCTGGATACCGACGCTAGTAATGTGGGGATAGGAGGCGTCCTTTCCCAAATACAGGATGGGCATGAGACTGTTCTGGGTTACTTCAGTAAAGTGCTTTCCAAGCCAGAACGAAATTATTGCGTGACCAGACGAGAGCTTCTTGCCGTGATAAAATCAGTGGAACACTTCCGCAAATACTTGTACGGGAGAAAATTCACACTACAGACTGATCATGCTGCACTGGTTTGGCTTCTGAAATTCAAAAACCCAGAAGGGCAAGTGGCTAGATGGATTGAAAGGCTCCAGGAGTATGATTATGACTCCGAACATAGACCTGGCACGCTTCATCGAAATGCGGATGCATTATCCAGACGACCATGCGCCAGTGACTGCAAACATTGCAGCAAGATGGAGGACAAGGTAGCAATTGTCCAAAGGACGACCACCGAAGATGAGGACTGGCAAGATGAAAAATTGGCGCAAGACCAACTGAATGATCCGGACTTGAAGTATGTGATGGAATGGGCGCGAGAAGGAGAAAGGCCAACCTGGGAAAAGCTCGCCCCCTTATCACCAACTGTCAAGGCTTATTGGGCTCAATGGGGATCCATAGTGATAGAAGGAGGGCTTCTGAAACGAAAGATCGAGAAGGAAGACGGCACACTTAGAAGAAAGCAAACCCTCGTTCCGAGGAGCCGAGTACCGGAAATCCTTGGACTGCTGCATGGAGGAACTTCTGGAGGACATCTAGGCGTTAAGAAGACGCTGGAGAAAGTGAAAGAGCGATTTTACTGGATCAACTGCAGCGAAGACGTCAAAGATTGGTGTCGAAAATGTGTAACCTGTGCAACGGCCAATGGACCGCAAAGGAAAAGGCGAGCACCAATGCGTCAGTACAATGTTGGCAGCCCCTTTGAAAGAATTGCCATCGACATAGCTGGCCCATTTCCTACAACTGAGAAGGGTAACAAGTACATCATGGTGGTGATGGATTACTTCAGCAAGTGGGTGGAAGCTTACTCAATCCCTAACCAAGAGGCCGTAACCGTGACTGAAGTTCTAGTTACCGAGTTTATCAGCAGGTTTGGCGTACCCCTGGAATTACATTCTGATCAGGGAAGGAACTTTGAAGCTGCTATCTTCCAGCAAATGTGTGAGCGGCTAGGGATCTACAAGACCAGGACCACTGCGCTACATCCACAGTCTGATGGAATGGTGGAAAGGATGAACCGTACCGTGGGGAGGTACTTAGCCAAAGTAGTGTCCAGCCATCAGCGGGACTGGGACCGACATCTGCCTTTGTTCTTATTGGCTTACCGGTCGGCTGTTCAGGAAACGACGAAGAAGACTCCCAGCAGCATACTGTTTGGGCGAGAAATGCGACTTCCTTGTGATCTCAAATTTGGCTGCAAACCAGGTGAAGACCTAGCCGGAGAAGACTATGTGACAGACCTTCGCAGGAGGCTGGATGACATCCATGATCAGGTCCGCATGAACATCGGGGAAGCCAGCGATCAAATGAAGGAGCGCTATGACACCAGAGCTGACAGCATGGGGTACAAAGCTGGTGACTGGGTGTGGCTTTTTGACCCCAAGAGGCGCCAAGGATACTGTCCGAAACTTCAGCGTTCCTGGGACGGGCCGTACGAAATCTTGGAGCGCATCAACGATGTGGTCTACCGCATAAAAAAGAGACCAAACGGAAAACCAAGGGTCGTGCACTACAATCGCCTCTCACCATACCTAGGCGATAATGATGACCAACCAGCCCAAAAAGTACGACAGTGCGTCGCATCCGAAAGATCACCAGCCTTTGAGACGTTTTGGGAGAACGCGAAGGCAGGGCAGAAGTTTCGCCATGGAGTGACCACACAAGTCCATAAGGACTTATTTGAGGTCACTAGGGACCACACACTGGCATGCAGTGTACCGGAAGATCTAGATATGTCTAGAGGAATTGCACGGGTCTTCCGATACAAATTCGGAGAACCGCAACCCTCGAGCAGCCCGCAAGGAAGAGCTCTGAGACTACCGAAGGGGCGTCAACAAGCATACTGCCTGGTTGTCCCGGATTCCAGCAACCTGGAAGAGGACTACAAGGCATTGTGGGACGGCCTTGTTGAGCTGCGTGACTACATGTTGGAGGATCAGCAGGCGCGTCTGGCAATACCGAAGATGGGTGGCGGCCGCGCTAATCGAGACTGGCGGATAATCCGGAGTATGATTGAAGCAGTGTTCTCGGGAGTCGGCATCAGCGTCATGGTGTGCTGCGAGCAAGCGCAGCCGAGAGCCAGTGGGGAGAAATCCGTGGACTGCCACTTCTTCCTGACCACAGGGTGTCGACGTGGATCAGCATGCCCCTACCTACACAGAGTCAAGACTGTTCCGGGACGAAACAGTCTAGGTGGGGGGTAGTGTTATGTAAATATAAATATTGAAATAAGTATGGGTAGTTATAGTGTTATGTAAATATAAATATTGAAATATGTATGGATAGTTATAGTTATAAGAATCCTCAAAAGTATTGGTAGGTAAGATCGATAATTATGTATAAGTGTAGAATTCTCTAGGCTAAGTAGGTATTTGTTATAATTATAGGAATACTGTATTGCATTGGTAGGTAGGATTTTGGTTGTGTCTAGGTAGTACGTGAAACATCGAGAAGTAATAATTACTCTGGAACCGTCTAGCAACTTTGGTTCTAGATCATACTGCTCTGAAGAGTATAAAGGTGCGAATGGCCTGCAGAGCGGGGCAGTATCATAGAGACTTACAAACACATCGAAGTCATCTGATCAGTGAACCAAAACCAAGTGGAATAATCGAGAAAGTAGTGTGAAAATAAATTTTGTAACTGTGTAAAATAAATAAGTTTTAAAGAAGACCTGTGTATTTTTAATTTGAAGACAATTGAACCCTAATTTCGTAACAATATCCAAATACAAAATATCCATTTACAAATAAAACAAATTCCAATTTAATAAACCCTAGCCGCCAACATTACAGATCAACCGCCATTTCTT
This sequence comes from Agapetus fuscipes, assembly GCA_951799405.1. Taxonomy (NCBI): domain Eukaryota; kingdom Metazoa; phylum Arthropoda; class Insecta; order Trichoptera; family Glossosomatidae; genus Agapetus; species Agapetus fuscipes. Next base: position 16,585,761 of record OX637350.1, read on the forward strand.
TCTGTCCTTACATAAGTACTTCTTTCATTTCCTCCAGAGTCATAATTTTCTTCATACAGGCTCTTCTTTTATTATGACTCTGGATATTCCATTCATTCGCAATTTCGGATATTTGGTCCATCCATACCTTTCTCGGTCTTCCTCTACCACGACATCCATCTATTCTACCAACATATACTTTCTTCGTCAGTCTTTCCTCATTCATTCTCTCCATATGCCCAAACCATCTTAACAAACTTCTTTTAATCTTCACTTTCACACTTTCTCTTGCACCACATTCTTCTCTTACAAAATCATTCCTCACCCTGTCACTCCGTTTTTTCCCAATCATACTTCTTAGAAAGTCCATTTCAACAGTATGGACTTTACTAATTTCACTTTCATTCACCGTCCAGGCCTCGCTTCCATACATCAAGGTGGGTAAAAGTATGCCACTGCGTACCGCCAATCGAGCATTTTTAGATATGTTTTGATTTTTGGCGATACAAGCTGTGGCACCCAGTACACACCTGCCCTTCATTACTCTTCTTTCAAATTCACCGGTCATTCTTCCATCTTTTTCAAACTTACTTCCCAGGTATACAAACTCATTTACGACATCAACATTCATTCCATTAATTTTAAATTCATAATTCATACTTTCATCATCTCTTTCAAAAATCAATACTTTATGTGTATTTGTTTATACTTACACGTGCAGCGTATGTAAGCGCAAACTTACACGCGTGTCCTTGTGTCTCCACATATCTTGCGATTTAGATCATAGTCTTATTAAGAATGACTGCTATGTGTGTGGTGTGTTGTCTTGCAGAACTTCTTCCGCCTGCACCGGCTGCGCAAGCTCGGCCTCAGCGACAATGAGATCCACAAGCTGCCCTCGGACATACAGAACTTCGCCAACCTGGTGGAGCTGGACGTGTCCAGGAACGGTGAGTCCTCGTCAGCATTACTGCATCAACATTTCAGTGCCTCCTCCTACCTATACTATCATCACTTCTTCCGCCTCCTCTCGCTGCAGCGAGGGCAACTCATACAACGACTCGGATTCACCGCTTTGCAGCCAAAATCGAAACTATGAGAACTTGGCGGTTTCTCGACTCGTCATTTTGGCAAACTGCCGCTTTACGGAATGATTTACCTATATCTGTGTTTCCACCCCTACTTCCTCCAGGTTTATTCAAAACCAAGATCATTCCCCACTTCTTCTTGGTCTCTATAAACAATGGCAGCACCTAAAATCTTGGTACTAAGCATCAGGGCATCAACTTCCACCTCACTAACACCCAACACCTCCGGTGCACCTCAACAAGTTTCATAGACTTCCAAATTAGCTTTCTCCCGCACAGGATTCCTTTAATAAACATATTCAAGCTTACACTGAATAATTACACAGGCCAACAATTTTTTTTTTTTTTTTGGTGCCGGAAATGTAACAACTGATTCTTAATTCTTTTAATGTGCTGATTCCAAAAATACCACCAGAATTTTTCTATCAGCTCTAGTTTTTGAGATACAGGTTAATTGATGTTAGTTCTGATAAAAGGCATAACTGAAAAATAAATATATCGTTCATGGTCAAAATAGAAATTTCTTACTTAAAAATTAGAATCAGAGTAGCCAAATATTAAACATAACTGGAATTATACCAGAAAAAACCTTCTGATACTAGATCTCAGGTAGGTATTTAATCCCTGTTGTACTTAGAATCACCTATTTCCCGACCCTCCCGTAACTGCTTAATCCCCACTACTTTTAAAGTCAGGAACATGCTACCTAGGTCATACTTGATTTAATATATTATTGAGTTCTCGCATGAGAAGTTGCTGTATAATTTTGAAGTAATTTTAATTGCATTTTAATATCAAAAATTAAATGCCGGTATATTTGATAGTCCTCAAATAAAGCAACTTGTTAAAGATCCAAAATTCATCAAATCAATGAACGAGACTGAATCTAACGCTTGGTGTTCATTTGTTCAAGTAATACAAAATTATTTTGGGGTAGGTACATCTAGCAGAGAATTACGCAGAATTAGTGAAAAATACGCTTTGAAATTCTAACATTGTCGGTTGTAACATGAGAATAAAAGTTCACCACTTTCAAAGCCACCTCGATCGCTTTTCAGAAAACTTAGGTGATCGTAGTGAAGAACAGGGGAAAGATTCCATCAGGACATAAAAACTATGGAAAATTGATATCAAGGACGATGGGATAGTCACATGATGGCTGACTACTCTTCGAGCCTTCAGCAAACCTACCCTACTAAAGTCTATGCTAGAAAGTCAAATAATAGGTTTTCTTAAAGTGATAAGTGGTTGATGCATATCAATCTAATTTTTGTTAAATACTTACATCCATGTGTTTTTTTTTTTTTTTTTTTAACTGGAGATGGCAATAATATGACATGAAATACACAAAAATTGATAAAAACTAAAAAGTAAATAAAGCGTATCTCAAAAACTAGATCTGATAGACAAAATCTGATGGCTGATTTGGATTCTGCACCCAAAAATTAATCAGGAACAGCTGAAAAATCTCAGGCACCAAAATGTGTGTTGGCCTGTGTTATTTATGTCCTCAATCCAGCAAAAGCTTTGTACACTCTCTACAATAATAATGTTGTATAATTTGATGTCATAGTCATAGTTGCGTAAAACGTTACGTATATTTTGATTACCTTATCTAGTAGAACCTAAGGCAATATAAACTGGCTAACTTTAATATTTGACATGATTCCCCAGATGTATTGATTGAATGGTGTATTTTTTTTGTTTATACAACTAATAAATGCCGGATATCAGCAGTTCCTTATCAGGCTATGTAGTGAAATGTATTTTTTTTTTATCAATTTGACTCATATACGAGTATTTAATTTTGTATTGCGCTATCAGTGAATATTGTTTTATTTTATTGCATGTAAATACACTTATTGAGCATTTAAAGAAAAATGAGAAAGGAAGCATAAAATTTAACTATGTCAACTGTTGCTTGGACAGATGGGGGGGGAGGGGGTGGGGGGAGAATCCTGGATCAGCCAAGGCTGTTGAGCTTATGATGATGATGACTGTTGTATGGGAAATATACGTGGTAATGAATAGTGTTGTATGACAGGAATAAATTTTGTTTTCTTGTAGGATTTCTAGGATAAGGTAGAAAAATAAGGTTTGTTGAAGGAACGTCTGTATATACTCGCAGTGGCGAAGGGTGCCATACAACTCGATTCCCATCGGCTTCCCTTTTAAAATGAGGCAACAAAGTAGTTAAAAAATATAGGCGCAAAGTAAAAAAATACATTTAAAACCAAAGAAACAATACGTATTTTTTCCCCATTGAAACCATGCAGTCTACTTTATTATCATTTTTGCCTCATTTTAAAAGGGAAACCGATGGGAATCGAGTTATATGGCACCCTTCGCCACTGAATTATACTGTGACCAAAATATTAAACAATTACCAACCTGCAAAAAAAAGAGCCAAGTAACTAGTTTTCCAGAAAACAGATCGAAATAGTAATTCACAGAATGTCATCTTCGGTGCGTTCTATAAATTTATCGAACTATCGAAAAAAAAACTCTAGCCTGAACCTGAATAGCCGCCTTTGGTTCAATACCGATTATGCGTTCTATCTTTGATGCATTCTTCGCAGATGGCATAGTTGACGGATGAGGGTCGACAATCGACATTCATTTGGTGATTCCACTTGTAACAGTTTTTGGTCATCGCTAGCTTGAATGTAATGTGTATACACGGGGCAGAAACCACCCCTCATCTGTGTTTACCTAAAACATGTATTGCAACTAAAACGCTCACAGATGACGCAGTTGTAATTTCCATACAAGTTTTTGATGAACGCTATGGTTGAGCTCATATGTCTTGGGGGAACAGGCCATTCGTCGTGCTGCAAGTGTAAACTCAATAATAGCGTTTATCAAAAAATATATTTAAGCTGAATCAGCGCCTCTTATGAGCGTTCTAGTTTATAAATATTTTTTTTGAACGCTATGGCTGAGTTTGAAATTGAAGTTAATGCTCGGGGCCCAGATGAGTTGGATTCAGAGTCGCGCCGTAGTTCAATGTTCTGGCGGGCTCGTGAGAACTGAGATGAGCCGATGGCTTGTATGTGTGTGTGTGTGTGTCGTGTACGCGGCCCTCCTCCTCTTTTGGTAGGAAAGGTGAACAAACTGCCGCCAAATAATACCCAATATTAGGCAGACGTGAGACAAAGGAGATCTGCTCGGAATGCTGAGATGTTAAAGTAAGTTGGGATTTCAAGAAGAGCGTCTAAATTTAAAACGTTTCGTATTCTTCCCATCAGAATAAATAAACTTATTTCAAAATGGACTCGGAACAAATTACATAGACAACAAAATTTTGACTCCAAACAACCGGGTTGCTTGGGTAAAGGAAAACCAATATAAAATACCTATGTATTTGTTTTTCCCGACGAGAAAAAATCTAATATAAAAGCACTTTGCAACGGTTTCCCTGAAAATTTGTGACATTTGAAAAAAAATGTACCTACATATATTTTTACAGGACGAGAGGCCAACATCACACCAACTCATGGGCGTAACTAGGAAGGGGCAGCTGCCCCCCTCCCCTGGAAGTAAAATAATAACCTAAATAAACCTATAATAAAATTATTTTTTCTTTAACGTAGTAAAGTACGCAAACCCTACAAAATCTAAATAAACCTACTTCGTTATTAAATCGTATTGATTTTGGAATATGAACTTTTGTAAATTGCGTGCCAAAAAACAACTTGAAAATGGGATGGAATATGAAAAACACCGTTAAAACAAAATGTGATCCCATTTGACGTGATTTATCAAACCCAGAATAATCCTGTTAGAATTCTTTATACTCTGTGTATTAAATTAAACAAATTTGTTGTTCATGCAATACAATAGATGTTAAGTTATTTTAATTTTAAATTTTCTAGAATAATATTCCTCGTAAAAGCAGTGATGCCAAAAACCAGTTTACCACCAAAATATTACAGTTTTGATTGCCGCCGTTAGTATTGCAATAAATTAACGGTGTCCGCTATGTCTAATTGCCGTGTTTCTCCACAGAAAACCATTCTAGATTCATGTAATGTGTAGCAAAAATGTACATGTTTGCGAAAATGAAAATACCGGCAGGGTGTGCCTCTAAGGTGTACGCCCCTTGTACCCCATGGGCTCAACGCTCCACTAGGAACTACTACACACATACGGGTACAGCCTTATTCTATAAGGGGCCGACCATAAATTACATCATCGATTTTGGCCGATTTTCGACCCCCCCCCCCCTTACAATCATCCTATAGTCATTATCTAATGACCCCCCCCCCTCTTGCTGTAATAATGGATGAGCTTAATAATTATTAATGTTTTATTACTTACATAATATTTTGTAGAAATTGGTATTTACAAGAACGACGTCACTTTTGGTACTCGTACATCATTTGCCATCATCCGCAGACCAGACTCCCCCCCCCCTTAATGCGAATGACGTAATATATGGACAGCCCCTAAGTAGATTTGTGAAACCTAAAATCAGGTTTAAACTTAAAACCTTCTTTTGTCGTATGGGAAATCTGACTTTAAACCGGATTTCAAATTAAGACCTTTTTTATGAATAAAGGTAATCTAGTGCAACTTTTTGAAGCGTTGTCCTCGAAGTTGTTGCATGTGGCGTGTGGGTTACCTATTTATTTTCACAGGCAAGGGTGCTGGCCTTACGCCAACAACTTCACTTGAAGTAGAGGTTTACCGGCTGTGTGCGGTTTACCCGTGGATGCAGATTCTCATTTATTGTGCCGGTTTTAACCAAACACCGAAGCGGGAGTCATTTCTGACATCCTTTTCAACAGCGCCTCCAGTGAGCGTAAATGGAAACGCGATCTTCCATACATATTTTACTCACAACGACATGTGCGAAGTCCTTAACATGTACGAATGCGTTTCAATCCAGCGATGAAAATTGAATGATGATTTTTGTTGCCCAGCCTCCTCCTACGAGTCCGAAGCGTTAACCACTAGACTATAGACCTAAGACCGGTCATCTTTTTGGAAGTATTGGATAAACAAGACTTATGATGATGATGATGATGATGGATGATTTCTTTCCTGTGGCGCCATTTAATGGTCCAGGACCATCTCAAGGGCGCCATGGCTTCTCGAGAAAAGTAGTGTCTTCAGTTCCTTTCTGAAGGTGGTGGTAGGCTGGTTCGCGCGAACACCGATGGGTAAATTGTTCCAGGCCACCGGCCCGGCCACCGCAAAGCTTCTGTCTGCAAAGTTTGATGTGTTTGCTCTATTGGGCACTATAACCTTGTTGACAGCAGTAAGGGCAGAGCGTAGTGGTCTTTTTGAAGTCCCATCGACAGAGCATAGCTCAGCGAGACATGGGGGTGCAGTGCCGTTCAGGGCCCTATGCACAGTGAGACACAACTTAAATTCCACCCTCTCTCGGACCCTCAGCCAGTGCAGTTCTCTCAGCAGTGGCGAAATATGACAGCTCTTTCCCTGTCGAAAAATTGCCCTGGCAGCAGCATTGAAAGCCATTTGCAGCCGATCAAACAATTTCTGCGGTAGTCCAGCATATATGATATTGCAGTAGTCTAATCGGGAGACGACGAAAGCAGCTACGAGGCTTTTGACAGCATCCACAGGCAAACATCTTGAGATGAGGCTCAATTGGCGGATATAGAAGAAAGCTGTGCTCACTGTCCTGGACACTTGTGCCTCCATCGATAGTGCTCCGTCTAGTAAGACACCAAGGACGGATATGGTGGAGGATGGTATTATGCTTGCACCAGAGAAAAAGATTGGCGGAGTACCCAAGAGGTGCTGCCGACCCGGAGAGGCGACCCACATGAACTCAGTCTTGGTTGGATTCAGTTTGAGACGTCTATAGGCCATAACGTTTGTGAGTCTTTCCAAGCAATGGGTGGTCCTGGCCAAAAGATCGTCTTTTTTGTCGGGACTGCAAAAACCAACGAGGACACGATCATCAGCATATGCATAGCTTCGCATGCCACACTCCTCCAAAATATTATCAATACAGCCAATGTACAAGATAAAGAGGATTGGACCAAGGACTGATCCTTGGGGTACTCCTTGAGAAACAAGATCTTCTTTGGTTGAGTCAGACTTAAGCCTAATGGACCACCTTCTATTATACAGGTACGAGCGCAGCCATTCGATGACAGTACCACAGATGCCATACTCAGACTCCAGACAATGAAGAAGCATTTCATGATCGACAGTGTCAAAGGCGGCACTCATGTCGAGAACCGTTACTAAACCAATGTCACCTGATGCCACTCCCACAATTAAGTCGGATGTCAGCCTTGTGAGGGCGGACTCAGTTGAATGATGCTTCCTATAAGCGAACTGATATTTCTGCAATAAGTTGTTATTCTCGAGGTGAGTCATCAGCTGGGATGCAATGGTACGCTCAAGCACTTTAGATAAAAAGGGGAGGCCTGAAATTGGCCTATAGTTGGTTGGGTCGTCAGCGTCGAGTGTATTTTTCTTAATTAGAGGAGTGACATGCGAAATCTTCCAGGATGCCGGTACGACTCCATGCATCAGAGATATATTCATAATTTTAACAGTCAGGGGTAAAAGGAGATCAAGGTTCTCTTTGAGCAGTCGTGTGGGTATGGGATCCAGCTGACAATGCTTGGTGGGAGAATTGCTGATGGTCTTCTTAAGCTCAATCTCAGTCACACGAGCAAAGGTGTTAAATTTGATCGAGCATGGTGTTGCAACTATGGCCGCAGTGCTATATGGAAGGGATGCAGATATTCCATCAAGTTTCGTCTTGAATGCAGTCTTAAATTGTTCAGCATTCAGGCTAGTGGGCATCGACGCATTAGGTGTCTCCATGACATTCCGTAAATCTTGCCATAATCTCCTTGGATTATCTTTGTGAGTGTGAATTTGTTCTCTCCAGTAAGCAGATTTAACTTTTTCAATGAGTTGTACATACAACTTCTGGGCAGAAATCCAAGCATTCTTAGAAACAGAGGTCTTCAGTCGCCTGTAAACCCTTTCGAGTTTGCGGACCTTGGCTTTTTCAGCTCTGCAGTTGGAGTCAAACCACAGATGTCGAGAGCCACGCACTCGCAATGTTTTCGAAGTGAATGGAGCAAGCTCATCTAGGATGTCGTTGAGTGTAGAATTGTACTGTCCTACAAGATGGTCTATGTTTTGGTCAGTATAGATGGCGTCAGAGCACAAGACAGAGTTCTCAAGACGAAACCGAAATTTTTTGGGGCAGAAGTCCTTCCAATTTCTGGTAATAATAGTAGTGTAGAGAGGCGATGGAATTGAGAGACAAAACCCAGCAACGATCAGCCGATGGTCAGAAAGTCCCACATCGATAACAGCTGTAGATGATGGGGTGCAGTCGCTGCGTGTGATGAGCAAGTCAAGGGTTCCTCCGGCATCGTGAGTGGGAGATACGACCCACTGCGAGAGGCTGTGGTCAACCAGCAGTCTGTTAAGCTTCTTTGCATGCGGATCAGCTTGCCTTTCTATATGAATATTGAAATCACCAGTCAGTATAATAGGTATCTTTAGGTGAGATGTAAGACTCAACATGGTGGTTAACTCATTAAAGAAATCAGCAGTGACTGGATTCGAGCCAGGCCTGTAAACGGTCAGGACTACGAATGATGAGCCCTGAAGGGTAAGTCTACATCCCGCATACTCGAAGGTTGTATATGATCCAAGGGGGGCGATGTTGGATATGCGCAATTCTGGTTTACAGACTATGGCAACACCGCCATGATTAGTTGTCAGTAGGCCTTCAGCGTGTGGGCTGCGAGGTCTGGCCTTGTCAAAAACTGTATATCCATAATTGCGAAGAGCATTTACTGCAATCGACTCCGAACTGTCATGCCATGTTTCATTAAGTGTCAGAAAGTGCAGATCATGTTCGACAAACAAATCATGTATGCTCTCAACCTTTCTCGTGATGGACCTAGCATTCCAGTGGCCGAGTCGAAAGCTTGTTGATGAGGCCAGATGTCTGCCGGCTGTTAGTTTTTGCCTCACTTGAGTGCCGGCCCTGCAGCCGCGATGGCGCTTTACAAAAGTTGAAGGTCTATGAGATCTCAGAAGGTAGACAGGCAGAAAATGTCTTGCCTCAAAATAAAATGGCGTCACCTTTGTTAGTAATGAATTTGCCTCGTCAATGCGTGGGTCGTGCCAGAAGTTCCTGTTGTCTTGGTTCACCGAACCGTACCGGCTAACCCGGCAGCCGGATAATCGAGAGGGCCGGATAATCGGCTGGTTAGGTGTTATGGTAATGCATGCAAAGCGTATGCACGTCAACTGTTGTCTAGCCACTGATGTGAGGCGTATAGAACCAAAGGCGGCGATCTAGGACTTGTTCTCGAAAATAAAATAAACATATAGAAATGATGAGAAAATAAATCACTTTCTTTCCGTATTTTTATCACATTTAAAAAAAACATAGATTGCCGCCTTTGTTTCTATACGAGTCATGTGATCTCAGCTAGAGTAATGGCCTGTACCCCAAGTATAAAACTGTACATATAAACTGAACGATAGTGTTTGAAGAAAAATGTATAGAAAATGAACCAGCGCCTCCAGTGAGCGCTTCAGTTTACGTTGAAGAATATTTTGTGGGGAGACGCTATGGTTGTACAGTGGACACGCAGCACCGGCAGACATATCGCATGGGGACCAGTTTGGGAGAAACGAGTTGTGTATAAATATGCCCCGTGAATGATGTAACACATAACAATGTTCATGTTCAACAAAACAATGCTCGGAGAATGTTGAAGGCTTCGAGGTTACGAGGTAGTCTGTGGTAGACTCGAGCCAATCTGCTTTCTTCGGCTCGAACTCTTATGTTTCATTGAGACAGTGAAAAATACATGAAGTTATTTCAGAAACGAGTTGCGTGTGGAGGAAGCATGTATCGTACATGATGTGTACACAATGCTTAAAAAAATTAATTATTTACCAATATTGTAGCATTTAGAGATGTATTGTTACATATTATTTAATTAGTCGTGTATTTATCGAATAAAAAATAAATTTACAAAGAACAAAATAACAAGCAAGTATTAAATATTGCACTGCCTGAATTGCATCACGATTTAAAATAGTGCAGTTTGCAATAAAGATGAACTACTTAAGGTTTACCCCTTTTCTTTTCTTTACCTTTCTCTATATTGTATATGCATCTGTTTAATCATGATATCGGTACCTTAAAGGTAAAATGATGATAATGGTGAGTTGATGATTTTTTATAGCGCCGTTTCGTGATTTAGTCACTCCAAGGGCGCTTGTACAAATGATCCCAGAAATTTGCTTGTCTTCAGTGCATTCCGGAACTTTCTATGGTCCTCTAGCCCTCACACATGATGTGGCAGGTGGTTCCAGGCCAGAGGACCAGCAACTGCAAATGCACGCTCAAAAAACTGAATAAGTGACATTAATCCAACATGAGTTTCTCAGAGGAATGCACATTTTTTCCTCTTTTCTACGAGAAAAAACACTAAGGAAGTGTGAAAATCCTGTTGGTTAGAAGTTTTTCATGAGCATTTCTTTATACTTAATTAGTTCACTTACTATGAGAAGTTGCACGCAATAACATTTTTCATCCACGATTTTTCAAATCAGTTAGTCAGCAATTATTTGGTTAGCTCTTCAAGGTGGCGATATTATAGTCAGCAGATAAAATACGATTGAAAGAAAGTCGTAGAATTGTAAGTGCATTTTGATCGTTTCATTTTATGATGATTTGCAAGCGCTCCTCTCTGTTTAATTTTCATTATACTCATACTTGTATCCAACCGCCATTTTGCAAGGGATGGCTATTACCTATGCAATATGCATATATGTTTCCACTTTGTTCCGTCCTATCACACTTCTTTCATCTCCACTATATTCATCACTCTCTTCATGCATGTTCTCTTTTTCACAATCTGCAGGTTTCAATCATGAGCAATGTCGGTCTCAATCCATTCTCTCCTCGATCTTCCCCTGCCACGCTTGCCTTAAACATCCCCTATGTACATTATTTTTCTCAGTCGTCCATTCTTTTTAGATGCCCAAACAATTCCACTGAACTGTACTTTAATTAAATTCGGAGATTTCTAATATAATCTAAATAATTCCTTGACTTATAGGTTGTTATGCGGCTGACCACCCATACTGTAAAAAATGGTTCACTTTGCCAATGTGTCACCCCTGTTTCAGGGAAGGACGGCAAGAGTTGCAAGGCTTATGTTCATTTGAGATTGGGTTTTTATATTGTAGGTCCACATGCGGCTTGTGTTAACGCGAAATTATACATATCTGCTTGTGGGAATGCATTTAATATAAATCTTAAATGATATTTATCTTTGCAGTTTAGATTAGATTAGATTACATGGGATATTCAAATTTTAACTATGCAGATTAGTTACAAATTCCAAGGTTTGGGTTGACACGACTAACTGCAAAAATACCCGGCTCCTATGATAGTGTAGTGACTCAATATGTGACTCATGGTACGACCGTGTTTTCATGCAGGTGAATATGCCAAACGTTACTTTCCAAATGACAGCCGATGCGACAGAATAATCAGAAAAATATTTCTTGGACTTCTAGACTCAACTCTAGATATTTCCTGTGCTTCTTACGTTTTCCCTTTTCTGATTATCATATTACATGAATGAGGTCTGCATATTTCGACACGTCAAAAAAGTTGTGACTTAGAAATTTCTAGTATTTTTAAACTCCTTCCTAAGGTCCTTTTTGGTTTATAATAGGTAAATAAAAATGGAGTGCGGTGCCTCATGTCCTACCTCCGCACCAAGGCTCCCGGTGGGCTTCCGTAAAATTATATCTCTATCCATTTAATTAAATTTGAAGTTACTAAACTGTTGGAGCTACCGACTGGTATAAAGCAGCAACTGCGAGAAGGTATATAAAACACAGCTGCACATTAAGAACCGCGTAGTTAGATGATGAATTATTTTTTTGCAACAAACGCTCGGAGAATTTCAATCATAATGGAAGCGCTGATTACGTAAATAGAGTTAATAGTTTCCGTTGCCATGGCAGCACCGTGTTGCTGGGCCACGCTCTGCAGTGCTGGTGCTCCGTACCGTTGCATTACTTTTGTCTTCTTTTTGGACGTGCACCGCTGCCCCGCAGAACCGAGGCGGTTCAAAGACATAAACCACACAATGTTCCCATTGTACTTTTACCGAATAATCGCACAAAAAGTTGTTTGTTTCCATAACTTTACGCACTGTAGATATTGCTTCTCTAAAAAAAGTGAAAACAGGTTTTGTTTTGGGAAATGTATCTGTTTTGATTCATTAATCTTTAGGCTACGTTATTTTTACTTTATAGCAGTCCGAAGGAACTGTTATAAAGTATTGTATTCGTCCGAAAAAAAAAAATGAGGTTTTAACGGAAATGAGTTGTCCTGCACCAGGACATGCAAAAAAACCTTATTTGTCGAACCTGTCCGTCCGTCCGTCCGTCCGTCCGTATGGATGTATGTATGTCCCAGCCGGAACTACTGATCGCAGAGACACCAATTTTTGGATTTAGAGAATTGACCACCACAGATTTTGATTGGCCTACTGGCATGGCACCAACCTAAAAATTCAAGATGGCTGCGATACAAAAAAAAACATAAAATTGCACTTTTCTCAAAAACGGCTCTAACGATTTTCTTTAAAATTTCAGTGTGGTCGTTGCTTAAATTGTCGCGAAGAAAATTTGTTATGGCAACACTCTTCCCAACCTGCGTCTATGAGTTGCGATATGAAAGAAAAAAACGATTGTGATTATCTCGGAAATGGCTGGGTTGACAAAAAAAATCGGTTCTATAATATTACGCGCAATATTAATTTCTACAAAAATTTAAAGAATACTTTAAAATTTTTTTTACTTAAAGTACCGTTCACACGATCTCAAAATTTTCATCGAAAATATTAAAAAGACCCATAAAAACGCAATTTTGTAATGCTTTTTTTAAGTTCACAAGAAAGGAAAATTTATCAACTTCTTTGTACTATAATTTGTTTTTCACTATTTTGAGAATTCAAGATGGCTTCCAAAGAGGAGAAAACTTCAAATGCGATTTTCTCAAAAACGGCTCTAACGATTTTTTTTTAATTTTCAGTAAAGTAATTGCTTGATACATTCTTACCAAATTTAGTTATGGCAACATTTTTGCTAATCTGCGTCTATGAGTTGCCATATGAAAAAAATAAACAATTGTGATTATCTCAGAAGTCAAAGCGTTGACAAAAAAAATATGTTCTACAATATGATACGTAACATCAAATTCTATATAAAAATTAAATAAAAATTTTTAAAATAAAAACATAAAGTGCCGTTTACATGATATCAAAAATTGAAATTAAAAGGCTACAAAAACCCATCAGAACGCAAAAAACTTTTATGTTTCTTAATTTTATCAGAAAAAACTTTTTTATCACTATAATTCATAGTGAAACATTTTTCAAATTTTAGAAAATTCAAGATGGCTTCCGAACAGCTGAAAGTTTCAAATGAGATTTTCTCAAAAACGGCTCCTACGATTTTCTTTATTTTTTCTGCATAATCGTCATTATAATACTGCTATGTAACAACAATAACCATTGCCTAATAATTTACTTTGTTTTGGGGGTTGCCATACAAGAGAAAAAAATAATTTAAAATTTCTCGGCAGAGAAAGGGTTAACTAAAAAATAATGTTCTACAATTGAAAAGCTTTTATATATACCTACATACATGAATCATTACTTTTTAAAAAAAAATATTATAAAGTATAGCCACCATACAAAGTGACAAATTTTCATACAAAAAATTATTGTAATATTTTTGGTAGCAAAACGTCTAATACCCATAAATAAACCTACATAACAACTCGCTCAATCAATTGCTTTATCACAACAATAAGCATTGCCTCTTAATACTCTTTGTTTTGGGGGTTGCCATACAAGAGAAAACAATATTTTAAGTTTTCCCGGCAGAGAACGGGTTAACCAAAAAATAATGTTCTACAAGTGAAAAGCTCTTATATATACCTACATACATTAATCATTACTTTTTTCAAATAAATATTATAAGGTGTAGCCACCACACAAAGTGACAAATTTTAATACAAAAATAATTGTAATATTCTTGGTACTAAAACGCCTAATATAAAATACTAGGCTACGAGTCTTAAAATCTAGTAAGTTGTACCCATATAATAATCAATCATAACTTTCCAAAATATCCATGAAAAGTATAGGTACCCACCAAACAAAGTGTTTGTTTTGATACAAACGGGATCAATGATAATACTGCAAAAAGACGATTGCTCAAAAAGATTAGCTTCATTACTTACACACAACTAAATGTTTTGTTATGAAATTGGCTATGACCAAAACATGACCGTATTTTGTGCTATAAAGTCCTGTGCAGTCCACTGTACAATTTATTTTTATTTTTGATAGCTTGTTTCAACTCAGTGAGAACAATGCAAGACTCAATGTATTGCCAACGAGAATCTTGATCTTAAACGTCCATAAAATTATTTGATTGCTAGTTTTTGGTTAAAGCTGCAGATTTTTCTAACACTTTACAGCTTGGATCGCTGGAAGATTGAACGACAACACAAGTTTAAATTTCATCAATGTGCAGAACCTTGGCTGTACAGGGAGGGAAGAGATTCACGGGACCATGACTTAATTGGATATCGGATGTCGAACAGGATGAAACAATGATTTTTAATAAATAACCAAAGGCGCGAGAAAACTTAGTTTATTATGATTATCAATTAATCGTTTTCAATGGGAAGCTTCATTCTTGCATGGAAAAATGCTTAAATTATGGATATTCTGTTACGCATGTGGCAGGAATATGAAAAATATGAGGCGTATGAAATGTTTCGAGTGAAATAATAAAAATCCTACTGTCAATACCCTATAATGTCTTGCACTCGACGGTATAATTGTGGAATTCAACATTATATTGCAATTATTTTGACGTCTCTTCACTAACTGCGAGATGTAGTGCCTGAACCTCCCGCTGCTTCCTCCGTGAGATGTGATTTCTGTGCTCTTCACTTACCATTACTTGGTCGGCCGTTTAATTACTTTATCGCACAACACTAATTATATTATGATATTACCGACTTAGCTCCTGTACGCGATGGCGGGAAAGCACGCAGCTAACACATTTTTATTAATTCATTAAAAACAGTTGAATTACACGATCAGCAAGCGGAAACAATCATTCCAGCACTATTACAATAATTCATTGATGATATTTCTTGTAGGAAAAAGGTGTTTCTAAAGAAATAGAGCGGTATTTTTATATATTTTTTTATAGACATTGGAATCATGCAAATCTAACATCCCCTGTTTCACTGAAGGATTACTGTCGAGTCTTAGTATCATCGTCAAACATAGCTTTAACAGCATAAATCATTTAATATTTATGTATCCCGTATATTATTGGGCATAAATTTCACCTAAAGTTGAGTCGAAGATTCATCCCAAACAGGTTTTGTAATAGTTAAAAGAGATTTTAATGTTCATGTAGAATAGATTTTGTAGGGTTTGTGTAGAATGGTTGCAAAACCTGTAAGACTGCTAGAATGTCGCTTCTTTTAAATAACATGTAAAATTTATGCCAACTGATAAGTTGAGAAATGGTCAGGATTCTTTTCCGTTTTTATGGCAATGGAAACCAGAAATATATTATCTCTGCGGAATGTATGGCCTTGCGATCACGACGTCTGCCTTCTACTATAGCTCCTCGGCGCCCTCTGTCTTGCCTGGCAATGACAATCACAGAAGGTGATATTCAACAGGAGTTCTCTCTCCTTCCTGCTCTTCTCAGCACTTCTACATTTGTGACCCTGTCAGTCGAAGGAATACGATGCATTTTTCTGTTTGTTTAAATGTGCACATTTTACTTATTCTACATTTAAGTAACGTCCTGATCTAATTTTAAATTTATTTTTTTGATTTATCCAAAAAATCAACTTAGCTCACAGAGGTCTCTAGAGGTGTTACTCACTTTATCAAACGATCCAATCTCTTTTTTTCTTCTTTTAAATAGATTTGTGAAGATGAATGCAATTCACCAACCTATTCTGCCTGGCCAGAAGCAGGTATTAATATCATCAATTAATAATTCATTATTGTTTATTTTAATGAATTATTAATTTATAATTACCCAATAACATCTGTTGAACCAGGGTCAAACTTTTGTCAAATGACCCATGCGGGGATCGAACCAACGTTACTCTATTCCAAGCACGCTAGAAAGATCAGCCCACTTGGCCCCCTCGGCCATAACACCTCCTAGTGTTATAGACCTAAAAGCTTAACTTTCTCGTCGTAAATCTTTCGTCTTTCTCAGCTTGCCCCTAGCACTCCTGGATGTAGTTGTCTCCGGGCTTCCCTATCGCATGTATAATGCAGCCACGTCCATGGATTAAAATAAAGTGCAATAATGAATCGGTGAAATCAGAAATTTAATAGCCGCCACTAAATGCTTTTAACTGTCCGTGTTTGGTATTTCAGGTTTTTATCCACGTCTAAAGGTCGCTGTAAGCATCCATTTTAATTGCAGACAGGTACTTGGTGGTCTCCTTGACCAGGGCCAACATTTCTGTTCGGGTCCGCCCACCGCCCCCTCCGCCTCAGTGGTTGGGCCAGTTACGTGGTCACGAAATGTGGTTGGGATGCCTGGCTTAATTGGCTTATTCACAAACAAAATTGAAAGGGGTAAATTACAGCAAAAACACTGATTTTAGGATGTTTCAAAACCTGAATAGCGATAATGATGCGGCAAATTATTGACTGCAGATGAAGCGGGTTGTAATAAAAGGACCTTGATTGAAAACCTTTCATTTTTCGTGGTAAAAATATAATTATTACTGTTTTTTGTAATGAAAATCTAAAAATTAAAAAAAAATATGGTTCATCTTGATTCGTATAATTACGGTATTGTCGAAGACTGATAATATTTTGAATTATTTGTTGTACTCAGGATAATAAAAAACAAGACTTGTTTGTACTTCAGCCAGCAAGAAAATAAAAAATATAATTTTACATTAAAATACATTTTTAGGGACATACAGCACAATTCTTTCAAGTATCGTTTTGTAGTTAGTGATTTTCTTTTTGGCCCATAATGTCAGTAATTATGTATGTAGGTAGAGCAATGTTGTGAATAGTGGATGAAAATTTTTGCATTTTTCTTGCAGCGAGCATTTTTTTATGGCTTACATACAAAGCTAATCTAAAAATAATTCTAACAATCAAATATTTATATATTTGTACAATTATTATAAAAATACACCATCGTACAAATAAATTAAAAGTCATGTAATAGTTAATTTATTACTTTTTCATATCCACGTGTAAATCTTTTATCGTATTTCGCAGCAGTCCAGTAAACAACTAAACGTTTAAAATCAACTGAAGCCTCACAAGTACTTAAAATGCAAACGCTCACTAGAGGCGAAGTTTCAGTTTACAAACATCTAGTAAACATGTAAATATTCAATAATTTACATGAAAAAATAAGCACGGCTGCCTCATGGATCACATATTGGCACTTGACTGCTTAAGTTATTTATCAATGCTGTTAAATCGTTGTTTGATGATGTTATAATTAATTTTAAATTGAGTAATTCTTCAGTTAAATCGGGACACTTTTCGTTTTACATGATTAAACATCTTTAAAAATTGCAATGGTCATAACAAGGGTGCCTCAGGGACCAAATATTGGCCATTTCCTATTTAAGAAATACATCAATGCTGCCCTATGTTTGATGATAATACAAAGAATTTCAAATGTAATGTATTGAGGAATGCTTCAGTCAAATCGGAAAACGCTTTGGTTGAGTTGAAACGTCCAGCCTTTATACTTGGTACAGTTTCTAGGATCGCCAGTATGATGTGAATGTTCTAACTGTCGTGTCTAACTTCCCAGGCGTGTTGGATATGCAGATATTAATATGCCTGAAGTGGCTCGGATGGAGCTAGATGCCGCCCCAGCCCGCCATTTGCATGATAATTGTTTTATATCTTGTACGTACACACCGACTAGTGTCGGGGCATGTGCTCGGTTAACTCGACTACTTCATGTTGTATGGATTCTTCAATCTAACAAGTACCTACATTTTATTTATGTCAAAGCTGTTTATGGGAAATTTCTGGATTGGATTTTAAGAATAGTCGATACAATCAATACCCCGAGGATAAAGCATTGCGTAAATGCCTCTCGATCACGTGAACAGAAAAATGTAGGGAGGACAGCGCCTCCTAGTGAATGATTTAGTTTACATTTTGTGTTTTACTATTTATTTACACAATCAAGAAATTTTACGCAATGTTTTATACTTGGGTACAGATCGCGAAGATCGATTCTGGTGTTTGAATACTTAAGTAGACTGTAGAATTTTTCTTGTGCAGGTTCAAAAAAGTTACAGGCCAAAGGAAAGGCGAGGGGATGAAAGATACAGCTTCGATACCAACAGCAAGGACAATCCTGGCGGTATTTGTTTCCAATAAATTAGAAGATCAGGAAAACTGAGCCAATTAGAACTACGGCAGAAGGATTTCCCCTTAGGCGTTTTCTGTGAACACAGATCTTAGTGTCGGCAAAGGAGATTCAGCCTCTTCAAGAAATGAGATTTTTCAAAGTTTCCACGTGTCAGCGCTACACATTCTAGAGAGAAAAATGAATATTTTTTGACCAGGCAAAAATCTACACGTTTTTTTCAAGGATGCAAACAAAAGATGCAGATATTGTATATTTGTAGCAGTCTAGTCCTGAAGAGTATTCCGCCTCCGCGAGTCTGCCGCGTCTGGGTCTCTTCCCGGAGACAATCGGAGAAAGTCCTGCAGGGGCGGTGCTCTACTGCGATGCGCACTTTTGTTTGCCTTGCTCTTCCAGCGGTCTCTTCCTCCCATGCCCACCCATCCCCCCCTCTCACACTCCATCATTGGGACAACTTGGCACCTAAAAGTGAAAACCTTTCCCGTATTTATTTGTGCCGGTAAATGACGGTTATGGGAAGTTCATATGTATTTATTAAACGTCATAACAGATCGCAGGTAGTGTCTAGCCAACCACACACCGACGATGCTGGATTAAAACAGGATTTGGCAATCCTGCAGGGGCCATCTGCCTCCAACAATCCGACGACAGAGATCGTCAGCTCCTGTGCGCCTTCGCATGACCATCTCTCGATTTGTAGTAGTCGATAGCCAAAATGGGTTGTGCGATATTTCAAAGGGTATAATCTATAATCTAAGTTGAAAGGATGCACGCTCACAAGCATCACATATAAGTTCGCGCTTACACATACGTACTGCATGGTACTTACAAAATAAAATCGATATTTCCTTACTTAAAATAGGTAGGTACGCTTCATATGACCGCATTTAAAAGTAATAGATTCGCTAAGAGGAATGCAATTCACCAGCCCAACATTATTGAATTCAATCTTAGACTTCCTTACCTTTGATTGCGATCATTTTGTTCATTGATAAGCATGGCGAAGTTGTAACGTCACCTACCCATATCACCAGACCTTGGTTTCACGAGGCATCTTGGTGCATTGTTCTCTGCCCTACCTACTGTAACGAGATGGATTTGTTTGTTAGGTAAAATGGAACATGAGATTTGAGTTTGAATGAAAAGGAAAACAAAGGAAGGCAGAAAGGGAGGAGAAGCTTGCCTGGCGGGATAGCCACAAGCCTGGGTAATTAAGAATAAAGAATATTATTGTGCTGTGGTTAATTGTGTATACATTGTGAAAGAAATAAAAGTAAACATATTAAAGTGAGTATGTTATATTATTAATTGTGTCAATCAGCAGGAGAGAAGAAAAACCCTCACATTTTGGCGCCCAACGTAAAAGAAAAATCTGTAAATGAAATTCCTATAAGAAAAATTTTCACAAACAAAAACAAATGACAGTCGATTTCAACAAATGACATTGAAAACAATACAATATATGAAATAATTAAAATTGGACAGATTTATGGTTGTGAAAGCATCAACACGTTTAAAAGCTATTGAAGGCATCAACTTATACAATTTAAAACAAGAAATTGCAAGTTTTAAAAGGCGGTTTTGAAAATATTGAACGGCTGTTTTGAAAATATTGAAGGCAAGAGAATTCAAATTACCTACCTACGTTCAGAAGAAATGAACATTTAAAAATCGAACGTCGCGGGAGAATGAAGAATGGATATGAACCAGTTTGTTTCAAATCAGTTTAGATAAATATATATAGATGGTGTTATATTTCATTTGTATGAAAAAAAAATTTCAATGAAATGATTTTTTTTAATTGCATAAATTGAAAATATACAGCAAATGACGAAATCTAAAAAAATAAAGAATAAAAAGGATTTAGAAAGTAACACAATGGAGTCCATAAATTTTGATCCTCTCAAATTAAAAATATCTTTTAATGGTGAAAGTGAACCAAATGAATTTATAATAAGGTTAGAAGAATTAGCCAAAGTCTACAAATTAAAATTAGATTATTTGGTAGAGTGTATGCCTATATTTTTAACAGATTTTCCGTTAACTTGGTACAGAGCAATTAACTGTGAATTTGATTGGAAAATTTTTAAAACCAAATTCTTACAACAATTTGAAAAATATGACTTTCAAAGGAATCTTAAGTTAGAAATTTTAAATATGGTACAAGGTCATGATAATGCATCTGTTTATATTTTAAAGGTCAAATCCAAAAATAATTTATTAAATAAAAGAATGCATGATAAGGAACTTATGGACATAATAATTCATGGATTGTCAGAAAAATATGCAACTTTACTGACAACATCTGAAATTAAAAATACAGAGGAATTATCTACAATATGTAGCAAGTTTGAATCATTTATAAAATTTAATGAATGTAAAAATTTAAATGTAATGAATGACATAAAAGAGAAAAATGTAATGCAAAAATGCAATTTTTGTAATAAATTAGGACATGATGAAATAGATTGTTGGACTAAAAATAGAAAATTAGATTACATACAGAATAAATGTAGAAGTTTCACAAATAATATAGTATGCCACTTTTGTAATAAAAGAGGGCATGTGGAAAGAAATTGTTTTATAAAAAATGGAAATTTTAAAAAACACACAGTAATCTGTTACTCATGTAAGCGTACAGGACATGTACAAAAAGATTGTTTTGTTAAAAATAAAAAAAGTGATTATACAGACAAAACAAAAATGAACAGAAATATAAATATACAAAACAGAACAAATACGACATACAATAGTAATTCAAAAAAACTTGTAGATAGTCGGCCTTCAGTACAAACACAAAAATCAGAAATGAAGAGCTGGCTTAATTTCATTCAAATTTTTAATAAAAATTATCAAATTGCACCACTCATTTTTGCTAAACAATTTGATAAAAGACCATTTTTAACAGTAAATATTGAGAACAAAAACTTTACAGGTTTACTAGATTCAGGTGCATCTATTTCTGCAATCAATGAAAAAACATTTGATTATTTTTTACAAAGAAATTACAAAATTATAAAAACCCATGAAAGTATCTCGTTAGCAAATGGTAAAAATATAAAAATACTTGGTAAAATAAATTTAGAGGTAAAATGTGACAATCAAATAAAACATGTAGATTTTTATGTTTTACAAGGTTTACAACAAGACTTAATTTTTGGAATAGATTTTTGGATAAAATTTGAATTAGAACCGAGTTTAATAAGTAAAATTACATATTCAAATAGCAAAAATATTAGTGAATTAGGTAAAATTACAAATAGAACTAAATTAACAGATAACCAATTACAGCAATTAAAAACAATAGAAAATGATTTCAAGGACATCTCTTATGAAAAAATAGGCTTAGGATGCACAAACCTCATTGAACACAGAATTCAGACAGAAGGTCCTCCAATAAAACAAAAGTATTATCCACTCAGTCCAGCAAGACAGAGACAGGTTAACACAGAGTTAGATAAAATGTTAAAAGAAGGTATAGTTGAACAATCCAAATCTTCGTGGTCCAGTCCTGTTGTGATTGTAATTAAAAAGGATGGAACGCCTAGATTTTGTTTGGACTCTAGAAGACTCAATGAAGTAACAAAACGAGATAACTATCCCATTCCAAATTTAAATCAAGTTTTAGCAAATTTACGAAATGCCAAATATATCTCTTCAATAGATTTAAGCAAGGCGTTTTGGCAAATTCCACTAGAAGAATCGTCCAAAGAAAAAACTGCCTTCGTCGTACCAAATAGAGGGTTGTTTCAATTCACAAAAATGCCGTTCGGTTTAAAAAATTCAAGTTCTGAAACACAGCGTTTATTAGACAAGTTATTCGGACCTAAATTTGATAATAACATATTTTGTTATATCGATGACTTAATTATTATTAACGAAGATTTCAATTCACATTTAAATTTATTAAAACAAGTTAAAAATATATTACAAGAAGCAGGGTTAACGGTAAAATTTTCAAAATGTGAATTTTGCAAAGATAGTTTAAAATATTTGGGATACATTATTGATGAAAATGGATTAAGGCCAGATTCAAATAAAGTCAAGATTATAGAGGAATATCCTTCACCGAAAAATTTAAAACAACTACGAATGTTTTTAGGTTTGGTAGGATTTTATAGAAAAGTTATACGAAACTGCAGTGAGATATCATATCCACTAAATAAATTATTGAGAGGTAAAAAAGGTCAGAACAATTTTAATTGGTCAAAAGAATCTGAGGATGCATTTAATAATTTAAAATTAGCCTTAAGCACAGCCCCTGTATTAATATGTCCGGATTTCACAAAAGATTTTTTTTACACACTGATGCCAGTAAAAATCAAGTAGCTTCAGTATTAAACCAAAATATCAATGGGTCCGAAAAGCCAATAGCATATTTTTCAAGAAGTTTGACAGTTAGAGAACAAAACTATTCGACATCAGAACGTGAGCTTCTTGCCATTGTAGAGTCAATTGAACATTTTCGATCTTATCTAGATGGGATGAAATTCAAGGTAATAACTGATCATATGGCATTAAAATTCTTGAATAAAATATCAAATCCAACAGGTAGATTAGCAAGATGGGCCATGAGACTTTCACAGTATGAATTTGAGATTGAGCATAGAAAAGGGAAAGAACATACAGTGCCAGATGTATTATCTAGGATTCCTGGTACTAAAGAAATGGAAGTAATAAATTCAAATATTGCAGATCCTTGGTATAATAATATCGCAGAAGGATGTACAAAAACACCATACAAATACAAAAAATTCAAAATGGTAGATAATAAATTATTTAAACTAATAAATGATGATAATCCTTTCACAGAGGAATATAATTGGAAAGAGATACCTATTATAGACAATAGATTAACTATAATAAAGAATCATCATGATAATGGACATGCAGGTATTTTTAAAACTTATAAATACATATCAAGATGTTACTATTGGAAAAATATGTATGCAGATATAAAAAGTTTTATAAATAAATGTCAAAAATGTAAAATGTATAAGCCGAATAATTTACCTCCAGCAGGAAAAATGGAAAATAGAAAAAGAGTGGATAGACCGTTAAAAATGTTGAGTATTGATTTGATAGGACCATTACCAAAATCAAGTACGGGCTATATACATATATTATCAATAATAGATGTTTTTACCAAATATTGTTGGTTATTTCCTTTAAGAAGAGCAACTACAGAAGAAATAGTAAAGTTAATAGAAAATAAAATATTTTTAACAGAAGGAGTACCGCAAACGATAATAACAGATAATGGAAAGAATTTAAAGTCAAATGCATTTAAAGATTTTATGTACTCATATGGAGTACAGAAAATATTTTATACAACTTTATATACTCCCATGTGCAATAATGTAGAGACATATAATAGAACAATAGGATACACATTAGCTATTTTTGTTGAAAATGAACAAAGAAAATGGGATACTTTCTTAGATTCAGTACAAAGCATAATAAATAATACAGTCAATTTAGCAACAGGATACACACCTAATGTATTAGCAAGAGGTAGGGAGATTGTACTAAATGGTGAAATTCATGGTGAAATAGTAAATGATGAAATAGAATCAAAGGAAGAATTAAATAAATATAGAGATATGCATAAAGATAAAATGAAGGAATTAAACACATTATACAAAATTGTAACAGAAAATTTATGGGATGCATATAATAAAAATGCAAATTATTATAATAAAGGTAGATCAAATCGTGTCTATGATCAAGGGGATATTGTATGGCGTAAAAATTTCATACAATCAAATGCAGGGAAATACTTCTGTACAAAGTTGGCTCCAAAATTTGTCAAAGCCAGAATAGAAAAGAAAGTTAGCAAGATAGTCTATGTATTAAAAGATATAGACACAAATGTTATAAATAAATATCACATCAAGGACATAATCAAATTAGATTAAAAAAAAAAAAAAAAAACATATTTTCATGTGTATGAAAAATTTGAGGTGATGCATGATACGGTGAAAGTTGATATAAAAGTGATCAGTGAAAGAATGAATTATGAAACATTGCATGAATGAAGGTATGAAACATAAATTAAACAAAGTATTACATATGAAGGTAAAGTTTTTAAAAAAAAAAATTGATGGACTGATAAATTTATTAATGAAAAATAAATTTGAAATAAATTTAAATATTGGGAAAGATGTGAAACATGTTTAAAAAAAAAAAAGTTATTTTAATGAATTGATTAATTAACTGGTGAATGTTTATTATGTATTGTTATTTGATTATTTTGAATTGTTGAATTAAGTATTTAAAAAAAAACAAATATTGTTTATAATATTGAATATGAAATTTGTGTTAAAAAAAAATATATATTAATTTTAGTATGAAAATAATTGGCATTGTTAAAAAAAATGTATTAATGACTGAATAATGTATCAGAAACAGGTTTTTTTTTATTTTCATATTTTTGAAATTTATCCTTAAAATAAAACAAAATATGTGGCGCCGGCTGAGCATTATGATACATTATTTACTCATTGTAAAAGAAAAAAAAAAAAAATTGGGAATGTTTTTTTTTTATGAGAGGAAGGAGGTGTATTGTAACGAGATGGATTTGTTTGTTAGGTAAAATGGAACATGAGATTTGAGTTTGAATGAAAAGGAAAACAAAGGAAGGCAGAAAGGGAGGAGAAGCTTGCCTGGCGGGATAGCCACAAGCCTGGGTAATTAAGAATAAAGAATATTATTGTGCTGTGGTTAATTGTGTATACATTGTGAAAGAAATAAAAGTAAACATATTAAAGTGAGTATGTTATATTATTAATTGTGTCAATCAGCAGGAGAGAAGGAAAACCCTCACACTTGCTCTTCCAGCGGTCTCTTCCTCCCATGCCCACCCATCCCCCCCTCTCACACTCCATCATTGGGACAACTTGGCACCTAAAAGTGAAAACCTTTCCCGTATTTATTTGTGCCGGTAAATGACGGTTATGGGAAGTTCATATGTATTTATTAAACGTCATAACAGATCGCAGGTAGTGTCTAGCCAACCACACACCGACGATGCTGGATTAAAACAGGATTTGGCAATCCTGCAGGGGCCATCTGCCTCCAACAATCCGACGACAGAGATCGTCAGCTCCTGTGCGCCTTCGCATGACCATCTCTCGATTTGTAGTAGTCGATAGCCAAAATGGGTTGTGCGATATTTCAAAGGGTATAATCTATAATCTAAGTTGAAAGGATGCACGCTCACAAGCATCACATATAAGTTCGCGCTTACACATACGTACTGCATGGTACTTACAAAATAAAATCGATATTTCCTTACTTAAAATAGGTAGGTACGCTTCATATGACCGCATTTAAAAGTAATAGATTCGCTAAGAGGAATGCAATTCACCAGCCCAACATTATTGAATTCAATCTTAGACTTCCTTACCTTTGATTGCGATCATTTTGTTCATTGATAAGCATGGCGAAGTTGTAACGTCACCTACCCATATCACCAGACCTTGGTTTCACGAGGCATCTTGGTGCATTGTTCTCTGCCCTACCTACATACATTATACATAGCCTGGGAGACACCTCCTCCACCTCCCATTCCACTATCGTCTACATAGCCATCGCCTGCTGCACCACTAGTAAAAATATTCCAGAAAATATAAAAAGAAATATCGAAACTAAACAGCGCCTCTAGTGATCCCTTTAGCTTCCATACTTTAACGGTTGAGTTTGAACGTATAGTTGAATACTGTGGTGTCTCGCGGTGCGGAAAGATCCCCGCTGAAGATAATTGCTCCTCTGTGAATTTGTTTTTTACCCAGGCGGGTCATCGTCAGCATCATCAGCTGCCAGTAAGCGTGTGTGTGCTGTGTCTGATGTGGCTTCATCATTCATTGAAGTTCATCGCGGGTTATGAATGGGTTCATCATTAAGTTAATGTATTGCAAGTTCGCGATGAAAAATTCCAAGAGTACTGGAGATATAAGGATAGCAACCAAGCATTATCCCAATCCATTCGGACCTAACCCTATTAGGATAATGGACTCTGAGCAAATTCTATAGACAACAAAATTGTGACATATCACGTCCAGGTTGCAAGAGTAAAAGCAACCAAATATTTTGTTTTTGGTTGCTGATGACCATTGCCGCTGAAATGTGACGTTTTCCCGTCGAGAAAATAAATATTTTTCAAATTATTCTTCTGAAATGGTGTTTCGTGATTTCGATAAAAGACTGGCCCGTTGGTTGCTACAAGTTAGTGACTTACGACAGGAAAAAGATGGATTCTACCAAATCTTCGGTGAAAAACAACGTCACCTATTTTTCTGAAAGCAATGCGGATAATCAGCGATCCGAACGAACATAATACGGATATTTGGAGATCCAGTAAGGGCTGTAGCGCCATTGGTCGAAGAAGAAGTGGAAGGGAATGTAAGTTTTCGTTGACCAGTGAATGTAACAGTGATGGAGAGGCCGCGCACCTCTCACCCATATCCTAGGCGGAGGTATGTGCGTCCTACTGCCACGATAACGTGGCTTATCTTATCGGCCACCAAGAATGCTCGCCTCTACAAACGGATAGCATTATTTCACTTATTCATATTCCCATCGAATACTTGGTTATTCATTCAAACACAGAGCCCAGGAACCAAAGGTGAGCTGAGAGAACACCATAGAAAAGTGAGGCTTATTGGTATCAGAACTTTGTTGTGAATAAGAATGTAGGTATTTCGTCCCCCCTGTGCTTGTTTGGCTTATCTACCATTTGATTAAAAGATAACCTGAAAATGAAATTGTCTTATGAATCACATTCTACACAAGCTGAGCTAAGAAAAAGAAACAAGATACACGATAATTTGAGTTTTTTTTTTTTTTTAAGAAATCCTGTGCGGGAGACTCCCTAGATTCTAAAGACTTTAGGGGTCTATGACACTTGTTTTAGTGCCGCAGAGGTGTACGAGCTTGGTCGTCGCTACAAAGCGCCAATACTCAAGCAAGACCCAGTTGCTGTAAGGCTGGATGGACCTTTGGTGACCGGTCATTGGTAAAGGTTTATGAATTTTTCAACCCAGTGAAGAGCACATTCGAAATATAAATGGTATATTTTTGTGCTCCGCCGGGATCCGAATCCACAACCTTCCATTTACGAGTTCGAAGTGTTGCCACTACGGACTACGGACCGGTCCAAGGTGCCAACGACACGCGGTGTACCTGAGCGGTTACCCATCCAAGCACTGACCACGCCCAATGTTGCTTAACTTCGGTGATCTATGGGAACCGGTGCTTTCAACATGGCTAACGTCGTTGACAATCTTTGAGTTGTTTTTAATATTTTCAAAATCGATTCACAGTATTCATAAGAGACATATGCTCAGTACTTACACATATAAATATTGATCATGTGAGATAAGACAAACAAGCGCTAAGGTGACGCTTTGTTGTCATGAAATATCTGATGTTTCTACTCAGGCGTTAGATATTGCCTTAGTGACGTCATGACCGGAAGACGCGATAAGTTCTGAATGCCAATTAAAAATGGTAGACCAGCCGCCTAGGGAACTAATCGGTACACACGATTTGTGTTCTGCAGTTTGGAAATAAATTTATCTCTTGAAACAAACCATTTTTCCCATTTTTTGTGCAGAATCGAGACCGGCTGTATTCCACTGTTAATCGCTTTGGACTAGTGGTAAGGAATTACATGGTTTGATCCCCAGCATTTCTCAGAAATAGCAGGCGCGTGCACAGGTTAGAGGCAAAGACATTTGAATTAATATTTTTTCCTTAGCCTTTAAAATAAAATAACCCATAAGAAATGATTGTGCTATTTCGATTTCTCAATGCCAATTTCAACGGTAAATGAAATTTCTACATGTTGCTTACAAGGTAGGTAGGCAACATTCATTATGGATCTTGAGTTTTAAAAAATCTTTGCAACTTAGATTATAGATAGGTAGATAGAAATACTGTGGGGAGAAGGTGGTGTTTTGAGATTTTGCAGGTCTCAGTATAACGGTCGATAAGTCTTGGTAGAGTGTTTAGTGATTATTGCGCTTGCACAGTAACCTTGAGATGGGATTCACATAAAAACGCTGATCGAGATATCATTTTTATTCTTCTCGCATCTCAGATTTGTCACGTAGTTTTTGTGGGATTCAAACAAACTGTGCACGAGTATTAGATGCTTGGTTCAATTTATCCACCCTTTGCTCGTTTACACCATAGACAATTTTGACGATTTGCTCTGGGGCGTAAGGAATCTCTTTCGCATCCAATATCCCCAAGTAATTGTATTCCTTGGGTGTTTCACACACTCACACACCTGCAGGTACATGAGCAGCTAAGTAGACGCCACGAGCATAGTAAGTAGTAACTAGCTGGGTGTGTGGGAGCTAATCGGCAAATACCCGGCGTATCGAATGTCGCGTGATACTCGATCACAAATGGGTTAAATAGCACCCATTCTCTGATACTAATCAGTGATTATCAACAGTTCATCCATTTTTAGTTGAAAGATGTTGACCAGCCCCGGAAGTCTCATCACCATGGCAATTACTACCGAATATCGATAATAGTTGTATGAAGACCTGTCAATCCAAGATGGCCGCAAGTGAACAGCTGATCAGTCTTCATACAAATATTACCGATATTCGGTAGGTAAGAATTACCGTGGTGATGAGACTTCCAGCCCAGAAGTCACCACATCTACCAGACGAGTTGGTTCTCGGGGCTATTAGGCGGGGCTCTCTAGGCAAGCCTGGCGAGCATTCTGCTATCAGCTACCTTGCAGATTCCGTGTTTAATCATTTTCATGTGTTTAGAACTATTGTAAAATCTGGGAAGCATTTACCTAACAGGTTGTTAATCAAAGACGACACTTGAATCCTTTGATGTTTCCGGGCGGTGTGTTGATTTCTTATATTGTTTTATATTCTAAGAATGCCTCAAAGGTTAATATCAACTGTATCCAGAGTGTGTAACTAGTCTCCAGATCAGTGATCTGCTAATTAAACCGTACACCTATACAAGCAACAGTTCCCAGCGCCACAGCTACACCTACCTCCGCTGTATGTATCCCCGTATACCTACTCGCTACTCCTCCTTGGCTTGGTGCTGCGGAATGTTAAGTTCACATCACGGGAAATAATTGCACATTGTCTCGGAATGAAGAATCAATGTAGCGGAGCGTTTTTCCTTCATTACTGAGATTGTTTGTAAAACATCGCGAAGACTTTAACAAGGGAATGTGATCGTTCATTTAGACAAACAGTTTGCTCTGCACTTTGTTAAACATTTGTCCTTTGCATTTTTGCTCTGCATAATGAATTCTTACGTCTTCAATTCTTGATACGAGTAAATAGTCGGGTGCAAGTGATGATCAAATATCTTTGTTATCATGTGTAACACTGTTGACTCGACCATGTTTTTATCTAAGAACTAGTGTATTTGTAATAATTGATTTAAGTAGTACCCAAAATGAACTATGCTTTACTTAACATCGCGTATGTCTTGCAAGGTAAGTTCTTGGCGATTGGGCCGCGTCACAGATGGAGATCCAAACTCTTTATCCACTTCCCTGCTCCTGGCGTGGCTTCTTGGAGGTCTTTCAGGCCAGCAGAGCGTCTTCTGATGGAGCACTCCTCCACTATGTGCCGGACAGTGTGGTTTTCAATCCTACAATCGCATTCTGTAGTTTGATAGATTTTAACATTAATTAAATGCCCGCTTTTGCATGTCTCGACTTATAGGTTGGTATGAGGCTGACCACCCATACTGTAAAAAATGGTTCACTTTGCCAATGTCACCCCTGTTTCAGGGAATGTCGGCAAGAGTTGCAGGGCTTATGTTCATTTGAGGTTTGGATTTTATTTGTAAGTACACAATCAGCATTTGTAAGCGCGAACTACACGTGTTTGTTTGTGGGCATACATCTGAGAGCTTTGAATGAATATATCCTGGCAACTTAGATTATTATTATTATTATTATAATGCCCCTTAACAGAATTTGAATCACAACGAGACACTTTTTTAACACCCATATAAGAAGATTTGCGACATCTGGAGTTCTTTATCCCAGAAGACTTCTGAGTAAAAAACAGGTCCTAGGTAAGCTTCCATGGGAAGATTTAGATTTGATTTTGGACAAAATTAACTAAATCAAAGTGCTACGTCAATTTTGATAAACACCAATATAGTTTATTAAGGAAATCTACATGAGTTGGGTAAATTGGAAACAAATGAAACATGGCATGGAAAGTTCCTGTAACGGATCTGCTGAGAGGCCTTGCTTTCTGGGACGGGTTGTGGTCGCTGGTCAGTCTCGCCCTGAACGCACGACAGCTAATGAGCAATCTGGGTCACCAGCGCGTCCTAGCGTCAGCGAGATGGCGACACTGAACGTCTCCTGTTGCATCCATCTGCTCACCATCATTGATTGTTGATGCTTTGTTTGTTGTAAAATCTTGGAAACACATGATTCAGATTTGAGTTTTTTTTTATGAAAAAGATACAAATTTGATTAGTGCTAGAAATAAATTAATGCAAGCTGAAAAGAGGATGCATGAAGATGCTAAATTGTTTTGGGCTTGGTTAATAAAAATGTGCTGAAATAAGACCTTGCTTATGAATTAAAGCCGGCAGTGCCCCTTTATAAAACGTCACGTGAATTCTCCACCAAAGGATACAAAACTAGTGTGTGAACTAATTTGTATTTTTTATTTTTTTATTTAATTAAAAATGGACTTTTACTGTGTATATAGATTAACACTAAAAAATATAATTTGTATTTACTTATGCGATGATGGAGAATTTGAATGCTTTATTTTAGGGGTACAACAGCCATCTGTATGAGAAGATGCGCGGATATCGTGTCGAAATTGGACAGTCTTTTTATGTAGTTGTGGTGAATGGAATTCCCGTCACAACGGAAGCGGTCAGTCTGATGAACTTCCGCCGCAAAAATACAGCGCGCACCATTTACTCTGTATCCTCACCCCTAAAGTAGCGACCAACATCACATAAGGCACTTGTTCTCCTTCGTAATGGATGCTCCATATTTAAAATTTTCAATACTCTAACCTTCTACAATGAACAATGATAGCTACGATTTCAAAATTAACTTTGAAATTACTTGTCAAGGAACGAATCACCTGTCAAGAGTGTGATTGATAAATAATTTATCTGCTATTTCCCGAGCAGCTTCATCACCTTCCTGCTGTAAGGAAATGAGCGCCTTTTGTAAGGTGCTGAGGGGTGTGTCCCGCCCCTCCTGCTTAGTTCCTTGCCCCCTCCTGGGCTGGCGCCTCACCGGGTATAGGGCGGAAGGCTCGAACGGATGTTGGAAATTTCCCTTTGCAATTTGTATGTAATGTGTACTTGCTTTGCTATACAAGAATATTGCGGATCGACCAACGACGTTACAATAATATGAATCTCTTACACATTCTTCTTTTATGTCTCAGCCTACGTCAGTTCACTTCTAGCTTCTTCCATTGTTTCTCTTCCTCTTGTCTTCGCGCCACCTCCATTATCATGGCGATTACCCTGCAGATGTTGTCCTTGTTGCTTTTGTTGTCCATTGTCGCAGGTAATCCAGCCATGATGCCTTCGACGTCCTTGAGTCCTCCCCACAATCGTTCCTTAGGATGATATATCAACCATATGTAAGAAGTAAGCAATATTCAGTAAAACTGAAACCACAAAGTTTCTTTGAAACATTTTGATAACACGCCAGTAGTGGCGCGCTCGATGTTTTCTATTCAGGTGCGAGTTGTGGATAAAGAACGAATAAAAAAATGCCCTCCTTTTTCAGTACAGCTGGAAATACTTACTTATGTTATATTTTGTATGGTTTGTGCATAACCACTGAAAAATTATATTGATTGAATTCTATTAAAGTTTTTAGAACTTCAATAAATTCTAATAAAACACTGTTTAATTTTCACAATTATATTAATTTTAATTGTTTTGATTGTAGAGGCATACAAATTGTAATTGTTCGTTTTAATAGATAAAGTAAAAACAATTTTGTATTCGATTACGTCGAGTATATTATAATTCCACGGCCGGATTCGCGAATAATTCGTTCACATATTCAGGTGGCTCCACCGGAAGATGCGATCGGTAACATCGGTAACCTTCGTGCCATCCATTACATTTGAGGAGCATAACTTGCCCCATGCGTGCCGTCCTACAGAGCGGATATTCTACGTCAATCGTGCAAGCCCATTACATCTTACTTTGTTTAAGCCTATCACACTCATATATTTCCTTACTCCATATCTGCGAATGCTAGCTCTGACCCTAGAAATGATAATTGATGCGTGGCGTGCAGTAAGTCAGGGTCAGCTCACACAGATGGGAGATAAAGCGTGACTCGCTGCGGAGGGCTTGTGCAAGAGAGCAATTCCTTCATGCGACCTTCACGTCGTCTCTCTCACTTGCATGCACTTTTTGATAGATTGCATTCCGGAACCTTCCAACACCGCACACGCGAAGGTTGTTTGGTATTTAGGCGCACAAAGTTGATTTTGAATAGACTGTAATGTTTATTGTAATGTAACATGCCAAACAGGGCCAGGAAGCCTGTGAGTTTTTTTCGACATTCATCGATGAGAAATTGAAAATATGTATTGGATAACTAAAACTTCATTCGTCTCACCATGGTGCTCCAACCCGTGTCTCTCCTTGGCTTCCTGTAACATGAGCCTCGTTCTTCCGAATTACAACTTGTCACCTGAAAAAGCTGCAATGATTTAATCACCGTATTCCTTATCAGTTTGGTTTTCTTCTTCAAAATGTGACGTATATTACTTCTTGCAACACCTTGTTGTTAGACTTCCTTTCAACCCATGATGGCTTGGTCATCTTCCTTCAAATCTTCATCTCCAATGTCTTAAGCTTCTGTGCCTCTTCCCGGGTGTCCTATCATAATTCTCTCAGGGACGTGGGGGTCCGACATTCTCAATATCTTTAAAAGCACGTAATGTTAAGTTATAAATCAACGACTTTTCTAAGTGTTGTTTTGATCGCTCTAGTTGATTGTCTCTGTTCACATTGATGGTGTTGTGAAAACCATCACAAAAGGTTAAACTCACGCTGAACCTCGCCAGCCTCAACCTTCACCTAACCCCATTTTATCCTCCCAACACGATCAAGACGTGTCATCAAGTGTGTCGAGTCAAGCGGCGAGTTAATCGAATACTGTACCCCAATGTTTCGTTAAAACCACATAAATAGCGTCTACCAAAATATGTATTGAAAATAAATAGCGCCTCAAGTTAGTGTTTTGATTTTCATACATCTTTAGTTAACACTCTGAGTTCCTACGTACAGTTTTATACTT
Source organism: Agapetus fuscipes (assembly GCA_951799405.1). NCBI lineage: Eukaryota > Metazoa > Arthropoda > Insecta > Trichoptera > Glossosomatidae > Agapetus > Agapetus fuscipes. The sequence continues at coordinate 16,619,622 of OX637350.1, forward strand.
GGAGTACTTGCTGGACAATGCGGACTAGTGGTAAAGCTTGTATGGCGAGTAGCCAGTCCAGTGGACGGTTTACTCTGCAATATATAATTGGGGCATGGGGAGAGGGTGTAGTATGATTCAAAATCAATTTATGCGTTTTGATTGCTATTAGCGACAGGTGAAGAAGAACCTTTTTTCCTTGTTAGCATGTTTCTGATTTTATCTTTCTTCTTTATAAACCAAACAAGCCGTATATAAGCTCCTCTTTCCGGGTTGTTGGTTGCGGACTACGAGAACAGACGATTTGCCGTATCTTCATATTTGAACTTGTAACGCTGACGTTGTCCCTTCAATCGTAGAGAAAACAAATAATCCGCGGCAAGCACAACAAGCCTCAAAGACAAATCTCCACCCAGGCGCGGGCAAGGCGTAGAGGCGAACATTTTTTTTTTTTTTTTTTTTTTTTTTATTATGGAAAAAAACAGTTACAGAAAAATTACAAGGTTAGATTGACAGTTGAGAAGACCAGTAAATTTTCCAATTATAGATTATAAAGAAAATAAAAGTAGAGATGATACACATGTAAAAAACATATCTACAAACAATATACATGTGAAAAAAAATACAAATTCAAAGTTCAGTTAACAGGTAGGTATAATCAAAGGTTTTAAGCAATGAAACTTTATCATTAAATAGATCAAATTCAGAAAAATGCCTATTATATATGTTACAGCTACGGTTGATGAAAGAATTCAGCGTGTAGTTAGACTTGCATGGTGCTATATGGAAAAGATGAGAGGCGGCGGAACGCGTAGAGCGGATGGGACATTTAATGTTAATCTTGTTCAGTAGGGGGATGCTATCTACGTTTGAATTAAGAATATTGAACAAAAACTTAAGATCACACATAATTCGCCTTGACTGAAGAGATTGGAAGTCTTCCGAGTCATTAAAGCGATAATTTAAATGTTTTACAAATTCTTTTGAATTGACTCAATGCTGTTAATGTAAACTTTATATTATGGGTTCCAAACTGATGAAGCAAATTCCAAGTGACTCCTGACATATGAATAATACAGGATTTTTAAAGTGTGAGCTTGTTTGAATGGTGTGGATATGCGAAGAATAAAACCCAACATTCTGTATGCTTTTTGGGTAATAGAAGCTATGTGAAGATCAAAGACGAGCTTACTGTCCATGAGAACTCCGAGATCTCGGACAAAGTCAACTCTGTTAAGATTAATGTTTTCCAATGAGTAAGTAAAATTTATAAGTTTTCGTTTACGAGCAAAGGTTATTGACTGACATTTTTTAATATTTTAAAACAGTTTATTATGAGTACAATAATTAGATAGTTTATTTAAATCAGACTGCAAATCGAGGCAGTCCTGTTCTGTTTTAATAGCCTTAAAGATCTTCATGTCATCAGCATATAACAAAAAATTTTAATGGTCAAAACATTTATGAATATCATTTAGATATAGAAGGAAAAAGAGAGGTCCTAGGTGAGAGCCCTGTGAAACTCCAGATGGTATATCGCTAAATGAAGAACAGAAACCTTTCAAAGCAACAGCCTGAGAACGGTTAGAGATATAAGAAATGATCCAACGAAGTAGATCTCCACAAATCCCAATGGACATAAGCTTACTTATAAGAATAGAATGATTTATTTTTTCAAAAGCCTTCGAAAAATCTGTATAAATTGCGTCAATTTGGTGGCCATTGAATAGATATTTTATAAATCATTTATCTGAATTTTGAGGTTAAATGCATTTCAAAAATGTGGTTAACCTAGAAATTCCTCTTGTAGACTAAAGCTCAGCGACTTACTAGACTATTGAATATAAATTCAAGCACCTGAAGATGTAAAAGGTATGTTTATTAGAGCGTTCATGCAAATTAAATTCTACTCAAAAGCAACCTTCCTTGCAACGCCTCACGACAGAAGCAACAACACTAGCAACACCTCTGCGACACCCTTCCAGGTTGACATAGACCCTCAAGACTTTCAAGAATTGGGGAGCCTCCCGCACAGGATTCCTTTAACAAAAAAACTTATAAGAAAGTTTTCAAATGTCAAATACTCCTTCAAGTACATACTCGGGTTGCAGGCCCCATCAAAAGTGAATTAATAATTTATTATTTGTTAACCACTGGTTGGCTGTCGCTGTGTTAATAAAGCCCCTCACAACGGCCTGGATATTGCTCGGTGTATATTCACAATCGTAAATTGGAATCCCGTCCTAGAGACGGCCGGGCGACATTGTACCATAATCAAAGCCTGCCTGTGTGCATGGACGACCAATAGAGCGCTCGTGCCTTTGTCGCTGCACTATTACTAGCCAGCCATGTGGAGGACCTGGAGACAGAGCGAGCTCAATGTGCCGATGTAATCAGATGCTGAAATTGTGGCGATGATTGAGTTGATTGGAACTATAGCTCTCGGAATAGAATACGTCTTCTGCTTCCTTTCATAGATCCTGTGGATTTGTTTGTGCCGCTACTTGTTCCTATGAGCTAGACCGCCAGCTGTCACGCCATCTCTTCGGAGGTCTTCCCGGGGGTCTTCTTCCGGTTGACTTCCCTTGAAGTACGATATGAGGGATTCTATCATTTCCCATTCTATTTACATGTTCGTATCAGTAACGTCTTCGTTGTCCTGCACTTAGTTCTTAGCAGAGATGTTGTCCTTGAGGTGTCTGCTCCAATTACGGTGAATAGATTACTATAGGTGCATTTTACTTGAAAATTAGAGCTGACGCAGTATCCCGTATCATGCTTTGTTTTTGACAACATTCTGCGTGTAAATTTAATTGATTTGCACTACAAGTAAACACGTTTGAGTTACTAATTAACACTGCTTTAATTTAAACTGGTTTTGGAACAATGTACAACCAAATACTACTGGAGAATTACGTAAATCTTGATGTATGGAATTTAACGAAGACATTTTTTTTAAGCAACGAAAATGGACACAATGTAATCGTACTTATAAGTACTTTACAAATCCTGATCCCGCGTGATGTTCCCTTCATGCCGAGACGGAGAATGATTGCCGCATCTCAATGTGTAAGATTTAAATAAAGTTTTAAACTACAATAAAATAAAAATTGCTTTGTTTTAATTCACATGAGTTTATTTTTGGACACGACCAGTTTCGGGAGAAGCAGTTTTAAACTTTCACTTTCATGGTCGGCTTTAGATGACAAATTCTTTCGGAATGCTTTCGAGTGACACCACGTGCTATTCGCAGCTCTTCTATTTGCCGATATTTTGTTTCCACAAGCACAGAGCCTTTACAGGGCTGGTTTTCAAAGCGACGCGGTTGTTTTCACGTCCGCTTACTGCTGGTTACCGGCTGCGTTGCTTTTGCCCTATGATTTATCCTTATCTCCATCGGCTCCTTTCGAGTACGGATAGCACTGCACTACATTTTGATGTACCTACTGTAAAATATGAAGAAGAAAAAACTTGGTAGTTTTGTTTATGACTTTATGCTTCGTAATGCAATTAGCGTGCAGCGGGAAACACGATTATAGTACATAATCTAAATTTCACTAGAAAAGAGTAGGAAATCTACCTAACTTCTCCAACCATTGGAAATGGGAGACTCTGTAAAGTTATAATAAAAATAGCGAGAATATCAAAGTTCGGAGAATCGAGTCGCATCAAACTCTGAGGTTTTTCCAAAATAAGTTGTTGGGAAACATGTCATGGCTTGAAATAAGCAACTTGCTCACGGGAATGGTTTTGTTTTTGCTTCCATTAATTGGCTTTTATTTATGGCATGTTTTTCATTATTACTTTCAGTGTGTTGTATGAAAGGCGAGCTACACAATAAACTACATGCCGCTCTTCCTGTGCCCGCCATACATTTCGCACACGACTATCCGCTGCCATCACGCCAGAGGCGCGGGGTCGGTGTTGCTGTCCTTGAGAGTTGACAAATTTAGAAGTATTCACTAATGTTGACTAATGCAAATGCATTCATATCTTATGAGTGCGTGTTTGGATGGGGTAGCGCTCCTAGCAGATTCCCGACAATAGTCCTGGCTTATTTTTTTGTAGGGAAAACAGTGTTGTTAGAATTGAGAAAATCGTGCTACGAGTAGGAGAGGGTGCCTACTAGGGAAGTCGCTTGTGTAAAAAATAAGCCGTTTTCCTTCGAGTTATTCTGATCCGGCCTTATTCACTAGATTATTGGCCTTATTCACTAAATTAATCACTTTATTGTAAGTCCGGTCGATAGCTCAGTTGGTAGAGTGCTTGCATTCCATGCCTTGAGCTCGGATTCGAATCCTGCCGAGGGTGTCAGAAATGATTTCACGTTTCGGTGTTTATTTCAAACCCCAAAATAAAATACCGGCAAGGTTTACTCAGCCTTCACAAGAAATGAGTACCAGCCCTTTCGGGAAGTGGGAACCCCCCACTTAATCTGAAGTGGTTGGTGTAAGGCCGGCCCCCTTACCTGTAAAAATAAATAGGTTCAACTCGCCACATGCTATCCCTTCGGGGATAACGCGGCAAGAAGTTACACTACTATATGGGTAGCTTAGTTGCGTTTGCGTACGGAATGATTTACTTCAAACGGCATTAAAAATTAAAACCTTTTTATTAACAAGGCGGACTGTGTTCCAGTTGTATGACTTGACTTATAAAGATGTATGACTTAACTTATAGGTTGTTATGAGGCTGACCACCCATACTGTAAAAAATGGTTCACTTTGCTAATGCCACCCCTGTTTCAGGGAAGGTCGGCCAAAATTAAAGGGCTTATGTTCATTTGAGGTTGTGTAGGCGCAACACGAGCATTATTGGGATCATTTATTTATCATATCAGTTACCGTCTCATAGTGCAGTTAGCTTTCGTCTGTCTGTATCAAAAATATAATTATCCGAAAGGTGTCCACTCATAATTGATTCGGATAAATATTTATTTACGGCTTTGCTCCTGAAACAAATAAACCTTCGCCCCTGATGTCTGCGGGTTTGCATTTTATGAAAATCCCTGTATCATTTTTATTTGATTCCATTTGTCCGGCAAGGTGAGCCGCCATTGTTGTATTGTCATGTGAAGCAGCAAGCAATGATGAACAGCGGGTAATTGCGGATGAAGAATAATGTGGACAACACGCGCATGTGCCATCCACACTGTGCGGCTCGCAATCGCATTGTATTGTATGTGTTAACCTACATTTTAATGGAAAATTATATAAATGTAATTGTTTTAAAGCTGTAGGTACATTCCCATTGAAATTGTATGCTAAAACATAATAGAAAAATATTTGTTATTTCTATAGTATTCATGAATTTATCATGAAATCACCCACTTTTCTAGATTTAAAAAACTTTGAACTAAAATACTATCGCTAGTAAGCATACTGTAGTCAAAAATTACAAGTGTGATAATGAAGTCGATTTCAATAGTAACCTGTAAAAAACACGTAGACGTCCTGGCCATCCCTACAGAAATGGCGGCTGAATACAAGTTATATCTATTGTGATCGACAGGTCAGTTAGAACAGGAGACATGATTCTTACAAAACTGGACTGGAGACTGTCCATCCTTCAGGGCGCGGATAGAACTGCTAGCTTGTGTATAAATTTAAAATTTACATACATTTCATCTGTAACCTTGTTCTGCTTTATTATGCACGAATAATCTAAATTAATTATAACAAATGATTGAAAGTGAATCCAATGAAAGAAACGCTTTGTTGAAGCCACATTGGATGGAGGATTAAAATTATCGATCTGTATTTACAACGCAGCACACTCGTCATGACGCGGGAAGTATTGCAGGGGGAGAGGTCGCAGGGCGCGTGTGTGCGGGCACAGGTAGGTTGGCGCTTATATAGGTCACAGCGCGTCTCGTAAGGGTGGCCGGCACCTGCAGCCGTCATCCCTTATCGATTATTTAATGGGACACTAAGCGGGCTGAGACAGTCACGAGGCTGCAATATTTACTGCGGAACTAGGGAAATTAACTCTGAAACGAAATATTGTTGAAATGCCTTCTAGTATCAGAAAGTAGAAATTTTAAGCTTATTTCATGTGTAAGCCACTTGTACTTCTTTCCATTCATGAGTGTCGGTAACAATATGTACCTAACCCATTCTCAGATCCATCGCCAGCCGCTTGTTTCTCGACATTATTCGTATTGCTTCGACCACTTGCATTTTCTCACTTATCCACACAGTATCCAGGTTACCTTCTTCACTTCCCTTTTTGTATGGCGATCGGCAATTTGATTTCCCTACCATTGGCTGCATCACTCAGTCGAAGTTTTAATTGTTGGTTCCCGCTCGGCCAACCACTGCACGGCTCCGGAGTCACCCTGTGGTCCATCATGTCTCCCTGGTACCTTCCCCTGCCTAAGAAGAACACTATCTGTCTATCTGATGATGCAGGAGGTAGATGTGTTACGTGGTACTTTTGTTGCGGAGTATTGCTGTATGCATTGTTTAGTGTGCCTCCGGTTGATTAGCATGATGAATCACGGCGACCAGCTCCGCCCTACAGCTCCCCAGGCGCGCGCGTCACTATGCTGATGTATGCCGCGCTGTCATTGCCGCCACATTCCGATGCACCGCGACACTTCCCGCGCTAACTTCAACGTCTACCGCGAGAATGAGGCCCGCACGTGAATCGACGTAGACAAAATTGTGTCGTCACCCGGCCAGGCTGCTAGAAAAAAGGCTAACAAACATTTTGTTATTGGTTGAAGGACGACAGCCCCATATTTGACTAATGTTTGCTCGCCGAGAAAAAAGTTCCAAATTAAAATAAATGTTCCGAGTCTATGATGTAATCAGCGCCTTATGTATGGGTAACGTATTGCCATCTAGTGACGTGGACCTAAACGGACTAATCTAATCTAAGTTGCAAAGATATGTTACATTGAAGATTCACATTACATGCATTCTCACAACCAGACATGTACAAGTTTGCGCTTGCACATGCCTCATGTGAGCCTACAACATAAAAACCAAATCTCAAATGGACATACACCCTGCAACTCTTGCCGTCCTTCCCTGTAACAGGGGTGACATTGGCAAAGTGAACCATTTTTACAGCATGGGTGGTCAGCCGCATACCAACCTATAAGTCAAGGAACATACACGACAAAGGACTCAAAGTGATAATTATCATTACATACCCAAGCATAAATTTTTATATGAGCGAGTACACTTGTATGCTATGGTATTAATCTCTAATCTAATCTATTAAGTTGCGCAAAGATATGTTACATTGGAGATTCACATTACCGCCATTTTCACAAGCAGACACGTACAAGTTCGCGCTTGCACATGCCGCATGTGAACCTACAACATGATGCAACATGAAAAACAAATCTTAAATGAATCGCAAATGTTAATAAACCTTATAAGTAAGTGACTGACTAAGTTAATTATGTATTAAAAACCTTTCAACTTAGTTGCCAATGATAATGCCAACCCTTATTTCAATGAAAAGCGGTATTAATGGCTTAAAAATTGAATATTTAAAAATCTTAAATGGTTTTTCCATTCCAGAAAGTTCCACGTAAATTGAAACATCCGAGTAGGTATGTAGGTTTTCTGTACACATTATGTGGACACTGAAGTGCCAGCCTACATGCAGCCGCCTGTCCTGGCAACAAGTGTATTGATTTGGGGTTTCCAACTTGCACTTGCAAGTTTAACAACGCTTCAGCGTCCCAGGGGTTTCAGTTCACTACGGCCTTATACACAGACGCACTATCCCACTTAATTCATTATTAGAATTTTATTTAAGAGTCTTGATGTAAAAAAATATTTAAAAAAAACTACAATCAACTTCGGGTAGAACTACCGTCGTTTATTTCAGTGAATACACGTGTAAGTTTGCGCTTACGCACGTTGTAGAGTGTTTACTAAATTGTTATTATTATTTTGTTTCTGCCGGATCCATTGTCTTAGGTTTTTCTGCCACGATGCCCTTCGGCGTCCCTGAGATCTTCTCCCCTCAATCTTACCCTGAATGGTTAGATGAAGGAAACGGTATTTCTCATTTCTTGTACCAATTAGTATTTCGTCCCCCCAGTATTGGTTTGGCTTTTGTAAATAAAAATTGAAATCTCAAATTAACATAAGCCCTTCAACTTTTACCGCCCTTATCTGAATCAGGGTGACATTATAGGTAAAGTAAACCAATTTTCGGTAAAAACAGTTATAAATTTAACTACATAAGGACATGAAATGCATCGCTTGGTAATTTACGTATATTTTATATGAATCAATAAATAGCACGAAAAAGTTTCTAACTATTTGCTGTGAACATAAATTTATAATGCAGATTTGTTAAAACTTATCCAGCATTAGGTGTTTGAAGGTCGGAGCCAACATCAATGTGGACTGCTGTACTGCGCTGCAAGCTCTGGTTATAAATTAAAGTATGGCTGCAGTGGCAACGAGCAGGACAGGAACTGCTTCACTGAAATACACACGTGTTTACAACTTGACCAATTCAATACTGCGATTCGTAGATGGCAAAGTAAATAGAACACCTAACGAGACGCTCTGGAGACTTCATGAAATTGAGGACACTGGTACACAAAATAACCAAGGAAGAAGTATCGATTGCCTTATTGGAAACTGTAATGTATTAGAGTAGATTAATAATGTACCTACTATGTACTAGGTATAGATAGTAATTATTGTCCCTCACTAGCATTCAGTCTGGTATTGTCAGCCGTATCGTATTGACCAGACCTGTATCGCGAGCTTCTGCGAGAATACATCAATTGGAACAGATCAGACATCTTTACATCTGCATCCCAATATCTCCCATTATCCCAGCACCCCACAGAAAACATCACAAAAACATAATTTCAGTTTATATGTTTCATTTAGTATTTGTTAGTCATAGTCATTGGTTTATGTTGCAATTTGTTAAGTGGTCACTTTTTGATGACAACTTACATAGGATGACCAGCACAGTGATGACGAGAAAGGTGCACGTCTTCCTTGTATTTCCTTCCCTATGATATGCTCAATAGCAAAATCTTACAATAAAAGCATGGTTATAACCTCATCGAAATGTTTGCTTACATCGCATGTTGAAATATTTAAAAATAGTTGTATTGAACCTCTGCGGAAGCGATCCGATCATAGCTCACAAGTGGGAAGTGGGAAGCTGTTAGGGAATGGATTACACATGTTGCAGCAGAAGGAGCATTCCTCGCGGGATAATGTGGCGGGGCTTTCAGCGCCTCGTTACGTGAGAGAACACAGCTACAGACCAACTATACAACTTCACGCGGGAACTCAGACATAGCGTTTGTGTGGAAATTGAAGAAAAAGTTTATGGAAATTTTGTTTATTTAACATGCGTTTGTCATACTGATTGTAAGTTTAGATGCTAAAAATGTACCTAAAGTCCATAAGACTGCAAACTGGATTGTTTTTAGTCTCAAGTGATGCTGCTTTTTTATGTCTATCACAGTTTTCCATCAGTCAGTCTTACTGTCTCTCATAACTTTTGGATTTTTTTTTTTCGCATTCTTTAGAATTTTCCCTTTTTGTCTTATATCGTAGCCTAAATTTTACGAAGTCGATCTTCTTCTTTATTTTGTTGTAGATCATTGATTTGCTGCTGCAGGGAATTCTACTCTCTTGTGATGACGACCAGCTGTCCGTCTATATTTTTGGTGTCTTGCTTTTAAAGTCATTAAACATATAAAAACGAACGTGATGATTTTCTCCAAGCAGTCTGCACTATTAGCGCTGAACTGTATTGTGTGCTTAGTTAGTAGTGTTGGTTAGTCCGGAGTGAAGTTGCGTTTGCGTTAGTTGCGATGTAACCCAGTTCTCGGCGCTTTGTTGTCAGGAATATTAAACGCTCTCGAGTACCTCCCATTACAAATTATTTGGGTCACGGCTCCTCAAACTCAGCCGCTGCATCGACTTGCATATTGCGTAGCATTGCTGACCCATCACACATTAATGAGAATCGTTTTTTAAGTTCCTTGATCCTTAAACTGAGAGGAAATGATCTTCTTGTAAATATTCTTCTTGTTGTTCGACTTTAGGCCCTTTTTACACGGCACAGTCAGGTGCCGGATCTAAAAGTGTATGGGGATATTGTATGAAAGCTTTCACACGGTTCTTCGTACTGTTCGTACTCATCATGCAGTATATGTATTTTGCGACTAAAACCATAGAAAACGCACGACAAACTGGAGCGCCCTTTCACACAGAACAGAAGAGTACATCGTATTGGCCGGGCAGCAACGAGCGGCGGTTATAGCTCTAGTTTTCCTTGTAGAGATCATGCATGGAGCAGCTTGCCGGACAGCGCAGGTGCTCCATAGTTCGCTGAGCTCTACACTGGTAGAGTGAAGCGTCGTCTTGCTCCTGATGTTCCCATGAAGTCTTCAGGGCATTCTCCTCCCACATTTGCTGTCTCTCCGTACACAGGAGCCATTTTCAAATATGTGACTAAAAATAGATCTATAAGTGTTGTGGCTTTTATCGCTTATGATGCCGTCCCTAAGAACTGTATGGGGGACTAAAATGACCACCACCAAACAGAAATTTCCTCATGTATTTGTGGAATTTCCCCTACGAGTCGATTTATTTTTCTTGTTTACAGATTTATTTTATTTTACTTTATTAGGAGAAAAAACAGATACAGACACAGTTGCAATAAACAAAAAAGTGGATACATATAATTTAAAATGCCTACATCCTTAAAAATTTCCCACATATATATTATAAATTTAATGTAGCTGACATAAAAATATAAAAGAAGTAGAGGAAGTCAAAATTCAAAAGTAATAAAATTAGGAAAAGAAACAAAAATAACAAGGAGAAACAAGAAGAGTAAACAAAGAAAAACATAAGAATGTAAAATTTAAAGAAGAAAAAAGAGAAGAATAAAAAAGAAGAACAAAAAGCCCAATCAGCACCTATAAACTGGGTGTAAAAGACATTTTATATATAGTTTTCATCAAGTCCCCCCTAAAGGAGTATTTCCCCTTATAAAACAAATCTAAATCATTAAAATATTTATTAAAATCACTGCACATTCTATGAATAGGAGCTCCTTGACCTGCATTTGTTCGACATTTTGACAGAAAAAATAATTGTGAAGAACGAGAAGCGCATCTTGGTATACGAAACTTAATTTGACATAGAAGACCAGGGCAATCCGTTTCCGATAGACAGATACTCCTCAGAGTCAACGCACTCAATATTAAACATCGATTATCAATACTTACCAGATTTAGATGAAGTAGGCGTTTGTCGTAAGAGCGGTTTTCGTAGCTTAACCGATGGAACAATATTTTCGTAAATTTTCTTTGAACCGACTCTAGTAGAGTTTTATACACATCATAAAATGGGTTCCATACAGTCACAGCAAATTCGAGTTGTGATCGTATCAATGAATGATATAAAGTCATATAGCTCGATATCATTTTGAATTTTTTTGTCACACGAAACACAAAACCCATCATTTGAAAGGCCCTCTTGACGACGGCATGTACATGCATGTCAAAAAGTAGTTTGGAATCGAAAATCACACCAAGGTCGCGTATGCAAGATACTCTTTCAAGTGTGTGATTGGAAATTGTATAATTGTAATTGATTTGAATGCGTTTCCTTGAGAAGGTTATAATTTTACATTTTTCAAGAGCAAGTGACAGTTTGTTAATCGAGCAGTATAAACTGAGTCTATTTATGTCTTCTTGCAGTAATAGACAGTCGTTAATATTATCGATTTTTTTTAAAAATTTCATATCATCTGCGAATAATAATAAATTGCTGTTTTTAACGCATTTATGGATATCAGATATGAAAATTGTGAACAAAAAAGGACCTAATATGGAGCCCTGTGGGACGCCTGAGCTTATCGCACACAATGATGAGGCGTAACCATTAAGGGTAACAGTTTGATATCTCGAATCAAGATAAGAACAAAACCACCTGAATAGGTTGCCCTGGACTCCATTGAAGTGAAGCTTTTTAAGTAATATAAGGTGATCAACCTTATCAAAAGCTTTGCGGAAGTCGGTGTACACGCTGTCAACAGAAGAGCCCTGGTCAAATGTCTCAAAAATAAAGTTAGAATAAAGTAACAAATTCGAAACTATGGATCTTGATCTGACAAATCCGTGTTGACTATCAGGAATACAGTGTTTGAGTAGTGGATATATTTTTCCATGTACTAACTTTTCAAAAATTTTAGCAATGCAAGAGAGGATAGATATAGGTCTGTAGTTAGAGATGTCATTCATCGGCCCTGCTTTATGTAAGGGTATTATGTTAGCAGTTTTCCATATGCTTGGTATATATCCTTCAGCTAAACTTTTGTTGAAAATAAGTGTGAGAGGTTTGAACAGGGCATCAGAGGTCATTTTAAGGAAAAAAGCACTTAATTTGTCCGGACCAGCGCCTTTTTTTATATCAATAAGATTAAGTGCTTCCCTTACATCGTCTTCACATAGGAACAAATCAGAAATACATGTGTTATTATTGTTTTGGTAATTAAAATTCATATTTATAGAGGAGGTATTGGGACTGCAAGTTAGTTGTGATGACGATTCAAAAACAGACAAGAAATACGAAGAAAACATATTGCAAATTTCATTAGGGTCGTTCGATACCCGATTATCAAGCATCATAGATGATGGATAGCCCATTGAGTTATTTTTTAAATTATGTGTATATTTCCAAAAACTTTTGACGTTATGAGTAACTGATGTTTCAATGTTGTTTATGTAAGACTTATGACACGCAGTCATGAGTCTCTTTACATTAGCACGAGCAGATCGAAACCTATCGTAGTCACTAATGTTACCATATGTCTTCCATCTCTTCCAGGCTTTCAGTTTTGTGCTCATTTGCTTTTTTAAATCATTTGAGAACCAAATGGGATATTTTTTTGCACGTACATATAATGGTGGTACATGATAATCTAATATTGAGTACAATTTGGAATAAAAGAAATCGGTCGCATTTTGAGTATTGAGATTATACAAGTTGTCATACCAATTAAATTCTAACAATTCTACCATGATTTGATTGAAATTTGCTTTCCTGAAATCGTATTTATGGACATTATGTACTGGCATCCTGGAAAACAATCGTGATGTTTTCACAGTGCACTCAATCGGCGGGTGATGAGGATCTACTGTACTAAGGGGTGCAGCACATCCCACTACAGAACAAACAAGATCCGTCAACACCAAGTCCAATAAACGGTTATTATTGTTCCTAATAAAGTTACATTGTTTGAGCATCAGGAAAGACATGATATTACTTAGGTAGGAGGGCATTACAAAAGAAAGGCCATCAATGTCAGGGGTCCAGTTAATAGAGGGCAAATTGTAATCACCAATTAAAAAGAAATTGTGATCTACTTTATTTATAGCTATTTCATTGAATTTATTAAAATGTGCTTCATATATGGATTGACTGGAAAGTGGTGGAATATAGCATGCAGCAATAATTAAACCATTTCCAACTGTAGGTAAATGTAATAAAATTTCCTCAACTAACGGACTCTCATCATTAAATAATCTAACACAAGGGATGTCTTTCCTAACTAAAATTAAGACACCACCTCCATCCTTCTTTGTAGAGGTAGATAGACACCTATCCCTTCTGTGAACAACATATCTATCATCTGCAACCTCGTTGTTATAAATGCCATCATTCAGCCACGTCTCAGTGATAATAAGAATGTCATGTTCACAGTTAAGAATGTTCAAACGCAGATCAAAGAGCTTGTTACGAATACTACGACAATTTTGATAGTATATGTTGAGGTGATTTACATCTAAATTATTTACGATTGTCATAAAATATTAAAAACAACATGATAATTATAAAATAGTAGCAAAAGTGATTCAATAAAGGCAGTGATAAGTTAAGATGGCAATAAGAGTCCTGGTAGAGGTGACTTAATGAAGAAGAACAGGAAAACATGGGTAACATTTTCCTTATTAGAACGTAAGAAGAGTGAATAATAGTATAAATAATATTAAAACTAGTAGGGGGCTTGAATGAAAAAGAAAGAGAAAGTAAAACAATTGATAACAGAAGCAAGTGAAAAAAACAAATCAGTAACAGAAAATTGAACAGAATCATAAAGTAAATGTGAAAATTAACAGGATAGAAAACAAGTAAAAATAAATAACAATAATAATTCACACAAACTAAGAGTCATATTTTACTAGGTCCTCCTGGCATCTAATATATATAATGGATGATCCATCATCCTTACGCAGCATGATGTTATTATTCCTTACCCAAGTATATTTGTAGCCTTTAGATTTAGCCATCTGCCTTGAGTTGGAATAAAGGATTTTTGTGGAAAGAGTCAGATGATCATTGATGTAAAAGGCATTGTTATCAGTGGGAAAACCTAAGCCAGCCAGCTGATTTAACTTTAATGAACGACGCTTCCTTGCAGCCGCTACCATGTCCTCCTTCAGTTTCCTTGTGGTAAGTTGAAGTATTATGTTCTTTGGCCTCGTGGTGGGTCTTCCAGGAGCCACTCTGTGGACTGCCCTTATATCTCCTTCATCTACCTTAACTCCTATTAGTTTACCCAGCTCCCTGCTCAAATTGACGAGATTCTCGTTCCTAACCTCGGGAACGTTTTGGATTTCAATGTTGCAGCTACGAGATTGTACTTCATGCCTCTGCAAGTCGAATCGGAGGTCCTCCAGTTTTCCTTGGTACAGTTTAGCCTTTAAACCTGCATCCCTCTCCAATTCTACAACCCTGGTCGTCAAACCTGCCACCTCCCTCTTCAGAGAGTCAATAGCTTCAAGTTTAGTCTCAAAGATCTTGATCCTATCTGAAAATTCTTCAATTTTGGCATTCTGGGAATTTATTGATAATCTCAGGGCAGCCATTTCTTCGGCAATTGTTCTAACTTCACCAGGAAGCGAAGAGAGGAGTTTGAGTGCCTCATGCATCTCCTTCAATTCATTTAGAAGGTAGTCCTTCTTTTGTAATTGAGTATCATCCAGAGACACCACGGTTGCCGATGATGAAGGAGCACTCTTCACTCTGCAGTCAGCACATTTCCAATTCTTCTTCCTCTCAACACTCAATTTGCGGAAATTTACTTCTGTAGTACCAGCACAATTAAAGTGGAAAATCGAAGAACATTTCCCACAACTTACGCCATCGGCAACGACATCCGTGCATAACTTGCAGTTCATTTTTATTTTTATGCTTAGTCTATTATATATGAAATCTTCTATATGTTTGAATCATATAATAATCTGGAATCTTTAAGTAAAAATATAAATTGGAGCGATATCTATCGCCTGGCGGCAAAAGCTTTAGAATGAGTAGTAACGCCAACTTTCAAAGTAAAATAAAATGTTCAAGAAAGCACCGCTCCTTGGTCAGAAGTGAAAGTTTTTTTTTTTTTTTCCTCTTCAAATCTTAAAGCCACATGTCAGATTTCGTAATTATTGAAATTCATTAAAAAACACTAAATAAAAACACTTGCCGACAAATAAAATCACTGTAAACAAAGGAGACTTGACTTCACACACATTAGAATACTTTTAATAGAATTTAAACAAAAATTTAAGGGTAAATCAAATATTTTTGCTAGGAGCAAAATTGTATGTTGTCTTGTGTCAGCTACTAGGTATAATGATTGTCGTGATTGTCGTGACAGATTGTCGTGATGTGGCAAAATCTGTCTCGGTGACAAGTATTGCGTTTAGAAAGAGATTGAATTTTGTGTGGATTAAGTATTTGAAGGTTTAAGAAAATATAGGTAGGTACCTACTGGCATTTTCTTCGTCCTATTCGCCACCATAGCAACATTGAAATATGCCCCGTTGACGTAGTTCCCACTATTGTTTTTTGTTTACATAATCAACCATCTTCCTCTTCTTAAAGTTGCCTTTATACTTCGCAGGACGCACTTACAAAGCCTTGGTTTTTTAAATTTTAAAACAATATTCATTATCGGGCTTAAGTGAATTGAACCACAAGTAATAGGCGCATAATTTTAACCGCGATAACGTTGTTTCTATTAATGCTTCGGTTATACTTTTTATGTACATTTTTGAAAGATTCTGAAACAATTGTAAAATTGCATAATAAATCTGGTTTATTTGGGTCTCCATACACGCATGACTTCACGACTTTATGCGGACTCCTTTGATGGTCGAACTCAACTTCAAATGCCGGTTCTATTTAGCGCGCAATAAATGGGAATCTAGATTGGAAACACAAATGCAAGTAGAGGTAAATGGCGCGCCTTTGAATGACTCGTGTTTTGTTCTAGCTCTTCACGAATCTCGATAGAGAGAGGAACGTTGATATTTCTAAAATTGTTGATTCTAAACAAAAACCAAACTGTGACTACGAATTTGTTTAAACAAAACTCGAATCATCATAAGATGTGTGTTTAGTAAATGCACCCTTAGTTTGAGGAGGTGTTGGTCCGTGTTTGGGTGCAGTTAGCTCCCCGCGGCAGCCTTATCTCCCCCATAAACTCTGCCCGAGGCTCCCTGTGCACCCCGGACCCCTGCAGGGGGGGAGACAGTGCGCCCAAACCCCGCACCGGCCCCGCAACTGAAACTTGCGGAGATCTTAGATAGTGAATGATGGTTAAATCAATACAATTTCAACTAGGACAAATAAAAAAGTGTTTTGAATTACACCATGCTTATTAACAGATGGTTTTGTGTGAGGCTTATTCCAATTCTTCATGTAAAAATATATTATACCGGCATTTTCCGTTACAGCATTTTTGAATGAGAATGCGGTCCACACATGAAAGAGGGTGTGAAAGTTAAAGTACAAAAGAATGTGATGAGATGGTTTGGGCATGTGGAAAGAATGAATGATGATAGACTGACAAAGTATGTATACAAAGAAAGTGTGAAAGGAAAAAGAGGGAAGGGACGACCGAGAAAAGTATGGAGTTATCAGATTGAGGAGATTGTGAAAGAATGGGATATACAAAGTGAGCATAAAAGAAGAAAATGCATGAAAAAGGTGATGGATATGAAAGAATTGAAAGAGGTATGTCAGGATAGGAAAAAATGGAGGCAACTCTGCAGAGGCTCTGGCCACCCCTAGCGAAATGGCGACAGAGTTACAGTTACAGTACAGTTACATTTATTATCTAAGTTGATATTTAAGATTCATATAAAATTCATGCTCACGAGTAGATGCGTGTAAGTTCGAGCTTACAAGTGCTGCATGCTCACTGCTCAGTGCGTGCTATACCTGCTAATTAAATTCCAAATCTCAAATTTACGTAAATCCTTCAGCTTTTGCTGACCTTCGCTGAAACAGGGGTTAGCAAAGCGAAGCATTGCATTTTTACAGGATGAGTGGTCAGCCTCATACCAACCTATAAGCCATTCCGCTAGAGGTGGCCAGTACCTCCGTAGATGTGACTTCACTTTGTTTTTTTCCTTGCACACATGATTTATTTTAAATTCAGGCGTTACTGATGAAAAGTTATGAATTTGCTTACTCAGAGCCGATTTTACAACATCCTCCCAACAGTTGTGTTTCGAATATGGGAATTCAGTATTATCGTGCTACCCTGTCATATTCCTCAGCTTATTGTTTACCTATACTTGCGAAATGCTTTTTACATTTCGATCAACATTGTTAGATTAGCGCACATTAGCACCGAATTCCATACAGTTGCAACAGTTCAGGGGTGACATTGGCCAAGTGAATTTTTTTTTTATTACAGCATGGGGGTCAGCCGCATACCAACCTATTAATTAGTCAAGGGACATACACAACAAATTACATTTTAGAAATTCACAAATAATTGTATGGATAAACATTAAAAACAAAATTCTAATTTAGAATTTCAAACAATTTTTAAATTTTGAGAAACCCTAGCCCTAGCCGCCAACATGACAGATCAACCGCCATTTATTTCTGTCCTTACATACTTCTTTAATTTCATCCAGTCATTATCTTCTTCATACAATGAAGAAGAAATGAAGACAGGAATGTGTGAAGAGCGAGTCAGGTCAGCTGTTGGCAAAAGAACGAGCTTACTTTGTTAGCAGAGTCAACACGGGAATGTTTGTCCAAGTCTTGTTAATTTGTTCAGCGCCCAGACCCGCGCAGTGTGAGAAGCCGCGCCGTGTGCTGATCGCAAAGAAATCAGTTGACACAGCCCAGTAGGTGCCTCTACAGCAGGCGTGCCGAACACGCGGCCCGCCGAGACTTCAAATCATAATATAAGGCCGGTCACTTCATTTTTGGAATTGGAAAAATGAAAAGAAATTTAAGGTAGTGTGCTTAAAAAAAACCAGCAAAAATCCAAACTGAGAACGTAGTTGAAGTCTCAAATTGTGTGTGTTTCTCCCCCCCCCCCCCTCCCTCCCCGTCACAGGTTGCGAACCAACGATGTACATATATTATTTCATATATATATATATATGTTAGTAGGTTTTTGGGTAATCCGTTGATTATTATTATTTATTTTTTTAACCCTTACAAATCTTTTTTTTTTAGCCGACGTTTCGGGTCGGTTACACGATCCCTCATCAGGGCGGTCCTCCTGTGTGTAAGGTTGGCCTTCAAATCCAAACTGTTCTAATGAGGGATCGTGTAACCGATCCGAAACTTCGGCTAGAAAAAAATAATAGTCAACGGATTACCCGAAAACCTACTAACATGTATACTTTCCTCTACATGTATGGTAGAGGAAAGTTGTCCACAAAACGCAGTTTTTATTTGAATAAATCACCTTCCCGCTTTGAGAGAACTTGAAGAAGACCATGATGTCAGTTCTATGAAAGTCATACTCAAGCGAAGAAGTGAGAGTCTGGTTTACGACCAACTCTGAATATCACACAGAGAAATCAGTTGACGTAGCCCAGTACCTTGTCGAGCAGTTCACCGCATGTAAGGTAGGAGGACGTGGCGGCTGCAAGTGCCTGTGTGCTGCATGCGTGGTGGTGTTTGTATGGATTTCGTCAGACATTCCACGACCGCCCGTGAATGCGTAATTTGTGACAGGCACAGGTGAGAGTCAACCGTGCCCCGCCTTTAAAATAATGTCTGCAGCTCAACAATTTCCAATGCCTAACAATGGTCAAACAATCAATCCAAACTGTTCTGCCTCATAATGCTCTCTACAGACTATATAGCTCAATTTTCAACAGTTTTGTGATATTTCTATCTCATAAAGCACGAGATAAGCCTATCACCTTTCCTAGCAGCATTTTGCAGAGAAAGAATCTTGGAAAGAACAAGATGTTGTAGAGGAACTTCGGCATTCGAGAATTCAGGAAGAAATTTTCAGGAATTAAAGCTTTCAGCGTTAAGAGGCGTTAGAAAAATAAATATCGGTGTTTGTTCAGGGAAGTCTAAATCTAAATCTAAGCTGCAAAAATATGTATTATTTGAGATTCATATTAAATGCATTCCCACAAGCAGACATGCATAATTTCGCGCTTACACATGCTGCATGTGGACCTACAATGAAGTGAACACCGAAAAATCATTTTCATTTGACACACACGGTGAAGACCGAGACCTAGCCCTCCAGCATTAAACGCTAGCATTGTATGGCGGATATTTAGACGTGTTCCTGTAATTATATATGTACTGCGTAAATATGATATTTAAAAAGCTAATGCTTTGGCTAGTCGCTTCGTGCCCTCGAGAGTTCATCCGATATCCCTCAGCTTCCTGGCTACAGTATCACATCAATCTACAAGTTTCCGAGTTCCAATTAACGAGTTATCTCAGATCTTTTTTTTTTTTTTTTTTTTTTTTGGCATCTCACCCTGAAGGATGTTACAGCCGTGGATTCATCTGTTAGTTGCAGGAATGTTTAAGAATTAATTTTTAACTTATTTGTGTTGATTTTAGATTTTTATACAGTTTTTAAGAATTGATTTGAACAAAATACTATTAATTTTAGAGGAATTAAGTGCCAAGAGGTGTTCTATGTTTACCGGAAATGAAATGTTTTTGAATTTGAAATAAATATCTAATGCATCCCGTAAGGGGCATCCAAAAAAAATATGATCTATAGTTTCAAGATCTTGGCCGCAGTCACAGTCCGGGGATTCGACAAGCCCCAACTTAAACAAATGGTTGTTTAGTCTGACGTGTCCAAAGCGCATACGACAGATAATGGTGATGTGGTTTCTAGACAGTCTGGCTCCAGCAAACCATGGTCCAGATGGAATGGCTCCCTGAACACCTCTATAGCGGAGGCCCTTGGAGCTCCCATGCCAAGAGGCATTCCACCTCCTAACAGCGGCACGCTCCAAGATCCTTAGTTGGTCGCTCTCTGGGATAGAAAATCCAGACGGGGCACTCCCTTGCTGAACAGCCCGCTTGGCTAGGGAATCGGCCCTTTCATTTCCCTCAATCCCACAGTGTGCAGGGATCCACACAATCACCACATCCTTGCCCCTTTCTTCAAGTTTTAGCAGGAGTAAGCGAATATTTATAATTAATTGGTTCCTCGAAAATATGGAAAGTGGAGATGCCAAGCAGTTAATGAGGGAGAGGGAGTCGGAGAAAATTATAAAGCGATGTTCATTTAATGTTATAGAAGAGCGCAATGCTTTTTCCATGGCAAAACATTCAGCCGTGTAGACAGAGGCCTCCGGGGGTAATTTGAATCCCGACTCGATATCGAGTATGGGGATTACAAATGCAGAGCCACTGTTCCCGTCTGGAGTTAATTTAGAACCGTCTGTAAAAATGTGAGTGTGATCAGGCCATTTTTCTCTCACATATGAGTTGAATGTCTCATTATAGTCTTCATGAACTTTATTGCAGCTCTTGTTCAATCCAATGTTTTCAACAATGTGGGGAAGTTTTTGCAGAGCTTTGATTGGCACATTGTAGACGGGAGAAGGGAAGAGAAATTTAGGTCCTTTATATGTATTTGTTATGGTAGAATACGCTACACATAAAACAGGGTTACGTTTTTTTGCCCAGTATCTGTTTGAGTCATAAGATTGTGTTAACTTGACTATATTGTTAAAGAGAGGATGGTTGAGATAGCTTATGCGTTTGAGAAGAAATCTCTCTGCAAGGTATCGCCTCCTAATGGGTATTGGCATCTCGCAACATTCTACTTGTAGAGCATTGATAGGAGTCGACTGCATAGCGCCAACAATAAGCCTAAGACATTTAGACTGCACTCTTTCCAGTTTAGTTTCCAGGTGAATAGGGAGAGAATCTAATATAAAACAGGCGTAATCAAGATGGCAACGAATCAAAGCGTTGTATATATTTCTCATGGTGGATGGATGAGAGCCCCACGAGACCCCTGCAATTGCCCGTAGTATATTTGTGTTCTGTTCGCACTTAGTCGTTATTGAGTTAATGAATTGTGCCCAAGATAATTTCCTATCTAAGTTGACTCCCAGGAATTTTATCTCTTCAACTTGGGGGATATGAAAACCGTTAAGGTAGATTGACACAGTTGGATTCTTGTGTTTTCTGGAGAAAACTAGAATCTTTGATTTATGCGGGGAAATGTTCAGCGAATGTGCTAATAACCAGTTGTTTAGTTTGTTAAGCGAAACGGATAATGTGTTAACGGCTTTATCAATATTTTTATTTGCGGCGTACATGACTATGTCGTCTGCATATTGTATTAAGTTGCAATCCTGGTGCATGCCGTTTTGGATGTCATAGCAGTATGCGTTGAAGAGGAGTGGGCTTAGCACAGAGCCTTGTGGTAGACCTTTCCAGGTTGTTCTAGTAATTTCTTCTTGATCGTTCTTAACGACAATTTTTCTATCAATTAACAAGTTAAATATTACTTTTGCTAAGGGGACTGGAATAGATAATTCTATTAGTTTGTTATACATCATATAGAGGCAGACGTTATCATACGCAGCGTCAATGTCTAAAAACGCTGCTACAACAAATTCTTTCTTAGAGAACCCGAGTTGGATATCTGTAACAAGGGTACATATATTATCTATGCAGCTGAGTGACCTTCGAAAACCGAATTGGTATTTAGGCAGGAGAATATTCTTCTCCAAAAACCATTCTACCCGTGTTTTAATAAGGTGCTCGAGTACCTTCGCTATGCAGGAGGACAATGCTATGGGCCGATACGATGATCCAAGAGTCGGATCTCTTCCTGGTTTCGGGATTGGGACAACTAGTTGGTACTTCCATTCATGGGGAATGGAAGCCTGAGATAAGGTCTGATTGTATATATTAAGTAGAAATTTGAGATATGACTCAGGAAGTTTCCTTATGACAGCGTATGGGATTAAATCAAGACCGGGCGAAGAGTTTTTAGTCTTGCTCAGAGATAATTTAAGCTCGTCCAACGTAAAAGCGTTGATCTTGTGTATATTATTATCAACAACCATTGGCTGAGCCTCAAGGGGTGTCTCAGTAGAGTTTGGAACGTACAGTGGAGCCAGAGATCTAACAAATTCCGGTAGCCACGTACTAGTGTGCTGGAGCTGGCGAGGGGGAACCATTGAGCCTCTAAAACGTTTAATCATATTCCATACGTATGATGAAGGTGAATTTGGGGATAGAGAGGAGCAAAATTTACTCCACCCATCTCGTTTCTTCTGTCTCAGTATTTTTTTGGTTTTAGCTTGAACGGCTTTTGCATCCAGGAAGTTCTCCATAGACATATCTAATTTATATTTCAGCATAGCTTTTTTCCGTGTTTCAATCAATTGATCACACTCCCCATCCCACCATGGAGTGTATTTTCTTGGCTTCATACCTCCTGTTTTCTTAGGAATTGCTTCATTAGCTGCCTTTTGGATTATTTGAAAGAAGTTATTGTAGTTATTTTGAACAGAAGTATTTTTGTTGAAAGACTTTTCAATATTGCTGATCTCACTCTCCAATGTTTCTATAAACCTACCCCAGTCAGCTTTGTGTATGTTGTAAAGGCTTCGGTAGCTCTTTGAGGTGTCATGATAAGAGTTTGTCCTAATAGATAAGATTATAGGGAAGTGATCACTGGATAATGAGTCGTATGTTATCATCCAATCCACGATGCTCGCCAGCTCTTTAGTGCATAGGGACAGGTCCAGCGCACTTTGATTCTGGTTCGCTGGTGCCAGCCTAGTAGCAGAGCCATCATTAAGGATGCACATGTCATGGGCATCAATAAAGTTTAACAGTCGGTTTCCTGCACTATTTGTATTATGGCAGCCCCATACTGGGCTATGCGCGTTAAAATCTCCAAGGAGGAAGAAAGAGGGGGGGAGGAGATGGATTATAGAATCCCAGTAATATTTATCAAATCCAGTATCCGGAGGGATATACAGGGAAACAAATCCTATGTTGTTTACTATTATGGCAACAACTTCTAGAAGTGGATTGTAAGGTAAGCTAATCTGTGTGAAAGTGAGGGCTGAACACACCAGCAGTGCTGCCCCACCCCCCCTTCCCTCCATTCTATCGCACCTTACACACGAATACCCTGGTATATTGAAGGTGAAGTGTGGCCTTATCCAGGTTTCTGATATTGCGGCAATTTGAATTTTGTGATTGTTTAAAAGGTATAAAATATCTGGTTTGTTGCTTATAGCACTACGTGCATTCCACTGTAGAACAGAGATGTCTCTATTGGATCTATTCATCTCTGTACAGTGGAGTCAGATCCAGATTTATTTGAAGAGGAAGGTATAATGTCAAGTGGAGAATCACTGTTAATATTTGTCAAAAGGTAAGTAAAAATTTGGGACATCAGCTTAATAATCTGTGAGTTTTGTAGGAGTTCGGGAATTGGCAGATTTGTAGATGATGAAGGTGAGGTGTTGGGAGCTTCACTCCTTGTGGTGGGTAGACCACAGCCATTTTTTGAGGAATGTAGCTGTCCATTTGGGTACATCAAAAGAGTTTTAATAGCATCGTGGTCTATGTGGTCTATATTTGAGCGAAATGAGTGTTGTTTCGGTTTCTGAAATATTGTTTTTTTGTGGCCAGCTTGGGCAGAGACTGCTTCGCTAAATGTTTTTTTTAATGGGAGTGTTTTTTGGGAAGCCTGAATAAAGGAGATTCCCTCAGATGCCATAATGTGCCTTATGCCCTTTTGCCTCTGTAGCTCCGGACATGAGATGCTTGTAGATGCGTGTTCTCCTTTGCAGTTCACACATATTGTTGGGTGGGTATCATTTGTATTGTTACAGGTAGCACTTTCGTGACCTTCGCCGCATTTCGCACATCTTGGTAAATTTTGGCAAAATTTATGGGTATGCCCATATCTTAGGCATTTATGGCAGATATAGGATGGAGGAACGTATAATTCTACTTTTATTGAATTGTAAAAAAGGTAGACATGTTCTGGGAGACTTTGACCTTCAAATGTTAAAAGGACAGTAGTTGAAGGTACCCACTCCGTTTTTCCGTCAATGGTTGTTCTTCTATTGAGTCGTCTCATCTTAACGACCTTGCCACATGATGATGGAACTTCAATAGCCACGCAAACGTCCTCACTCGTTAGGTCTGTGGGGATTCCTCTGATGAGACCACTTTTATAAAGCCTATAGTTTGGGATGTATGCTTTCAGATTGTTGATAGATAGCACTTCCGATTTTAAAAATAGATTTGCGTGTTTTGTAGTTGAAAAGGATACTGTGATTCTGCGACCTCCATCCGCTTTCACTCCACCAGAAGTTATGCCTTCCATTTTGGTCTTAGAAAGAATATTCCCCAACACCATGGGGTGCACTCTTTTCCCCTTTGTAGTGCTCTCTACCGTTACTATAAAAGGTGGAAGGGCCGTGGGAGGGTAGCTTCCCTCGCCAGCAGACACTCCTGGCTGCTCAGCGGACTCCGAAGACGCCGGGCCATCACTCATATTTGATAAATCTACTTTTTTCCTCTTGGCTGAGACCCTGTCAGGTGGCATTGGATTCTCAATATCAGGCGGTTTACTCATATTGAATTTTATGTAGGTATGTGTAGGTAGGAAATTATTAGATTAGCAAAATATTTCACAAAAACACAACTAATTCACAGATATTTTGAACAGTTCACAAAACACAGAACTTTATTCACATTTAGAGAAATTAAACTTAATTGTGAGAAAGAACAAAAAACAAAAACATAAGTATATTTAACGAATAAAGTATTTGTACGTAGAGAGAATAATAAGACACGTCCGTTCAGCTTGCGAGCTCGCGTGAGAGTCATCTCAGATCTTGCCTGTAATTAATTTGTTAGTAAACCTTTCCGTACGTAATCGTCTTATGTACCCAATAATATCATTATCATCTAGTCATCAGGTAAGATAATACTAATAAGTATTAGCGAGTTCTGCGACTGGAAAGCTATATTATTAACTAGTTATATGAATGAAGTAGGATGGTTTTCGGCATGGGCGTTCGAAATTTTCCAAGGAAATACGAAAGAGAGCGCCTAGAGGCATTCTAGGATGTGAAAGAAGATGGCACGGACAGCATGGCTCCAACTAAGAGTTGCAGGAAGCAAAATAAAGAAGAAAGTTCATAAGTCACAGTTTGAGGAGGAAAACCAAAGAAATAGGCCACTCGATTCGACATAATTCGCTCCCCCAGTTCTTGTTTGCCGTATAAACCAATTCTGTCAAACATGACTTTTTAAATATTTGATTCAAAAAATATTAATAAATAATTTTTAGAACACTTCAATGAAAAAACTTTGTTTTAATCCACTATGAGTATTTTTTTTTTTTTTTTTTTTTTTTCTTTTTAATGCAGTTGTCTTAAGAATCAAATTCTGCACAATCTGAGCTAAGAAAAAACGTAAAACTCTATAATGTGAGAGCTGTTTTAAATCCATTTCCTGTTTTCATAAGACACATTGGTCCAGTACACATGCAAACATTGCTCATGTAAAATTAGCTTAATGGTCTATACGGCAAACAAGGACTAAGGCAGCGATATACTTTCTTAGCAACATTTTTGAGGGAGAAATCTTGGGAAGGCGAACTCAACATTGCCCAAGAACTTCACACTTCCAGGACTTGAAGCGGCTCACGGATGTGTCGGCCTACAATGAGCTGAGAGGATGGTAACCAACAGAAGCAAATGGCTAGCACAGCAAGGCACTGCCTTCACTATATGATGATGATGATTATTTATTAAGCTGGGTTTCTCAGATAAATGCACCTTTTTCCCTATGTTCTACGAGAAAAAAACACAGAGAAAGAGAAAATTATATAGTTCGTAAGTTTTTCTTGATTTTTCATGATTCTATTTAAGAAGAAGAATAAACGGCTATATAGCCTTTTACAACATTGCGATAAATATAAATATGTAGGTACATAAGTAGGTATTATGTTCCAAACTCGATTTTTACTCTACGGATGAACCTCACAGGATTATGTAACTAATATCTTATAAATCTATAATCAAAGTGGCAAAGTTATATTGACATTTAAGGCTCATATTTAATGCGTGCCCACAAGCAGCCACATGTAAGTTCGCGCTTACACGTGCTACCCCAAGTAACCTTTTAGGTTTTAAAAAGGTTACAAAAAGGTCCCAGAACCTTATTTAACCTTTTTGTAACCTTTTTAAAACCTAAAAGGTTACTTGGGACAAGTGTACATACAAAATAAACCAAACCTCACATGAACATAAACTTTTCAACCCCTGCCGCCTTTCCCTGAAACCAAATGCGATAAAAGGGCGATCTGAGGGCTGTGCCATCTATGTCGGTTCCATAAATGTGGAGCTGAATTTGGTACCGAAGAGATCAGCTTGAGAAACATAATGTCTTGGACTAGTACACATAACACGAACTGCTTACAACACTTAGTTCACCGTGGCCATGGGGCGCGTGGTTCGGCCCAGTAGTCTTCCATACGAGTTTATAATCCGATTCCACGGTCCAAGCGCGCGTCTGGAATTCCTCACAGATGGGGCTTAGTACACACAATCATTATTATTATTACTGTTGTGTTAATAATACCATGTTACGTCACTGAGATAGGCTGAGAGAGTTACGGCATACCGAGGAATGTTATTGAAGTTGCTACAGATCTGCGAAGTAGTTTAGTGATAAGCAGGCAAGTTGGAAAGTGGCAAGTCACACACAAGCATGCGGCCCGCCAAGACTTTATTTGTTTTAATCAAATCTAATCTAAGTTGCAAAGATATGTAACATTGAGGATTCACATCACATGCATTCTCACCAGTAGACACGTACAAGTTCGCGCTTGCGCATGCCACATGTGATCCTACAACATAAAAACCAAATCTCAAATGGGCAAACACCCTGCCACTCCTGCCGACCTTTCCTGAAACAGGAGTGACATTGAAACAAAATATCGATGCGGTCTGCTCAATTTGTGTGTCTTTTTTGGAATGTGTTTCTACAACCTCCTCCCTCGCTCCAGGCAACTTAAGCAATATTTAAAAACAAAACATACACACATCTCATATTACAGAATCCTGTGCGGGAGGCTCCCCAATTCTTGAGAGTCTTGGGGGTCTATGTCACCCTGGAAGGGTGCCGCAGAGGTGTTGCTTGAGTTCTTGGTTCTGTCGTGAGGCGTTGCAAGGAAGTGGTGATTGATGTTGGTTTTGAATAAAACCGGATTAAATAGGGAAGGGAACACAGATACTGGTAGACCATTCCATAAACGGGCAGTTTGGCAAAGGAATGAGTCATGAAAACGCCAAGTTCTCATAGTTTTGAGATCGACTGCAAAGGGATGAATGAGAATCGTACTACGAGTTTCCCTTTCTGAAATGCGAGGGGGAGGGATTAATGAATGAAGCTCATTAGAACAAGCTCCGTGGTAATATCGATAAAAAGACTGAGCATTCCAACATTTCTTCTGTGCTGGAGCGGCTGCAGATCGGATGTCAGAGAAGGATCATTGATCAACCTCACTGCCCTCCTTTGCACAGAATCAAGTTGGTCACTCAACTTCTTGGACATACCACACCAGAGATGGCTGCCATATTCGATAATGGGGCGGATTTGGGATTTATACAGAGTCAATAACTGGGCTGAAGTAAAAAACCTACGGGCTCTGTATAATATGCCGAGTCGCCGGAAAGCGGAAGTTGTGCGAGACTCAATAGCATTATGGTATTTTAACTCTGATGACAGAGAAACACCAAGAAGATTTAAGTGTTCATGGTTAGAGAGGGAGACATTGTCGAAAGTTGGGAGATAGTTGTTTGGAATCCTCTTTAACTTTGCTCTCAAAAATGTCTCTTAAAGTTTAATATTTGTTGGTAAATTGGGCATCAGTCTTTGCTCCTGTGTGTACATATATATATATATATATATATATATATATACTAGCAGACCAAACCGCGCTCTCGCACGGTTGGCTGCTAGGCCCTACGGGCAGTTTAAAGTCCGGCTTCGCCAGCACACTTTACCCTTGCTTTGATTTTTAAAAGATACATGAGAACTGACCAACAACAACAACAAAAAGTGGACAATTTTATGGTAGAATCCCAGGCCTGATCGTGCTACTTCCTATTGTTGTGCAGGTGCTGAAGTCTTTATCCTGCTTTTTATTTCTGCTCTATAATTTTCTGGTGATGGTTTATAATGATGCTCGACCCGTTCATTATCATTTTAGTGTATAACTTGTCTTTTTCTGCCCTTTTTTCGTTTTGCTGGTAATAGTATCTTAAGCGTAC
This sequence comes from Agapetus fuscipes, assembly GCA_951799405.1. Classification (NCBI taxonomy): domain Eukaryota; kingdom Metazoa; phylum Arthropoda; class Insecta; order Trichoptera; family Glossosomatidae; genus Agapetus; species Agapetus fuscipes. The sequence goes on from OX637350.1 coordinate 16,648,195, forward strand.
CTGTGTTGCTAGCAATTGTCTTATAGTGGCATGAAACATGACTGCGTTTGCTATACGGCATTGTTTTGTTGGTACTGGTGCTTTTGCTTTTAGATTATTCCAGCTGCTCTTATTGTCATGAAATGCCTTCAAACTGCTCGTCCTGCTCTGAATTATCTTTGCATATCTTAAAACTGCTTGTGATACTTTTCACGATATTTTAGTGTCTGATACTGCTTGGTACCTGAAGATACCTTAAAATGCCTAAACTCACAATCTACAAAAAATCTAAGGATGGGAAAACGTTCGACCTATCGACAGAACTCTAAGAAAAAAATGACTTTTGAAAATTAAAAAAAAAAAAACTTTTTAACTTTTTTTTATTTTTATATATAAGACACTTTGTATGAAATTTTACTTTTTAAATATTTGTTCAAAGAAATTTGCCGCAGAAAAAAAGTTTCTTCCAACATTTATGGGATTTACTAAAATGCATTTTAAATTCGAGTATGAGGTCTATAAATTCAAAATGGCCGCCTGCAGAGCAATATATTTTTTTAGTTTGTATAGCGGGTATGCAAAATATACACTTCACGTGATTACCCTATTACATATCATTACATTTTGCTTAATTATAATTGTAAGTGTAGCATCAAAATAGTTGATTTTTTTACTTATAAATTTGACTTTTTTGTGAAAATCAGGTTTTTCAAAATTTTGTTCGAAAAACTTTGTCATTGAAAAATGTTTTCTTTCAAAAAATGTTGACTTTAGCAAGACAAACTTGATCATTGAGAATGAACTTCCAGAATTTTAAAATGAACGCCAGAAGAGTGTTAAATATTGACGAAACCAAAAAAAAATGTATGGCAGCTACTCTTAAAACTTCATGTATTTCGTTGTACTTTTGAAAATATTTAAATCTGTTTTTGATTGGGAGACCTGCCAAATTTCAATGTTCCAACATTATGCATGCGCCCGTTGTGCTACCTGAAAGTTATTATTTTTTATTTTTTTCTATGTAGGTATTTACAAATTTTGTTTGAAGAATTTACTTTTTGCGAAAAAGTTTCTTCCAAAAGTTGTTAAAATTACTAAGGCACATTACTGTTTCGAATAGAAAGTCTTTAAATTCAAAATGGCCGCCAGCGGCATGATTTTAATGTTCAGTTTGTATGGCAGGTATGCGAAATATGCACGTGACGTCATCCAGACCCTGACAGTTGTTTAGCCACTAAGACTTTATGGGGGTGTGCAAAATTTCAGCATCGTGCTGCGAACGGTCTGGGCGCCTATAATGGTACAAATATACAAACAAACAAACAAACACCAAAAATTCTGGAACACAGCGTTAGTTCCGTTTGTCAATAGAAACACTTTGTAGAAAAACATTTTTGCAAATTCGAAAAAAACAGACGCAAATACCCTGTCCTTTTTTATATATAAGATATATATATACGGTCACGCATGCAACTAGGTACTAGTAACTAGTTTATTGGGCACTGTCCTGGTGTGAACCCGAAGTTAAAATGCTTCACCGAAGCCGTAAGCTCCCAGCGTAAGCAGCGGGCACGCGGTATTCCATAACACACAACACTGACAACTGTTGGCGCCCCATCGGCTTACACGAAAAAACGGATACCACGAAATAAACTCATGTTAGTTAAACCAAGTAACCGTAATACTGAGGTAGCTGGACGACATTTAAGGAAATGTAGTCCAGCCGATAGTTTAGACTTTAGATGATATAATGTTTGCATACTATGTTAGAGGGCTAGGGATCGATCTTCACCAAGGGCCCCAGCAATGATTTCCCGTTTCAGTGTTTGTTTGAACCCAATATTATATATCGGTGACGTTAACTCAGCCTCCACAAGAAGGGAGAAGTAGCCTCCTTGGTAGCTAGGGAAATCCTCTTTTTCTAGTGTAGTTGTTTGCGTAAAAAAAAATAATGCAAGAAAAAGAAAAAATATATATAATTTGATTTATAAGAACATATTTTATTTATTCAATAATCAGAAGCTAAGATTACTTTTTTTCCAGAAAACACAAATTAGTCACCTTGTTGTATAAAAGGTAATTCCGTCCAAAGAAACTAAACATAACTAGTTGATCCAAGTTTTCCCTCTCGGCCTCGCTGCCCGCTTTCTTTGACGAGTGAAAATCCCATTACATTTTTTCTCTATAAATATTAATTTATTTGAGTAATTATGATGGCAGCCATATTTCCCTCCTCCTCGGGCAACTCTTCGCGGAAGAGATTTTTCATGTTTTCCTTACTTTTTAAGTTGGAATAACCCCCCCCCCCTCCCCTCCGTCCCCCAAACCCACCACTTCTCGCGGTCTGCCCTTCTACCTTCTAGCATAGGGCTGCCGCGTTTCAGAAAGAGAATATCGGGACATTTCATAGGAAACCCGAAATAGGAGGTTTTTGTTAAGGAATCCTGTGCGGGAGACTCATCAATTCTTGAAACTCTTGGGGGTCTATGTCACCCTGAAAAGTTGCCACAGAGGTGTTGCTTGAGTTGTTGCTTCTGTCGTGAGGCGCTGCAAGAATGTGGCGATTGATGTAGGTTTTGAATAAAAACGGATTAAATTGAGAAGGGAACACAGATACTGGTAGACCATTCCATAAACGGGCAGTTTCGCAAAGGAATGAGTCATGACAACGCCAAGTTCTCATAGTTTTGAGATCGACTGCAAAGGGATGAATGAGAGTCGTACTACGAGTTTCCCTTTCTGAAATGCGAGGGGGAGGGATTAATGAATGGAGCTCATTAGAACAAGCTCCGTGGTAATATCGATGAAAAAGACTGAGAATTCCAACTTTTCTTCTGTGCCGGAGCGGCTGCAGATCGGATGTCAAAGAAGGATCATTGATCAACCTCACTGCCCTCCTTTGCACAGAATCAAGTTGGTCACTCAACTTATTGGACATACCACACCAGAGATGGCTGCCATACTCGATAATGGGGCGGATTTGGGATTTATACAGAGTTAATAACTGGGCTGAAGTAAAAAACCTACGGGCTCTGTATAATATGCCGAGTCGCCGTTACACCTTACACCTTAGGATACACTTTAAAATATATTATATGATGGAGAAACAGAAACCTAGGATTCAAGTGTGATATGTTCCTCTCCGTCTTATTTATACTCAAATAACTTAACTTGAGATGGTTATTATTTATTTATTTATTATCTTAAATAATTTTATAAAATAATCGCAGCCCAACAGTAGCAATCCCACAAGGAGTGCCACCCGAGGTATGCTATTACTTTTGGAGTCATGGGCACGCCTCTGACCTCGTATTTGACTCTTCATTTGATCTGAACATTTGCGATTCAGGGGTGGGATTTCTTTATCAGTAACTTGATTAAAGTAAAGTGATTTTCGCGAGGATAGGGATATGGGTGCATTGAAAATTATCAAGTGCGAGGGAGACAAATGACCAAACGATGAACTTTCACGAATGGTTTATTGCTTGCGTGTGTGCAGAGTTTGTAGAAAAGAAGAACAATGAAGTGAGAAAAGTATGGAGTGATCAGATTGAGGAGATTGTGAAAGAATGGGATATACAAACTGAGCATAAAAGAAGAAAATGCATGAAAAAGGTGATGGATATGAATAAGTTGAAAGAGGATAGGAAAAAATGGAGGCAGCTCTGCAGAGGCTCTGGCCACCCCTAGCGGAATGGCGACTAAGTTACAGTTACAGAGAACAATGAAATCAGCGATTATCTGGACAGTATGTCTGAAAAAAAAGTAAAAAAGCAATGTCTATGTCTATGATTAAGGCGCCCTGTCCCATGATCAAGGCGTGACGGCCGCTAACCACATTATCAATTCGCAGACAAACTTTTAAAACGCTCCCAACGTTGTTTCAGGCCGAGTACGTGTAGGCGGCTGTGACGAGCGCTCCTGCCGTAACAGTATTGCTTTCATTATTTGCTTAGCCAAGTAATAATTACTTTCATGATTATATTACGTCATAACCCTTGATAGAAGAGGCGAGCTCCACGTGTAAGCGTTTCCCTTTACCAAAGGATTGTCATGGCAGCCGCTTTCAATGTTGAAAAATAATTAAAACAGCGGTATTGATTTTTTAGTTAACCCGATACGAGTGTTAAATTTTTATTGTAGCATAATATTTTAGATACTTTGTAGGAAGGTATATGGAGAGCTTTTCGATAAAATGGAAAATGTATTTTTTTGTACATTTTTGAGAATCGGCTTACATATATTTCGCATAGTTTCAGAGATCACAAAAATTAGCGCATAATTTCTGTTTTTGTTTTTTTTTGTGAAGAGGAATACATTATAATGTTACGAATGTATGGGTTCGTGAGATTGTGTGCCTAGGCGTGTTGCTTACTGTACATGTGTGTGTGTTTGATATTTCTGGTATCTATAATCTAAGCTGCAAGGATATGTAAGCATTTAAGGCTCATAAGAAATGCATGCCTACAGACAGGCACATGTAGGTTCGCGCCTACACATTCTGCATGTGTGCATACAAATAAAGAAACCCTCACATGGACATAAACCTTGCAACTCCTGCCGCCGTTCCCTGAACCGGGGTGGCATTGGCAAAAGTGAACCGATTTTTACAGCACGGGTGGTCAGCCTCGTACCAACCTATCAGTCAAGGAGCGATCATCATCAGAAAGAGAGTATAATGTTGAAAAATCCACGTAGGAAGATCTAGCTGATTCTCGAATAGGCGAGAAGCAGCTCTGAAATCAATGTTTCTTGAACCACTGTCCAGCGAACGCCGTCAATCAGAGTGAACCGTATTATGTAACCGATTTTGTGAAAAAAAAAATACTGTAAAATAAAAGTAACCCAAGCAAAATCAGAACAATAACAAGACTTCGCTGATGTGTGATGCCCTACCGCAGTATCCGGCAAAGTGCGGAAGTGGCTCTCTGCGATTTTTATTTAAGGTCTTTTTTTAAATGGAGCGTGCTTCTGCGATTCATTGTTTTTTGGAATGAATAAACTGTTTGAGGAGGCGAATGTGCCATGTGCGAGTATTTGCTGTAAAGGAACAACACTGCTCGCATTGAACTCCGAGTAGCCTAGTACTCGTACTTCATTGTATTCCAATTAAAAATACACAGCATCAGCAACTCTCACTCCCATTGTTAGAATGTGACTAAGGCATACAAGGGGCAGCTGAAGTGGGTCGTATTGTTTGTCTTGCTTGTCGGGAAGTCCCCTCGCTGCTGATGGCGACAAAACAAAGCAGAACGCGGAGACTCGCCGAGAGAAATAAAGAATTCGACACCGACACTTCCGCGAACAACTCGCTTCTTCCGGCTTTGTTAGGGACTTGCATGTAAGAGCGCACTACACTGCTCCACGCTGCACTCGCGTTCTGTGTTGTACAATGTCTCAACTCGCGACACATTCGTTACGCGTGTCCATCTGTTATCTAAGTTGCAAAGATGTATTGACATTTAAGGCTTATTTAATTCAGACACGTGAAATTTCGCGCTCAATTTTGCTGCGTGTATATTTACAAAATAAAGCTAAATTCACATGAACATAAATCTTGTGAATCCTGCCGCACTTCCCTGATACGGGTTGGCATCGGCAAAAGTGATCCAAGTTTTTACAGCAAGCGGCTCAACCTTATACCAACCGTTTATTCAAGGAAATTAGGTTTTTTTTTAATAAAGCTTGATTGCATTACCGGAAATGACAATGTTATGAATGATTGTAGTATAAACGAGAGTATGAGAGTGAAATACTAAACAGTACAATGAGTATGAGGCATGTAGAAAGAATTCACGAAGAACGACTGACAAAAAGAGTGCACAGGGAATGCCGAAGGTAAACGTGGATGAATAACACCGAAGAAAGAATGGATGGATCAAATAAGCGAGACTGCAAGTGACTGGAATGTGCAACGTGAGAAAACTAGAATAGCATGCATGATGAGAGGGATGAATGTCGAGGAGATGAAAGAAAAGTGGACATTAACAGAACAAAGTAGAAAGAGTGGTCGCGTTGAAGGGGTATTTACATTTATTATGAGCGTACTTGCCATTTTTCGATACTAGGGGTAATGGTGTATTTTTAGATTAACAGCTTTTATTGGCGATTATTTTACAATGATATTGCTCTTTGAATCGTTGCACCGACCCTTGCCGTTTGTATATCGAGGGGAGGTTGCACGAGGTGCCATAGTGGGGTTCAGTTATCTTTAACGTTTGTATATTGAGGTGAGGGTTCAGTTATTTTTAATCTCAGTGTTTTTATATCCCATCTTGTATAACACAGATTGTTTGAGCCATGCTGCTTTTATTTCAGTAAACGAGGCGCTGCAGTGTTTGTGTACCCGCGCTGCATTTCTACCAACCTGAAATACGAGCTCTTTTTTAATGTAAACTTCCAATCGACGTTAAAACATGCGGGATAATTAATATATAATTCCTTGTGTTTCTATTTTAATAACTTCAACTTTCATAAATAGAAGCTCGGAGTTACCAGCGAGTGTTTTTTTCTGTCAAAATATTAGTCATTTGCAATGTGAGATATATTTATATCAAGAATACATTTGCCTTGTTATCAATCTTTATTACTTTTAATGTCTTTTTACTCCGTTTGCGCTTTTTATGTGTCCGTATATTATATTTATCATATCGGATTTATTTGTAACTAGATGACCGACAGACTGTTGAAGACTGACCAAAAAACAAGACTTCATTACCATTATATAGCGTTTTTTACTAACGACTATAGTTAAATGTATTTTTGATGGGGTATTGGCCGATTACACTAACAATTTAAAGGGGCTCGAAATACTTTTTAAGTAGCATTTTGAACTTGTTTCAGTTCTCAAACCCTGCCGGTTACTTGATTTATGCTTTGATTGAACACCGAAACGAGAAATCATTTCTGGTACCCTTGGTGTGGATCGAACCCTGGCCCTGTGGCATTGAACACAAGCGCCTTCCAAACGACGTGTTGAAAGTATTTTAATTGTAAAACTGTGGATTAAACGGGAAGGGAAATGTCAGTTCCTGCTAGGGAATATTACATGACGTACTTTTAGTCGTCTAGTCGCCAGATCGTGGCATGTTGTATTGTTTATTGACCTTTTCAAAGGTTAACGCTCCACCGTACAGTTCAGCGCTGGATTCATTTTTGAACTGTGTGTTTGTTTGTCTTGAACCATGGATCATTTGTCAGGGTATTATATCCAGTGCCCCAACTAGAAGACTTGCCGCTTAAAATCAACCATAGTGTTTACTAAAAAAATATATGGAAGAAAAAATAGCGCGCCTAGTGAGTGTTTTAGGTCCGATACATTATTGCTGCTCCATAGTATCTAAGTTAAAACGTAAAGCATATTACAGAACCACCCGTAAATAAAATTTCAGTGTGGGGAGCGCTGTTTTTGTGTGAGTCAAACCTTTATGTTCCATGATCTGTGGTCACACCTCAAGGATTACCTCGTCTCTACAGGGCGAGATGAAGTTGGTGTTTGGTGAACGCTTGTGGCCGGTAAAGGCAAATTAATTAGTAATCACCAAAATGAAAAAAAAACGTAAAGATGTAGCATCGATTATTTTTGTGTTTATTTTTCCACGTATCTTTTTGCTTACCTCCTCACTGCCCACTTGTTTTTGGATTCTTCACAAGACAAGAGGATATATTTCTGAACCCCTTCTTCTTTTTGTGCCCTGTCAGGTGCCCTTAACGTTGGCAATCACCTTGGCGAGATACCCCTGTTCTGTTCCGTTCAGAACGGAGCGTTGCAGAATGTTCTGCTTCTCCACACTTCGGATGCCGGTCCACTTCCCGATACTTGTACGAGTTTTCTCGTATTTCCCATCTGTCTCCTGTTGGGACCTCGGCCACCCCCAATTTTCCCCTTCAATATAAGTGGAAGAAGTTGGTATTTTCCGCACGCACGATGTTCCCCAGATGGGAATTGGTCAGATTTTGTCATTAAATGGAACCTTTCGTACGAGTTTTCAAACGATATAGACGATAAAAAATGCATGGATTTTTACGTCGCCTTTACAAACTTTCTAAACAAAATTTCCTGTATTCAGTAGGAAGGTCATTTTCTTCTACTTTTCATAGATCCTGTGGATCTGTTTGTGCCGCTACTTCCTCATGGGGTCCAGACTGTCAGCTTCGGAGGTCTTCCTAGGGTTCTTCTTCCGGTTGGGTTCCCTTAAAGAACTATACGTGGAATCTCAGTAGAAAAGTAAACAGGGAAATCTCTAGCTAGGGGCTCTGAGAACTCATGAGCCGGCGGCAGTTCGCTGCTTCAGCGGATGCATTGTTGACTGTTTAGTGCAGTCGCGGCTGTATGTGATTAAACAAACGCCGCGCTCGCTGTACGAAGTGGTCCTTCAGAGTGCGACTTGTGACGACTACTCAACCAGCCCACCCTGTATGCAACACCACGCACCTCTCAGTATTAGTCGGATCCCATTTTCAGCATTATTATTCTTTAATAACGGTGAATATTAACTATCAACAATACTGTCAACTGAGCTATCGAGCATAAAGCATTCGCTTTCTTTCCATGCCAAGGGACTACCCTTCGATCACCACTGAGTGTCAAAAATGCTTTCCCATTTCAAACCACAACTAAAATACCGGCAATCAGCCATCGATATATAGAACAGGATGGGCTAAGAAATCAATCTTTTGAAAATTAGAAATACGCTACCCCACTCATCATACAAAAATCCAAATTCAGTCTATCGGTAACCTTCCAACTATCAACAGGTTACAGGTGTGTTACCTAATTGGAAAAAAAATCCATATAAATGCCAAACTGGGTATTTTCTAAACGTGCCAACAAAAGAGAGTAAATTTATTATAGAACACGGAATAATATTTCACTTTAATCACTATTCTATATGATTACGTTGATAAATTTTTTTTTTCGTTTGTCGAAATATTTTGTTCATGAAAGTGACAGCCATTTCTAGAACTAGTGATGTTCAAATATATAGGTACTTGCTACTTTACGTATGCAACTTCTATGCTCGCGGTAATAGATACTCATCCCGTGCATAATGAGGTGGAAACATTTTTGAATTCGGAATTTATCAGATATTTTCATACTTTCAACAACACTAGTAACAAACACGTTACCATAGTGATTTCATGGGTTTCCATGGTGATATGTACATAGATTGAAGACGAAGTAGAGACATGTTGTACTTACATAGAAAATAACAAAAGCATTTCATATGTCGTGAGCGAGACAGCAATATTAACAATGTATGGTGTCAAAGACGGTGCATCATGTCGATTGGTACTAAATCACATTCATAGCCCTTCCATTGAATATATGTACTTCCATGCAATCAGCCAGTCAAATCACCTCCGATTCTTTAATTTTTTTTTCATATTTTATCTTTGTTGTGCATTCGCTTTGCATTTATTTTTTTAAAAACCAAATTACAACACATATTAGATACAATGGTTTGTAAACTGAATATCGAGTCTGCAATACAATAATACTACGGAAATTTGCATTGCGGCGTATTCTATACACGAAGAGTCGTAGGGCTTCATGAAGCAACTTAGTTGTGAGACGTGTGCGAGTATAGAACGGTGTCAGGGAGGCACACCAATGAGCTCTCTAGGTGCTGTATCCGCAGGGTGGCTTATTGCTTGCTGGGTTGTGTGCGCACAGAGGCTGGTTGTGTGGATGACTTCTCAACCTGAGTGGAGTAAGTCGCGGCGCACACAGCTGCACTTGTATGGCGTTCACAACAATCAACTAAATACAACAACAAGGTGATCATATTATTAATGCCATGCTAGAATGAGTTCTGTGACGAAGACGAGGTGCTAGAAACTTTTTTTTTTAACGAATTCATCTGAGATTTGGGTAGGTACTTTACTTTGTAAGTACAGACACATACAACACATGTAGTGCGTACTTAGTCAGTGCATTAAATTTAATTTTTCTACTCCCATTTGGTAATTTACTAATTACAAAACGGCTAACGCAATCACAATGCCATACATTTCTACACCCGTTGCATAATGTTACATTATGCAACCGGTAACCGTGTTAAAATGAACATGTGCGCATGCGCATTGTCAGAATTGAAACCATTTTTTAATTTCAAATGTCAACCTTGTATGGAGGTATGAAGACCTGTCAATCCAAGATGGCCGCAAGCGATCAGCTGATTAGGCTTCATACAATATTAGTGATATTCGGTAGGTAGGAATTACCGTGGTGATGAGACTTTCAGCCCTGTTCAGATGAAAATAAATAAGTATATTTTATGTGTAGAGTCAAATAAAAATTGTTAATAGTGCTAAAATTTATCAAATTTATTTATCGGATTGCTCCAAATAAAGCTTTCCTTTTTTCAATGGAAAATAAAAGGCTTGAAAGGAAAACAATACAAAAAATTTCACCGCAAAAAATAAACAAACTCAAAAAGTTACTTGGTTAATAGGTGAGTATGAGGTTGATCACCTATGCTGTACAAATTTGGTTCACCTGCCAATACAACTGCAGGGCATATGTTTATTTGAGTTTTGGGTTTGAATGTTTAAGCTTATATGCAGGATGTAAAAGCGCGACCTTATACATATGTGTCGGCTTGTGGGCATGAATTCAATATGAAACCTAAATATAATTTATTTTTACAACTTAGGTTAGATTAGATCAGGGGTCTTCAACCTTTTTTAGTGCAAGGGCCAAACATCGATAACACATCGTCCGAAGGGCCACAACTTTTCACGACACTTTACCACCTTATCAATAAAATAAAAGACATATGTACATAATTTCAAATTTTAATAATCTTTATTGGTTGAATAAAGTCAATCTTTATTAGTTAATTAAAGTCAATCAATGTGATTTTTGACATTGTTTATTTTTTACAAGTTTGTCAATATTTGTTTTCATTTTTGTGGTTGCAACCCGCAGACTACCTTCCAGATGTGCATCTGTAATTCTCGACCTTGTTGTCGATTTCACATACTTCATACGAGAAAACAGCTGCTCACACACACATATGTGCTCCCAAACAATGAAATCATTTTCATGGCATTTTTTCGGATTTCAGGAAACGAGTTGTGATCGACATATTTTGCATAGAAATCAAAAACACCCACGTCGAACTTGTCTTTCAATTCCGAATTACACTGCAAATCTATAAGCTCCATCTGAAAATTTTCCGGCATGTCTTCAACGGATACACCGAATGGTCGGGCAAAGAGACTGATGTATTTTTCACTCTCTCTGAAGTCAGAAAACCTTGATTGAAACTCTTTTTTGAGTAAATCTACTGCTTCAACGTATTTATCCACATCTGTACATTCGCAGCTCTTCAGTTTAGGAAAGTGCGTATACTCTTTTTTCAACAACTGGTTTTTCCATAAATCCAGTTTAAACTCAAATGCCTTCACAGTGTCCAGCAGGTTGTTGATGAGATTTTCTTTTCCTTGTAGTTTGGTGTTCAAGTCATTGAGGTGCTGCGTGATGTCTGTGAGAAATGCAAAGTCGCATAGCCAGTCGGGGTCACTAAATTGTGGAACTGGTTTTCCTTTGGTTTCCATGAATGAGGCGATTTCTGTCTTGAGTTCAAAAACGCGTTTCAGCATTTTGCCTCTGCTCAGCCAACGAACATCGGAAAAATATGTGACATCACCATATTCCGCATTATTTTCGCGTAAACAATTTTGGAATTCTCTGTGGTTGAGGCCACGGGATTTAATGAAGTTCACTGTCTTTACGACCACTTTCATCACCTCATCAATATATTTTGTGGATTTAGCACAAAGATTTTGTTGATGAATGATACAATGGTAATGCATCAAAGAAAGATCTTTGTTCTGTTTTTTAATCAAACCCACGAGCCCTTCATTTTTTCCTACCATGGATGGTGCACCGTCTGTTACAACTGCAGAAAGGTTTGTCAATTCTAAATTATATTGTCTTAGTACTGTCATCAAGCACTCATAAATATCACATCCTTTTGTAGTTCCTTTCATCGGAAAAAGAGCAGCCATCTCTTCGGTGATGACAAAGTTATTATCAATGCCCCGAATAAATATAGCTAATTGAGCAGTATCGGTTATATCTGTGCTTTCGTCGAGCGCAACAGAATAGTATACGAACTTCGACGCTCGTTCGTTTAATGAATTTTCTATGTCTATCGCTAACTCTTCAATTCTTCTGGCAACAGTAACACCGGATAAACTAACTTTAGAAAAAAGTTGTTTTTGAGAAGGGCACAATACTTCAGCGGCGGCCTCCATACATTCTTTGATAAATTCGCCATCAGTAAACGGTTTTGATTTCAAAGCTATTTTTTCGGAAATAATGTAGCTCACCTTCATGTTTGCTTCATTTTCAATGTTCTGCTTTTGAAAACTATCTTGCTGTCGTTGAAGCTGACTCTTCAGAGCTCTCATTTTATCTTGCCGTAACTGTCCTTTGACTGTCTCAAACTTTGTTGCATGTTTTGTATCGTAATGTCTTTTTAAGTTGTATTCTTTCATGGCTGTGAGTGATTCATGACATACCAAACAGACAGGTTTTTGATTAACACTGACGAACAAGTACAACTCAGTCCACTTTTCTTGAAACATGCGGTTTTCTTCACTAACTTTTCGTTTTTTACCCAACGTAGAAGCCATTTTTAATGTCAAAAATGTCCACGATATAACTAAACTTGCATAACTGCACACCACAGGTTTTCCGCCTTAAACACGTCAAAACACACCAACTTTGTATCGGCTGCAACTGACTGCAAGACACAGAGTATAGCTGCAAGGTACTGACTCGTGAGACGACGCGTTCCGCCTTAAATATTTATACGCGCGCTTTCTCGATGTTTCGAGAAAGCACGTGAGAGGTCTGGAAAGGGCGAGAGGCATGTATCGGAAGTGGCGCCGTCGTGGGCGGACTCACTCCTGCGGCGAGCGAGCGAGACGCACTCATATGTGTGAAAGAGTGGCATTGCAAATGGCGAGTCGTATATCACTCGTAGATATATTATATATATCGCATATCACGGGGCGCGATATTTTATTTTTTTAGCCTTTGGTGGCCGCGGGCCGCAAGAAATTAGCTGGCGGGCCACATGAGGCCCGCGGGCCGCGGGTTGAAGACCTTAGGATTAGATAATCGAAGGGAATGATAAATCACACGTTTTGACAAAGGTAAGGTTTTAATTACTTCAAATGGACGAGTACATTATAATGACTATTATTCACTATTTTGTTAATTCTCTCATGGTCGTAGAAAAAGTATTGTATGCCACTGCACGTAATTAGTCTTTGTAACACTCGTGCTTTCTATTGTGCCATTCGGCTGCGCCTCATGGCACAAACTAGCACTCGTGTTAAAAAGACTATCATTACTTGGCAGTGGCATAAATAACTATTTTAAATAATAATTGTGATAAAATAATAATATTTGCAATTTAGACTATTATATTTTATGGAAAACACACGCAACGCAACTAACGCAAAAAAAACGCAACTAAGCTACACATATAGTGTAACTTCTTGCCGCGTTATCCCCGAAGGGGTCGCATGTGGCGAGTTGGACCAAGTACAATTTGCAGCTTTTGATCAACCGACATTTCGCTCTCAAAAGCGAAAAAGCATTTTCAGGGCCGGTTTTTGAAGCGGTGCGGTGGTCTAAACTTCCGCTCAGTATTGGTAACTGGCTGGAAATATGATGCGTTGTCTCTATCTCCATCGACTTTCTTTAGTGTTTATTTACTGGTGGGAAATGCGCGAATAAAATTTAAGCTGGAAAATGAGCCCCGCACAGCTAATGAAACTTTAACGATAAAATGTTGTCGAACTTGTGAAAGCGACAGTAAAATGAAATGTTGTACATAGATAAGTGAAGTTCAGGACGGCGATTGTTTCAGCGTTCATTTCTACCGAACACGCCAACTGATGATCAACCCTTGCTACATAATACGTCATCCATTTGATCTACTTATTGTAAACTCAAATGTTAAATGTTTCATTTAACCCGATAAATTCAAACCAGTTACAATTACAAAGTAAAAAAAAACAGTTTAGTTTTGGCGGGATGATCGAGCGGACAAAATGGGGGCAATTTGTTTGAAATAAAACAGTACCGGTTAGAATCCCGTCTGGCTCTCATAACATTTTTTTTAATCCTGAGTTAACAGAATACCATTAGATCGTCAATATTTTAAATTATCTTTAATGTTACATACATTTGCAACTTAGATTAGATTAGATAATCAAACATCAGGGGTCCGTAACTGGTCAATGGTAGATGGTGGACCCAAGTTTGAAGCTTTGCTGCTTTTTGTATCAATCTTCAAGGATTTGCCAAAATATCGTTTTCCTCCCGAAGGTTTTTTCCCCAAATACAATTACAGCTCCCTTTTTAGTAAAAGGGAGCTGTAATTGTATTTTACCCAATGTTGTGTTTAACCTTTAACGAATTAAAAAATATGTTTGGATTGTTAATATTTCTACTTGAAATTCAGAATCTGTGTGGATGAAAAAAATGCTTGAATAATTGTGTCACAATAATTTACATCTAATTTTTAATAATAAAAACGGAAAATAGATGCCTACTGAAAAGTTATAGCTGATTCAGAGGTTTAGTTAACTGTGTATAAATTATCAAATATTCTCAAAAATCAAACCGTCTATAGTAGTGTGATCGTGATCGTGTGATAGTTGGTAGACCACTTGAGCGTTTAAAGTTGAAGGCTTGGGGTTCGAATTTTCATTGAACACAAGCATTCTACCTACTGAGCTATCACTGCACATGCCGCATACATTACATTTTGTATGCAAGTACTAGATAAAGCACTGGTGGGAGTGCTCCGGGGTACCTGATGGAGCTGGTGTCTCCAGGAACTACAACCTCGCGCGGACAAACACTGAGGTCAACTGCATCAAGAACTAGCAGCTGCCTGGACATCCCTGCAAGAAAGCCCCGCACTGTTTTTGGAGAAAGGGCATTCAAGACGGCCGCTCCAGTGACTTGGCACGCTATTTCCGCCTCACTGAGGGAACTGGATTTGGAGAGACTCTTCAAAAGACGTCTTAAGACTCACCTCTTCGTGCAGTGACTTTGCAATGACACACTGTCATAAAAGGCGCTATATAAATTTAATACTGCATCATCATCAATTGTTGTTATTGATTCTTCTCCATGCACATGATTGACGCCAGATAGTGACTGTTCCCTGATGTGTTATGTTTTGTTGCAGACATCCCCGACATCCCCGAGGACATCAAGCACCTGCGCTCCCTGCAGGTGGCGGACTTCAGCAGCAACCCCATCCCCCGCCTGCCCGCGGGCTTCAGCCAGCTCAAGGCGCTCACCGTGCTGGGCCTCAACGACATGTCGCTCACCAGCCTGCCCAGCGACTTCGGCTGGTTAGTCCCTCCTTCCTCTAGCTCCCTGACGACATCAAGCATGTGTCCCCACACCTGACCCCATCCCCCGTCTGCCTAAGGAGTTAGTCTCTGCTGCGGTGACCAGGCCCCTAAAGCGTGATTCCAACGTGTCTACATGTCTATAAGCTTTAATTCTTCTTTCTCAATTATAAGATTGTCTTGAAGGAAGTTTTTTGCCATTCTTCCCTATCTCGTCATTCACACAGCGCTTTGATTTATTTGAAGGTTATAAGAGTTTTGTTGTTGTGGCTTTCATTACAAAATAGGACAAATACAAATTGTTTGGAATACAAATTGGTAAATCTGCCAAATCATTTATGTGAAATTATACTCCCATAAAATAAAAACGAAAAATTATTCGGGATATCCAACTAATCTTTTTGATCTCAGATACTCCCAAGTCTAAAGGAAACTAAAAAAAACTAATAGAATGTGCGAAGAGAATTCCCTCGTACTATACACGTAGGTACAAATAAGGAGTTTATTTCTCGGACGGCATTTTCCCGCGCTCGCTGCCTTTGAAGTGATTACCCGCGCTGCAAGTGCGTTATTTGTCCTTGTCCTTGCTGCAGTGCCGTGATGCTGTTCGCCGTCGCCTTCAGCCTAAGAGTATACAGCTAACCGGCTCTATGGCAGCGAGCTAGAGCGCTTCCTAGACCGGCTGCATTCGCCTAGCTCGGCTATAAACCTGTTTGATGGTAGACATGGGGTTGATAAGTATTTAAAGTTGTAAATTTAAAATAAGGCAATGCACCTAAGCTGCACTTTGCAACTTATAAAGGGAGGCGGCCTTACGCCAACCACTTCACTTCTAGTGGGGATTTCCCAGCTTCAAAGGAGAGCTAACTGAGCTATCGACGGGACATGGTCCATGATGATGGAGATAGTAATAAATCAGTTGACTTTTTCACTGGCGCCGATTCGTGAGATCATTACATTGTAATTTATTATTCGTACTCCTTGACTTATAGGTTGGTATGAGGCTGACCACCCATACTGTAAATTTTTTTTCACTTTGCCAATGTCACCCCTGTGTCAGGGAAGGTCGGCAAAAGTTGTGGGGCTTATGTTCATTTGAGGTTTGGATTTTATTTGTAAGTACACATTCAGCATTTGTAAGCGCGGACTACACGTGTTGGTTTGTGGGCACACATCTGAGAGCTTTAAATGAATATATCCTTGCAACTTAGATTATATTATCACACCCAGGGCGTGAGTCAATCCGTCATGAGAAGTAACTGGTCGAACTGCAGCTGCAGGTGGCAGTGCGTTTCATTCCCTTGTACCTTCATTGGAGAAGCACGCTCACCAAACTCTGTTGCGGACTAGGGTAAAAGCTAATTAACTATTTTCTGGCTCCACTGTGGTCCAGGACCTTGTTTTTGTTCCTTGTACTTTTTTAATTTTGAATATGCCTTTTTATTTAGGGCCAGCTGCTTTTCGACTATTTGTCGAAGTGCGAATATCTGGTCTACGCAACCTCCTTCCGGCATAAAGCCAGATAGTATATCTGAGACCTCCGTAGGGTAAGATTATCCACTCAGGATGGCTATGTTTGTAATTCCGCTGTCTACCGTCATGTTCCAGAAAGCATGCAATATATGCAATTGCCATAAACAGCGCTAGACTAAAGAAGACGTTAGTACTTACACCGGGCTTTTTATGCGCAGCCATTACATTGCGCCTATATCAGCTACAAGTCCATCATAGCGTTTACAAAACAAAAAATGTACGGGAAATAAAACAGCTCCTCTGGTGAGCATTTTATTTTACATACATTTGTGATAAAAAGTTTCAGCGTAAACTTGTAGTACTGTACACACACCTCACCTGCCTTATCTCAGTCACCGTCTATGGAACTAGCGCTGGCGGGCGTTGACCTGGACGGGCTCTCAGCACTTTATTGTGAAGACGTTAGTCATGTCGCAACACGGTGATATAGAAAGTTCACTTGCGATTTCGTTGATGGAAAACAAAATGGCGATACCAGCGTCTTTATAGTATGTTCAACGATATGGCAGCTTCTACCACCTACAACTTTGAGATTGTTGAAGAAAAAACTTTAAAGGAGTACTCAGATAAACCACCGACAAAAAGTTGTGGCGTCTTGCAGCCGAGTGCCAAGGATAGAGATTTTATATTATCATTACTTATCACTGGTGTGTGTGAAGATCAGCCCCAACCGCATCACCACTGATCCCCATGTTACATGACTTCCTGAATCTGAGTATGTTTTTCCCCGTATTATGACATATTTCTCCAGGGGAGAAACCCCCCCTTTTACCGCCAATTTTTAACATTATTGGTTCCTTAGCCCGTAAGTTAGGATGAAGCTGACCCCTATACTGTAAAACCGTCTTACACTTTTGCCGATGTTAGGGAAGGGCAGCAGGAGTTTCAAGGGATATGTTCATGTGAGGTTTGTTTTATTTTTGTAAATGCATATAGCACGAATTTTCACGTGTCTGCCTGTGGACATGCATTGAGTAAAAGCTTTTAATGTCATTGTATCTTTGCATCTTTTATTATTAGAGATTTTCCTCACCACCCTGTTTACGTTTTCCAGTGGGTAAAACTACCAAGAATAGAAGTATGAATAATTGTCACAAGTCCTTGAACACACTTCCTTTATGTGGTGTGGCCAATCTCCGCTTTTCTCTCTTCCAGAAATGACTTTTTAATTATTATATACACGCAGGTATACCTACACGTTCCACTTCAAGCGAACTTATTTACTGTGAACCGTGCACTTAGCTCTCAGTATCATGTGTTCCCGGTGTTGGTTGATGGGCTTTTATGGACTCAAGCCGATAACCTATAAAATCTACAAAACTATGATTAGGACAGTAGTGACTTATGTGCTCACTCATAAGGTCATCAACGGCTTAATTGACAGTCCCACCCTGTTGGAGGGCTACATGTTGTATGCGCCTGACGACTACACCCGAGAGCGAGGACATGATCTATTTCATGTACCGAAAAGCCGTACTGATGTCGTGGCGCAACACCCTGTGACTCGGAGTATAAAGCTCTTAAATAAGTCTAATATAGACATTTTTTAATGTAATTTATTAAGATTTAAAAATCGAGCAAAAGAGTTCCTCCCAGCGTGTTGATAGCTGTGAGGGTGCACTGTAATTAGGGTAACCTGTTGTGCACGAAAAAAAAGAAAAAAAAAAAGTGTGTGAAGCGTGGACAATGACATAGAAGTCTGCAGACATTCTGGATAGATTTGAGAGGAGCGTGTTAAGGAAAATGCTGTAGATCGAAGTTTCTGCCCCTCTGCGTCTCTGTGATATGAGAAGAACTTGATGCAATACTAGGGGCTCGCGTCCTGCCTTGGGCTTAATTTGCGGCATGGTTTATTTTTGGGTCTGCGCATACATTGGAACAGTCGTAATTATTTGTTAGTTGTGAAGTTACTGTGACGCATGTTGACCAGTAAGTTCAGCAGTACGTTCAACGCCCCGCCTGTCCCTGTGTGGTGGCTCTCAGCACTTTTATGTGCTCCGCTAACAATGCTCGCGGCTTCAATTTTGACCCTGTTGAACATAAACACACACTGACATTCTCAAATCATCGCTGTGATCCAGCACATGAACTATACGAGTATATGGGAGCTTGCCGGTTAGCGTAGCTTCTGTGTAACTCACTCGAGGGAGCGTTGTAGGTATATGAAATCAATAGTAAGGATGATGTATTAGGTTTAAGTTGGAATTACGGTCGTTTGACATGTTTACAATGAAAATAACTACTCAGCAAAATTTTTTACTCGAATAGTAGACGAACCGTTATAAGAGAACTTACCTTATTCTCGACGTTTCGTTAGTCACGTAGCTAACGTCTTCAGGAGCCACCCTTACGTCTTCATGAGAGCTCTTAGCTAAAAAAAACATATGCTTCGATAATGTCATTAACATATTGGTCAAATCAGTTTTTTTCGATCCAAAGCTCGTTGCATGAATGCTTGGCGACCACCTTACATTCCCGCTTCGTAGGATCCAAAGCTCGTTTCATGTGTATTTTATTGCCTCCCAATTTCCATGCTTCAGTTATTGTGCATAAATTCCCGCGACTTTAATGGCCCGCCATGTTTACAGGCGCCGCCCGGCAGTTTACGTTTCAGCTCACATGCAGTTGACCACTGAACTAGTAGCGTGCATTCTATTGAACCTATATACTAATTGACAGTTACTGCCGTGGTACATAGGTGTCTGGATTTTAAACAAATTGAGGAATTTTCAATTACGTTCCCGCATTCCAGAGAAAATCATAATGCTATTGAAAATGTATGCAATGAATTTCGTTGCCTGCTTGCATAGTTTGTTGACAGTAATTGCCGATATTGGCGGATTTTCAACAAATGGGGAATTCTAATTAAGTTCCTGCATTTCAGGAAAATTGAAATTGCCAATCGCTTAAAAAAAAAAAAAATTGTATGTTGCTTTGTATCAAACTGCATTGTTATACCCTGTAAATGCCAATTTATGTGACTATGTCGATTAAAAATACGGGGAATTTTTTAATTACGTCCAAAATAAATTAGATTTGTTCATTACGCCAAAATTGCGGGTATTTATTTTGAACAAGTTATTTTAAAATACGGTTCACATACGGTGGCTTTTGAACCGTATTGCTCGACAGACTGGGCCCTTTTTATAGCAGTACCTACCCTTAGTAAAACTTGAGTAATGTAAAGTTTACGGCAATTATCAAAGACTGATTTCCCCCAAAATCTGCCGTTTTTGTTTTTTTGAACTTGATTTTCTTCATCACTGTAACTCTTTTGCTAAGACCATAAAGTGTAAGAAACAAAAACGGCAGATTTTGGGAGAAATCACTCTAATATTTTCCGTAAACTTGACTTTTCTCAAGTTTTGCAACTCGTACTAAGGGTACAGGCATAAGGACTGTTCTTGAAGCATTGTGAATTGGAATATACGAGATCTCGCTAGAATATTATGTTGAAAATATTCGAGTAAATCTAATCTAATCTAAGCTGCAAAGATATATATCATTTAAGATTTATATTAAATGCATTCCCACAAGCAGACATGTATAATTTCGCGCTAACACATGCCGCATGTGGACCTACAATATAAAAACCCAATCTCAAATGAACATAAGCCTTGCAACTCTTGCCGTCCTTCCCTGAAACAGGGGTGACATTGGCAAAGTGAACCAATTTTTTACAGTATGGGTGGTCAGCCACACAACAACCTATAAGTCAAGGAACAATACTCACAGAATATCGAAAAAACACAATTATTTAGGCACCTACATCTAGAGACTTCACAGACTTACACAGACACACTCACAGCATCTCACGCAGACGCACAATTACACATTCGTAACAATACAATGCGGCACCTTATTTTGTTTAAATGACTGCAAGACACTTCACCCTCCTTCATCTCAGTTGGGCACGCTACATGTGGGGGTACGATAGTGGAATTTCATGGTGGAAAGTCGTATCTACCTTATGTTAGCTGTTATTGTATCCTCGTTTGAGCATCCGCCAACTCATTACTAGAGCATGTGTGTAGTGTATACCAAGTAGGAACATGGATGTGAACAGTGGCTCTAGCTGAAGCAAACCACCTGTGTGGGACTGTGAGTCGGGTAGTGCGGTCGCCTTTGTAGCGCTGCACGAGGCAAGGGAAATTCACACCAAGGATACAATATACTCGTACAGTCGTCTTACTTAGGTCGTGTGAAATATGAGGTGGATTCTCATCTGATCGTATAGTGTTGGTCTTTCATAGCATGTGTCTCCAACTCCTCTTGTTGATAAGCTCTGACTTCCAATTCACCGTCTGAAGAAGCAGAGTGGCATCCTCAAACACAACGGCCCATTCGTAATCTGTAACTTGATTGAGCTGTTTTTGTAGCACTCTACTGCGGATGACCTTTTAGGGTAATCCTTGGGCATGTTGCTTAAACGTGTTTTTTTTTTAAAGACGAATCTCGGAGAGCTAGCGGGGTGTTGAAGATGTCATTGAAATGATTCGCAAACCTTTTGACCAAATACTAGTTTGTGTAGTACTTACTGGAGCTTATATTGTGTTGAGGTATCACTTTCAAGAAATAAACCCCTCAGCAGAGATGGGTGCACTGCCTGCTCACATTTTCTAGAAATCGCTCCCCCAGTTCTTGTTTGCCGTATACGCCAATCTTGTCAAATTTGACTTTTTCATGCAGTTGTCTTATGAATCAAATTCTACACAATCTGAGCTAAGAAACACCGTAAAACTCGATAATGTGAGAGTAACTGTAACTGTAACTCTGTCGCCATTCCGCTAGGGGTGGCCAGAGCCTCTGCAGAGCTGCCTCCATTTTTCCCTATCCTTACATACCTCTTTCTATCTAAATTCTCTATTTTCTATCTAAATAATCTAAATTCATCCACAATTTCAACTTTCGTACCATTCAACGTAAGCGTGAATTCTTCATTTTCATCCGTTCTGTCAAAAATCAGTACTTTCGTCTTACTTGCATTAATTTTCAACTTGTTCACACACAGAGCATGGTTCAGACTAGAGAGCATTGCCTGAAGTTCCGCTGCTGAATCAGCAATTAATACTGCGTCATCAGCATAAAGCAGAACTCCGACTTTTCTCTCTCCAATCCGTTTGCCATGCCCTTCCAGATTCGCTTGTTTAACACAATGATCCATAATTATATTGAATAACCATGGGCTCATTATGCAACCCTGTCTCACACCCTTCTTCTTCTTCTTCCTTAGCCATCTCTCCACTGCTGGATATAGGCCTCTTCCATGTTTCTCCACTCCTTTCTATCCTGTGCCCTCTGAATCCATTTCCGCCCCGCGACTGGAACAATGTCATCTGACCATCTTTTTTGTGGTCTGCCGACGCTTCTTTTATCTTCCCATCGTCGCCACTTGAGGATTTTCGTTGCCCATCGGTTGTCATCTCGTCTTGCCATATGGCCTGCCCATTGCCATTTTAGTTTTGCAATACGATCCATGATGTCTGTGACTTTTGTTAGGTGTCTGATGTCTTCGTTTCTTTTTCTATCTTTAAGACTTATTCCCAACATCCGTCTTTCCATGGATCGTTGTGAGCACTTTAATTTATGGACGCTCACTGCGGTTAGCGAGATGGTTTCTAGGCCATATGTTGTCACAGGGAGGATGCAAGTCTCGTAGATCTTTCTCTTTAGGTTCTTTAGTTCTCACACCCTTGTACACATTAAAATACTCGCTGTATTCTCCATCCACCCTGACACACGCCCTGCTATTTACATAGATGGCGCGTATCGTGTTCAGAAGTGCTTTGTTCACACCATACCTCTCAAGCACACACCACATCATACTTCTATCCACCGAGTCGAAGGCTTTCTCAAGATCTACGAAAGCCGCGTATACCTTTTTATTTACGGCCAGCTGTTTTTCGACTATCTGTCGAAGCGCGAATATCTGGTCTACGCAACCTCTTTCCGGCATAAAGCCAGATTGTATATCTGAGACCTTCTCCTGGGTGGATAATCTTACCCTATGGATAAGAATCTTGCATAGCACTTTACCTGGCACACTAAGAAGGCTAATCGGTCTTAAGTTAGAGTTCTTTTAAATAATATTTGAAACTGAAGAAGAGAGTTCTTTTAAATATTTTTTAAATAAATTTCTTGTTTTCATAAGACACATTGGTCCAGTACACATGCAAACATTGCTCATGTAAAATTTTCTCAATGGCGTATACGGCAAACAAGAACTAAGGCAGCGAAATGTGTCTCCTGGCGCCCTTGAGATGGTCCTGCACCATTAAATGGCGCCACAGGAAAAAAAACATCCATCACCATCATCATGGTTTTTTTGCAAAATATTTTAATTAGATCCCAAGTACTACGAGTATATTGTTCCTAACAAACAGACCTTGAGGAAGTGCATAAAACATCGCGGTCACATAAAATATAACACTGGCTGACTAATAGCTGAGACCTCGACACCTATAGATAGATTAGTCAGCAATATTAATGAAATATTATTGTTGTTACAGGGGTGTGTATGTGGCAGGTACATATTATGTGGAATTGCTTTCCTGTTATGTTAGAGTTCATGATTATCATGTGTAGGCGAAACATATTCAACATTTGGAATTGTTTTCTTTGACGCTGGAATACTTAGATGAATTTTGGAAATTAATAAGTAGAAAAAGTAAAACATTTTCCTATGTAACTGTAACCCTGTCGTCGTTCCACTAAGGGCGGCCTCTGCAGAGTCTCTCTCACCTATTTCTACCTTAGCATACTTCTCTCAGTTCTTTTTATGTGTTCATTAAGTATTTTTGTTCTTATTATTTTACCATTCTATGCCGTATTTATATCATGTAAAATGTCCGTCCATGCTTGTGGCTTGTGGCTCCCACAAATATGTGCATCTGCATACATATTATACAGAACGTGGTTGGTTCCCCGCTTAGAGCCTTGTATTAAAATTCCTAAATGTTGTGTTAGCGCCTCCTCCATCCCACAATAACGCAAACACAATCTATTTTTGCATCGATAGGATTTTTCAGGAATTTTTAATATAAATGTTGATTGTTTAACTGCTGTAAAAAAAATCCACAATATTGCTGTTCTATGAATTGTGTTCTTCCCATTGAGGTATATATACTAGAGAAGTAACTCTTCTCGAAACACGTGGTACCCTGTAGTTGGTCAAAAGTATTACTCGAGAAAAACGGCCCGTCAGTCTCACGCAGACTTACTCAGCGAGCGGACATGACAGACGTGCTAATACATACTGCTATAAATGGCTAAATATTGTGATTGGAGTTTTCAAACACCTTTGTTTGTGAACTTAATCAATTATACAACATGCACAAGTTAAAAACACATGGGATCCTAGCACAAATTAATTATTAACACAATTGTTTAACTTTAAATATTTCGTCGCTGTGAAGTCAAACCGACATATCGAACGCATAAGTAGAGCTACATATTTTTTCCCCTAAAAGTAGGGAAAAAAATATTAATAAAAATACGAAAGAACGTAAGAGCTTTAATTTGTCATTAAATTTTTGTCAAAAAAATTTATCATTATTCAAACGTAAAGGTTTTCAATTATTCCTTGTATTCCTTGTATTTGTATTCGCTTTTCAAATGTCTTTCTGTTCTTGTTTACTTTATCAATACCAACATCTTGTGACTTTTCATCCAGCTAGAATAAACTTTGTTGAAACTGAAATTAGATCTTCTTCCTGTAAGTCTTCATTTCAAGGCTTTGACTCAATAGTTTTAATTAAACGAATCAAACCTTCCCAACAAGACAAATTTGTTAATACTAAACCAATTCTCGGAAAGCAAACAAGGCAAACCATTTCAGCTTGCTTGGCAAAAAAGTTTCGAAACTTGTTTCGCCAGAGGTGCTCTTCAAGTTCACTTACATTTTTCCCGAATACTCAGTACTTCGAGTATTGTGAAAAAACTCGTACTACGGGTACTGTTTCTTGACAGGCAAGGACTTTATCTGGAAAACATGCCTTCATAGGAAAATCATAGGCAAATAGATATTCATAGAAAATAGTTTTTGATTTAAGTATTTGGTTTTCTTTTGTTTAACCGATTTTAATAAGATAAAAAATATGCGCAAACTCTCCTTGTACCCATCGCGTATGTATGTGTCGGAAGGACCTACTTACATCACATTGATGCTAATTCAAAGCTTTGTATTTTTACAAGTATCAGTAGGAATTCCAGGGATGTTAAAAGCAACGGCGATTTTTTAAGGTAATTGATCTCTTCTAATCTCAAGTAATTGAAAAAATTCGAGATTGTGTTTGCTAGTGCCGTGGGTGAGATATCTACATACCTATTGATCATAGGGGTAGAGAGAAAGAGACAAAACATGGCCGCGCGTGAACAGCTGATCTCACTCAAATGATCTCCTTAAATTTGTATCGATAACATTTTCGACCATCATTTTTTTTCTATCCATCGTAAAACTTATGGATATAATCATTGTATACATTTTACACAGATACATTGCAACCATTGGATTTCTTGGATATCTTAAGAGAGTAACCGTACATGTTTTTTGTCAAGCACAGGACGTATTCCTCGAATCAATATCGGCAGTATTAAATTCTGGAAAATAAATAAAAATGATCATCCTCACACAAAGAGAAAAATAAACAATAAAAAAACCTTACAATGCTTCAAGAACGAGTATTTGAAGATATCGATATCTCAAATTGTAAATAAATACAATAAATCCTGGTTGTGTAAGGCTTTCTCGGTTTTCCCGCGGTTCTTCGGGCTTTTCTGCCAGCGCGGGAGATTTCCTTACATTTGCAGTTGCTTTTTCTAGGATTTGATTTAGACGTGATTCTCGACAATCCCAGGTTGTATTATTTTAGTTTTTCATTTAGTCCCTGATTTGTGAAAGATGTGTGAAAGTGAAGATTAAAAGAAGTTTGTTAAGATGGTTTGGGCATATGGAGAGAATGAATGAGGAAAGACTGACGAAGAAAGTATATGTTGGTAGAATAGATGGATGTCGTGGTAGAGGAAGACCGAGAAAGGTATGGATGGACCAAATATCCGAAATTGCGAATGAATGGAATATCCAGAGTCATAATAAAAGAAGAGCTTGTATGAAGAAGGTTATGACTCTGGAGGAAATGAAAGAAGTATGCAAGGATAGAAAGAAATGGCGGTTGATCTGTGATGTTGGCGGCTAGGGTTTGTTAAAGTGAATTTGGTTTTATGATTTAGTTTTTTATGTCCATGTATATATTGTTATTTTTATTCTTTGATTTTAAAAAATGTAATTTGTCATGTATGTTCCTTGACTTATAGGTTGTTATGCGGCTGACCACCCATAATATAAAAATTGGTTCACTTTGCCAATGTCACCCCTGTTTCAGGGAAGGACGGCAAGAGTTGCAAGGCTTATGTTCATTTGAGATTGGGTTTTTATATTGTAGGTCCACATGCGGCATGTGTTAGCGCGAAATTATACATATCTGCTTGTGGGAATGCATTTAGTATAAATCTTAAATGATATATATCTTTGCAGCTTAGATTAGATTAGATTAGATTTGGAGGATATTAATTTTGTATCGTATGTTTTCATGAGATAGCGGGAGCTTTATAATGTCAAAGCCTGTATAGAGAGTTATGTGATCTCTAAAAGCTTGGTGAGAAACAGTTATATTTGTGAAACCTTTTTATTTTCACAGAGGTGAAGAGATTAGTCTGACGCCGATTACGCTTTGTATGGAAGGAGAAGGAGGTTTTCATTTATTGCGAAAGCTTATTGCAGAGACGATCATTTCATACGGGCAGAAGTTTGCAACATAAATATTTGTAAATGGCCCAAATTTGTAAACTTTGTCATAATTATAATGTATGGAAGGTATAATGATGATATTAAACATAGAAAAACTGTTTTTTACCGCTCCATCCTGGTTATTTCTGCTGCGTAATCGGAAGGCCGTGAGTTCGATTCTTTGTGGTATATATAGGGACTGGAAAATTTCGCGATCGCGATAAAACGAATTTATTCGCGAATTTTGATGTTTTTACGCGAATAACGCGAAATTTGAGGTTTTACGCAAATATCGCGAATTTTCGTACTTTTGGTAGAAATTGTGCGAAAAAGTTGTTATGTGTCGCTTCTGCAACGCAACTATTTTGTGGGAAAGAAAAGATTCCTGTGAAAACCCTTTGCAATGTGCAAAGCACAGAAAAAATGGTCGGTGTTATAGCCGAGGGGGCCAAGTGGGCTGATCTTTCAACGTTGAAACACGCTAGAACGCTAGACGCGGGGTTCGATCCCCGCCTGGGTCATTTGACCATAAATTTGACCCTGGTTCAAGAAATGTAATTAGGTAATTATAAATTAATAATTAATTAAAATGAACAATACTCGTAATGAATTTTTCATTAATGATATTAATACCTGTTTCTGGCCAGGCAGAGTAGGTTGGTGAATTGCATTCCTATTCACAAATCTATTTTATTAAAAAAATAAATGATAAGCAGAACTGTCCTGGACATCCAAACAGACTTGAATCGTGACATCAATGAAATAGGAAATACATCAAGGAGTAAAGCTGCTGCTGGATTAGCCAAGAGCACAACTTGAGGCTTTCATAAAAGTCAACATCCCTCGAAAAACCTAGATAACTTATTATTATTATTATTATTAACCCTCATCTAGAGAGACTAAATTTAATATTTTAAAAGGATATTGCAGGGTATTCGGAGTGTCATTCAAATATTAATACTTTTTTCAATTAATGGTTTTTTGTAAGTTGTAACTCGTATTGATTCAGATGTTGTTTATTCATTGTTTTTGAAGGTACATTTTGTTGTTTATATAATAAATTGTAAATATTAGTAACATCTATAGTTTTGCCATTACATAAACCTTTATTTCGATCAAATCAACCCTAAAAATTACACCGAATCTCCCCGTTTATCATAAAAAATAACGCGAATTTCCCTATTTTTGATAAAAAAATAACGCGAATTTCCCAAAAAAATAACGCGAATTTCACAAAAAATAACACCACTTTTTTCCAGTCCCTAGGTATATAACTTATTCGCCTAATATCCGCTGTCTTTACGACTTCTTCGAGATTATGTTTCGCTTAGCGAGCAACATTAGTCTCGCGATGTGCGGCTTCACTATATAAAAAAATCTATAATCTAAGTTGCAAGTATATATTTATTTAAAGCTCTCAGATGTATGCCCACAAACCAACACGTGTAGTTTGCGCTAACAAATGCTGAATGCGTACTTACAAATAAAATCCAAACCTCAAATGAACATAAGCCCCACAACTTTTGCCGACCTTCCCTGAAACAGGGGTGACATTGGCAAAGTGAACCATTTTTTACAGTATGGGTGGTCAGCCTCATACCAACCTATAAGTCAAGGAATCCTATAAGTCAAGGAATGGAAAACATAAAATTGGGAACTCCGTTCCGACTCCATTGTCGCCTCCCGGCCCACTAAAGCTCTCCTTGTTCGTTCCACTGTCACCCCGTTGTTAAAATGCTTCACTTCTAAATATCATGGTAGAAAATGATTTTATCGATGGAATCAGGACAACTTAGAAAACCAAATTGATTCTCAGGACGTGGTGGTAGCTGACCTTCCTGGGTTTGTGCACTGTTGGCCGCTATTGAAATTGCTGACTTCAATGTCAAGAGCAGAGTAATCACCGTGATTGCGCCACATTATGTCGCCGCTTATTTACAATTGCAGTAATCACCTGCTGCGTATTATCCCCTGCTGGTTACTGCGGCTGATGGAAGCCCGTGCAGAATAGCTGACCCTCACGAACAATATTTACTTCATGATTTGTTATACTACGTCGATTTTCCATTGTTGTTGATACCGCAAAAAAAAAAAACGCTACTAAGCTACACATATAGTGTAACTTCTTGCCGCGTTATCTCCGAAGGGGTCGCATGTGGCGAGTTGAACCTATTTATTTTTACAGGTAAAGGAGCCGGCCTTACGCTAACCACTTCAGTTGAAGTGGGGGTTTTCCCAGCTCCCGAGGAGGCTGGTTTTCATTTGTTCTGAAGGCTGAGTACACCTTGCCGGTATTTAATTTTGGAGTTTGAAATAAACACCGAAACGGGGAAACATTTCTGACACTCTCGGTGGGATTCGAACCCGAGCTCCAGTATGCAATGCAAGCACTCTACCAACTGAGCTTTTGACCGGACTACAAAGTCTACGTTACACCGCACAAATTCCTCCGAGACGTTTTTTCCCCTTGATGAGATTTGACGATGTTTTGTTGATTAGCGCAACAGGAGAGTTCACATCGTAAAGCACGCGGGCGAGTGCTGGGATTTTATAACCTTCCCATAAAAGTGTTTACCTCGGACCCTCCCGCCCCTACACACTGCGCGTCCCGGCGAAATGGCGCGCGGCAATATAAAAATGGCGCGAAATTGAGTTAAAAAATTTACTTACATTGTATAAAAGTGCGAGCCAAGCTAGCTGCTGAATTCACTGAATTAATTTTCCTACAAAAACTAATCATTCTCTTAAAAAAACACATTTTTAGGACTTTTATCATTTAATTTTTTCTGACAGTTAGTGGCTGAAATTTTTGTAAATTATTTCAGAATACGAATATGATATCAATCTTCACGTTTCATATTGAGATTTATGTTAATGGTTGGATCCAACATCTTTTGGGCCGAGATTTTTTCGAATCGAAACACTATTTCGTTATTTGGGCGGGCTATGTACAACGTTCTTCTGCGATTCGAAATGTTTATCATGTAAATTAAGTTAATCAGCTCTGTTTGTTTTTTATAATTGACCAACATCACGGTAGGTGCTCGTATGTTTATGTAATTTCAGCGAATAATACTCACATGAATGCGTGAGTGCTGTCGTTCATTTGAACGTTTAACTGTCTATTTTATTAATTATTTAAAACGCATCCTATGTGCAATTCACTGGCCAGCATTTCCTGTCTCTCTTGCAGTAAACAGTCCTGCGTGCTGGCTTCCCTGCTGTGCCAGGGAATTAGTGACGGAGAGCGCACTAATATGTAATACCGCGTGATGCCCGTAATGGCGACGCCGCTACCACTGCACCAGCTACTTGTTGCTAGTCTAGTAGATCACTGCCATAGTAGGCACTAGGCAGGAAAGGAACGATCAGTACCCATAGTACGAGTTGCAAAACTTGAGTAAAGTAAAGTTTACGTAAAGTATTAAAGAGAGGTTTTCCCCAAAATCTGCCGTTTTTGTTTCTTACACTTTATGGTCTTAACAAAAGAGTTACAGTGATGAAGAAAATCAAGTTCAAACAAACAAAAACGGCAGATTTTATTGATTGTCGAGGCATTAACTTTGTAATCGTTCATCATTAAGGATAAAAGAAAAACAGCTTTGTTTTCGATTACGTGAGTAGGTATATATATTTTTATACCACCATACCATGGTATACAAATATAAAAGAAATAAAAGTATAAAAGAAAAACAGCTTTATTTTCAATTACGTGAGTATATATATTTTTATACCACTATACCATGGTATAAAAATATATATACTCACGTAATTGAAAATAAAGCTGTTTTTATTTTATCCTTAAAAACGGCAGATTTTGGGGGAAACCACTCTTTAATACTTTCCGTAAACTTTACTTTACTCAAGTCTTGCAACTCGTACTCAGGGTACAGAAGGTTACACAAACACATTGTAACGACTTTTTAAGCTCAGGGCTCAATAATTGAGAAATTCGAAAGCTGCGGAGGCATATTCTGCAAGCGGCTGTATGGACTGTAATGCCATCGGAATAAGATACATGGGAATGGGATATTAAAACAGGGCATTTATTGCACATGCAGTTTCGAAGCTCTGCACCCAGGCTATAAAACAATTCTAGGTAAATTCTTATTGTCTAATTATTAAAAAAATGTATGTGAAGGGAGGGGCAGTGTTACGAACTTATGAGCCCGATTGCGTGGCTTGCTTATGTGTGTGTCCGCCTCTAGTATAGTCTACTGTGAGTTTGGATGTGTGCATGTGCCCAGGCACGTAGTTGTTGGTATGCGTAACTTGAATAGTATGTAACAATACAGAGGTGCGTAGAAAGGTTCACTATAGAAAGGTCTGGAATATGCGAGAGGCGTTCGTTTAGGCGCTATATATTTGGACCGCAAATGTGTGACAGACCAGAGTCGATTTAAACATTGAACTGTGAAGTCGATATGCCAAGAGGTAGAAATCAGTACATTGTAAACCGTTGTTGTGTAAAATAAATTGCAGTTTGATTAAAAGAACCCAACTAAAATCATAACAATAATATATTTGTTGTTTTATTTCCAGTCTGACATCTCTGACGTCGCTGGAGCTGCGGGAGAACCTCATCAAGTCCCTGCCCGAGTCCCTGGAGAACCTCACCAAGCTGGAGAGGCTGGACCTGGGAGACAACGAGATAGAGGAACTGGTGAGTGCATTCAATGGCATTCCTTTCCATCCCGGTCCGGTGATAGCTCAGTTGGTAGAGTGCTTGCATTCCATGCCGTGAGCTCGGGTTTGAATCCCATCGAGGGTGTCAGAAATGATTTCCCGTTTCGGTGTTTATTTCAAACCCCAAATTAAAATACCGACAAGGGTTTATCCCCAATTCTGAATAACTCTTCTTGTCTTCAGCTGCATGCAAACTTGCAGTTGAATAGATTCCCAGAAAATTTCAATAGAAAAGAGCCCTTGATGATTGTGTCATTTATCATAAGAAATATATTGTCTGTTTGATGTTCCAGCCCGGGCACATCGGCTCCCTTCCTGCGCTGCAAGAGCTCTGGCTGGATCACAACCAGCTGCAGGCGCTGCCCCCGGAAATAGGACAACTCACGTCACTGGTGTGCTTGGATGTCTCGGAGAACAGGTGCCATGCCCATCCAATACATCACAAACTATGATCGACTTCCTCCTGCTCTTTCATCTCAGAATTTGAAATCAAAATGTGTTGAAACTGCACAGGTGGTAGATTTCTGTCATGAGTTACGATCATGGATCCCTGTCTCCAAAGCCTATTGCGCTTGGTACAGAACTAGGTGGTACTTTAAGCTCGTTCGCAGCATCACCCTGCGACGAGCAATGAATGCACCAACTACCGACGATCTCATCACACTGTAAGCATTGCCAGTGTACACATTGACATCATTGAGACGACAGTCATAAACTTTGTTTTTGTAGATTACCCTGTATGGTGCACCTTCATTACATATTCCATAGAGCAGCGTTTTTCAACCTGTGGGTCGCGAGAGGCCGAGAAAACTTCAGTTTTTTTTATACAACATATAATTTGTGAGACTTAAATAAAAAGTCGATAAGAGTTAAAATTATTATATTAAATTAAATATATTAAAAAAGGATTGGGGGGTCGCGAAATATTTTTTGATACTAAGGGGGCCGTGTCATGAAAAAGGTTGAAAAACACTGCCATAGAGCACTGGAATGCTAACTTTCTTAATGGAGGGGCAGAAAGTTTAAGAAATTTCAGAGGAGGGCCAGAATTAGAGGAAAAATGAATTTTGTGTTAATTTTTTTGTCATATACACACATAACAGCATTACACACTTGCACAAATGCTCTAGCTGGCTCCTTTACCTATGCGTCTATTATTCTATTAATTAGAATCTACTTTATACTTCTGGACCATCAAAATATAATTATCGCGGGCCATATACTAATTATGTCGCAGGGCCGGAGATGGCCCGCTTGCCGTACTTTGCCCATCACTGCCATAGAGGAACTATCTAGCTGAAATGACTCATCAATCAGTAGTTGTTGAAGTTGTTGAGTGTCTGTGAAATGTTTCCAGGCTGGAGAAGCTGCCCGAGCAGATAGGAGGTCTGGTATCCCTGACTGACCTGCACCTGTCCCAGAACCTGCTGGAGACTCTCCCTGACGGCATGTGCCACCTCATCAGCCTCACCATCCTCAAGCTGGACCAGAACCGGCTGCACACGCTCAACTCCAACATCGGATCGTAAGTCCCTCCCTAGTGCACATCACTCTCAGCGCGTGTAGTGTCTGCTGATGGAAGCTCTGTAGAAGGAGGCTCAACATTTTTATGACTAATTCTATTTAATGTAAGTTGCAAATATATATTGCCATTTAAAGCTTATACTCAATGCAGGCCTATAGGCACACACCTGGAAGTAAATAATTGCCATAATCAAACTAGGTTTGCAATGTAACTTAACTAAGTAGCACATATAGTGTAACCAATTGCTGCATTTTCCTTGAAGGGTTTGGCATGTGGCAAAAGGAACCTATTTATTTTTACAGGTAAGGGGCCCGGCCTTAAGCTTACCACTTCAGTTTTGCCAATGCCACGCTTGTTTCAAGGAAAGGGGGCAAGAGTTGCAAGGTTTATTTTCATGTGAAGCTTGTTTGTTTTGGAAGTTTGTTTTGTAAGCACAAACTAACATGTGTCTACTAATATGAGCCTTAAATTTCAATATATCTTTGTAATTTAAATTATAGATAGATAAAGAAGAGAGTTCACACAATGTTGTATAATCGAGGTACTTGTCTGATTAAAGTGTTGATTTTTCCAGATGTGAGAACATGCAGGAGCTGATCCTGACGGAGAACTTCCTGATGGAGCTGCCGGAGAGCCTGGGGCAGATGAGCAAGCTGACCAACCTGAACGTGGACCGCAACTCCCTGAGCGAGGTGCCGAGCAGCCTGGGCGCGCTGGCCCAGCTGGGCGTGCTGAGCCTGCGGGACAACAAGCTCACCGCGCTGCCCAGCTCCCTGGGCAACTGCTCGCAGCTGCACGTGCTGGACGTCAGCGGGAACAGGTGTGCACTGAGGAACATCCGGGCCAGGAGACTCCTTACATTTCAGAGCATCTAGAGGTCTATGACACTTGTTGGAGTGCTCTAGAGGTGTGGGTGTTGGTGATGTGGTGATGATGATGATTATGATGGATGATTTTTTTTCCTGTGGCGCCATTTAAAAGTCCAGGACCATCTCAAGCGCCATGGCTTCTGAAAAAAACAGTGTCCTCAGCTCCTTTCTGAAGGTAGTCGAAGGGCGCCTTCTATAATCTAAGGCTATAAGGCTAACGGCTAATACAACTCAGATTGGCGCCATCTATAATCTAAGTTGCAAAGATATATTACATTTAGTATTCAAATTAAATAATATTTTTTAGTGTTGATCTGTTAACACAGTGAAAGTCCATTTTTATAAATATTTCAAAATATAAATGGTAAAACATTGTTTTAATTCACTTTATTTTATTTGTTTATGCTCAAATATTTTCGAAAATATTCCAGCATAAACAAATAAAATAAAGTGAATTAAAACAATGTTTTACCATTTATATTTTTAAATATTTATTCAAATTAAATGCATGCCCACTAGCAAACATGTATAAATTCACACCGACACATTGCAAATGTGAACTTAAACAACAAAAATCTGAATCTGAAATGAGCATAAGCCGTGCAACTGTTGCCGACCGCCCTGAAACAGGGGTGACTTTCTTACAGGATGGATAGTCAGTCACATACTAAACTATAAAAATCTAAATGAAATGGAATATGCTTTGCTTTAGTTGGTTTCCTAAACTGTTCCAGGCTGGAGTACCTGCCATACTCTCTAGTGAACCTGAACCTCAAGGCCGTGTGGCTGTCGGAGAACCAGGCGCAGCCCATGCTGACCTTCCAGACGGACCGCGACCTGGAGACGGGGGAGAACGTGCTTACCTGCTTCCTGCTGCCTCAGCTGGAGTACACCAAGCAGCCAGGTGAGCTGGAGACCTGCGGACTAGCTGAGGACATGTTGTATATGGCTGCTCTGCATTATCATCACACATACACGGCTTATACTGAACGTCAAAGCAGCTGAAGGGCGGCGCTGCTCTAACTGCTCAACCCAATGTGCGCTCGTTTATTTTTCATCAACAAAATACTTGCAAAATTTAAACAATTCAGCCAACATCACCCTGCACAATCAAAAGTGATGGTAGTTCTGATTTGCACGACGTTCAGTTTAAGCCGGGTAGGTCATTATACCAAGTATTGGCTTTGAAAGGAAAAATCTAACTTACAAAGGGTGTACATATATCTTTTAAAAGTTATTGCTTGATTTTACAAATAACTCCTAAATATTGTTGTTACGTAAGATGCTAATTTCCCGGTAATAGCAGGGTTGCCAGTATTAAGCACAAGTTCATAAATAATAAACATTGCTCAGTGTAAGCTTTACAGCAGCCATACTCAAAAAAACACTAAGTAAACAAACAGTTCAGCTTCTTCTAGCTGTTACTCCTTATAATGTGGGCAGATAAAAGACTACCTGTCTCCTGTCATTGCCATATATTTATGGCAGGGTAAGAAAGCTTGTATATTGTAAAGCAACACATGTTTGTCCTTAAATAGAGAAAACCAGATACAATGTAGACATTCTACAGAAGTCAAGCAAAGGAATACACGTTCCTTAGACCAATAATTTAGTCATGGTTTCACCAGGAATCTCTTCAAATTTAGGAGTTGTTTGGGAAATATTCATTAGCTTGTAATAATAAAGTCTCAGGCAAAGTTATCACTATCAGAGCCGATATTTCCATCACACTCACATTAGCTAGTCACCGAGTATAGTGTACTGCTCGCTGCTCACTGCTCACCGCTCACTGCTCACCGCTCACTGCTCAGCGCTCACTGCTCAGCCATCCTACATGAGCATCATCACACGCGCTTTGGAATTTCACATTCTCACCGTTCTCTCAATATTGTGATGTCCTTATTATTCTCTGTAACAACACATTCCTTCAAATCAAATGAAAGTTCTGCAAGTAAATTAATTCAAAGTAACTTCATCTATTTTTACACTTTCATGTGTTTCCTTCAATGGGATTTGTGTTCAATTAATTTACTTGAGAATTTGATGTTTTTTCAATCAGAAAGTTCTCATTGAAGACTCTCAAGAAGACTTTCCCTTTTTATACTTTTAGAAAGAGCTGATTTTTCATAATTGGAAAGAGTTTGATTCCCACCAGGGTTTCAGAAATAACTTTCTGTTCTGGTGTATTAGAAAACCAGCAAGCAGTTGCTTCTCAAGAAATGAGAACCTGTCACCGTCCACTGGAGTAGGGAAGCTCCCTCTTCAAATGAAGCGGTTAGCATAAGACCAGTCCTCTTACCTTCGAAAATAAATAGGTTACACTTGCATGTGAGTCCTTCGGGGATAACAGGACAAGAAGTTGAACCATATGTGCAAATTATTGTGTTGATTGCATTGCAATGGTGTTGTAGAATGCGGGTTTCTCCGTTACACGGCTGCCATATTCAACATCATCGAGAGACATCCCTGTTTTCTTTGATAAATGAGGACAATAATGATTGGCGATGTTCAATATGATTCTCAAGAAAACAAACAAAATTCTGTTTTCTTTCCTCCTGGCGGTCAGCTGTAAACCAAAATATCAAACATTTAAAAAAAAAAAATGATTGAAAACTTTTTTTTTTTATGTAAAATCAGTTCTTATCAATAAGTAAAAATAAATCTCATTTGAATTTTATAAAAAATCACCATTCTGCATGTATTTGAATTATGTGAAGAGATGTTGCCTTCCATGCCATCTCTTCACTTTTAGATAAACCCCCGAGTTCACCAACACAACTAACACTCTTCTGAGGCCTCACTAGTGCTACATTGATGTTTTTATGTGTAAGATACTAAATGGGCAGACAATGCCCACCCACCATATTCTGCCTCCGAGTGAACTGACACCGCAGGGACACCATCCACGATGCTTCTCATTATCTTGTCCTGCTTGTCTGGCCCACTGCCATCTTTTTGATTTCATTCCTGGAATATGGGCCTCAGTTCTACATGGGTAAGGATGCGCCATCTGTTACCCTAGAAGCCTGAATTGCAGTTCCAGGCTCCAGGCTTCACATCCATACAAATATGGGAATATGTATCTAGAATTTGGTTGAACGAGAGAGCTATTGTGGACACAATGGCTTTTGAGTTAAAAAAAAACATTGCTGTGGGAATATTAGATACATAAATAAGAAGCATTGTGAGCGCTAGGAAGGCGGAAGAGAAGTGTTTGTAGGGCTGAAGAACACGGGAGAAGTGTTTTGCTATTGTGCAATTTGCTTTTGTTGTTTTGATTGTGCACCTGTTTATATATTCTGCTTATGTAAAGAAATGCATACGTTTCACTCTGATGATCAACTCGCAACACAAAGATTATACAAATACCTTAGATTATGATGACATTGCGTACCCTGGGTGTACAAATATTTATTTAAATGTGATTTTGGAAAGGAAAACCTGTCCTGTCATATGATAGAATCAATAAGGGTTTGCCTACCCACCTCTGCAATGCAGGGCACGTCCCTGGGGCGGGGATTCCATCTGGCAATGCTTGTGTACATGATAATCTACAGCTGGTTTGATCAGAGTGATATGTGTGCATGCTGTGACCGCCTTGTACAATATACTGGGCCTGGGTTGCCAGAGCTGGAGAGCGCCTGCCACGGGGGCAGCGGACGCCTGTACCGCGCAGACCAGCGCTTCACCTCCCAGGAGCTGCTGGACGTGCAAGGTGAGGCCCACACGCTGCACCCCTCACACCCCCACACCCTGTAGCAAGCATTACATGCAAGGGCAAGCACTCCATGCAAGACAATGCTTACTTTCATTATACGAGAGACACCAACTGAACACTGGATACGTGCATTACATAAGAGTCGTCTGTTTCCAATGTTGGCTCTTACCAATACGCAGAAATCAATATTTTAAATGTTGGCGATAAAGGAATTGAGAACTAACGGTTGATAAAATACACCTGCATTAAAGGTACTTATCCTGTGACACAAATAAGTCACTTCTCACTGGAAGTAGAGGTAGCGGCTTTTAAAAAAATAAAATAAAACAATCCAATAACAGGTCCAATACATTAACTAGTGAGCTGGTGCTGCATGGCAGTATTATGCTTGTATGTTGAAGTGTTCCCCGCAGTAGTCATGCAGACAGTGCACAAAAACCTGAAAATATTTGTATTCATTGTTGGTTTGACCTTCTTGTCTTCATTTGCCTCCATGGAGTGCTTGCGCCCGAGCACAGGACAGTAGACCTTCAATAATCCAACAAGCTGTCAGTTCATGGTGGAACAGGTTGTTGCTTGTAACATGACATCGTATGGTTGATGTTACATGAGGTGAGAGAAGAATTGTAGCAGTTGGGTTATTGTGGGTAATCTGTAATTGTCTCTATTGTGTGAAAAATTTCCTTAATATTCTGGAAGTAGTTTGAGATATTTAGATTAATTAATTATTAAAAAAAATTTAGTTATAAATATTTAAATATATGAATATCTTCATTTTTTCCTCAAATCTCATTATTTGATATATGTATTTATGTATTAGATTATTCCTCAACAATATTCTCTCCATCAAGAATTGATTTGAGTTGTTTCCCTTATGTATCTACGTACATTCCTAAGTTTGTAATAATTGTATATTAGTATCCACATCTAATTATTGTTGAGAGATGGTTTCCATCGTGATCTTATTTATAGCTCAGTAGGAATCTAAATATTTAAAAACAATTATCCGCGTAGTTTCTACAAAGTATTTCCCCATTTTTGGAGTGTTTTGTTTTGGATTTCTACACATTCTCTCTCACGCGAATGGCCTCCAAACCAGACCAAGTGTTTGGCTTCTACTTCCTGCTCCTCACAGCAGGCAGCCTCCACCCTGCCTCCTGGAGGAGCTGTGTGCCATCTCTCCGCACTCCATCTCCCCCCCTGCCTCCCCTCCAGTCTCCATTCACCTGGCCATCCAGAAAAAGATTCTTTGGACAACAACAAAATCAAAGTATACAAAAGATAAAAAGAAAAACAGCTCTGTTGTAGATTACAACAAGTATATTAAATTCTACGACCGGTTTCACAAACAATCCGTTTGCATCTTCAAACTTGGTGGCTTAATTAATTATTACTAAATGTATTGGCTAAATAATTACATAATGGATTGCTTGCAAAACCGGTCATGGAATTCAATGTACTCGCAGTAATCAAAAACAAAGTTGTTTTTATTCTTATCTTTTAAGATGAGTGATTGCAAAGTGAATTCCTCTACTATCATCAAAGTATACATTTCACTGAATACCATGGACTCAATTTGAATTTAGGACTTTTTTCTCGGCAGGCTTACATTACACTAGTATTTGTGTATTGGGCTACAGTGCTTAGCAAGCAATAACATTTTTTTTTGACCTTTCCCTAGCAACCTGGCTATGTAAAGTCCCAACTTGTCTATTTCAATTCATATGCAGACCTCATTTCAAGAGCTTAGAACTCATCAAAAAGTATTTATTTGATATTTATATATTTTTTAATCATAACAGAAAACCGGAGATCGAGCAACGGCCAGGACGCTGCGGAATCAGACTCGGAAGGCTGGGAGGAGCGCGAGGCCTCCAGGACCCACTCCGTCAAGTTCACCGACGACCTGCCCGAGGGAAAAGAGGTAGGAGTGCACTGGATGCCCAGCATCTACTCTCTGGTGGTGGGCGGGGCACCAAACCTGAGCTTTGCGTGTCCGGCACCGGCAAGGCGATCCAATCGTTTATACCCCAAAGTAACGCCCGAGCTAGACACTCCCAAGGTGGCGCGCAAGCAATACCACAACGCGCAGAAATCTAAAAAAGAAAAGCGCATCAAGTATGATGACAATCTGACCTTCTACGATCAGAAGGGGGATTTGGAATGGGAGTGCGTCAAGTTGAACAAGAAAAAGAGCTTTGGTGCTGAGGTTCAGTTGTTTAAATTTTGGAAAATTCCTGGTAGATCTCATGTCAAAAAAAATGCACTGTGCTGCGGCAGTACTGGCAAATTCAACGCTTTCTTTTGTGGCAATAAAGTTTGTCGCTGTATTAATAACCATAAGATTTGGTTGACAACAGCTGTTCTTTTAGACTGTATTTTCAACTAGTTGGTACAGGAATCTTTGTAGCAATTTTTCTGGAAAGCTACTTAAAAATATTGTAAATCAAATTATTCTCAAAATTAGGGTAGTTTATAGTTAAATTTTACATGTAACATCGGTCCCTCGATTTATGACATTCAATGCAGTATAACGTGTGCATTTTGAGGTTAGAAATATATTCCTCAAAGTTAAATCATCACCTGTCATCATTTGTTGATCGAAGGACTGATGGAAGAATTTATATCAATAAACAAATGAATAGTAGGAAATGAGACTCCACACAAGACTGTAAATTGTTATTTTAAGTTTGTATATGATGTGAATCAAAAAGGGTGTATAAGCCATTGAATTGTTTTGTCTTGTTATATTTTATGTTTTTTTAACATTTATTTTATTGGCAAAAGGTAAATTTATATTGCACCTTTGTTTTCACCTTTGTTGAGTCAGTATTTTTTTTTTGACATAGGATTACAATAAAAAAAAAAGACAAAATGACTTAATTTATGTTTTGTACTGAGTACTTCTTTGAATAGTAGTTTTTTGATGGACTGATTTTTCAAAATGATTAATTATTGAATTTCAAGGTAATCTTAACATTTAAAGCATTTGTCTTTGGCTGCATTTATTTTAAAAATTTTAAACAATTGTCCCATGTACCTACGTGTATTTTGCTTTTTTATGAATTGATTTGTACTGTGGGCCTGAATTATTAACAATCCTAAGCATCAAGCGAATGTAGAAGACCCTCCAGTTCTAAATTAATGTATGCTGAGAATAACACAGATCTTGCATTTGTATCCAGCTGTCATTTTGCTAGGGGCGGTTGGTACCTCTGCAGATGACTCACCAGTGGTCTGCTGAAAGGTTAGGCAAAAGTAACACATGATGTTTGTTGAGTAAGTACATCATGAAACGGCTCTATAAAGAAAATATCAACTCACCATCACAGCAGGAAGGGTAGTGAGAAGTGATTGAGTTGACCAACTGAATGTTACTTCCTGTCCCTGTCAACCTTTTCATTTTGTGATGTGCCCCTCTATTTGATGGCTTCCATTGCGGAAAAGGGTTGTTCAGAATAACTCGGTAAATAGCACGAGGGGTGTGCCACACATCACCGCTAGTTAATATACGTTATACAGATCCTGCATAGCACAGGTGACAGGGCGACATGTGGGGCATGTTGCCTACGAGTGGTGGGCAACGGAAGGAAGGTGTATATACGCGTGTGTTTGATACATTGTTCACTCCCGCACAGCCGCCTGTGTTTGACGTGCCCTAAACATCATAGCATAAAAATAGTCTCCCAGTAGTGCGGACGATATTTGGTCGTGATATAAAGGTGAAGCTGGAACTCAGATAATAGCAGCTCTACTCTAAATAAATTCAAACATCAAGTTCTTTTCAATAAAGTTGTAGGCTAATGCTTAGGATCCTGTATAATATCAGCTCTATGTTTATATTTTCATTTTAATTTGTATTATACACTTCACTTAATTGTATATGATTTTAATACATTTGCAATTGTATATATTTATATTTTGTTATTGTTATGCTTTTATTATTGTTTATTTATTTTATTGTTTTTTACGCACTTTATACATTTTCAAAGTAAGCCTTTTTTTTTGTATTCAATTAGAAACTCCTAGAATTTTGTAGAACAATTTTTTCTTATACCTTTATAGGACGACGTATTCAACTGAGGTATTTTTAGTCGGTTTATTTTATATAAATTTAAAGTTTATATACAATAATAAATGTACATGTTGATTGTAGCGTATTGTTTTCTTTGCATGTTGCTTGCTTGTAGAGTTTACCTGTAGTTGTTTGTCATATTACCCAGGAGCGTGCTCTGCGTAGGGGCAAATCATATTTTCAACATTCCAGAATAAATAATCTTTGCTTTTCCTTTGAAAAATAAATGAAGGAATGACTCAGCTTGAAGCATTGTATTAATTGTTTAACATAAATGCCTCTGCTCTCTTTAGTAGCCTACTTTTGCCTCGGCGGAGTGCTCGCTCCTGGTATAATCCTACTCCCAAAATTTTGTTATTTATGGATTTAATTATTTATTTAAAAACATCTAAATAGAGTAGAATTGTAAATCTGAATAATTTTGGAGGGATTGGTATTGAATCAAATTCGACAAACTTGGACATAACCATATAGAAACAAAGATGATGTTATCTTCTGTGCTTTCATGTATTTATCTCGATTTTGAAAATTTGAGTGTTTGGTTCTCTGTGACTCAGATGTAATTACCTCGAAGTCTGGCATATTCACTAGAAGATTCCTATCTCACCATCACTCTAGCTGTTTCTGCAAGGCCTGAAGATGTTCCGCTTTCTGAACTGGAGGCCTGTGCAATGTGCTCATGTTTCAAGGTGCTGGATCTGATTTCTCAATTCAGTATATTTCCAAGCTTAATTCTCATAGGTTACGTGGAGTACAGGGAGCAACTCTGCTTTGCGTAAGGCTAGCCACTTTATCTGGGAAAATATATGTGTTGCACATGGCAATACTAGTGTTAAATATGTGATAAAAACTTGTATTCTACATTGTGCAAAGTAAGTTAGATACCATAGGTGCACTTTGGATAAGGAACTATTATTTTATATTTATTTAGGTCTAGTTAACAAGTATTTAAAAAAGCTAAGCCCTGTAAATCTACTTTCAGGGTTATTCATAACACATTTGATCCATAGCTGATCCGCGGCTCATGGTTGTTTGTATGGAATATTCACGTTAGGTGGCAGTTGAGCCATGAATTTGCTGTGTGTGAATAACACTGCTTGGTGCTGGGGAATATGTATCATCTAGTTCTATCCTACCAGGAATCCACTTTGACAAAATGTTGAAAAATTAAGCTTCAATGGGAGTTTTAGGTGTGAAAGTGTTTTTTAAATAAAAATACATAAACTATTGACTGGTCCAAAGTCTAGTAATTAACGCTACGTACTCATAATTAGAAGGTTTTGGGTTCATCCTCGGCAGAGCACAAAAAACATCATTAAATTTTTAAATTGTGCATTTTTCTGGGTTGAAAAACTTATGTGCCTCTAGTTGAGATCTGTCAGTAAAAGCCCATCCAGAAGACCAAACTCGCTGAGGGTTCTTGAGGTGTGCTAAACACAAAAGCAGCACTCACCTAATAAATGATGATAATATTTTACTTTACTAACGACCAATCACCAACAAATGCCCATCCAACTTTTAATCAACTGGGTCTTGTTTTTGTAATTAGCCATTTCTCTATTCCATCCATTCTGTTTGGTTTAGTTGTCTTTCAATTTTTTACAAAGTATAATTAAATTTCAAGGTTAATGACACTTTTCGGATATACGACAAAATGTTATTGGAGAGCTTACATTGGGGACGTAGCCAATGTCTTCAGGAGGCACCCTCTCTGCACAACAATTAAGGATGAACTGAAGAATTGAAACGTCCAGAAAAATGTAAGATCTCCCATTATGGTTCACCTGATAATGGAATAGTGTACTTAACCTTGAAATTGTATTATAATTTGTAAATATGTCTAACAACCATAACTCTAGCTTAAATTTAGTCTTTCAAAT
This sequence comes from Agapetus fuscipes, assembly GCA_951799405.1. Lineage (NCBI taxonomy): Eukaryota > Metazoa > Arthropoda > Insecta > Trichoptera > Glossosomatidae > Agapetus > Agapetus fuscipes. The sequence goes on from OX637350.1 coordinate 16,691,640, forward strand.
TGCTTGATATGTGTAGCTCAGTAGGCTATTTTTTGTCAAAGTGGACTTGCCGCGGATAGGAACTTAGTGTCTCACATGAGGTTAGTGATTGGTGGTGATCATTGAGCTATAATATTGGTGGAGACGAAACTAGCTTGTGCGGCATTGTAACATATACTATGAAGCTACGTATAATCACTACTATGAAGCGGACATGGCAACCGGACCTGTCAACCCCAGAGCTGTTAAATACCACAGAATACTTTATAATCACTTTCCTTGACTTATAGCTTAGTATGAGGCTGACCACCCATACTGTAAAAAATGATTCACTTTGCCAATGTCACTCCTGTGTCAGGGAAGCTCGGCAAAAGTTGTAGGGCTTATGTTCATTTGAGGTTTGGATTTTATTTGTAAGTACACATTCAGCATTTGTAAGCGCGAACTACACGTGTTTGTTTGTGGGCATATATTTGAGAGCTTTAAATGAATTTATCCTTGCAACTTAGATTATAGATAGATTATAGATTATAGATATCCTATATTTTCTTGCTTTCTCTATGTTTTGTTTCGGCACCCAATAATTATAGATGCCATCATGTTTTATAATAATGCTATTTTTCTTTTGAAATTGGCAACACCGACCATAGTAATTGCAATGCGTGCGCACATTTTCTGTGCAGGAAATACTTATTAGTAATGCCAACAATACAGAAAAAAATTTGAACACCTGTAACTTTTGCCGGTTAACAGTGTGGAAACACTCAGGGTACCATTGTTCTCTTTCTAACAAAGATTTGTGTTGAGGCACGTTGAAATGAATATAGTGTCTACTGGAGAGATGTTTTCCGATATCTGTTGCCGTGGTCTATGGGAGCTGGAGCTTCCACACATGGGCGAAACGTCCGAAAGCTCCAACTCCCATTCACCACGGCAACATCCGGGGATCCCGGAAAACATCTCTCCAGCATCATCAACCGGCCGTGTAAGCCTAAAACTCTTATTCATAGTGTCTACTTGCGTCAAAATAGTTTTGACTCCACTGTAGTATAAGTGGATGGTGGTGATGGTGTTTGATGGTGGGTGGGTCTTCAAGGTGTGTCGCCGGCTGGGTGCGCGCCCCCTGGCCCTGGTGCGCAGCCTCTTCTCCCACCACCTGCCCAGCCTGCCGACCTACAGCAACCTGGCAGAGGTACACCACACACTCACACACTCTGCTGCTAGATGTCCCCACGCCCCGCAGACACTCCCATCTCCCTACGCTTACTTAGGCCCGGTTTTTCCAAGTTTAGGAAAGTTAACTTGTATGAAAATTTAGTAAGGTTTTAGTTAATATTGTACTCACCGAATTTTGCCATTTAATATTTAGTTACTATATTACTATTTTCAAGATGGCGTAATTTAGTCACTGATAGCGGCTGTTTGTTTTTGATGTGAGGATACATCAAAATTGCTGCCAACGGAACTTTTTTTGTGTCGTCCAGTTTTGTGGTGGTTAGACATCTGATTTTTATGTCCAGCTGTTTGTTTTAAAGCTTTTAAATAACATTGTAATCATTTATAAGATTGAAACGGTTCTTGTTGCTTTGGGTCTATTTGGTTTTTAGTTAACTGGAACTGGAGTGTATTGAAAATAATCATTAACCAAAACAGTACTGACGGGGAAGATACCTGGCCTTGGAGCTCTCGATAGGCAAATGTATCAATCTATCTACAGATATAAAATGTCTTTCCATTTGTTAGTTCTCTAGAATCTCAGAAAGTAAACGATGGATGGACACAATTTTTTTAATGAACAATAAATTTTAGTAGATGAGTGTTCTTGCGTACTTTTTATCATTTTTTTTAAATTTTTTTTTTTAATTATTAAATAGTCAACAGTACTGAATGACAGATCTTAAAGTGCTAGTAATTTTATAAATTTCAGTCCAAGTTAGGTATAAACATTATTTTCTTGTGAGATGAATGATGGCGATACCTACTACTTATTCTAAAAACATTTTCATAAAAATAATTCAAGCCGACACGAAAGTAAGTAAAGGAGTAGCAGGTAAAAGTGATTTTGTACAAAAATCATTCATAATGAAATCCAAACATTAAAAATTTCCCAAAGCTGGCTGTCTATTTCTTTGTGTTATCATTGGTCATATAGAACTGTAACGTTTGCCCGCTGAGAAAAAAAAACTATTTTCAAATTTGTGCTGAGACGTGATGGTGTGCCACCATTTTCCATGTTTTTTGTACCGACACAATGTTTTATGAAGCAGAGCAATACGTGAACACTTATAGAACGTGCAGCTGTAGGGAGACGGAGTGCCCTGTGGGCGGGGGATGTGCATGATGTTCTTGCTTTATGTCTTAACCTAGATAATGCTGTGTTCCGCTTTCCATCTGAGTGTTATCTGCGTAAGGAATTTAGCAAAAACAATTGTGCACCAAATAGAAGTTTGACAATGCAGTGTGTATGCCGCTAGCGCTTGTTGTGCTCAACTTCACCATTTGTGGCAGCCATGTTTGTTGTGTTTGATGCTCATCTGAACACCCTTAACTGGAAGTCTCATCGCCACGCTAATTCTTACCTACCGAATATCGGTAATATTTGTATGAAGAACTGTCAATCCAAGATGGCCACAAGTGAATAGCTGATTATTCTTGATACAAATATTACCCATATTTGGTAGGTAAGAATTACTGTGGTGATGAGACTTGCAGCCCTGGAGAGTTTCTTTCTAGGATCTGTTGCAGCTGAAGTTTTAAGACTTTTCACCCAAATTGACGATGGGCTTCTTCAGTGCGATGTGATGTTGATGACACTGATGGAAACTAAGAGTTTCATGAACATCACATCACAACATGATGGTGCTGAAGAAGCCCATCGCACGTATGAGCTAAACATCTGGAAGCTCCAACTCCAGGAGACCATGACAACAGATAACAGAAAGCAACTATAGTGACAAAAGTACATCAATCAATATTAAAGTTTTAAATGGAGTATATCAGTTTCTTTCCAAAATAATGCATGTGTCATGAAACTCAAGTTGTATACAATTAAATAATTAGCATAAAATATCAGCATCATATTATGTCAAAAAAAGACTTAAAAAAAAACAAATTTTGTTTTAAAGTTCCCCATAATAGTTGCCTAGAAACTGATTGTAGCCACACATTAGGGCACAAACGATGTGGCACACCAAATGACTTTGATGCTCCATTTATTTCATTTGTGTTGATCTATGCAAAATTCAAAGCTAGAAATGTTACTATCAAAAGAGGAAAACCATTTTAAGCTCACATACCTGTCATTAGAGTAGACAAAATGAATAATTAATATTGTGCTCAATATTAAAGTAAGTAGGTAATCAAGTAAGCATATTTATTAAACTGGAAAATAAATACAGGACATTTTCACAGGGAGTGAGATCACATGGCACATTCTTTTAAAGCTGTTGTTTATTTGTTTTGTTACTGTGTTTTATTATGAGTAAAAAAATGTATCAAGAAGTACCTATGAGCACTTGATACTTAAATACTAATTAAAACAAAATTACTCCTTGACTGATAGGTTGGTATGCGGCTGACCACCCATACTATAAAAAATGGTTCACTTTGCCAATGCACCCCTGCTTCAGGGAAGGTCGGCAAGAGTTGCAGGGCTTATGTTCATTTGACATTGGGGTTTTTATATTGTAGGTCCACATGCAGAATGTGTAAGCGCGAAATTATGCATGTCTGCTTGTGGGAATGCATTTAATATGAATCTCAAATGATACATATCTTTGCAGCTTAGATTTAGATTTAGAGGTTAAACAGTTTTTTTGGCTAATGTGTGTTATTGTTAGGTAGAAAGTCATAGAACAGGTAGGTTGAATAAAATTCATTCATCAATGTTTATTTTTCTCACCTGGCAACTAAAAAGCAATGAAGTGTTCCATTTTTTAAATTGAAAAATTATGGCTGTTTAATGTGATAATTGCATTTAGGTTCTAAATTTGAATTTCTTTATTGCTTCATTATTGTACCTACCAGGTATAATGAATAAAATAAACACAATCTCATAAAAAAGATAAATTAAACAAATCGCAGGCTTAATAATAAAGAGCAATAACTCAAAAAAAAAATGTTGGGAAATCACGTTTGAAGTTCAGACAACCAGTGGAATGAAAAAGGCGACCAATGTTTATCTCGGTCTTATTCGTCCAAATTGAAGGGCTGTCGCATTCTACCTATTCTTCTCCCATTGTTATTGCGTTTTACTACAGAATCTGGATTTTCCCAATTTTTGAGTTATTTCTCTTTTTTATTAAGCGTGGGAAATGGACTCAGCATTATTTTGAATTTATAACTTTTTTCACAGCGAGTACACGTCACACACTTCTATGGGACAATGTCCTTAGCAACCAATAAAAAAATGTTTGCCTTTTCCCTAGCAACCCGGCTGTATGACGACACAATTTTTTCCATGTCAATTCATGTAGGTACAGACCTCAGTAGAAGAGATATTTACCGATACAGAAAGAATTTCATAGGTAGTTTTGATTGTTGACAGCATATTATGATGATAATGATTCATAGATAACTTCTCCAATTTGACCATCCTTATTAAAGTAATGCGCCTGAGAATGGAAAGGGGAGATCAAAATGGATCCACAGGAAAAATATGTATTCACCAGATATGTAAAATTCAGCAGTATATTCTGACATTGCATTAAACAATCAAGTATGTATGAAGAAAGCTAGTATTGCTTGAGTCTCATAAGGTTTGAATCATAATGGGCTCATTTATTTACAAAGAATCTATTTGTTTTCATGAGGAAGGGGGCTGGCACTACGCCAACGTGGAGGTTTGCCAGCTGTCAAGAGGGCTGGTTCTAATTTATTTTGAAGGCAAAGGTAACACCAAAACGGAAATCATTTCTGACATTATTGGGGATCAAACCCTCTCACTTCTGCATGAAACACAAGCGTTCTGCAAGATTGAAATCTCAAAGGTTGGAAAGCAAGAAATGATTATCTTTTGGAAACTCGCTACCTGCCTTAGCTTTTCATTATTAATTACAATATTAAAATTAATTTCAATATAACTTCAATTATCGAAGGAGAAAACTTAGGTATGTACTTAATTTCTAAAGGAGTTTGTTTGTAAGATTATCTATTGAACCGCCTTGTCAATAATTGTGTTACTCATGTGGCTGTGAAGTCAAAGGTCCATTAGAGTTGTGGAGTGCAAGATGTGTTGCAATAAATTAATTTAAAAATTATCCCCCACCTCCAACGTTAGATAACAACAGTGCAGTTAACGATGAACCCTAAAGCAGTGTTAAGGTTTCTGAAAAGAAAGAAGTACCTGCATCTGCGGTCAACCTCTAAATTTTTCAAACGCTCGTTTGGTCTTTTATATTTTGAGCCGAGTAGCATTTTGAATGAGCATTTTGTTAAGGTTGAAGTTTTGTGCAAGTTATAAGAAAAGTGCGGTGAAATGAAGGGTGTGCAGAAGTTTGAAGATAAGATAGTTATACATTATGAGAACTACGTACAGGTCTGTATGTTGTGTGTAATAATAATCTAAGTTGCCGAGATTTATTTACATTCGGGGTTCACACTTCATGCAAGCACACATGTAAACCAGCACCTAGTCTAGTAGCTCATGGTAATGAGTCGTAATCGGATGATCGTTGGATTGATTCCTAGAGGGCACAACAAAATTATCATTAAATTTAAGAAATTCTCTTATTTTTTGCATTTATTGATTAATGTTTAAGTGTACACTTACACATGCTGCAGGCATGTTACATCAAAATATCTGAATTTAATTTATTAGTCATTAATAATCAAAGGCAGGATTTTTTAAGCAACATTCTTTTATCTAAGTGAGTGTAACTTTACTTGGCCCACAGATTTGTCAGGCAACTGATAGGATAAAGGCAGTGCACAAGTAAAAGTGAACTCACTTCCTGCTAGTTGTCTTCTCCTCCTTGCTGGATACATCTTGGGCCGCTGCCTTACTCTTCCACACTTTCCTATCGCCAGAACCATGAAGCCACTGCTTTCTGGGAAAGGTTGAAGAGAATTAATGGAATGGTTTTTAAAACAAACTACAAAAGTAGTGTAATTCAATAGACCCGGCACAGAATTTTTAATAAGAATAGTTTCTCGACGGACAAACCTCACAGCTGACTAAGATGACATGTCCTAAGCAACCGCAAATGCAAAGTGCAAGGAAGCTGCACAAATATGTAGGGCAATTTCTTAACCCAACGTAGCATGTGGCGTATGTAACCTATGTAGACCTATTTATTTTCACAGGTTAGGAGGCCGGCCATACGCCAACCTCTTCACTTGAAAAGGGGGTTTTTCAGCTCCCGAGAGGGCTGGTTCTAAATTTTTGAGAATACTGAGTATAACTTGCCAGTACTTTTTTTTTATCATCATCCTTCGCTACTGCGAGGATATTTTAGTGGATGTAAGGACTATGTGCTGCCTTTATAAATATACATATTTAAGTGGTTTCTCTAGTCAGTTGTGTTGAGCCCATTGCTCTTGTTATTGGGAGATCAGCTGTCTTTAAATTCGCTTGATTGGAACGGTGCCCTGGTGACCTTTTGTTCACTGAGAAATGCCGTAGTTGTAAGCGCACCGACTTCCATTCATGGGCACAGCTGTAATCTTCCTTACGCTGCATCTTCAGTAAACCAGCCAATCAGCTATATAGATCACTGTTGATTAATTAATTGCTAGTACCGGCAAGGTTGACTCAGCCTATACAAGAAATCAGGGTGTGCACTTTTAAGAACAGAAAAACACTTTGACAATAAAATCCAAAAAACTGGTTGTTTTTAGTAAATATTAAGTTATGAATATACTTGGGGTAGCATTGGATCCCCACCAAGGCTGCCAAAATTTTGGTGTTTAGTTCAAACGCAAAATAAAAATACTGACAAGGTTTTCTCAGCCTTCACAAGAAATGAGTCCCAGCCCCCTGGTAGCTAGGCAAACCCTACTTCTAATTAAATGGTTGTCGTAAGGCTGGCCCTGTTACCTATGAAAATAAATGGGCCCAACTTGCTACATGTGACTCATTCAGGGACAAACCGGGAAGAAGATGCCCTATTTGTGCAGCTTAGTTGCTTATGTATTCTTACAATAATGCTGATCAAAATTGCTCTCTGTATTTTTTATAAATGTAAAATAGAACAGATTAAAAAGCAGGTCATACAAGTAGATTTTCTTTGTGTGTAAATTGATTTGATTGAAGGGTTTTTTTGTTATTTTCATGGTAATTTATTTTCTTACTTTTTTTATTGTAATTTCTATAATATAGTTCATTCCATGCTTGCTTACTATTGGTAGTTGTATATTTTTGCTTTTTATGTGGTTTTAGTTTGCCTACGCTTTTGTTAAAGTGATGTTTGTCAATGTATTTTGCTTTACTTACATTTTTTTCAGCAAGTAGCGTCTTTGGAAAACAACTTAGAAGATGTCTATAATCTCATCTAAGTTGTAAATTGTAATATTTATTGTTTAAGTACACATACTACATGTTTACTTACAAAATAAACCTTGCAACTTCCGCCACTTATCCCTGAAACATACTGTTTCAGGGAAATGGCATAAGTGAACCAATTCTTTTACCTTATGCCAACTTAAGTATTAGTCAATTGATGAAATTTGATAGATTTCATTTTAATTCTTAGGAGTACTTGATTTATTCCACAATAATCAGGATTGTATTTATCTAAGTTGCATGCAATGTGAGATTGCGAAAGAATGGAACCTGCAGAGTGAAAATAAGAGAAGAGTATGTATGAAAAAGGTGATGAATATTGAGGAAATGAAAGTGGTTTGTAAGGACAGAAAAAAGTGGAGGCGCATCTGCGGAGGTACCGGCCACCCCTAGTGGAACGGTGGCAGGATACAGTAACAGTAACAGCACATGTCTCCTGCAACTTCTTGCTGCTTTTCCTCAAAAGAGTGTTGTCGGCATTGATTGAATTTATTTATTTTCACAACTTATCATTACACAAACAACTCGTTTGAAAAAAGTTGGTCCTCATTTATTTCTAAATAAAGTATTGGCATGAAAACCTGGCTCAAAAGAACACCTAAGCAGGAAATTGATTCTGAACTTGTCAGATTTGCATTTGTCCTTCCTTTATCATCATCAGAGGCTCTACAGCCCTTCATGAGCCTTGACCTCCTCCATCATCTCCCTCTGTCCTGTCATGCACCTCTCCAGTCACTAATGCCAACTATGTCTACATCCCTCTTTACCCTATTCATCCAGCGGAGTTTGGGTCTGTTATTAACTCATCCTAACGCTTCTTCCAACGCTCACCTCTGTGTTCCTCTATCGTGGCATGTACGTGTCCAACCCTTCATACCAACAACGTCTACATCCCTCTGTACCTCATCCATGCAACAGAGTTTGTGTCTGCCTACGTCTACACTCTGATGGGTGCGGATTGTATTTCCTTAGAGAAGTAAACAATGGATTGTAATTGTTGTTGTTGTGTGTTTAGACGCCGTTTGTCAGGCAGAACACGCCGCATCCCAAGGAGCTGAAGGCAAAGGCGCACAAGCTGTTCTCCCAGAGCGGGGGCGCTCAGGGGGCACAAAGGGGACAAGCAGGGGCGCCGGACGCTGGCAAGACGGAGCTTGCGACTAATAAGGCTAGCGAGCCTGCTGCCACAAACCAAGAGGACCTGGAGACAGCACGGATAGATAGTGAAAAGGTATCATCATTCATATGTTTTATTCTACTCGTGGCGTCTTTTATAAAAGATGGTAGACTAGACACACTAGGTAGGTAGGCTAGCACAGAGTCAAGAAATTTCAGAATAAATATTTTTACCTCTAGGCTTTAAAATAAATGATCACAAAATAATAAGAATGTCTTTGTGCACAAGTTTCCATAATAACAGTGCATGCTCACAGGCGTCAACATGCTGGGAGGAACTCTGTAGTTAGCAGTTAAAACTACCTGTATTAGAGCTCTACACTCTGAGTCACAGGGTGTCGCACGACACATCAGAAGTAAATGTTGTCTTCCCTCACTGCTGAAGTTGTCAGGCACGTACGCTAGTACTTCTCCAACAGGATCTATTATGAGGGAACACCACAAGGGATCCTTGTTCCCGGCTTTCTGCAGTCCGTTCCTCATGATGCATGACTTGTGGATAATTACCAGGCAACCTCGTGATGAGGGACCTCGGGAACCAAGTAATTTAAGTTTTATTTTATTTTTATTATTATTCCAGCAGACGCCAGGAGAGCGGCCGGCCTCCATAGCAACTGAAGAAGCCGCCCCAAGCTTAACGGAGAATGAGACCACTTCAGAGACAGGGGAAACTAACCAGAACCAAGACTCCGAGCCAGAGGAGGTAGGCAAACCACCCTTGTTGACTTCTTCTATCTCTTCCATTGTGTCACTTTTGGCAAAGATTAGCAATTATTTACTTGAGAGTCGACTGGTGATAACAACATTTCTTGGACTTTACTTCTGGCTTTGTTTAACCTTGTGGGGTCTCATTAACTTCTTGTATCAGGTTTAGATCTGTACCCTAAGTAGACAATATGGCGTAAACAGAAAAAGGTGTGGAGGCTACAGCACACGCCTAATGAGTGATTAAGTTTTCATACATTATTTGCATTTACGCCATGTTTTATACTTTGCATACAGAAATTATTGTGGCAATTTTTACATACAAATTAAGGAATAACATTAATCAAAATAAAATAAATAGATGGAGCATCAGCTAGGTATAGCGTACCAAAAAAGTGGTAACACAAGGTATAGGACTGTGAAACAAAAAGTGTTATTTTGTCTCTTTTTTTGACACCTGATGCCGCTATTTGCATCTCTTTTTTCATTGTCTACCTACATTCCATGGCAGGTGCATTAGCGTAGGAAGAAACTGACGTACTCCATTTATTTCTTTCATTTCGGTTGATGAAGAGTAATCACATTTGTTTTGACATACTTCTGGTTTTGAGTTTCTTCAGGGGCTAATAATCAGGGGGCTTTAAATACAACCTCTGATCAATCAACTTCTTTATCTTGATGGGGTTATACAGAGGCTGTGATTGGCTGGAAAGATTTTGCTTTCCTTCTATTGTATCTGTACAGCATAGAGTAATAATACTATTGTTACTCTATGGTGTACAATCCAACTCTGTTAAAGCTCGCAGGAAGGGCTGCTCTCCGCTGTTGTGAAGTGAGCAGGTCCTTGAGTTGTTACTGACACATTTAACACCACACTAGGAGTACGCTGGCAACAAGCGAGTTGGCTTCACAACGGGCCCAGCGCCAGGCGACGATGACAATATGAACGAAAACGAATGCGATGAAGAGGAGGACGACGAGGACAATGTCCAACTGAGGCAGGACGACGGGGCGAGGAGTCGCCTGCACCGGCGGGACACCCCGCACCACCTGAAGAACAAGCGGGTGCACTCCTCGCTCATGGACAAAGACAAAGTGGACACATTGCTGGCTCAGGTCAGGCACTAGCTGTAATCAGGGTCTACATGTTGTCGTGTCTTGTGTTTCAGTAAACTTGCTATGGACTCCGCACAAATTTTATATATAGCAAAATTGGCACGTCACACAGTCAGGTAGCTAGGGACAAGGCAAACATATATTATGTGACTGTTTGCTAAGAACCCTTAGTTGTGTGACGTTTGCTTGTTTTTTCAAATTTGTGCCGAGTCTATTTCATATTGTTGTTATCATTTTATCTGCATTATCGGAAATAAGCATGAATTTCAGAAGCTACTTTTTGTTTTGCATGTTTCCATAAAACAACAGAAACTCCAAGAAAAATGCCAATTACGAAAATCAACGTGGGGTGTTCTTTTTAACATTTAAAAAATTAACATAGTCTTCCTATTTTTTCTATCTTCATATTCCAGGGGCATGCATCCCATACAGGCACATGTGCTTAATAGGTAGGAAATATATGATAAAGACCATTTAAGCTTGATAGGTATTCAGATTTAAAATTAAATATTTATTTTTCTTTGAATTCTTCATTAAAAAATTATAAATTAAATATTTAAGTTCAGTTGGAGCCATCCTTAGCTCTTTAATCAATTTCAAATGAGGTATTTTAAAAGAACTAGGGGCGTTGCCCCTGGCTGCTACGCAGCCCAACCCCTTAACATTTGGTGAATGTGTATATTGCGCATAGTTTCCTCGCGTTAAAATTCGGAAAACATGTAAAATAAAAACATGCAGCCTTTGTAAAAGAAAATCGACCACCCATAGTTTAAAAAATGGTTCACTTTGAAGATTTCAGCTGTGTTTCAGGGAAGATTGGCAAGAGTTGCAGGGCTTATATTAATTTGAGATTGGGTTTTTATGTTGTAAGTCAACATGCATTATGTGTAAGCGTGAACTTATAAATGTCTGCTTGTGGGAATGCATTTAATATGAATCTCGATTGGTATGTATCTTTGCAACTTAGATTATAGAACTTAACAAAATAATTTCCTTGACTTATAGGTTAGTATGTGGCTGACCACCCATACTGTAAGAATGGTTTACCATGAAAATTTTATCTCTGTTTGAGGAAAAGTCGGCAAGAGTTGCAGGGCTTATGTTCATTTGAGATTAGTTTTTTATTTTATAAGTCCACATGGGGCATTTGTAAGCGCGAACTTATACCTGTCTGCTAGTGGGAATGCATTTAATATGAATCTCAAATGGTATGTATCTTGCAACTTAGATTAATGAACTAAAAATAATTTCCTTGACTAAAAGGTTAGTATGTGGCTGACCACCCATACTGTAAGCAATGGTTCACAATGCAAATTTTATCTCTGTTTGAGGAAAAGTCGGCAAGAGTTGCAGGGCTTATGTTCATTTGAGATTAGTTTTTTTTATTTTGCAAGTCCACATTGGGCATTTGTAAGCGTGAACTTGTACCTGTCTGCTTGTGGGAATGCATTTAATATGAATCTCAAATGGTATGTATCTTTGCAACTTAGATTAATGAACTAAACAAATTAATTTCCTTGACTAAAAGGTTAGTATGTGGCTGACCACCCATACTGTAAGCAATGGTTCACAATGCAAATTGTATCTCTGTTTGAGGAAAAGTCGGCAAGAGTTGCAGGGCTTATGTTCATTTGAGATTAGTTTTTTTTATTTTGCAAGTCCACATTGGGCATTTGTAAGCGTGAACTTGTACCTGTCTGCTTGTGGGAATGCATTTAATATGAATCTCAAATGGTATGTATCTTTGCAACTTAGATTATAGAACTAAACAAATTAATTTCCTTGACTAAAAGGTTAGTATGTGGCTGACCACCCATACTGTAAGCAATGGTTTACCATGCAAATTTTATCTCTGTTTGAGGAAAAGTCGGCAAAAGTTGCAGGGCTTATGTTCATTTGAGATTAGTTTTTTTATTTTGCAAGTCCACATTGGGCATTTGTAAGCGTGAACTTGTACCTGTCTGCGTGTGGGAATGCATTTAATATGAATCTTAAATGGTATGTATCTTTGCAACTTAGATTATGTAAAGAAATACACAAAATAATTTTCTTGACTTATAGGTTGGTATGAGGCTGACCACCCATACTTTAAAAAATGGTTTACTTTGCAAATTCACCTTTGTTTCAGGGAAGGTTGGCAAGAGTTGCAGGGCTTATGTTCATTTGGAATGGGCTGTTATGTTGTAAGTACACATGCAGCATATGTAAGCGGGAACTTATACATATCTGCTTGTGGGAATGCATTTAATATAAATCTTAAATGATATATATCTTTGCAGCTTAGATTAGATTAGATTAGAACTTATACATGTCTGCTCGTAAGAATGCATGTAATATGAATCTCAAATGTTATATATGTTTGCAACTTAGATTACAGATTGAAATCCATTTTTATTTGGCTTTTTTTTTATTTTTAATTTGCATGAAATAAAAGAAAATGTAAAAAAAACTTTTACGTTTTGCCGCTAGATGTCAATATTGTTCCATACATTTTTAGTATGAACAAACAGATTAATTCCTAAAAGTTTTCATACATTTGTAAACACACACGCGTAAGCTCGCCGCATTGCAGCATATATACAAAAATTAATTTGCTATAGAGCATGAATGTGTTTCATCTGCTGTGATGGCATTGATTTTGAAAATCGAAACTCGACGACGAATGACGACGACGAAGGGTAATATAATAAAGGATGGGAGGAAATATTTATTCTGAAATGTATTTGCCTAAACCCTATGCAAGCGCACATATGCAAACCCAATGGCATATTCATATTTTTGTACTTTTTATTCACATTTGACAATATTTTCCAAATTCTGCTTTCTGGCATTAAAATTTTCCTTCACGCATGTGTACTAACTACTATTAAGAATACATGTTTGATGGATAAGGATGTAAAATGAATTAATTTTCTTATTGAGATTAAATTGTTGGTCCTGTGTCGTCTTTGATCAGCTAGGTACTAGTAGGTACATATAATGGTTTTAACAAGAAGTTCACTCCACCAAGTCAGTTTCATGTTTACATATTTTGAAGCACCATGCTGTTCACTTTCTAAAGTAAATTAAACAAATAAATTTTGGAATATAAACTCTACTACCATGAGAAGTGTCACATATCTCCTTTCATTTGTCTTCTTTAACTCTCCTGGTATTACATGTGTGCTTTAGAAAAATATAAACTTATTTCAATTGCTTACAAAGTCATGAGAAGAAAGCATGATCCTTTCTGCCTTCTATCTAAAATGTCACAAAGTTAAAAGCTGTCTTATGTTGTCCAGGCTATCAGAAGAAAGGACGATGAGCCGGGCAGTCGGCTACCCACCTTCTCCACACCGCCCGACAGCATTCCTGACTCCAGCGAAGGTGAGTCACTTCCTGTTGCACCGACCATTACTTCTCTAGTTTCTATTCTTCGGATTCATCTGCAGCAAAGCCTGCACTTGATATTATATGATTAGTTTTATAATATCTTTTATGTATTGATTTTTCTTTTCATGTCCATCATGATCTATAATCTAATATGCAAAGATTTACATTTAACGTAATAAAAATTTGTTTTCGGGCTGTGTAGCTGTCTAGCTGTGTAGCTAAAAGAGTTGCAGGGCTTATGTTTATTTGAGATTAGGTTTTTATAATGTAGGTCCACATGCGGCATGTATTAGCGCGAAATTATACATGTCTGCTTGTGGGAATGCATTTAATATAAATCTTAAATGAAATATACCCTTGCGGCTTAGATTAGATTAGATTAGTAGCGGTGGTCTGGTTGATTTTATTCCAAACAGTTTCGCCCACAGGCTTCGATGGGCATTATCAACGGTTAGCCAGGCGCTTCGATCTTCTCAGAGGTTCTGGGGTACTTGAACCGGCGCCGGCCTTTGAATTAGTGTTGTGTTTTTTGTATTGACAGTAAGAATAAATTGTTATGTCAACTACCGGCCGTGAAATCTACAATTAATTACATTTAAGATTCATAATACATGCATTCCAATAAGAAGACACTTATAAGTTCGCGTTACACATGCCGCTTGTGGACTTGCAACATAAAACTCCAATCTCAAATAAACATAAGCCCTTCAACTCTTTGTGACCTTCCCTGAATCAGGGTATGGGTGGTCAGCCTCAAACCAGCCTATAAGTCAAGGAACTGAAACTCTATTGAATGACTATGGGAAAGATTAGAATATATTACTTTTGTTAAATGTGTTGGACACTTAGTCCTCATGATAATGCATATATCCTTGCACTAACCTTGTATACATCTTCAGGCTTGCACGGCCGCCACTTGATTGGGTGGAATTTCCAGGATCTATCGCCGTGGTGTATTGGGGACGTAGTTCCTGATGTTTGGTCCAGGGCTTCTTCAGCGATGTAATCCTCAGAAATTAGGCTTGACTCAGTGAAATGTATAACCATTATCATATGCCATCTCACCCGACACCTCTGGGCTTGCATATGTTGTGTGTACAGCTTGCATCATAGCTCAAGTATACAACTCAACGTGTAGTTGTTTATAAAATGGCATCACACTTTCTGTTACAAGCAGCTATGAATAATCCCCTTTGTTTGTGTCTCGCTATCAGCACATTCTGTGATAAGCCGTGTTATCAGGGAATCACTTCCAATATCAGCGCCCGCCTGCAGGGCAAGCAGTCTGTCCATTCCCCTGCTGCTTAAAACCGCTCGCTCACTTAAAACATGCAAAATCTAGTGCTGGTCTGTGTGTGACTGTGAATGTAGCCCCGTAATCTTAGACTTGTTTGTTAATAAATAATTAAATACTAGGAGGAGCCATGTAAGTGAAGTGTTGAAGTGCATTTGTTAAGAGGGAGGAAATCTAAATCAATATAGATAGTATACTCATAGTTATTGGAACAGATTGTGTGGAGGTCTTCTTCCACCACTTGAAGAAAATATAAAGCTTTGTATGAGCGCCCATGTTCTGTGTTGTCAGCCTTCTGACACACACAGACGGTCGCATACCAACTTATAAGTAAAGGAACATTAATAAAAATATACAATGAACTATTTATTAAAAAATCAAAATAAATCTATAAATATGAGAATACTATAATAATTATAAAACGTTTTGCGTTAAAATCCTTAGCTGCCAACACTGCCGACTATCCCCCATTTTATTCCTGTCCTCACAAGCTTCTTTCATTTCAACCAGTCATAACTTTTTTCTCCCAACCAGAAATATTACTGATCCAAGATGTTTTTCTACATTGATACTGTTATGATTTTAGTTGGGGTCTTTTAATCAAAGAGCAAATTATTTTACACATTGTCGGTTTACAATGTACTGATTTCTAGCTCTTGCTTATCAACTTCACGGCTCAATTTTTCAATCGACTCTGGTCTCTCACACAATTGCGGTCCAAATATATAGCATCTAAACGGACGCCTCTCGCATATTCCAGACCCTTCTATAGTGAGCCTCTCCACACACCTCTGTATTGTTCTATACTATTCTAGTTACGCACACCAACAATTACGTGCATGGACACATGCATACATTCAAACTCACAGTCCGGTCGATAGCTCAGTTGGTAGAGTGCTTACATTCCATGCCTGTGAGCTCGGGTTCGAATCCCACCGAGGGTGTCAGAAATTATTTCCCGTTTCCGTGTTTATTTCAAACCCCGAAATAAAATACCGGCAAGGTTTACTCAGCCTCCACAAGAAATGAGTACCAGCCCCCTCGGGAGCTGGGAAACCCCCACTTCAACTGAAGTGGTTGGCGTAAGGCCGGCCCCCTTACCTGTAAAAATAAATAGGTTCAACTCGCTACATGCGACCCCTTCGGGGATAACGCGGCAAGAAGTTACACTATATGTGTAGCTTAGTTGCGTTGCATTATAGTAGACTATACTAGAGGCGGACACACACACATAAGCAAGCCACGCAATCCGGCTCATACAAATATCAATCCAGTCTGTGACAGCGTACAGGGTATTATGCCCGCTTTCCACTGCGAGCGGAGCGGACTCCGTACGGACTCCGCTGCTCGACTAGCAACAGTAAATTTCATAGAAGTGCTTCCACCGACAGCGAGTGAGCGGAGCGGACTGAGAAAACTGTTTTCAAGAATTAAATAAGTTAATGAGTTTAAGTTTTTTCATATTATCGCCAAAACTATTCACATTATTCTATTAAAAATCACACCACATACTAGAATTTGTATCATTCTATAATTATGAAGAAAAAAAAATCTTTCCAAAATACAAAACAACAAAATTCGAGCAAAAAAATGTAAAAAAAACGAGTTTTTTGAAATATTTTTTTGGGACGTCATTTTTTAAGTTATATAAAAAAAAACAAACTTAAAAATTAAGATAAACAATCATTTAACACGCGTGATTTTTTTCATTAATGTCACTCTTTTACTAAGGCCATAAAGTATAAGAAACATATTTTTAAAAACAACGGGGTTTTTTTTTAATAACAGCCCGCTGTAGATGGAAGGCAAACAACTCTTTCATCTGACCCATCTCATTTCCCGCCTAGCTCACTCCGTCGAGATCGTTGGCAGTGGAAGGCAAATACCATTATTTTTTAAAACTCTTTCGCAATGGAAGGCCAAAACTATTTCACTCCGCTCCGCTCAGCTATTTCCCGCTCCCGCTCAGCTATTTCCCGCTCGCAGTGGAAAGCGGGTATTTTATTGTCAGTCACAGTCATTTTTTAAATAAACTATGTAGGTACATATCCCCACGCCTCCCCCCTAAACGATTTTCTTTGGAAGGGAATTTTTGGACCTTTAAGGCACAACTTGGCACAAAATAAATCATGCAGTCTGTGATATCATCCGAGTGTGACCCGCCTGCTGTGAAGTGTTGACAGACGATCATGTTGGACTTCCGTGCCTGCATTCATTACGGGCAGAGCTGGTAATCCCGCTCAGCTAGGCTAATGACCAGGATCATCAGCTGCGGCATGTTGGCGCCGCCTCGCTTCATGGTGCAGGCAATTACACTGGAATGCCGGCAGTCCATTGCCCTGATGACTCCAAAACATTAACTTATGATATCTATAGACTACAAGTTATTTTAACGAAAATATTAGTTGTAGATCGACCCCAAATTCAAAAATGACACGCAGGAATGTTGAATGCTAGGAAGTCGTCTGTAGGGGATATAAATAATATTCTTCTTTCTGCTCCATTAGTAAAGTGGAGCCATTGTAATTTTCTGAAACTGCTTTTAAGAAGTATGCTGTAATTTCCTGCTATAAATAGAAGTCACTGATTTTACCTCTTTTGACAGTTTAATGTTTTGACGGTGGGGAACCGCCATCTGTCACTTTTTTGACAATTTCACGCCTCAAGGTACAGGAGACTTATCTCTTCGTGGAATTAGTTTTTCTGCATTTTTTAATCATTCGTAATTCATATTTATGATAGTTTCTTTACTTTTATTCACAATTTTCCTTTATTTCTGTGCAAAGTTTAATGACTCGTTATGCAAAACAAAAACACTTAGGTACACAAAAATAACGAGATCTGCAAATTTCAAATATATTTTCTATTGACACGATTACTGAACTTATAGGTTGGTATGAGGCTGACCAACTATACTGTTAAAGACGGTTCACTTTGACAGTGGTCGGCAAGAGTTGTAGGGCTTTGTTCATTTAAGATTTATGTTTTTATGTTGTAAGTTCACATGCGGCATGTGTAACCGCGAACTTATAGGAACGTATCTGCTTGTGGGAATACATTTAATATGAATCTTAAATCATATTTAATCTTTGCAACTTAGATTATTATAGTGAGGATTTGCGCAATATACAATGAAGGTTCTGAGAAGAATGAACAATTTCAGATCAGATATGTAGGATATATTTTGTAATTAATTTAATACGGCAAGGACTATTTGCCTGCACTGAGGCTTCAACTCTGATTAATTATTTTTTAGATTATCAATGTATGGAAATAGTACACGACGTGGTTAGGTTCACCACATATTCTGCTGATATGTCTATTGATACAGGCCAGCTTTATCTCTATCTATTTGGCTAACTAACACATTTTTTCATAGATAACAATCACATCCAAATGTGCACGACTGAGTTTGATAAACACAATGTTTGATTCCACGAAAGTTGATATTTTTCGTAGAACTTATAAACAATGTAGTATTGTTTACAGACAGCAGTACCTGCGGATATTTCCCTTGTCCATTGTCGACACTGCAACAGGCTGGAAGTAAGAATTGCGTATTGAAGTGTAGACAAATAATACCCGTCTGTTTTGTGTTTGCACATATAGTGCACCTGCTTACCGCGTTGTCCTCGAAGGGGTGGCGTGTGAAACCTATTCATTTACACAGGCCAACCACTTTACTTGAAGTAGGTGTTGCCCAGCTCGTGAGGGGCTGTTTCTCATTTCTTTTGGATGCTGAACATACATATCTAGTAGGCAGTTTGAAATGAGCTCCGAAACGGTAAATCATTTCTGATACGCTTGGTTGGTATCGAATCCTAGCTCTACCTTTGTGATATTTTCTTGGCAAGCAACGAGTGAGGTATCAGGAGGGCATACTCTGCATGGTAGAGCACTCGCCACCTAGATGACGTCACCAGGTGTTGCATGATACGTTTCCCTTGTTGTTCATGCTCTCCGCGCGCCTGATAAGGACTTGTTAGCGCTCTTGCGAAACATGCACACACAGTCTATACTCAAACATAGCGTTTTATCATCATCTCCTTCTTCTTCTTCTTTATGTATAGATACTGAATAGGGAAATTTCACAAAAAAAATCTTGTCGATTTAAATTCCTTATATTTGCTCATCATAAAACTTCTTGGATTTTATTTTTATTTGCTTTTTTTACAAAGTTATTCATGTTAAAAAAATGATGTTTGAATTTACGCGCCAAAACGCTCCTTGGATTGAATTTTCGGCTGTGACGTCATTTTCTTTGACTTTTTATATTCATCGCATCCCATTACCAGCAGCGTTGTCGATACAACGTTACGGAGGCTACGAACTCTGTTGACGGATCGCATATCCGTTTCAAAACCGGTCAAAAATTTCAAAACATCTTTTTCAAATTTAAAATCATATAACTTTATTTTGGACTTGAAATTAGGACCTTGTTTATATGCTTATCGTAATCTATCAAAATTATACACTTTTTACCAAATTCCTCACTATTGCAAATACCCTATAATGTGACCTGTTAAAGGGCAGTGGGCTAGCACCACCCGCTGTGGAGAGTCTATGCCCCTCCATTGTTCTTCTCGCATTCTTATGTGTCTCCCTCGCACTCGCTTACTTCCCCTCGCGATATAGATGGAGCCTAGAGTTTCATTTCCGCCACTCTGAGAAGGCTTTTGGTTCTGCTGAAATAATCTACGGAAGCTATAGAAACCTCACTGAGGCGCTGCTTTACTTTGCATACAGTGTAGGGAGTTGAGATTGAGCGTAATGATGTATACATGGATGGCTGTAACCCAACTGCACAAGCGATGTGAGTGCCGCGTACGCACGTGCCACGTACGTAATCTCATATTCTGTTGCAGGTTTGTGGTGTGATGTGGTTTCACATCTTGGTTGTTTTTGTAAACGCTTTACATGATTTGACCACAAAAATTCAAGTAACGGTGCATTTTATCGTGTGTATGGAGGAATCTCGTACTTACATTTACATCTATAATCTCTATAATCTAAGTTGTAAAGATATATTAACATGCGAAACGCATATCAAATGCATGCCCACAAACAGACACGTGTAAGTTCGCACTTACAAATGCTGAATGTATACTTACAAATCCCAAACCCAAAACTCAAATGAACATACACCCTGCAACTTTTGCCGGCCTTCCCTGAAGCATGGATAACATTGGCAAAGTGAACCATTTTTTACAGTATGGGGGGTCAGCCTCATGCCAACCTATAAGTCAAGGAATACACGGCTTTCAGTAAAGCTCTGCTTGCTTCAGTCTTCCCTTTCACATTTCGTGGCTATATACCAGTGTCAGTGTTCTGCGATCCCAAACTAACTCATCACAATATTTTGTAGGGTGCATTAGGGCTCTGCCGTTAACGGGGGGGCTTCGTAAATCAGTAAATAATACGTCTTTATAAGATAATCACTCGCGCACTCAGGTGACGAGATGAACAACAGTCGCTCTAATTAATGACGGAACCACTGTCACATCCTCTTTCAGCTGCATTTATTTAAAAAATCAACCCTCTCTTAGAGTTTTCTTGTTGGCGTACTTCAGTGGCATTGAACAAAGAGAAGGCCTCATTGTGTTCCACTCATCAGCTGATCGACGGTTTCACATATCCTCGTGAGCTCACCTTGATAAGTTTGCGTATCTCTGTTGATTAAGGTCGCCAGCATGTCACACATAACCGCAGCTCGCTAATCCGCACGACATGTGATATACGTATAGCAGGCGTCGTGTGAGTCTAACTGTCCAGCTATTCTGTGTGGGTGACAGCTCCTCCCATTCCTCATGACAGTTCGTCACTAAAACCGCAGTTAGTAATTCATAAGGACGTGTCAGTACTTGACTCCTTCACTAAACAACTAACCACAAACTTATATCGTGTGACAGAACTAACATATTTTTTATTATGCTTACCATACGTCTTAGTTCCAGTCAGTGTTGCCACCTTAGTTTTAGTAATGGGGGCAATTGAAGAAGCTAAAAAGGGCTAGATCGGGCTAAAAGGAGCACAAAAAGAGTTGGTGTAAAAAAAGGCTAAAAAAACACCTGGACTAATGATTTCAATTGCTTACGTATTTATTTTTTAGTTTGAATCACAATAAATTTTTTCAAAATTAGGTTCAAAAATTGAAAATATTAGTTATTTTACAAACTAAAATTAACAAATTTTCCGTTTAGAATCATTTAGTTGCCATAGATATGTTGCCATAATCGAACAAATGGTATCTACCAAAAAAAAAAACAATATATATGACAAAAATCGTGAAAGTTCGATGTTATCGCGATGTTAGCATGGCGCAAATTTCAGATTTTCGTACAATATTTTTAAGTAAATGAAAAGGGCTAGATAGCCCTTTCGGGCTAAATCATTAAACAACGAGTTCACCTACAGTAAAAAGTGCTAGATCTAGCCCCAAAAGGGCTAAGGTGGCAACACTGGTTCCAGTGGGTCTTTCCCGGTTTTATCTATCCTTCCTTGACTTATGGGTTGGTATGACGCTGACCACCCACTGTAAAAAGTGGTTTACTTTGTCAATGTCGCCCATGTTTCAGAGAAGGTCGGCAAGAGTTGCAGGGCTAATGTTCATTTGAGTTCACATGCGGCATATGTAAGCGCGAACCTATACGTGTCTGCTTGTGGGAATGTATTTAATATGAATCGTAAAACTCCCATGCAATAATAATATATCTGAACAACTTAAGGCCGTGTTCAAAAAAAAAATCCCGTTGTTTTTAAAAATATGTTTCTCATACTTTATGGCCTTAGTAAAATAGTGACATTAATGAAAAAAATCACGCGTGTTAAATATTTTTTTTATCTTAATTTTAAAGTTAGTTTTTTTTATATAACTTAAAAAATGACGCCACAAAAAAATATTTAAAAAAACTCGTTTTTTTTTACTTTTTTTTGCTCGGATTTTGTTTTGTATTTTGGAAATATTTTTTTTCTTTATAATTATAGAATGATACAAATTCTAGTTTGTAGTGTGATTTTTAATAGAAAAATGTGAATAGTTTTTGAGATAATATGAAAAAACTGTTTTCAAGAATTAAATAAGTTAATTAGTTTCAGTTTTTTCATATTAGCGCAAAAACCATTCACATTATTTTATTAAAAATCACACTACAAACTATAATTTGTATCATTCTATATTTATAAAGAAAAAAAATATTTCCAAAATACAAAACAACAAAATCCGAGCAAAAAAAAGTTTAAAAAAAAACAGTTTTTTTAATAATTTTTTTAATAATTTTTTTGTGGCGTCATTTTTTAAGTTATATAAAAAAAAACTAACTTTAAAATTAAGACAAAAAATTATTAAACAAGCGTGATTTTTTTCAATAATGTCACTCTTTTACTAAGACCATAAAGTATAAGAAACATATTTTTACAAACAACGGGATTTTTTTTTGACCGGAGTCTTAAGATTTTAGATCTATGATGATGACGATAATGAACTAGTTGACTTTTTATTGGCGCAGTTGGGTGAAATCGTCTCTCCCAGGGCGCCCCTAAGGTTCGGTGAACAGGTCGGTCCTGAGACGTCTTGCTGTGTGTTTCCCTCGCATTGTTTTCCGATGCAATTTCGATGCACTGATATTCCCGGTTTAAATTTAAAATTATGGTGCACCCAGCTATGAATCACACACTTGTACGGAATTCAAGATAAGGATCTATTTAAAGTCACTCGCAGTGTGCGACTCGCCTTGGCTACTTGTTTTTGAAACTATTTATGTGCATTGAAATAATCTAATTTTGATTTTATATTTTTTACTTTAGCTCAGAACATAACTGAAGTGTATTCACCGAAATGAGCTCTGTAGTGTTGCGCTGCGTGTGATTGGTAAACAAACGTCGAATAAATTAATTGTAAATACTTAAAGTTTGAGTGAATATAAAATAAAAGTGGACTTCCATTTTGTGACTTCCTTTTTTTGTGTGATGCCAAAGAAACTATATTGTTACGAAATTAGGGTTCAATTGTCTTCAAATTAAAAATACACAGGTCTTCTTCAATAGTTATTTATTTTACACAGTTACAAAATTTATTTTCACACTACTTTCTCGATTATTCCACTTGGTTTTGGTTCACTGATCAGATGACTTCGATGTGTTTGTAAGTCTCTATGATACTGGCCCGATCTGCAGGCCATTCGCACCTTTATACTCTTCAGAGCAGTATGATCCAGAACTAAAGTCGCCAGACGGTTCCAGAGTAATTATTACTTCTCGACGCTTCACGTACTACCTAGAGATATAACCAAAATCCTACCTACCAATGCAATACAGTATTCCTATAATTATAACAAATACCTACTTAGCCTAGAGAATTCTACACTTATACATAATTATCGATCTTACCTACCTATACCTATGAGGACTCTTATAACTATAACTACCCATACTTATTTCAATATTTATATTTACATAACACTATAACTACCCATACTTATTTCAATATTTATATTTACATAACACTACCCCCCACCTAGACTGTTTCGTCCCGGAACAGTCTTGACTCTGTGTAGGTAGGGGCATGCTGATCCACGTCGACACCCTGTGGTCAGGAAGAAGTGGCAGTCCACGGATTTCTCCCCACTGGCTCTCGGCTGCGCTTGCTCGCAGCACACCATGACGCTGATGCCGACTCCCGAGAACACTGCTTCAATCATACTCCGGATTATCCGCCAGTCTCGATTAGCGCGGCCGCCACCCATCTTCGGTATTGCCAGACGCGCCTGCTGATCCTCCAACATGTAGTCACGCAGCTCAACAAGGCCGTCCCACAATGCCTTGTAGTCCTCTTCCAGGTTGCTGGAATCCGGGACAACCAGGCAGTATGCTTGTTGACGCCCCTTCGGTAGTCTCAGAGCTCTTCCTTGCGGGCTGCTCGAGGGTTGCGGTTCTCCGAATTTGTATCGGAAGACCCGTGCAATTCCTCTAGACATATCTAGATCTTCCGGTACACTGCATGCCAGTGTGTGGTCCCTAGTGACCTCAAATAAGTCCTTGTGGACTTCTGTGGTCACTCCATGGCGAAACTTCTGCCCTGCCTTCGCGTTCTCCCAAAACGTCTCAAAGGCTGGTGATCTTTCGGATGCGACGCACTGTCGTACTTTTTGGGCTGGTTGGTCATCATTATCGCCTAGGTATGGTGAGAGGCGATTGTAGTGCACGACCCTTGGTTTTCCGTTTGGTCTCTTTTTTATGCGGTAGACCACATCGTTGATGCGCTCCAAGATCTCGTACGGCCCGTCCCAGGAACGCTGAAGTTTCGGACAGTATCCTTGGCGCCTCTTGGGGTCAAAAAGCCACACCCAGTCACCAGCTTTGTACCCCATGCTGTCAGCTCTGGTGTCATAGCGCTCCTTCATTTGATCGCTGGCTTCCCCGATGTTCATGCGGACCTGATCATGGATGTCATCCAGCCTCCTGCGAAGGTCTGTCACATAGTCTTCTCCGGCTAGGTCTTCACCTGGTTTGCAGCCAAATTTGAGATCACAAGGAAGTCGCATTTCTCGCCCAAACAGTATGCTGCTGGGAGTCTTCTTCGTCGTTTCCTGAACAGCCGACCTGTAAGCCAATAAGAACAAAGGCAGATGTCGGTCCCAGTCCCGCTGATGGCTGGACACTACTTTGGCTAAGTACCTCCCCACGGTACGGTTCATCCTTTCCACCATTCCATCAGACTGTGGATGTAGCGCAGTGGTCCTGGTCTTGTAGATCCCTAGCCGCTCACACATTTGCTGGAAGATAGCAGCTTCAAAGTTCCTTCCCTGATCAGAATGTAATTCCAGGGGTACGCCAAACCTGCTGATAAATTCGGTAACTAGAACTTCAGTCACGGTTACGGCCTCTTGGTTAGGGATTGAGTAAGCTTCCACCCACTTGCTGAAGTAATCCATCACCACCATGATGTACTTGTTACCCTTCTCAGTTGTAGGAAATGGGCCAGCTATGTCGATGGCAATTCTTTCAAAGGGGCTGCCAACATTGTACTGACGCATTGGTGCTCGCCTTTTCCTTTGCGGTCCATTGGCCGTTGCACAGGTTACACATTTTCGACACCAATCTTTGACGTCTTCGCTGCAGTTGATCCAGTAAAATCGCTCTTTCACTTTCTCCAGCGTCTTCTTAACGCCTAGATGTCCTCCAGAAGTTCCTCCATGCAGCAGTCCAAGGATTTCCGGTACTCGGCTCCTCGGAACGAGGGTTTGCTTTCTTCTAAGTGTGCCGTCTTCCTTCTCGATCTTTCGTTTCAGAAACCCTCCTTCTATCACTATGGATCCCCATTGAGCCCAATAAGCCTTGACAGTTGGTGATAAGGGGGCGAGTTTTTCCCAGGTTGGCCTTTCTCCTTCTCGCGCCCATTCCATCACATACTTCAAGTCCGGATCATTCAGTTGGTCTTGCGCCAATTTTTCATCTTGCCAGTCCTCATCTTCAGTGGTCGTCCTTTGGACAATTGCTACCTTGTCCTCCATCTTGCTGCAATGTTTGCAGTCACTGGCGCATGGTCGTCTGGATAATGCATCCGCATTTCGATGAAGCGTGCCAGGTCTATGTTCGGAGTCATAATCATACTCCTGGAGCCTTTCAATCCATCTAGCCACTTGCCCTTCTGGGTTTTTGAATTTCAGAAGCCAAACCAGTGCAGCATGATCAGTCCGTAGTGTGAATTTTCTCCCGTACAAGTATTTGCGGAAGTGTTCCACTGATTTTATCACGGCAAGAAGCTCTCGTCTGGTCACGCAATAATTTCGTTCTGGCTTGGAAAGCACTTTACTGAAGTAACCCAGAACAGTCTCATGCCCATCCTGTATTTGGGAAAGGACGCCTCCTATCCCCACATTACTAGCGTCGGTATCCAGGATGAACTTTCCATCTTTTCGTGGGTAGCTCAAGATGGGGGCACTTGTTAATCTTCCCTTAAGCTCTTCAAATGCTTGTGCGCAGGAATCACTCCAATGGAAGCGAGTGTTTTCTTCCGTAAGCTTGGTGAGCGGTTTTGCAATGTCCGCAAATCTTGGCACAAACCTCCTGTAATAAGTGCACAGCCCCAGGAAACTCCTAGTTTCATGTTTGTCCTTCAGCACGGGCCAGTCTCTTACTGCCTTGATTTTGGCAGGGTCAACTTCAACTCCACGTTGAGAAACTATGTGTCCCAGGTAATTTACTTGTTTCTTGAACAGGTTACACTTTTTCGGGTTGAGCTTCAGTCCAGCGTCTTGTAGTCGCCCGAAAACTTGCTCCAGATTTCTCAACTGATGGTGGAAGTCCTTTCCCAGGATGATTATGTCATCCAAGTATACCAGGCAGGTTTCCCATGATAGTCCTCGCAGCACATTCTCCATCAGCCTTTCAAACGTGGTGGGGGCATTGCATAAGCCAAATGGCATCACGGTGAACTGCCAAAGTCCAGATCCAGTCGAGAATGCAGTTTTCTCCTTATCTTTGGCATCCAATTCAACTTGCCAGTAGCCACTTTTCAGGTCCAATGTGGAAAAAATGGTGCATCCTGCCAATGTGTCCAAGGTGTCGTCAATCCTTGGCAGAGGGTAACTATCCTTTTTCGTAACATCGTTGAGCAGTCTGTAGT
Organism: Agapetus fuscipes; assembly: GCA_951799405.1. NCBI lineage: Eukaryota > Metazoa > Arthropoda > Insecta > Trichoptera > Glossosomatidae > Agapetus > Agapetus fuscipes. The sequence continues at coordinate 16,718,403 of OX637350.1, forward strand.
CCACACAAAATCTCGTGGTACCATCCTTCTTTTTCACCAGTACCACCGGGGATGTCCAAGGGCTACTTGATGGTTCTATGATGCCATCCTTGCTCATGTCTTTGATGATCTTGTCAGCTTCTTCCCGCTTTGCAAAGGGTAGTCTTCTTGGAGCCTGTTTTATTGGTCTCGCTTCTCCGGTGTCTATGCTATGTCGCACTACCTTGGTTCTTCCCAGACGGCCATTAGAGTCCTCGAAAATGTTCTGGTAGCGGCAGATCAAACTCCTCACTCTCCGTTTGTTTTCCTCGGTTAGACCTTGGGAAGCGTCGTGGACCAGGGCTTCCAATTGTGTTGACAATTTGTTTCCTACGCATGACATGTTTGTCATCTGTTGCACAATGGAAGTTATCCTCTCACATCTGCCCAAAACAAAACCTTCATTCATTTTAACTGGGTAGCTGTTCACATTCATGATCTTGACAGGAATGGTCTCCTTTGCGCGAATCACTGTTCTTGCCACCATGACTCCTTTGTTAACATTGTCCATGTTCTCCGGTTCTATCATACAGATTTGGTCATTTGTACTACTGGAATCCAGGCGGGCACTCACTATCATCTCGGATCGCCCCTTCACTTCGGTATTCTTGGCTAGGATAACACGTGCAGCCAGTTCTTTCCGTCTTTGCAGGATGACTTCTTCATTTCCAATTTTAATGGACCCTTTCTTTAAATTTAAACTGCACCCAAATCTGTCCAGTATGTCCATTCCCAATATAACGTCTTCTTCAATGTTGGCCACCAACGTCCGATGATCAAAAGTGGTGCTGCCAATTTGGAAGGTGGCAATCGTCTCCCCATACACCTGTGCTGACTCTCCCGTGGCGGTGTGCAGAGACCACTTTGTTGGTGCAATCTGCTTACCTCGTGCCACTATGTCGCGTCTCAGAATTGTCCTGGTTGCTCCCGTGTCCACCAGTAGTTCACGAGTTACTCCATCTATTATGCCATTGATAAAAATGCTGCTGGCTTTTCCTCTCACGGTTGCGACAGTAGCAGCAGATTTCAGGGCCTCTCCAGCGTGGGTCAACGGTTGCCCCTTCCCATTAACCCTTTCTAGTTTTCCGCAGCCTGTTTTCTGGGTTTCTGAGGCTTGGGACACTTGGTGCTAAGGTGGCCCAGCTGTCCGCAGTTCCAGCAGCGTGGGTCTCGTCTTCGAGGTCTCAGACGTTCCAGCACTTTTTCAATTAGCTCCTCGGTTGTAGGTAGCTTGACCTCCTCTGCCTCGACTGCACGAACCCTGGCGTGGCCCCTGATGGACTGTTTGACAGCCTCAAACTCGAGAGCTTGGCTGAGCGCCTCGTTCAAAGCCTTGGGATGGGCCAGTTTTACGGCTTGTTGCGTCTCCCATTCCCGCAATCCATTTAGGAACTTGTCCACTGCCAAGCTCTCACAGATGTCGTCGGAGGCTGTCGGGTAAGCGTCTCGTACCAGGCGGGCGATGTCCATTTCAAACTCCTGGAGGCTCTCGTTGGGCTTCTGCACCCTTGTGTTCAGCTGCGACTTGTACAGCTGCTCCAGGCACTTGTGGCCATAGCGCATATCCAAGCGCTGCTTCAGCTGCCCAAAGTCACCACGGTTGTCCAGGGGTATGGCCTGCAGAACCCTGAGAGTGTCTCCTCGGAGCGACAGGCTGAGAACCGAAGCCTTCTTCTGCTGGCTCCAGGCTCCCATCATGGCAGCCGTTTCAAAGAGGGTCAAATACTCCTCCCATGACGTCTTCCCGTCGAAGGTCGGGAGGTTGTGCTTCGCCAGCGAAGGGTCATCATCCCCTCTAGTGACCCTGGTTGGAGTTGAGCATCCCTGGTCGGTCTCGTCGTGAAGGCCGTCTTTGGGGGATATTCTGGTGGACTCCATCTGGCACTTGTCAGCCAGCTCGGCACGCAGACGGTCCTCCAGGCTTGATATACGAGTCTCCATTTCCCCCTTCAGGGCTGTCATCTTCTCTTCCATTTCTCCTTTCAGGGTTGTGAGATTTCGGGACACCTTTTCCTCCAGATTCCTGGCGTTGTCAGCCATTTCCACCTTCAGGTCGGTCACCACTTCCTTCAGGTTGGTGGTCATCTTCTCCTCCAGCCCAGTCATCTTCTCCTCCAGCCCGGTCAGGTCCTCCTTCAGGGTCTTGGCGTTGTCAGCCATCTCAGTCTTCAGTCCTGTCAGGTTACTGTTTAGCTCCTCCTTCATGGACTTTGTGATGCTGATATTTAGCCCCTCCAGACGCCATGACAAAATATGCCGGGTCTTCGCCTGATTGTTCCAAGGCCTCTATGAGGCGTGCTTGTAAGGCTGCCTTTCCTCCTGAGGTCTCCAGGTCCCTCTCCAGAAGCTCATTTTTAAGCTCAGTGACTTTGAGGTCCTTGACGTTCACTTTAGTTGCCATTTTATTTTCAAAATTTACGTCAAAACAAAAATATTTTCAAATTTATTTAATACAAGTTTTGAGTTTTATATATATAGCTGTTTTGAATACGTACTTTAGCAAAAATAATAATTTGTCTGATTACACTGATTGGTAGGTACTGTCTTTTAATATTTATTTTTAAATCACCAATATTTTTAACATAATAATGTCTGATAGTACATAATTATTTATTTCGTCTCAAGTCTTTCAAACACACAGGTAGGTACTTAATGTACATTCACACGCTTGTAAACAAAGGATAGTTTTATTGATTGTAGAGGCATTAACTTTGTAATCGTTCATCATTAATGATAAAGGATAGTTATTCAAAAACTTTTTTCGATGAATCTGGAACGTTCTTTTGTAATATTTTTCAAGATTTTTTATTTATTTATTTTATTTTTTTAATCACACACAATAATAAAAAAAAACTATGGTCCAATTTGATGACTTTCTCAATGCGGTAAAATAGTCATTATGTTATGTCCAGAATTATGTTCCATATGATGTTCCAGAATTTATAAGCAACTTGCTTTTGCGTCTTTTCTTTTAACAAAAATTTATTTAAACACTTGTTTTCACAAAAGTCAGTTCACACAAAGTTCAATTTGAATAAAGTTCATTTTAACACTATTTAATTTATTTTATTTATTTTTAGACAGAAGATCTTAATTTTTCTTGACAATTCCGCACCTGACGCCAATTGTTACGAAATTAGGGTTCAATTGTCTTCAAATTAAAAATACACAGGTCTTCTTCAATAGTTATTTATTTTACACAGTTACAAAATTTATTTTCACACTACTTTCTCGATTATTCCACTTGGTTTTGGTTCACTGATCAGATGACTTCGATGTGTTTGTAAGTCTCTATGATACTGGCCCGCTCTGCAGGCCATTCGCACCTTTATACTCTTCAGAGCAGTATGATCCAGAACTAAAGTCGCCAGACGGTTCCAGAGTAATTATTACTTCTCGACGCTTCACGTACTACCTAGAGATATAACCAAAATCCTACCTACCAATGCAATACAGTATTCCTATAATTATAACAAATACCTACTTAGCCTAGAGAATTCTACACTTATACATAATTATCGATCTTACCTACCTATACCTATGAGGACTCTTATAACTATAACTACCCATACTTATTTCAATATTTATATTTACATAACACTATAACTACCCATACTTATTTCAATATTTATATTTACATAACAATATATTTGTTATCTATATAAGATCTAATTCTAATTTCTCCAGAAGCCATGGCGCCCTTGAGATGGTCCTGGACCATTGAATGGCGCCACAGGAAAGAAATCATCCATCATCATCATCATCATAAACTGTTACTGCTTTTAGAATTTAATTGATTTACTTATTGTTTTCGGCGCAGGAAGTTGTCTGTTACTTTTGCGGCAATTTGAACCATTACACATTTCTCCATGGCCCATTGGTTCCTCTACTTCATCCTCGTCAAATGAAATTCATTTCCTTTGTTAATGTGGCCGCAATACTGTAATTTAAGTTGCAATGACGCAACTTAGAATTACTGAAAACACGCAGATAAGCTGATAAGCACATTATCTACTAAACGCATAGAGGTCTCATGTCACGAGTAGAATATATTTTCACAGACAAGGGAGGCGGCCTTACGCCAACCAATTTGGGGTTTTCCTATTCTCAAGGGGCAAGTTCATATTTCTTGTGAAGGCTGAGTAAACCTTGCCGGTACTATGATCGTAAGTTTAAAAGAAATACCTAAACGGGAAATTATTTCTGCCACCCTTGGGGGGGGTCGCTCTCTAACTTTGAACGGAAACGCTCATCACTTGAACTAGCAACTGGACAATTTAAGGAAATTATGGAAACTCCCCATTACTCTGGAAAGAAAATTAGCTGAGACAATTAACTGTTCATTTTATTTTTAATACACAGTCATCTCTTACAGTGAATTCAAACGTTGTAAATCTGTATGAAAATAACCTTTAATAAGGTCCATCCTAGCAGATGTCATCTCGCGTGAGAGATCGTGAGGTGGAACACCAAGCGCCTTTGAGGTGACTTAGTTTACAATGTAGGTACTCTTGACTTTGCTCAAATCTGCAATACGTCGTTGAACCTTAAAATTCATCCTCCTAAAACGAATTTCATTTCCTCAGTAATTGAGTGCAAAATACTGTAATTTAAGTTGCAAATACGGTTAATTACACAAAAAACCAAGAAAGTAACACACTATCGTATTCGGATGTGCTCCTTTCGCAAGTTGTCGCTCCATCAGTATTACATTGTGAGTTGTAGTTTTGGTCTGCGTTACTTGTGCCGGCCATGACGCCGCATTATACTTTGATTTGAAGATAATTGTGATATCTAACTAACAGGGCATGTGGCTGTGCATTAGAACTCCGATATTCGTATTGAAACATTTTTTGTTCCTTCGAAAAACAAGTCTGAATGATGGTTCAATGATTAGAGAGTTGGTTTAATATATGAAAGACTTTGGTGGCTAAGGCGCTGATTACAAAAACGGCCGCCTCTTATCCATGTCTTAGTTCCGATAATGTTTATTAAGTCATCAACAACAACAATTACTTTATTATTTTCTCTTCTTTTGATTAAGTCTTAAGCTTACCAACTTACGCGTGAATTGGTTTCAATAAAGAGTCAGCTACCCACCGTATTGGCCCAGTGACGTGCGACGTCCATGGCTCTGCGGTTTCCATTGTAGAGATCATCCATCCATTGCTTGCCGCACAGCGCAGGTGCTCCATAGTTTGCGGAGCTCCACACTCGCCGGGTGGAGAGTCGTCCAGCTCCTGATATCCCCAGGTCGATATGTTCACCCGGGCTCTACCAATATTAGTTTCCAACTCTCAGCCTGTTCAGGGATCCCTAATCATGATCCCTAATTTTTCCTAAAGAGAGATCTTCTCCAGGTTATACAAAGGGAATATTATCTTCCCCCACATTCGCAGTCTCTCCGCCGCTGGGCCCGTACACAGGGGCTGCCCGGTGCTTAGGAAGCTGTCGTGACTCCAAGCTGCGCGGTGATGAGGCGCCGTTTCTGATCATGCGATGTTGTGGGCGCGTTAAAGCCTTCTACCTTACAATCCTCTGAGCCCTGTTGCGCCTGATCTGAGGCGGGCTATGTGGCCGAGAGTATAGAGCTTTCCTTGATTCCTAGACAAAGAATAGAGAAAGCAGCGTGTTTGGGTTGGAGACCTGGTTGTCAGTTGTCACCCAGTTTCAGTGACTAGTTGTGACCGAGGCGTGGACTTCACTAACAGGCACTGACATCTGGCCGCCGCGGTTATAATTTCCTGTCTGAGTCTCCGGAAGCAGAGAACAAACAAGAACCGCCTCTCGCTCTGGTTGGCGCTTTCTGTGACATTACACTATTCACTGATTAAATTGTCAGATCGACAACGCAGTTGGTAAAATGCATGCGTTCCATGACGGAGGGCTAGAGTTCGACCTCCAGCAAGGGTGTCAGAATTATTTCCCGTTTCGTTGTTTATTTCAAACCCAAAATCAAGAAATGAGAACCAGCCTGCTCGGAAGCTGAGAATCCCTCGTTTCAACAGAAATTCCCCCCTACGTATAAACATAAATAAGATCCACATTACACATGAGATCTCATCGGTTCTCCTATATTTGCAGCTTAGTTGCATTTTTATGCCATGTTTTCATCCCATTGCATGAACATGTTAGAAATCTGAAAATCGTTAAGATATGCAGTTAATGTTGATCCAAGTTTTATCTAATTAGTAGCTCACCGAGTTAGTTGAGATATCTTATCTACATTAGATTGTCAAGATTATAAACGCAGCGAGACACTTTAGCGGAGAAAAGTATAGTTGAAGATTTTAAACAAATAGAGAATGCAAAGAGGAAATGAAACTGGTCGCGTTCAGCACATGTTTTCTTCTTGTTGAAATTCCCGCTATGAAGTGTAGCCAGATAGATTTATATTTTGTAGACGGCAAATAATATAAATACCTCAAGCATTGTCCAACCCTTAGTGAAACGATGGCAGAGTCACAGTTACAGAAACGTCCTCGAAAGTGATTGTTAACTTAGTTGTTACTTTTATCGTCGCCCAGTAATGCAGTGATTAGAGACGTGTTCTGATAATAAAAATGTCAACCAGCATAAAATGTGCTCCTACATAAATATTCACTTTAATTGCATTTGCTATCAACGGTGAAAATGTTTTCCACGTGATTTAATTTAAAAATACAATTGTAATGTGTATGTTTAATTTTTTTGTTAGAGAAAATAATGAAATGTATGTATTAAGCCCATCTATTCATGAAAAGGTTATAACTTTTTATCACTTTTTATTGTATCTGAAATTCATAACCTTCTGAAAATAAGTTGATGTCTATAATCCATAAATACAAATTCCAAAGATAGATTAACATTTTAGATTCATGTGCATTCATCGCCCATAAGCAGACACACACACACATATACACATGCTGCATGTGCAGATCATAGTTATAGATTACTAGAAAATACTATGAAGAGAAGGGTAAAACAGTACGATCAATTTTGCACAGAACGTACAGAATTTCTGCTTCACTTACTGCAAATGTAGCGGGCAATGGCAGTTCCACCTCTCAGCCGAACACGAGCCTACCTGCAGTGCCATGACTGCCCACTCACCCATATAACATATTGTCGTGATCAGATCAAATCCGTCAGTCAGTGGGCGAGGTCGCGTCCATTAAGTACACCGGCGAGCAACTTAGATGAATGTAAACATCTAAATACTTTAATGAAAGTGTGTTAAGTGGATCTTACATCAGTGGTGTGTGAATAGTAGGTGCGTGCGTTATATAGAGGCAAATATACGAGGCGTACAGAATCAAAGGCGATAATCGGGATTCTTTTCTAAAATGATATAAACACATAGAAATACATAACATATACTTTAACTCATTTTCAAATAAAATCCATATCACCGTCTTCGATTCGAAACGATTAATATGTCAAAAAGAAGTACGTAATCGGGTTTGACATTGATAACTTCTTCCTGTCATCGTCATCATCACTGGCGCTACAGCCCGGTGCGGGTCTTGGCCTCCCCGAGGAGTTGCCTCCATTTTCCCCTTTCCATGACCACTTCCTGTTTTAAGTTATTTTGTATTCTTTATTTTGTCGGATTCTGTATTCAGTTATAAGTTTGTATTTTTAAGTAAAAAACGCCCACGGTCTTTTTACTATACTTTAATTAATCAGGCGACATTCATGTTCAAGTTAGTCACTCCTGTCAGTATTTATTTGGTTTTTGAGTGCCGCATCCATCAGTAAGATAGTTTTCTTGTTGACAGTTGGTAAACATGTCTTTGTTTACGTTTCGCCTTGTAAGTTGTAGAACACGTGAGTGTTGTCAGCTTTAAAAATAGCAACACGTTATGTAAACACTACTAGGAGAAAACCTTGTTTTGGAAATGGCGACAGTTTGCAGAGTATGGAGCGCGTTTAAAAAATGTTACGTCACTTGGCCGGGCTATAGAAAGGACAGAGTCAGAACTTCAATACTATATTATATAGGTACTTTGAAAAGTCACTAAAGTGCCCCGTACTGCATTTAGCATTACCGCCAACTGTATGTGTTTCATAGTGCGGTAAAATCTAAAAAATGCTTAATTAGCTAGAATCCACGTTTTATTTACTTTAGGTGACGTCACATAGCCAAGGGATTTTTCGATTGTGTGGAGTCCATTAAAAATACTACTGTCACTGTATCCATTCGCCATTGCAATAGGGGTGCCTTGTACCTCCTCAGATACGTTTCCACTTTGTTGTGTGCCTGCTTCTTTCATGCCCTCCGCTTTCATCTCTCTCTTTATGCACGCTTTTCTATTTTTCTCACTATGCAGATTCCAGGCATTGATTTCGACTCACTTATTTAATCAATCCATTATTTCCTCGGTCTTCCCTTTCAATTCTTACCTTAGGCTTTCCCTTGGTACATTTCTTTGTCAATCATTCATCGTTTAGAGCAGGCCTGGCCAACCCAAATTGCACCCCGGGCCGCATTGATGGCCTAAAATTTCCCCAAGGGCCACACAAACCTGTCGCTACCCCCCCCCCCCCCCTCCACGACAATGTTTCGATTAAAAAATTTGATATTTTTTCAAACTTGCACCCCCATATTACGCATTAACGCTTAAATGTGTTGTCGCTGCAACTCAAATCGCTGAAAAATATCTCTAGTCCAGTCAAATTGTGTTTTTACTAGGAAAGTTCTGGGGTAGTTTTGATTTCAAAATTGTACAAATTTAACGGCAATAAAGTTCTTAAATAAAAATATATACAAATACATAATTTAAAAAAATCATCACACATGACCGCGGGCCGCACGTAAAGGCGTCGCGGGCCGCATGCGGCCCGCGGGCCGCGGGTTGGCCAGGCCTGGTTTAGAGAATTGTAAATGAACACAATAAGTCCCATTACAGCATATTTGTTTGGGTAAGTAGGTACAATCAAAGAATGAAATAATAACTAGGAACAAAGAAGTACGATGAAATAATAACTAGGAACATTTTAACTCTAATGTTGTTGACGTTTAGCATTTGTATCAGCAGTAGTGCATTGGAACTGTGTTGGTACTTGGTAAATGTAAAAACCTGTTCCCGAGGTGATAATAGTGTTTACCAACACAAAATAATAGTACCGGGCAAGCCATAAGGTCACCTCTGTAGCAAATTTTGAGTGGAAATCATTGTTATTGTGAAAAAATATGCTAATTCTAACCTTTGTGTATTGAATTAGTCACCAGCAATATTCTGTATTTTTTTTTTTTTCAAATTCTTTTATTCAATAAATAGGCATCAAAAATGTTTCCTTTCGAGAAAAATTAAAAAAAAATGTAAGGCTAGATTCATCTTGTTCGCCGGTAGCTCAGTTTGTAGAACGCTTGCGTTAAAAATACATCGATGTAAATAAAATATATCGATGGTTAAATACCACACGGCTAGGCTTCGATCCCCATAAAAGGTTTCAGAAATGATTTCTCGTTTTGTTTCAAACACCAAAATCATAGAACCGACAAGGTTTACTCAGCCTTTACAATAAATTAGAACTTACCCCCCTCGGAAGCTGGGAAACTTCCGAAGTGGTTTGCGTTAGGTCGGCACCCTTAACTGTGAAAATAAGTAGGTTCCAATCGCCACGTGCGTCCCCTTTCGTGGATAACACGGTTACATGTTGCAATATATGTGCAGCTTAGTAGTATTGCATATGAAATAAATAATTAACATTTTAATATGAGTTTTATGTTTGTATACCGGCTCTTATGGATATAAATTTAATAATAATCCTAGGTTCCTTTTTGTAAATTAGCAGTGAAAGTATAAAAGAAAACCATACAAAACCATGAGTGAATTATAAAGTTAACTGTACATGACTGCCCGAAACTGTTAGGCTTTTATTGTGAAAATGCTCCAAGTGAAGTTTAAAGTTTCTGGGGACACGTACCGCTCCCTGCGCGGAGATGGAAGGTCCTCCAGGTCTTCCAAAGGTTCTCCGAGGTCTTCCAAGAGCTCGGAGAGGGTCTACAGAACCCTGGACGCCCCTCCGAGACCAGGATCTAGGCTGAGGTTCGAGGAATATCCGACAGGTAAGTTAAAACCACAAAACCAACATTACTTTGACATTCGAATAGTGAAGGTGATGGTATGTAATAGATTTTGTGTTGTGCGACTGTAATTTTCCCATCGATTAAATAAAAGATTTATAAAAAAAAAACTTTTATTGATATCGATGGATTTTCCGAAACATTGTCTTCCGGACGTTTCGCCCTTATGATGATCATCATCAGCAACCATCTTATCTATTTGACAGATGCGACTCAACTAAAACAAGCATAGTATGTAGTTACTATATCAAGCAAACGCATTACTAACGTATTCAATGTTACTTTATTATCATACGTGTAATGCTATCGAACTTACTTACCTACACTTCCTCACAGTTTGAATCCGCGCGATGTCATACCATTTCATCTGTCGGCTTTCATGTTTTGCCGAACCGCGACCACTCAGAGCTCGCCAAAATTAATCCACCAATTACGAACGCTTAGGTACTTACTCGTCAATATTATTATTCTTTTATGTATCTTTTCCTATTTTAATGTAAGTAAGTATTAATTAAATTATTGCAATTTAACTATGTACGTTTCTAGGCAGCAATTCATGTTATTAATAGAATAAGAGAAGTATAAAAAATATTGAAAACTTCAACTTTTCTACTACTTTCAATTACTTCGGTGTTGTTTATTGCGGAAATCAAACAAATAAACAATTGATTTGACAGCTAATGAACCGGATCACAGCAAAGATCTTTTAAGTAGTTATTTAGGTATTTACAATTGATCCGGGTCTTTTTCCTTTACTTCGCTTGTATTGATATCATTTTAAAACTCAAACACAGTTATTGTACCGCAAGATGGTTTACAAAGATGTGAAATAAATATTTGCGCTATCAATTTATCAAACTGTAAATACTTTCTGTCGGAATGAACGTAGTAGTCCGCCATGGTATGATTTATTTGTCTGTTCTCTTGTATGGCAGCTTTATCGGCTTCATTGTATCCATTATGGGAGTTGTATACAGATCGTGACGTTTCAGAATGCCGGGCCGGTTCCCACAAAATATCTACTTTCCGTGATTTTATAAGTAAAAACTACGGCCTGGGAATTCTATGCACTGAATAAACGTTGCTGGTAATAAAAAGTGAGTTGGAATAAAACACCGGAATAAGAAAACTCATCTGACACCCTTAGTGGAATCGAACCTTATCATTATGGCTTTGATGCAAGCGTTCTACCAACTGAGTTATCGAACTGACAAAAAAATAATCATTTTCATCAGTAAGAATATCCGATATCATTATAGAAAATTTAATGCGTTTGCTTATGATTTTTAAATAAGTTAAGTTCCAGTCGATAGCTCATTCTTAAGAACGCTTGCGTTCCAGGACGGATGGTTAGGATTACTTTTCCGTTTCCTTGTTTTTTCAAATCCCAAAATCGTAGAAAGGTTTACACAGCCCTCTCTCTCTAGTGAGAATCAGTTCCTCGGAAGCTGGGAAACCCCCACTGCAAGTACCTAAAGGATTTTTAAATAACAGGGATTCCAGGTAAGTTACGCAGTAAAGAAATCCGCTCGTTTATTCGACAATTCGACAATTCAAATCTGATCCAAGCATCATTACTTCCTTTATCAATTTACATATCGACGGTAAAAAGCCTATTTGACTTAAGCGACAAAAAGTCAATTTTACAGGAGAGCCAAAAAACTGTTTTTTTTTTTTATTATCTGCCATAACATTTTTGTTAGTGGATTAAATAAAAAAAAATGTAAGGAGGCAAAGCTTATTTTTTTATTTGCTTTTTTTTAACATAAGTAGATTTTAGATAAACATATACATTATTGAGATACTGTCGTTTAAGCAATTTGGCATTCATAATTATTTGAGGATAAATGACTGATGCGCCATTTTACTTTCTGTCATAAATGTATGAAAATGCCTTAAGTACCGACTCAACATTTTTTATTTCGAGGTAAAAAGACTTAAATCCATATTTTCCTTTTGTTTAAATAGGGCTATTTAATGCATACGCCACATAAAGTTTATACCTTGAGAAGTAAAATGACTTATCCGTAAAAACAATGCCTATTCGTAAAGGGTATATCTGACTTAAAGACAAGGCTGTTTTATTTTTCGATACAAAAGAACTGTGGTAGGAATAAGTAATAGAAGTATACTTTCCTAAAAATCTTTTTAATTGAGCCAAAATATGAAATATATTAATTAGTAAATAAATGCAAAAAATAGCAGTAAACTAAAAAAGGTAACCTGATGATGACCTACTAGGTCGAAAACGTTTGTAATTTGTTTTAAAGGTTTTAATCTTTTTAAATAAATTTTATTGTTCAAATAAACAGTGTTTTGTTTTGAATTCATTCAAAAAAATTATAAATTAAAAAAGGTAATTTGAGACCACAAATTAATGATAACATTATATTTTGAATTGGTTGTGTATTAACACTGTGAAAATTCATATTCAATATTATTTTATTAATTTGATTGAAGATTTAAATCAAAACACTGTTTTGTATTTTCACGATTAAAATCAATTTATTATTTAATTTACAAACGTTTTCGATAAAATATCATCGTCAGGTATACAAAAATTTAAATCGATGATATTTTATCGAAAACGTTTGTAAATTAAATAATAAATTGATTTTAATCGTGAAAATACAAAACAGTGTTTTGATTTAAATCTTCAATCAAATTAATAAAATAATATTAATGATAACACATAATTAAGAACAAGCAAAATAATAGCAATAAAGAAGAATTGAAACATTCATAAAAGTACACATTGCAATAGCTTTTAATCAAATTATTTATTGTACAATTGTATTGTACCTGAGTGAAAAAACTACGAACACAATTTTTGTTTATTTCTATATAATAAATGGTTAATGCTGGAGTGAAGTTTTCCGGGATCTGTTGCCGTGGTCTGTGGGAGCTGGAGCTCCCGGACGTTTCGCCCATTTCTACGATGGGCTTCTTCAGCGTGAAGTATGATGATGATGAAGATCTTGATGAGAACTGTGAAAGGTCCGGAAGCTCCAGCTCCCACAGACCACGGCAACAGATCCCGGAAAACTTCACTCCAGCATCATCAGCCGGCCGTGTAAGCCTAAAACTCTTATAAAAATGGTTAAGTTTATAAAAAACATGTAACATGAATTTAATACTTTTGATGTTTTGGTATTTTTGAAAAATATACTTACAAGAAAATAAAATAATAAGTAATGACTCCACACAGAGAGTGGCAAATTAAAATAACTATGAAAACACAAAATTCAAAGTACGGAAGTAAAATTAAATTAAGAAAAATATCATGCAATTAAATGTAATAGCACAGGTTCCACATGAATAGGTATTATAAATAAGGACGTATTTTAAGTAGGTATTTCGATATCCTCAACATCAGAGTCCAAGAGCACCTCAACTGTTTCATTACCGTGAGGAATATCAGCTGTACACTCTGCGCAATACCTTTGTGGTATGACGAATGTTTTACACAATTTTACCAAATCATCATACTTCTTTTGTGGTAAAGCCAGACGTCTTTTATAAATATTTTCTGCAGGTTTTCCTTTGGTGCCACACACTAGGATGTCCTCGCTTGTGGCATCCATCGTGTATTTTACCACGATTTTGTTGGGCATCTGCTTTTTAAATGTAGCTATTCTGATTCGGTTTATTTTGCTTTGTAAATTTCCTTTGAAATATTTATCGGAAATTCCACTTCACCCAACAAAATCAGTAGCTATGGCAGAGTTTCGACATGATAAGGCTTGGGTGATTTCCTAGCTAGCTCAAATACTGTGCTCCATGGTGATGGAGCCCAAATAATATTTTTTGACACACTGCCTTCTATCACGGAGTGCATAGGCATGTATGTGTGACCCGGAAGAAGGTAGTTGAGTTGAATGGTGCTGATGTTTTTACATACATTATGCAATGTATAGTGGATTGTGGCAAAAACAGTGCGGTTCTTATTCTGCCCCAGGCAAGAATCACTGTATAGTAATAAAGTTTTAACTGTGCCCCTCTGGTCAACATTTTGGATATATTTGTTTAATATAGTTGACACCTCTGTAGCTCCTCTTTACCCATCTGCTTCACCCCAGCAAAAACAAAATCCTTCTCTTGTTGCAGATTCGTAAAACGTTAAATTATACATCCCGTATTTCCTGGAATAGTACAACAGCATGCTTTCCCCGTATGGTGTATTTAAGACCTTTTAAAGGTCAAATGATGTGCTCAATACATTATTGCTTAAAGAATGGATCTGCTTGTGAAGTTTGAATCTCTGGTCTGAATGTTTCCCTTCCCCAATTTTCATTTCAGCTAGTTCGGCGCTTGTATTGTTCTCAAAACGCAGGCATTTCGCACATTTATCTTTCTTAGGAATGTGGAAACCTATATTGAAATCGTTTTTGAACGTATTTTTGAATACCTGTTCCCCTACCACATCCATCCCTTTAGTGGTTAAATCCAGTTTATAGATGGTGTACAAATAGCTCAATTTTTTTCAAGGATTGCGGAAGGTAAAGCTTACTGAAGTCGCGCCTACAGTAATGTGAGGGAACTGCTGGTAAATTCTTAATACAGGATTGTAGTACTTGCATAATTACCTCTTTGGTTTTATTCGGTCGTATGATTTTCCATCTGGAATCTTCTTTGGCGAAGCCTTGAATGGCAATAAATACTGTAAAGTGAAGATTTTTTTGTGATGTGTTAAGGGTGCTTAACAAAAAAATTTGGCACACCTGTTTTCTCTTTTCACCTTCATTTATGAAATATAAAAATGTATAATGATGTTTGTCGGAGTCTTTCGATCTTTTTCGCTTATTTTTTCCCTTTTTGTCATTGCCACTAGCCACTCTTTCGTGGCTTAATTTTCAATCTTCCAATAATGTGGAAATAAATCGTCTTCTGTTATTTCTCACATTTATTAGTGCACGTCTTTGTACTCGCATCATTACCTGTATAGCAGGGGGTTCGCATCTTTGTTTTCGGGAACAACTACTCCTTTTCTATCAATGTGTTTTTTTTCACTGGAATATTTCACTGGATACTGCTTAATAAAATTTAATTAAAATTTAAGTAAGCAGTATTGCAGCAGACTGATCGGTCAATAGCTCAGGTGGTAGAGTGCTTGCATTCCATGCCGAAAGCTCGGGTTCGAATCCCACCGAGGGTGTCAGAAATGATTTCCCGTTTCGGTGTTTATTTCAAACCCTAAAATAAAATACCGGCAAGGTTTACTCAGCCTTCACAAGAAATGAGTACCAGCACCCTCGGGAGCTGGGAAACCTCCACTTCTACTGAAGTGGTTGGCGTAAGGCCGGCCCCCTTACCTGTAAAAATAAATAGGTTCAACTCGCCACATGCGACCCCTTCGGGGATAACGCGGCAAGAAGTGGCACTATATGTGTAGCTTAGTTGCGTTGCGTTTAGTATCGTTTATAATTATATATAATATAATTATGTAAACATAGATACTCATTTTGTGAACATCCACTTGTCAATAGTAATAAAATATGGAAATATTTTTCATTGACAACAAACAATAACTTCCCGTAGAGACATCGATTCCGAGTGTTGACTGAGATCCTGGCGTTGCAGAGCATCAACCAACCGATAGCACGCTCAAAATACTACTGAAGCGACATCTTCAATGCATTTCTATTCACACAAGACTACATTAAACGACAACCCATGTTTATTTGGTGCAGCTTAAACGCCAACGACCATTCCAAAATCATTTGTTTGAATAGATTCAAATGCCAATAATCATTCCATTGATCTTGAAGATAAATAGCTTATGCGCCAGTTCTATTATAAAAATTTGGAAGGACACTTTGCTCAAGCGACATCACCAGTGATGTATTGCAAGAACGCTTAATGCTGAACCGACAGTCATTTAGTAAATAAAAGGAGGATATATGATTTAAGCACCATTTGTGATAGATCCACTATGAGTCTTATTAATTTATACGACAAAGTCATATTTTTTATGGTAAAGTGAAATTACTTATGCGACTTTGAATATTGTATGCACAACATGCCTATCTAACTTAACTACCTCGTCCACTCTCAAGTCGTCAAGTACATTTAGGATATGCACCACCAACAACTTGTAAGAGTATACTTTAACGACATTTCGTTAAAAAGTGTCATAAATCGTGGGACATCAGTCCATGAAATTTATAAACGCCATACAAGGTGCTTTATGACTTAAGCGACAAAAAAGTTATCTGATCGCGCCAAAAGTTAGACCATTCGACGCAGCTTGAAAAACCGAGAAAAACGATGTATATAACTCAATATCGCCCATGATGTCGCTTAAGGGTGATTGAGAGGTCAGCGCGCCCAACTTTGATGACCGAAATAACCCATATTTTGAATGGTAAGGCAGTATTTTTTCTCCAGTTTAAATTAACACATAAAATAAGGTATTTTTTTCCATAAAATACCAATTCAAAATAATTTTATTTACGGAGATACCTTAAATGGAGATTTCCACTGTTCTTATGAATAAATCCTAACTTTTTTTTATTTCAAAACATTCATTTTGATTAGTTTTATTTTTTCTACTTGTTAGTTGTTTTTTTTTACTTTTCATTGATTTTTTATGATTATTTAAAAAGTACCCAAATTTTGCATACGATATTGTAGCTAAATTCGTCTTTTAATGGTTTATTTTCCTTTTAGGATTTGAAGTGATATTTTTTATGTTTTCAATGCATTACTTGTTTTATTTTTTCTCCTCTAATTTATAATTAATAATGGAAAAAGAAAGATTTTCATACAAAAAATGATCCAGTCTTTGGCGCCACGGATAAACTGTGGCGGATTCGTGAACTGGCTTTAAATATAATATCTCCTCCGTTTTTGACCAAAAAATCATGAGTCCGAAATTTAGGTGAAACGGAGTTCAAGCGTTTACGTTAAAACTGGACCAAACAGGTACAAAAATGCATGAAAACCAAAACGCCAGCTCGAGATGCTGTTTAAGATTCGATACATTTTTCGCATGCGGTCTATTTCCTATAGTTACGAGAATTTTACACTTCGGGTATACTCGTATATCTTCGTATATCGACGGAAATGCACGAGTGGCTGTGGTTTAGTAAAATACGTATATACAGGTATTCCACTAGAAAGATTCATTGGCAAAACATAAATTATTTCGCGGTGTCAGAATATCGTCGCCTTACTTTCAAAACCTCGTATCTCAAAAAAAAAAATATTTTGCTTAAGTACTTCTTTCTATATAATATTACATAACTACTACATACTCGATGGTTTGAGCATATGGAGAGAATGAATGAGGAAAGACTGACGAAGAAAGTATATGTGGCAAGAATGGAAGGGCGTGGGTTCGAATCCCGGCGGAGCACAAAAAATATACCATTTATATTTTCAAATTTTCTCTTCGCTGAGATGAAAAATTCATAAACCTTTACCAAAGACTGGAGGAAATGAAAGAAGTATGTAAGGAAAGATAGAAATGGCGGTTTATCTGTAATGTTGGCGGCTTGGGTTTATAAAATTGGAATTTGTTTTAGTTTTGATGTCCATAGAAATGATTATTTATTGATTTAAATTGTCGTGTATGTTCCTTGACTTATAGGTTGGTATGCGGCTGACCACCCATGCTGTAAAAATGGTTCCATTTGCCAATATCACCCCTGTCTCAGGGAAGGACGGCAAGAGTTGCAGGGTGTATGTCCATTTGAGATTTGGTTTTTATGTTGTAGGTTCACATGAGGCATGTGCAAGCGCAAACTTGTACGTGTCTGGTTGTGAGAATGCATGTAATGTGAATCTCCAATGTAACATATCTTTGCAACTTACATTAGATTAGATTAGAATTGATAAAAATCTCTGCAGCTTAGATTAGATAAGTAAATTATTTAAGTTAACCTGCTTTGTTTCATTGCTATAAAAATCACTTTAAGCAGAAATAAAGCACTTACTGCCTCTTTAATTGTACATTTGCTAAGAAAAAAAGTAGTATCTGTCACTTACTGCTTTTATGCTTAGTTTTTCTTATAACCAAAAAGCAGTAAGTGTTATAATTTTATGAATTTTTAATTTATTTTCATATTTTTTAATAGTTATACGTAAAAGGTCACTCACAAAAACCATGGTAAAAAATTGAAACTGAAATCTTTAAATTTAAATAAGTTAGCCCAACAAACTCAAGTTTGAAGTAGATTATCTCAAAACAAATATTTTGCAGATACTTCCTTTTTGGTAAGCAGGGCAGAACAGCAGAACGTCGCACTGGTAAATAAAAATAATGCTCTGCACACAAATCCGTGGTTGTATTCAAGATGCAATAAATTGTTAAAGTTTGTGTACAACACTCATACAACACTATTATGTGTGCTGAATCTTTTATCTGAAGATTCACAATTAATTATATAAAAAGTAAAACGCTCTCAAGGAGCGTTGTGTTACTTTCTATACAATTTTGTGAAAAATGAAATGTGTAACAAATAATAAATTAATTTATTTCGAAATAAAGTAAATACTTTTATTTTAAAAATGTACAACTTATTGCTTTTAATTAAAGTCAGGATTTTTTTGATGTATTATGAAAAAGAAACACAAAATGGCTAAGAAAAGTTTCTAAGCTCTACCGGTGAATTCTAAAAGCGTTTACACAACCATAGCGTTTATCCAAAAGTTTATAAAAACTAAAACGCTGGGGAGTAACGCCATCTAATCATGATGAGTCAAAGTTATTTGACATAAAATTACGATTTTAGTTTCATAAAACAATTAAAGAGGTTCTTTAGTCCCGATATTAATAATCTTCTTAAGCTCTCGTATAACCTTAAGTCAAATAGGCTTTTTACCGTCGATATTATACTTTATACACACAATTAAAAAATACATTTAAATTAATTACAAAATACAAGGTCGTACATTAGAGTTGGAATCCTATAATCTAAGTTGCAAATATATATTATTATGCAAGATTTAAACTTGATGCTCTTCCGCGTTGCATGTGAACCAACAAAAGAAAATGATCATGCACTCTTGCCGCGTTTCTCTGATGCAGGGGAGGTATACATATTATTTACTATATGGGTGGCATCATTATTTTTAACAAAGGTTCATCCAGCTTTACTAAAACCGGGTCTTGCTTGAGTAGTTGGCGCTTTCTAAAACGACTGCCAAGCAGAGGGCTCTTGAGATGTGATAAATCATCCTAATATTCATTACTTATATATTTATAAGAAGCTATTGTGAGCAGCGTCCTATATAAAATGCTAATGAATATTATAAACTTCGCCATACTTGTCAACACAGGTGCGCTTACAATTCCAATGGAATTATTATTTATTCCTTAGATCACTGACTCACAGCTCACTACTCACTGAGGCCCTTTGTTTATACGCGTGCACTCTACACGAAGCGCCATTTCTGTTGTCCTTCTAGACCTCCATTTGACCTCGTCCGTGGTCTAGTGGCTAACGCTTCAGACTTGTAATGGAAAGGAAGTAAGTAGTTCGATTTCCGGCAGAAATAAAAAAAAAAACTTGGTAAATGTATTAAAAAATCGCTTTACTAAGACTATTAGAATTTCCTTTATACTTCCAACTTTGAGTAACCATCAACTGCGACCATATTTAGTGTTTTTGTTACAGAACATACCTAAACGTTTCGCGGGCAAACAAAAGTGAAAGTAACCGAATAGCTCTTACGTCAAATTTCCCGCCATTCCAATTTCCTCCGTAGACTGCAATTATTAAATTTGATACGTGATTTATTACACCTCTACTTATTTTTATTTCAGCAGTGAATTCATAATATTGTTTAAATTAAAATTCGTGATTGGATATGGTTGCATAACGCCATTTTGTTTAAAGTTAATTGTTGTCATGTTGGTACTCCTGCTTGTTATGGTGCTGCCAGTGTAACACATAACAGTGAGTGTGTCAGTAGGTATTTATTTATTCTACCCATGTTAGTTGTACAAGGTCGTATGGATACTATTTACCTTTACGAAGCCCGTGCTACTCTAATTAAGTATATTATTATTATCATATCTAAACTAAATATTTCTTATCGTATTAATGATAAAATAGTTTGAGTCTTTTTGTGAAATTTTAAAAGGTGTGTCCGAAAGTCCTTGACACAAAAATGTACTTTTATCGCATTTGGAAAACTTCTCTACATTATTATGGATCCATTATGTGATATCTGGTATTCCTTTATTAATTTCCTTGTGCAGCATATCCCTTTTCTTTTGTATCGCTTTTATTATCCCATAATTCAAGATATATTATTGATGTTCTACATGTTATTGTCTATAAATCTGTTACTATCGTTGGTATTTTAACAGACATTGTAGAACTTATTCGTGACGTAACCTACATCCTTGGGGGCTGTCCATATATTACGTCATTCGCATTAAGGGGGGGGGGGGGAGTCTGGTCTGCGGATGATGGCAAATGATGTACGAGTACCAAAAGTGACGTCGTTCTTGTAAATACCAATTTCTACAAAATATACAAAATAGTATGCAAGTAATATAACATTATTAATTATTAAGCTCATCCATTATTACAGCAAGAGGGGGGGAGGGGGTCATGATAATGACTAAAGGATGATTGTAAGGGGGGGGGGGGTCGAAAATCGGCCAAAATCGATGACGTAATTTTGAACGGCCCCTTGGGAGACAGTCTCGTTGTGCGGCGTGCAAGAATGAACTACATTCAAGAACCTAATGTCAAAGAATGTTCATCTCATTAGGTGCACTTCATCTTTGGCAAATCTAAAACGTGGAATACACCGCCATACAATGGCTGAGCAAGGAAACCAAAACTTAGCTGGATCTTTGACTTTTGGCTTTACGTATTATACCATTAGGTAGGTAATCGAGAACATTATTCATTGATAATATAAGTGTCTGTTTCTGATACAGACCGAAATAATTTTATGAAAAACATGTATGATTTATGAAACAATGTCATGGTGTAATTGGTATTTCACGTAGAATTTCATAATAGTAGCACGTGAGCTAGAAAACTCATTCATTATTATGCACAACCGCAACAAAAGCCGCCATTCCATTAAATGCCACATTCAAGCTCTTCTCCATTGTCCTGCTGCGTAATAAAACTACTGACGCTTCATGGGATGTGGCTCTGGTGCAGCACACGCCCACGGTTCATATTAGGTAGGTCACATACTAGCTGATGCCCAATGTTGTACCTAATCAGTCTAAACTCTGTGGGTATAAGTAATAAAAAGTGAAAACTTGTAAAACAATTCGTAGTAATTTATCCAATAGTGCGTATGAAAGGATAAGGAAGAGTAGTTGCGTCTTATAGGTGAGGAGGGGATGAACGCAAAAATGCGGAGACAGGATCGCTATTCCTGAACTGATCTAACCACAACCGGGTTCCTAGAAGTGTACCTACCTGACACTTGTAAGGGACTTGGCAGTAAACTTGAAGTTAGATTATTTTATCCGCGGGCTAACCACACATGACGACCTGCAATAGTAACTGAAATCAAAATATTGGCTAACCTTTTCCTTTGGAACTTAACCATGTGACGTCACAACTTTGTTGTTTATAATATTTGTGCCGAATCCATTGCAGTTAGGTACTACAAAAAGTATTCAGCACTTTCTAAGCGAGATCTTATTTCATTTTGAAATTTATGGTTTTCATATTTCAATCATTGACTATTCATTGTTGTTATCTGTGGAACAGATTCGACTTTCTTTCTCAATCTTTTGTTATTTGTTACGAGGAGATAGTTGGTCAGAAACCCAGTGGGAAGTAATGCACACCAAGCGGCGGCCGCGCGCGCAGAATATCAATTTACAATACGAGAAAGCTCTCCGCACAGCTTTCTTCCTCTCTAGATTAAAATAAAATATTCTTTGTTAAAATTCACATGAGTTTTTATTTTTTAAAAACACTACCGGTTTCGGGAGAAGCAATACCTCCCATCTTCTTCCTCTCTCTCTTCCATCAACTCCATTTAGTTTGCTGCAGACTAAAGAGTCGATAAGTGCTTAGTAGTTAAGTGGGAAGTGAGAAGTAGGTAAGTGACCATCCCCTTGTCGCGCTCTTGGCTGGTTTGAAAAAAAAGTTTAGTGGTTAACGCTACGGACTAGCAATCACAAATTTATGGATACATTCCCGGCGAAGCACAATAAAACATTTGATTTTCAAAATATGCTCTTCCATGAATCGATACATTCATCTGTTAAAGACTATTTACAAAGGATTATCCAGCCTTACAACAACTGGGTCTTGCTTTTGTAATCTGCGCGTCTTAAGTCTTGACCGAGCCCGCAGAGGACTGTTGTGGTATTGTTAAAAAAAGCAAATAAAAATCATCTTGAAAGGAGTTTGATTTATTTCAACCCCTCTGACAAACGTGGTCACTTATTGTAAGCTCCCTCCAAGTAATTAAAAAAAAAATCAGCACATCTGCTAGTTGAAAGACATGGAGAAAAGGTCCAGGAGAGAAATGATCGATGCTTAGTTAGATTTATTTATTTGCTGCTTTCTCCTTTAACAGTAATGGATAGTTGGCCTTTAATAGTGTTCGGATTCATCTCACGATTCAGCCTGGCCATGCAGTAGTTGCCCTTATTAATGTATATCTGCAGGATCCCCCGCTAGACCGCCATGTTGCTAAATAGCCGCCCAACAGGAAGTGCGGTAGAGATCGGCTTGTAGGTACTGCAAGTGAAGGGGCAGAGTTCCATGGATGCTCAGCGGCTGACAGACTCGCGCACTGGCTGCACGACCACACACACCTACCCCTGACCTCTCATCTGCGTTCTACTCCATTTCCTATCTTGTAAATATAGATAAAAAAGTATAAATTCAACCTACCCATTCGTTTGTTTGTTTGTTTGTATATTTATAGACCGTTTTGCCCAGACCGTTCACAGTAGGACATTTGGAATCAGCCATTCATTTGTTTTGGAGGCCATCCCCATTAGCTACATCTCTGCACCGTGCTACACATAAGAGTTGCATGCTCGTATTTGGAGTGAATGCAGCTTGATTTTGTAGGCTGAGTTGACACATGAATCGCGTTGAACCAAAGGTGGTAATATAGGTTTATTTTAAATATATGTGAACGCAGAAAATTTCCTTCCATTTGTTTCTATACATTTTTATTAGTTTCTAAATAATCCTAGATTGCGGTCTTTGGTTGTACACGACTCACATAAATGCACTCGTCACTAATTGTCGCGTGCATTCCTGGAGCCCGTGCACCGTGTAGACTGTAAACTGTGCACTTATGTGTATATACATAAACTAATGCAGGCCTAGTCACCAGATGCACACACCGCGTCTCATTAACAACGCTGATATGGAGGAACCGTATTCCGGAATGCCAGAGAACATTTTTTATTCTCTAATGAAACTGTGGACTGTTACATTGATTAGGTGCTCGTATTTGTATATCTTTATCTAGGATGATGGTCGTACTCTTTACCTAAAGGGAATCCTTTAGTTCTTTGGCCACTAATCTAATCTAAGTTGCAAAGATATGTTACATTGGAGATTCACATTACATGCATTCTCACAACCAGACACATACAAGTTCGCGCTTGCACATGCCTCATGTGAACCTACAACATAAAAAACAAATCTTAAATGGACATTTTCAGAAAATGCGGTAATTATAATGTAACAAAGTAAAATTTAAGTGTCGGATCAACAGCTTGTTGTCTTGTTATTGTTATTCAGGCGTGCTAGTACTTTATTCATAGATTCCTTCATATACACTCAGTACATGTGTATAATTAGCTATTTCACTTCCATAACCGGGTCCAACTTAAAACATTGATGCTCGGAAAAACTAAGCTACCAGCAGGAAGCAGTTGGCAGCCTGCTCAGCCTGCAGCAGCAGGAGCTCAATTTGAGGAGCGCACCTATGTATGTGATTACGCGCCTCCCGCGTCTGCGATTGAACGTTAGATATTTATCGAACACGCATTATCTTGTCTATTCCTTGTTGATTTACACTTGAAACACTCGCACGTGACTTTTTTCACTGATTCGAGAAATGTAGTGTAGAACCGCATCTCGCTCGTGGTATTTGTGAATACAGCACCCGCAAGCATATTAGAAATGTATGTAAACTTAAACGTTCTGTAGAAGCGCCGTTATAGTTTTCATGTTTTTTGATAAACGCCATCGTAAAGTTGTACACGTGGTACAGTTGTGAGTGCCAGGTAATCACTGCTTGCTGGCAGGCGTGTGCTCTGCAGCGCTGGTTAATGTGCGGCTCGTCTATAAACTCCTGTCATGCATTTTGTCATCTCGAGCGCGACTCCTGCGCTAAGTGCCGGATAATAACAGCTCCGGAATAACAGTTGGAAAATGTATAAACCGGCCGGATTTGTTTTTTCTTGCTGTATCAACACATGATCAGAATAAACTGCATGTCGGTTTTCTCCTTTTCATAAAATTCCCAAGATAAGATGCTGCTTTCAAGAGAATTTCTGCCCGGCTCACAGTAGGCACCTAAACACACCACCTTATCGCCAAAAGGGTTGTATTTAGACAGTGGAACCTTTCTATTTTCACAGATAAGAGAGGCAGACGCCAAGCAGTTATTCGAAGTGAGGATTTTTCTATTGCTGAAAGAAAGGCTGAGTAAACCTTAACTTACTTAAAACTTGGAACATCGCAATAGAGAATCATGTGTAGCATCCTCTCTGGGAATCGAGCTCTTGAACAGCTGCGTTTCTTGAACGAAGCGTTGATCCCACCGTACATCACCTTACGCAATATTATCTAAATATAATAACTCATATTATCTGGATGTTTTCTTTAGCCACAGGTTTTCTTTGTAAACCACGTAGGTTTCTAAGATTCATCTTTTCGACAGGCATTTTGGTTTAAGCGTCTCCTCACCAGCCTAACATGGTGCTCGCCTAAACGGGAATCATTATCCTGAACACGAACAGCGTGTGAAGTCGTCATGTGACGACAGTTTGTCAACATGGCCTTCTACAACTTGAACTGTGGCTCATTCAATAAAAAGTCAATGGAATCTACATCTTGTCTGTTTTTGTTAAATGTATGTAGTTGATTAGGTTTAGGTTGGAATTACGGTCGTTTAACATATTTACAATAATAATAACTACATAGTTAAAATTTATTAATCGGATATTAGACGAACCGTTATAAGAGAACTCTCGACGTTTCGTTAACGTCTTCAGGAGACACCCTCTCTGCACGACGACTGAGGATGAACGACTGATGAAGAGGGTGTATCCTGAAGACGTTTGCTACGTCGCTAATGAAACGTCGAGAATAATGTAAGTTCTCTTATAACGTCTGTCAAAATATATCGCATATCTTTTAGAACCAATAGGGCAAAGTAGTTTTTTTTAGAAATATAATTAAAAAGATGAAAACACACAGTGTACGATTTCCTTTGTGTCCAGTAATTTATTTCATTTCCAAAAACCTACATTACCGCCTTTGGTTCCACACGATACAAGTGATACACATAGATTGTTTTCGTATTAACTTTAAATCAGACTTAAACAGTATCATTCGCAAACATTTTGATTCTTGATTCCTGATCCACGGATTATCGGAAAATTCACTCTAGGCGGCTGTTGATCCATGGATTTGCTGTGTGTGAATAACATCGTAAAGCAGTAGTGTTTACTAGCATCTAATTATAAGTATGTGTCCACCTGGTTGACTAACTGGCGAGCCCAACTGTGCCAAGGCCAGATCCACGTGAAGCGCGCAACATCCACCGCTGACGTATTTGACAGCTGCTGTATTGTTCAAGTTACTAAAACACTCAGCCTACCTTGGTTTCGAACCCAGTAGCTTCCTCGGTGTAGGTATTCTTTTTGTGGTTCCGGTCAATGGATTTTGTCCATTAAAAGTTCTTTAGATTTGATACCTTTTGCACTAGCTTAAAATCTTTGTTATTGTTTATATTGAAGCGTTTTCTCTTTTACTAGGTTATGAACCTTGGCTTTAAAACTTTTAAGAAAATTTTTTTGTAGCCAGAATTATGTATTGCTTCTGCAGGTTTTCGAGCATATTTGGGGTCTGTCGTGTTTGTAATCCTTCGTATTTCACCTAGTGTTCATTGTTTTGTGCATTTAGAGTTTCTCATCTTGCTAAATTCTCGACTAGAAAGTTCTAACAGATAAAATCTAAAATTCCCGACACTTTGTTCGTAAACCCCCTAAATGAAATGTATTTCTTCTCGGGGGTGTGCATCCCTGAAGGTAGGCAAGAAATGACCAAAAATTAACCGTGAAACGAAGATTTAAAATGTCATTTGAGGCATTTTTACTCAAAATACATTTATGTGTTGTTTCAAGAAAAAAATATTTTTTTGGACTTCTGTTTGCCTCTTCCCAGTGCACGCGCTTTCTTACTTTGTAGTTTACATCCGGTGGATTGATGGCCAGCAAAGCACTGCACCTCATCGTCCCTCCCAACTATCCTGGCTGTCTCTCTTCGGCTCCACATTTGTCCTCCTGCCCATATCCTCACACAACTCCTGGATGTAAATCTAGACCAGCGGTCGCCAAACTTTTTCACGGACCAGTTAATTCATAATTTAAATCCCGCGGACCACTCATAGGATTTTTTAAGTGTTAAATATATTTATAAAAAAAATTGTGATCAAAGAACAGATAAAATGTACCTAGTTAATAAAATGAAACTATTAATAGTAAGCAAGTTATAAAAGCTTTATTAATAAAATAAACAAAATAAACAAAAATTGTACAAACATAACAATCAAAAGTATATTCCACATTTTTCTGCGGACCAGCGAAATTTTCCCGCGGACCACCACTTTGGCAACCGCTGATCTAGACATTCACATAGCTAGACATCCATGCCAATTTTAGCAATATACTCGTATAACGTAATAAAAACTGAATAATTCTGTACTAGCAGTTAATCCACATTTATTAGCTACATTATTTGAATTATGACTAATCAAATTACTGATGATTTGACGAGATTTTCAGGTTTGAGTGTCACCACTTTCTCCACTTTATGTCGGGCGGTATATTTCTTTTATTTACTCTTTTAATGACTCCAATTTTCTCGCAACACGGTTAATGCTTTCGACTCCAATTGCAGCGCTTATCTCCACGGATCCACATATCGTTGCCCAGGCTGTCTGCTGCTGCATGATGACATCTGCCACCGAAGAATCCCACTTTTTATTGCGTTGCATTTTTTCTAATTGCCATCATCTTCTGTCTGCTCTTGCTACTTTATACTAGTCCTGACCCTTATGGAGCAACTGATAAGTAACTTTGAAAAAAAAATGACAGACTTTCCATTTGGTTTTAAGGCTTACATTGAAAAAGTTTACCCTTTTGGGTTTGTTGGCCGTGGCCTATTGATATTTTATATGTCTTTGGATTTATTGAGTTATTATTTACTTTTTATGTGTGATACTCAAATCGTTGCGAATTTACTCCCAAAAAATGATGGTATATTGAAAGGTAACATGTTTTTTGGTGTTGGTAAAATAGATTAGACATCAGAGTATGTGTCAGCTATTGAGTAGTCTATTGAGTATTCAAGATAATGTATTATCACTTGATATCAGCTGTTCCAAGTTTACACTGAAACCTCGTCTTAGCTATGTTGATGAGATGAATCTAAGTCTCTTATCAGTGTTGTTTAAATATTTGCTCGCACTTCTAAAACCTTATATTCAAAGTGTTGAATACTTAATGTTTATTTCAAAACTGGAAATGCGCATTAATAAATATTGCCAAGTTGAACAATTCGTTTTTTTTTTGGAATGGAACAAATTTATGGAATGACAGAATACCATTTTCCATGTATGTATGTCATTTCGGAAATAATTTTATATTGTCGTCTTTGATTGTAGGTAAACGTTGGATTCATAGAGTTGGATTGGATTGCGGTTTCTTTTGAGTCTCCTATCGTGAGCACACCTTCAAGTCTAAGTAACATTAGACTCGTAGTTATCATAAAGCTGTCCCGGTACATTCCTCAGTCATCCTCGCCTGCTCTTCTTGCATTTCTCCATTACTTTCTATGTCATTTTGTATTCTTCTCGCTTCTCACTTCCGGTGGCTGGAAGTATTGTCCGCTCTGTAATGCGCGGTTATTACAACAAGCCAGTCTTAGGAACTCTAAAGTTGCCGCCACTTTTCTCTACACAGATGCTTAAACCTATTTATAAAAAAATAAATCATCATATTATTTTCATTCTTAGACATTGTTTAGACTTTCTTAATATCTATTTTACTTTTACGTGTTCATAATTAAGACGATAGTTGGTGTCAACCCGTGCTGCGAACGGTTGAGAACAAGACCCTCCTGGCAGTCCGTTTATCAAAGTTTGCTACGCTATTATTAAGCGGGAAGAACTTATAACACTCTGCACTCTAAAGTACAACATCCTACTCATACAATAATAGGAATTTTTAAACTAAAAATATGCCGATTACTTTTTTAGATTCTTCCAGGGCGAAATATTAGTGCAACCGATGTCGGGTGACTATACAATTTTGTCTGCGTCAATTCACATGCGAATCTTATTATCAAGGAACTCAACACACATTTGAATTTGGAATTGTTTTTTCGGCGGGCAAACTTGCAGGGTGGACTATGTTCCTTAGTAACCAATAACAAAACATTCGTTGGGCTTATCCCTAGAAACCCGGCCGTTTATGTCAATTCATGTCACCCCTGTTTCAGGGAAGGTCGGCAGGGGTTGCAGGGTGCATGTCCATTTGAGATTTGGTTTGTGTGTTGTAGGTTCACGTGCGGCATGCGCAAGCGCGAACTTGTACGTGTCTGCTTGTGAGAATGCATGTAATGTGAATCCCCAATGTTACATATCTTTGCAACTTAGATTAGATTATATGTGCGGAATTCATTGCGAGAAATTTCACGAAACAATACATTATTTTTTCACCACTTATTATGAATGTTTCACAACAACTTGTTTTTTTGGTCAATATTGTGAAACAACAGTTCGGGGCTCACCTTGATTATTTGCATGTTGCTCTGCCTGGTCAGGGTTGCCACCGCCACACACTGTATTCCGCCGCCATCAACTGCCAACAGAGCTTTCCGTCGTTTCGGCAGCTCTACCAGTGGCGCAGCATCGATAACTTTCTGTTTACATATAAGCTTAGAAACAGTCAAGTAGTTCAAATAACTTCGTCCTGCGAGTGCATTATGCTCCACCAGTGGCGTGCCTACAGTTTCTGCCATACGCATGCTGGATAATTAAGGTTGCACTAAATTACAAATAATAAATCTTACCCCGATGTTTCTTTTCCCCAGTGCTTCTTAATTTCTTCAGACTTAGATTTTGGATTGAAACAATAAAACCTTCACACACTTAAGATCCTCACAAGGCACAACAATATTTTTACCGGAATTAATTTTATATACTATCAAAAAAGGTGGATTCGATCGCAAACAAGGAATAAGTTAATTATTCTGATATTCGAATAAAACGCACCTGACGCGACAGTTTATTCAAAATACAATCGGTCATTCATACAACTGTAAATGGCTCCAGTCTGGAATCGTAAAATTTAATGGACGAAAAGTTAAGCATATGGTGATATTATTATCATGTGTACTCCAAGCACAATCTGTAATAATATTGTGTTCATTTATAATGACAAAAGAGCTTAACCGACAATTTTCATACAAGCTTACAGAGATCAAGCTTTTTTCATACGTTAAACAAAGACAGGGAAACATTTCTCAATAACAGTGTTGCGTAACAGAGTTCACTTCATCAATGCCTAATAATAATAACCTACTGCCACACACAGATGGCAGCAGCACGACTTTTGATGGGGGGAAATTTAAAAAGACGAATGACTTTAAATGTCTGTAATCTACTCAAAAATATTCATTATTTGCATTTCTGAGGGTACGCATGCTTAGCTTTTTAGCTTGTATGATAGTCACGCCACTGTGCTCCACACGGATCACCCTGATGTATATATAGCGGAAGAGGGAGAGCGCTGTTGCGCTGATAGTTCTGCAAACTGATAAATCAATGGCTGTTATTTCTTATTCTTTAACAAAATACTCTAAACTCAAACAATTCAGCTACTTTTATTTTGCATTTATATCAAAATAATCGTTTTAAGATGGCGGCGGTAATTCCGATAGGCCGCGTAGATCTGCATTTAAACCACACTCCGCTCCTAAGGGATCCCGACAATGCTCCCGGGTGTATTATTTGTAGGGATGCATTGTTGGTTGTTGATAACATAGCATTTATATTTCACGCAATACGCAGGTAGGAAGTAGTATGGTGATGCTAGTCTCTGTAATCTCAGGTCACGCCACGACAAGGCTCACCACGGCTCGCGTGATCCACCGCAGTACGACGCGACGTTATTGTATTTTCGGAGCAAGTTTGCCCTTTGTGTCCCTGACTGATGCGGTGTCGGCGCCATTAACACGGAAAGCATCACTATTTGCAAATTCGTTCTTGAAATTTCGCACTCGTGAAGTTTTATCGTTGTTTCCATATCGCCCTTGGTGGAACTTTGTATAGTTTCGCTTTGCTTTATACTTGCGATCTTAATATATCTTGGACCGGTCCGTAGTCCGTAGTGGCAACACTTCGGACTCGTATATGGAAGGTTGTGGATTCGGATCCCGGCGGAGCACACAAAATATACCATTCATATTTCGAATGTGCTCTTCGCTGAGTTGAAAAATTCATAAATCTTTACCAAAGACCGGTCACTGAAAGGTCCATCCAACCTTACAACAACTGGGTCTTACTTGTGAATTGGCGCTTTCTACAGCGACGACCAAGCTCGCAGAAGGCTCTTGAGGTGTGATACACACAAAAACAGCGCTCACCAAATAAATCATCCTAATATTATTGTTATTATTATTAAAGTTAGAAATGATTTTGGCACAAACAGCCATTATAAATCGCATCAGCGTTTAGTGGAGGAATTATGAAATGGCAGCATGACAATTCCAAGAATCATGCATTTATTTATCTAGCTTAAAGTCATCAAAACTACTTTAAAAACTCTAATTAGTGCAACTCTAGGAATTCGCATCCCTGATTTTATATGTTTACGTAAATGTTAAATAATATTTTGATTGTTTTTTCATTACGTTAATAATCCGTCAGGGTTACCACATCTCTCTTCGTTATTTAAACTCCTCCAACCTTTATAAAAAAAACAAAAACATCTTTCTAAGTAATTTAATTTCACATTGAGTACATATTTTTGTTTTGCTATTTTTCATGGTATATTATATTAATGAAGACGTATTTTTGTAACGTGACCTTTATGATATTGTTATAAGAGTGTAAGGTTTCATGTTCGCCCTTGTTCAATTTAAAATGAATATTTTTAAACGTTCTTTATTTCATGTTATTTTTCACATTTCACCTATGAACTTCAGAATTTTTCCACAAAAGGTTAAGTCAGCTTACAGATGTTTTTCCTCACACAAATGTATCCCATTTTATGGAGCACTTCCTGTTAGCCAGGATATGGTTACTGAATACGGAACTCTCCTTCAATTCTGAATTATTTTAGTGACAAACATCCTGTACCAACCATTGAGTGATTGTCGACGAATGCATTGTACAGATTAAGTGGTATTTTTACTTTTTACATCTTGTTATTGGGGAACTTTTTCTCTACTTGAGCCTAATATTAGATTGTTCAAGTCTTAAGGTTTGCACACTCTCTTGAACAAATGCTACTATTTATCTACAGGTATGGTCTCTTATTTGTTTCCTTCTATTCTCTTCGTGATATGTATGTTTCCTGAACTTTATACCTTCTCTCTATCCACCTAAACTGCCACCACGAAATTAATCTTTAGTAGATGTTAATTGATTAGACATGCTTTTTTGAAGATTTAGTTTTTGTTGTTCTAGGCTCCAGTGTTTTTACGACACTCTAGAGCAGGGGTCGGCAACCTTTTGTTGTAAAAGGGCCAAATATTTTACATGGGATTTAGTGCGGGCCGCACTTGGGCAGTGGCGATCTAATGGTCAGCATTTCAGCAAATGCTGACTAGCACCCCCCCTTCCTCCCCTGCCGCAGCCCGTGGGACCCTCTTGTGAGTCATGCATCGTAAATATTAATCAATTGACGTGCAAACTACAAATGAAAATTACCCCCAAAGTCACTATTAATTCTACCCCCCAAAAAAAAATCATATTGTAGAATTCCCGCCAATTCAATTTGGGAATCCCACGATTCTTTCAGGTTCTCATTCAATACGCTTATTTTTATAATTTTAAATTTCTTGATAAACGCTTTTACTTTGTCATTTACTAAAAATCGATTTGTTGTTTTCCGGCACGTGCGTTGCGGGCCGCACCAAGACGCCTCAAGGGCCGCATGCGGCCCGCGGGCCGCAGGTTGCCGACCCATGCTCTAGAGTCCGACTATAATTTAAGATGACTAATTATGTGACCCTAAAATCTAGACAGTCACAAA
The DNA here is from genome assembly GCA_951799405.1 of Agapetus fuscipes. NCBI lineage: Eukaryota > Metazoa > Arthropoda > Insecta > Trichoptera > Glossosomatidae > Agapetus > Agapetus fuscipes. The sequence goes on from OX637350.1 coordinate 16,750,949, forward strand.
GTTCGCGCACCGTGTTAAAACATATTATAACAGTGCATTGAATCCAAGAAGTTGACACTCCCATCAATTAGTGATCTACTGATTCACGTTCACCGACAATTATCGGTCATTATTTATCGATTTGCGTTGAGCATCGGTGGTTCGAGTCCCTGCCGTAGACAAAATAACTGACAGGCGGTCATAATTCACGCCTATTTAATTTAAAAATACATATAACACACGCGAAGCCGAGCATCGTGCTGTGGTGTGGTGCTAGTTCATGGTGCAGTTCTGCGCGCCTTCTTGTTTTATTAGTGAAGCTCGCACCAAGCCCTGCTCCTGCAGACACAACGGGCGGCGGTAGTTCTACCATATGTATGGAAGATAGCTAGGAATAAAACATGCCGACGACAAATTCAGTTTAGTGTGTTTATAAGTGTAAAATTGATATCGTGTCCCACATCTAGCCAGAGAGCCAGGGTTCCATCCCTAGCAAAGGTGGCGGAAATGATTTCCGTTGTTACTTGAAAGTTGAAACCCACAATCATAGTATCGGCAAGTTGTTGACTGAAGTCAGCTTCCATACCAACCGATAGCAAAATATTAGTTTGCTCTAGCTACCCGGCTGTAAGAAATTACAACTTTTTTTTGTAGGTATAAACTTATGGTAGTTAAATTAAAAAATAATACAATTAAATTTAATTTAAAATTAAAAAAATAAATGCATGTGTTCATGCTCAATCGCCATGCAGAAAAAGAACCTCCTGAAGATATTGGCTACATCGCAAAAATAACGTGTTTTCCCACAATGCGTCCAATGTCTATTTTTTTTCTCTTTTTCAGAAATGCCAACCTCAAAACCAACAAGGTTTTTAGTTTTTTTATTTAGGTTGAACCATTTGTTCGCTTGCCTTACTTACCTTTGATCTACAAGTAATTATCCGCAATAAATAAGTGACGCTAATGAGCAGGAGCCACAACTGGCGTCATTAGATGTGATGGGTTGATGGCGGGAATGACATATAGCTGATAATTTGGCAATTAGTCGCCTCCTCTGAGCTCTGCTCGACTCTTGTGGTAGCTTCTCCACACAAAGGATCGGGCTCAACACTTTGGCTGGTCACCGAACCGGAGATCCTCATGTCTGCAGGCTGCAGTCGACGCATCAAGCCACTTCTCTCTGAGCTACACTTTAAGGCGTGCTATAAAGCTAAATCTGCCATTTTTGTTTCTTACACTTTATGGCATTAGCAAAATAGTTACAGTAATGAAAAAAATCAAGCATGTTTATTAATTTTTTATCTTAATTATAAAGCTTGAACAAAATATATAACTTAAGAATTGCCACCACAAAAAAATATTTAAAAAAACGCGTTTTTTTACATTTTTAGCTTTTTATTCGTGTGTGCTGTATTTTGGATTCTTTTTTTGCTTTTTAATTACAGAACTATACATTGTTCACGTTCCGTACTTAACATTTTTTTTATAATGTCAATAGTTTTTGAGTAAATATGGAAAAACTGAAACTACTTAATGAATTAAATTTTAATTAAATCAAAGAACACAGTTTTTCCATATTTACTCAAAAACTATTGACATTATTGAAAAAATGTTAAGTATTGAACCTAAACAATGTATAGTTCTGTAAGTAAAAAGCAAAAAAAAAAAATCCAAAATACAGCACACACGAAAAAAAAGCTAAAAATGTAAAAAAAACGCGTTTTTTTTAAATATTTTTTTGTGGTGGCAATTCTTAAATTATATATTTTGTTCAAGCTTTATAATTAAGATAAAAAATTAATGAACATTCTTGATTTTTTTCATTAATGTAACTATTTTGCTAAGACCATAAAGTGTAAGAAACAAAAACAGCAGATTTAGCTTTATAACATGCCTTAAGGAAATCCAGTTCATGGCTTAGGCCCGGTATTTTCAACATTAGCATAGCGACTTTATACTAAATGGAAAGGGCGCACTTATGTCAATCGTGTCAGTATTTTTTTTATCAGTTTGTAGTGACATAAGCTATTTTTGAAAATACCGGGCATTAGTTAGGAGAACGCCTCAGAACGGGTTCGATCACTATCTATAAATTATCTATTATCTAAGATAAATCGACATTTAAGGCTCATATTTAGGGCCGGCGTCATACCAACTTATTACATCCCCTCGGTGCTTGTTTGGCTTATCTACCATTTGATTTAAAAAATGCCTTTAAAGGAAATTGTCTCAAGAATCACATTCTACACATTCTGAGCTAAGAAAAAATAAGTATTGACATCACTTGAACACAAGCTGCCTTTTAATTGCCAATAGGTCGCTTAAGACCCTACTTAGATACTGACGTGTGACTTTAGCCCGCTGAGAATAAAATCTAATTTTTAATATCGGTGCAAAATGTTCTGACTCGAAAGAACCTACTTCAGCTTGCCATTTCTACCGCTGTACTTCAGGGTAACATTTTACGAGTCTATTTATTTGTTCACGTAAGGGTACCTGCAGATTCTTATTTCTTGTAAGGCTGCGTAAAACTTGCTGGTTCTAATCTAATCTAATCTAATCTAAGTTGCAAATATATGTTACATTGGAGATTCACATTACATGCATTCTCACAACCAGACACGTACAAGTTCGCGCTTGCACATGCCTCATTTGAACCTACAACATAAAAACCAAATCTCAAATGGACATACACCCTGCAACTCTTGCCGTCCTTCCCTGAGACAGGGGTGACATTGGCAAAGTGAACCATTTTTACAGCATGGGTGGTCAGCCGCATACCAACCTATAAGTCAAGGAACACACACACACGACAAATTACATTTTATACATCACTAAATAATAATATCCAAATACAAAATATCCATTTACAAATAAAAACAAATTCCAATTTAATAAACCCTAGCCGCGAACATTACAGATCAACCGCCATTTCTTTCTGTCCTTACATACTTCTTTCATTTCCTCCAGAGTCATAATTTTCTTCATACAGGCTCTTCTTTTATTATGATGGTTAGGTATATATTATCTGGATTAAAATAACACACCAAAACGTGTTATAATGACTAACAGTTTAACACCCTCAGTAGTTATCGAACTCTTGTCTTCTGATTTTGAGCGCGAACTTTCTACCACCTGAGCTGTCGACGGGGCATTTGGAATAGCTGAGAATAATCATAAAATGGTTGCCATACCAACAATGGAAGAGTAAAAAACTCTATGACGTCAATGGCTTTTTACGTTTTATGTACTTTTATTAATGTACCTACAGAATATAAAATATTATTTTCGTTTAATTCAAATACATTTTTCTATGAAAAAGATGAAGCAATCTGTTTTGCCGACCAACGTCATGGCGAGCTAAAAGACTTCATATAATGGCATCTAAAAATACCGTCACCAGACGCGTGCACATCTCACAGGCAAAATATATTCCCAATAGAATAATCGCTATACACGTAAATTTATGGGAGTTGAAGGCATGATTCAGTCCAAGCAGACACGTCTCTGCCCCTCCAGGCCACCGATCACAACCAGTCGTGTCAGGTTCTCCTCATTGTCAAAAGTCCTTGTCCGAAGAGCTGAAGAATTCATCATGTACATATGCCAGAGTCAAGCCATCCAAACGTAGCTCCCGACGAATGGACTCGTTGATACGTCTAGCTGTCCATGGGACTCCGAGCATGCGTCTCCAGCACCGCATTTCAAACTGATCAAGTTTTCAGCTTTCTGCTTCTTTTGTGGCCCATGTTTCAGCATCATTGAGAACACTAGAGAATAATAATTGAGAGCTGAGAGCTGTGGAGAGTGCAAATGCTTTTAAGTCAGGATTGAAGACATTTCTGTTCAGGAGGGGCTATGGCTTTGCAGTGCCCTTGCGGTGAACTCACAAAACGGCACTGAAAATATTGTCTTATTATTATTAATAAATTGGACCTGTTACTCAAATCCTTCGAAGTCTTCCCAGATTTTACTAGCTTCCACATGGCACTTTAGCAATGGCGATTTGCAGTGGCGTCTGATCTTTCCTTCACAAATTCCTTTTTTTCTGGTTTGAGATCCAAAGGAACTGAAGCTCATTTACTGTAAACAAACTACCAAAAAGAAAATTTGTTTAGTATCTCCGTAGGTTTTCCTTTTCGGACCAGTCTATGTTCCTGTGCGTTGCTAGTCGCATAGGAATGTTCATCATACAGGCCCATTATATAAATAAATATCTCAGTTTCGAGCTTAACAGATTCCTGGTTCATGTTTCCCGCAAGGCGACCAGCTCTAGCATGCATTTCGTTATTTATGTGTTTTCGCTGAACTGCGTGAATTTTGTTTCAAAATCTCAACATTCTGAAACGCTGCCAACTTTTCCAGACACTCTGATGGATTATGGATGCACACATATCCACCGTCTTCTCCTTCATTGTTCACTTGATGATGGTGATTATATTATACTAAGATGACGTTATTGACTAGCGTTTTTTTTGTGTGAATCACACCTAAAAAGCCTTCTGCAAGCTTGGCTGTCGCTACAACGCCAGTCACACAAGCAAAACCTACCAGTTTGGTCCAGACGGTGGATTAAACTAAGGCATATGAAATATCCTCGGCTTGAAACCAAGTTCTCCATTTAAAATCACTCATTATCAACTGAGCCATCAAGGATGTTAATTGTAATATCAGAAAACCGCGGGTAGATGAAAATACTCGTATTTTCAATTGAGCAATCAAGCTGATAATATTTGTTCTTTGCGTGGTTAAAGCCAACGGAAAATTCCGTTCTTAGAGTAAACACCCCGGCAATACTGACTAGGGGAGGCAGAGGGAGGCTAGAGACACCATCATAATATCCACTTCTTATTTTAGTTCAGCTCGAGCTAAATTCGTAACGGATATTATTTATAATTTTTAATTTACGAGCTAAAAAGGTCATCTAAATATATCAATTAAAATTTATGTAGGTTTCCTATTATTTCTAAACCCACCATTTGATTACACTGAAGTTTTCAGCATAAAAAAATGAAATGATGAAGAAACGTCTTTTATTTCCATTTCGCTTTTAACGTCCCCAACTCGTCTCATTTGTGCCGGCTCTGTCTCCACTTCTCAAAGCACCGTGAGGTCTTTCGGTTAAAAAAAACACTTTTGCATCTCATTCATGGTAGATTCTTGCCACTGATGAAGCATGACAAAGATGCCAGTGGGAAATTACGGCTTAAACTCGAACCCTAAGCTAACAACTCAAATGTGACCTCTCTGCAAATCGACCTATCCACCAGTCCTTCCTACCAAGTAATCACGAAGTCTAATTTTTTACACTTCTTAAAATTCTATTCCCAACTTCTATCTCTAAAGTTCTTCCTTGTTTCCCAACTATCCCATTGTTCGTGTCTCCCAGCATCCAACTCTCCCCCCGATGAAGCTAAGTCATTGAATTTAAATTCAAACTCCCGATTTGGGTTTCTCGCTAGGCGGTGGGGCTGTGTATGCAGCTGTGGGCATGCCTATGGAAACCTCCCCTAGACTCAAAGGGGTGAGGAGAGGTGGGAGGGGGAGGGGATTTCCCCCTTCAGGGTTAAAAATACTTTGGGCGGGCATGGCGGCCGACAACCGTGGGCGGTGCGAGTATTTAAGAGCAGTGACTGACGGGGACTCCATATATACTGAAAGATAAATTCGATTCTTCAAAAAATATAAATAAAATGTTTGTTTTTATAATTGTAGAACTTGTCGTAGTTTGGTGTTTCTTGTCTCTGGTACCTAGTTGGAATCCTAAACGAATTTTAGGTTTTTACTTTGATTACTTACTTTGACTTACTTTTGACCGAGAAAGGTATGGATGGACCAAATTTTCGAAATAGCGAGTGAATGGGATATCGAGAGTCATAATAAAAGAAGAGCTTGTATGAAAAAGGTTATGACTCTGGATGAAATGAAAGAAGTATGCAAGAAGGACAGGAAGAAGTGGCGGCTAATCTGCAATGCTGATTTGTAATGTTAGTTTATTAGTTTGCTACATGTTTTGCATAAGAATTTTTCGACTTTTTTGTATAGATTTATTTTTAAGGTTTTGTTGTTTTGTTGTTGTTGTTTTTTTTTTTTTTTTTTTATACTTTAATGTTATTTATTACTTGTATTCCTTGACTTATAGGTTGGTATGAGACTGACCACCCATACTGTAAAAAATGGTTCACTGTGCCAATGTCACCCCTGTTTCAGGGAATGTCGGCAAGAGTTGCAGGGCTTATGTTCATTTGAGGTTTGGATTTTATTTGTAAGTACACAATCAGCATTTGTAAGCGCGAACTACACGTGTTTGTTTGTGGGCATACATCTGAGAGCTTTGAATGAATATATCCTTGCAACTTAGATTATAGATTAGATTATTATAGACTTATTGATTTTCTCTAGGGACGACCAAGCTCGCATAAGACCTTGTGAATAATGAACAATTAAAAAGTCAAACTAAATTGTATTTGGGTATGGGTAAGTATATGTAAATTATTCATGTAGGTACGTCCGGTTTCATGAACAATGTTCAAATCACCTGGTAACCGTAATCAAATACGAATCACTTTGATGTTTTATTTATTTAAAAATGAAAGGTCAAGTAAATGCTTCATCTATTCATAAATAGCTCATCAATTAATAATGATGTAAATCAGAAACAGTGTACGTAGATCGATTAGAAGAGCATTGGTGTCTTCACTTCACTCTCTGTAAATCTTACTCCAATGTATCCGAAGGCTTAAATAATTTCAGATCCATTTTACAGAGCTCTTCCTAGCACGTTCGCATCTGTGAGTGTGCACTATGGGTAACCTGTTGATCCAAAAAATGGGGTAAGGCGGGTATTTTCGTTTATAGTACAGTTTCGAAATACCGATGCTTCACTTCAAGTGTCTTATTTGAAAAAGGGTCAAAATATCAATAATTAAAGAAAATCGGAAGAGACGTTGAGATTTTTCAGAGCTTTTTAACATCGTGATCCCCTTTGTAGTCAGGATGCTATTGCTTGTATGAGTCGTCGCTATTTCCCTTGCGAAGCCGTCAGTAGACAGTCGGGCGGCTGGCGCGGACAGTCCAGCCTAGCAAACCCACAAACGCGTGCATCCACCTGGATAATCTGCCGCGCTAGCATAACCCAACGAAACGTCGCGAGAGTGTTAACTGTAAACAATAAAAATAACTTGTGTGGAAGTTAACATCAATTGATTAATAAACTCGTGTTGTTAATTGCCTGAGGACTGTCGTGTGCCTCAGGGATATATTCTTGGTCCGTTACTTATTAACCCAATTTGTTGCTCAGCCAAACAGTAAAATAACCTTGCAAAAGTGTTAACAGTATACAATAATAATAAAAAATTATAACTTTAAATCGCCTGCGAACTGTGGTGTACCCCAGGGATCTGTACTTGGTCCGTTATTTATCATAGTACTACACGTATGGTTATGGACAGTTTGATTTTGAGAAGGAGACTTATTTTATGATTTCTTTTGATATCAACATTATCTTCTGGCAGATAATACAGCAACGAAACGTCGCAGCAATATTTGTTTGACTTGTAAACAAAGACAAAAATAGCAAACCAAAAATAAACAAAGAAAATAATAAATTAATCGTTGAGCAATCCTTATCGATTAGGCTGGTACACGTGTAAGAATGAAGTTCAAATAAAAAGCCGAAAAAAGTTGTAATGTCAACCCCGCCTCCCGCCCTCCCGCCCTCCTCCCCAGGTTTGCTGATTAAACAGTTGACCAATATTCTGTGACGTCACCCCGCTGAGTGTTGTGGTTGGCTTCTCAGTTTGATAGCGTAAGAAACTTCGCTCGATTTTTTTTTAATAACTAGGAAAGCTACAAAAAATACCTTCAAATTTTCAAAAATACTCTTAAGTTGTCACAAAAGTGCACCTAACCTTACTTCTTCCTGGGTTCAATACATAGTTCGTAAAGTAGGTTGCATACAGCCACATTTCTTAAAGCAAAATATGTCATGCGTGTGATAAAAGAACTAGGTCTCAGGTTTGAAAGTTCAACACGTGAATTCTGTTACATGGAAGCCTGCTTGGTTATCGATATTATGGCAACACCGCCTCCCCCTGACGTGAAGGTTGCCATATTTTGATAATAATCACTTTCACGTAGCCATGATTACATATTCAACAATTTATTGATCCGCTGCTTACCTCCCTTGGAGCTGGAAACTTTATTCACTTTAACTTTATGTTGATGCTCATTTGAGGTTTGGTTTTAATTTTTAAGTACCCATTCAGCATTTGTAAGCGCGAGCTTACACGTGTCTGTTTGTGGCCATGCATTTGACATGAGTTTTGAATGTTAATATAATATCTTTGCAACATAGATTATATTACATGTTATATTATATACTTACTTTCCGAACAAATAATCTTTATCCGGATTTATTTTGTAAGCGCAGGTATTGCTAGAAACTTACCTCAGGAGTCAGCGCAGTTGTCGCAAATCAACAGTAACTCAAGCTAGACCCAGTTGCTTCAATTTTGGATGAACCATTGTGATTGTATTTTATATATATCCCAGTTTCCTTCAGTGGCAAAGGGTGATTTCTTTCAGAAGGTAACCAGATTGAGAAAAATAAATCCATCGAACATTAATATTCCAAGGGAAAAAATGAAATATTATTATTTCAAAAAGTAGCCCCTCTTTTGCAATAAGTGGCTTTGTAAAATTTGACGGGAAAAAAATGACGTGAAATCCTTAGAAATTAAGGATATCATCATCAAGAGACAGAAAAGAGAAGACCGTAATTACGAAATCTTATGTTAGTATCTGAAATTAATGTACAATAAAATAGTTATTTATGCCACTGCCTAGTACTGATAGTCTTTGTAACACGAGTGCTATTTTGTGCCATGAGGCGCAGCCGAATGGCACAATAGACAGCAAGAGTGTTACAAAGACTAATTACGTGCAGTGGCATACAATACTTTTTCTACGACCATGAAATAAATAACAAAATAGTAAATAGTAGTCATTATACTGTACTCGTCCATTTGAAGTAATTAAAGCCCCACCTTTGTCAAACCGTGTAATTTATCATTCCCCTCGATTATTTAATCTAATCTGCAAAGATATATTACATTTGAGATTCATTTTAAATTTATGCCCACAAGTAGACACATATAAGGTTGCGCTTATACATGCCGCATATAAGGTTTAACATTCAAACCCAAAACTCAAATAAACATAAGCCCTGCAACCACTGAAGCAGGGGTGTCATTGGCAAAGTGAACTAAGTTTTTACAGCATAGATGGTCAACCTCATAACTAACTAACTGTTTAAGTTTGTTTTTTTTGCGGTAAAAATATCTTGCATTATTTTCCTTTCAAGCCTTCTGTTCGAAAAAAGGAAAGCTACAATTTGGAGTATTTTGATAAATAACATTGATGAATTACTACACTATTAACAAATTTCATTTGACTCTACGCATAAAATATATTCATTTTCATTTGAACAAAGATTGAACATAGTGGGGAGGAACTATCAATAAATTGAAAATATTCATGTAATGGCTGACGTTTAAACGTGGTTGTTGATTTTTTAACAACTGAAATTTTAGTTTCTTGTTTACGAATTAAATAAATACTTTCATACATAACTTTTTGCGTAATTTCAAAAGGGAGCCGATTAGAATCGTGTTATAAGGACCTTGCGCCACTGCTGTCGTTTTTGAGTGTATCTTTCGATCAGGGACCGTTTTAGTGGTCTTATTTAGTGGTCTTATTTAGTGGTCTTATTTAGTGGTCTTATTTAGTGGTCTTATTTATTGGTCATTTTTTAAGCACCATAATATTGTGTAACATCACTTCAAGGTTGTTTTATAACATTTTATAAAATAATAAGTACAATACGAAAAAATTAACAATTAATTAAATAGTTTCATCAAATAAAAAAATACATGAAATAAACTGACTTGTTGTAAAGTAAATTTTGTTATGTATCGACACATATTCTTAGTTGCAAATATATATTAACGTGCTATGAAAATGGAAATAATTTCCTCTGTTCTATACGATTCAGTTATCAGAGTTTCATAAGCCTGGACATGTATAGAAAAACTGGTTTGTCTGTGTGGGTGTTTCTTGGACGCGGTGCAACAGTATTTATTAAAGTTGTGCATTTTTCGCCGGAAATTTGCTAAAAATAACATAAAGTCAGAGAGGAGCGGTCACTCCCTCCGCGAACAAAGTTGAATGACTCTTGCAAAACAAAGCAACGTATTGCATCCGCCCCAAAAGTCAAAACATTCAATAGATAGTTGATTAAAATACGAACTATGGAAGTAGCATGGTGGTCAAACTGCGAAACAGGAGAAAAGCTGTTAGAGAAGGTTAAGAAAACAGATTTTGGAATAAAAATTAACACAGTACAAAAGTAACAACTCGTTCATGCAGCTCATCTCCGCACATTTTTGATCAAAATGGCGTTTACCGTGTGTGATATTAGTCTCTATTGTAATTTTAACAATTTGATTCAGAGTTCTTAGGGACTTGTCTATGTGCTATAACCTATAACAAATAATATTTTGGAACTTGCCTTATTTTTTAACGATTCAATTGTTAGTCTTTCACAATTAGAAAATTCGGTTTGCAATTGATAAATAACAATATTGGAAACTGGCTTTCTGGGGTTTGTTGCCGTGGTCTATCCGAGCTGGAGCTTCCGGACTTGCAGGCCATGTCTACGATGGGCTTCTTCAGCGTAATGTTGAATGAAACTGTCAAGACCGTTGCATCATCATCACAACATCGAAACTTCCGGAACTCCAACTCAGATAAACCACGGCGATAGATGACAGAGAGTAACTCTGCAGTGCCGACCGCCGCCATGTACAGCCTAATACGCCTATTCAATAACAGTATTGTAATATCATAACCTTTTGCATGGAACCGTGTCCACGGATTCCATTGCAATCGCATATATTATTTCCTTTTTGTAGTTTTCCTATATCATTGTATTGTAAGGTATTTTCTCCGCGTTTCTCTACAGAAGTTTCTAGACTATCCGTCATATGATACGATTACTGCTGCCGTGCCTCTATCACCCTCACGCTCAAACGTTCGCTTAACATTCAACAATCAGAAGTCTTGCATGATCTATTTTATGTCAACTGCAACCCTACTACTACATCGTGCACTAAATGGGGCGTGTATTAAGTTCACTTGAAGTGTGCGACACCTCCCCTTCAAGTCACCCTCTTGTCCCGTAGAAGTAAATAATCTTTAAAGGTGGTTCATTCTTCCGCCTTTCGATAGGATGTGGAAAGAAACCCAGGAAACACACACATGAAACACTAGTTTCGGGAGAAGCAGCACCTCCCATCTACAGGTGTAAATTTAAACTGTAAGTGGGAGTTAAACGGTTACGGGAGAAGCAGTACCTCCTACTGCTTCTCCCGTAACAAATAGTGTTAAAAAAAATCAAATTGTAAGTGAATTATGACAAAGTTGTTTTTGTTAGGTTTAAGTTAGAATTACGGTCGTTTGACATTTTGACAATTATATTAATTTTAAAACTAAACAAATTTCAAACTTAATTTAACTCGGATATTTCACGAAGAATGGCCACCGATCACAGGGTCTCTGATATTCAATCTGGCTTTATGTCAGGACGAGGTTGTGTGGACCAAATCTTTACTCTCAGACAGATTGTTGAAAAACATCTGGTTGTGGGGAGGGTGGTCTACGCAGCATTCGTAGATCCCGAGAGGGCCTTTGACTCGGTGGACAGATGTATGCTGTGGAATGTTCTCAGGAAGTACGGTGTGAATGATAATCTTCTGAATGTGATACGTGCCATCTATGAAAATAGTTCGGCATGTGTAAGAGTGGATGGGAGATATAGTGACTGGTTTGATGTATATAAGGGAGTGAGGCAAGGCTGCGTGATGAGTCCACGGTTGTTTAATATAATCATTGACAGTTGCATAAAAGAAGCTGGAATATCAGAGAGCGGAGTGAAAGTGGGTGAAACAAGAGTTGGAGTACTTCTTTATGCTGATGATGCTATAGTTTTAGCTGACTCGGCGGAGGAATTCCAAACGATGTAAACCAAACTAAATGATGCATTTTGTAAGGATAGCTTGAAAGTAAATGCGAATAAGACAAACGTATTAGTTTTTGACAGGAATGAAGTATGTGAGGAACTTACAATTAATTTGAATGGAATAAAAGTTGAAGTAGTGAATGAGTTTGACTATTTAGGAAGTAAGTTTGAGGCGAATGGTAAGATGACGAAAGAATTAGAGAAGCGTGCCAGCAAAGGAAGATGCGTGATAGGAGCGTTTGGTAGAATAGCGAAGAATAAAAGGATACCAAAGAAAATGAAAATGGCGGTACACAATTGTATTTTGTTGCCGACCCTGATGTATGGAAGCGAGTCATGGACGTTGAATGAAAGAGTAAATAAGGTATGCACCGTAGAAATGGCCCATCTGAGAAGTATGACAGGAAAAACACTGAAAGATAGAGTGAGAAACGAATGGGTTCTAAATGAATGCGGAGTAAAAGAAAGCGTGAAAGTGAAAGTTCAAAGAAGTGTGATGCGATGGCTTGGACATATTGAAAGGATGAATGAAGACCGACTGACAAAAAGAGTGTATAAAGGGAATGTAACAGGTAAGCGTGGAAGGGGAAGACGTAGGAAACAATGGATTGATCAGATAAATGAGATTGCGAATGAATGGAATTTACAGAGTGGAAACAAGAGAAGAGCATGCATGAAAAGAGTGATGAAAGAAGTATGCAAGGACAGAGTCAAGTGGAGGCACTTGTGTGGAGGTACTGGCCACCCCTAGAGGAAAGGCGGCAGGATACAAGACAAGACAAGTTCAGAGAGAACTTACATCATTCTCGACGTTTCGTCGGCGACGTAGCCAACGTCTTCAGGAGAACATCCTCTCTGCACGACGACTGAGGAGGAACTAGTTTTGAAATTTGTTTAGTTTTAAAATTAATACAATTGTCAAAGTTGTTTTTTATTTAAATTAATTCAAATTAATGTTCACAAAGTTACTAACGGAATAATTTTTTTTTTTTTTTTTAAATAAAAAAAATAACGGAAATCTGGATAATATAGAAAATTATGGATGAACATTCCTGCGCACCGATTCTCGGATCGAAACACAAAAGAGAGAGAGTAAAACATGCAAGAATGTTGAATGCCGAGCGATCGTTTTTAATACTAATCCTATAAGTCAGATTCCCGCACATTCACTTGTGTTGCCAGGTATGGGAATGTGTAAACATTGTGTTACCCTGTCATAGTACAAATCAGACTTGTATTCTTTACCTCCGATTCATTTGCCTTGTACCTAGAGATGTTATGGATATAGATTTCGAATGTATCTTCCAACCCGCCGTGTTATGTCACAATTTTGTCGGAATTTAATTCGAGTCCGTTTCGTGTCCCAGTTAAATAAAGTCGTGTAGTTCTCCGGACTAAATTAAGTGAACAAAAATAAAAAGTGTTGATCCAAGATGGCGATGGGAATAGCCGTCCAGAGCGCGGTGCAGACGATCTTCGACATTGCGATGTTCACAGGTAAGGACTACATTCCCGTATCCTCTGATACATGGTGGTGACCTTCACAATCCCTAACCATTCCCACCCATGATGAGCGCATTCCACAACCTTTGTTGTAGATTCCCGAGGACTTAAAACAATGCTGGTAGCTAGTTCATTTATTATTCCGATTTTTTTCAGAAATTTTATTGTAGTTTTGTATAACTCAATGGGTTTTGTATACCTACTCTCTTTTTTAATCAGTGACCTTGAAAAATAGGTTGGTATGAGACTGACTCCCATGCTGTAAAAACTTGGTTTACTTTTGCCAATGCCACCTCGGTTTCAGAGAAAGGCGGTAGGAGTTGCAATGTTTATGTTCATGTGAGTTTTATTTTGTATGTTCACATGCGGCATGTGCAAGCGCAAACTTACATGTGCCTGCTTGTGAGCATGCATATAAATATGAGCCTTAAATGTCAATATATCTTAGCAACTTAGATTATAGATAATTGTCTCGTGCTCGATGTCCTTTGAGCCCGAATATGATTTATAAAATGTTTCAGAAACTTTGTAGAACTCCATTTTAAATTAAAGAAAATGAAAATAAACTTTGTTGTATTCTACTATTTTTACTTTCTTGCTATAGCCGAAGGCTATAAAGAAAGTTATGATTTGGTGTGAAAAAATTTTTTCGAGGTTTTCACGGATTGCCAAAAAACACTATCTTTCAAAAACGTCCGTCTGTATGTGTGTATGTGTGTGTGTGTATGTGTGTCACTTTCCAAAGTATAATACCTAGAGATACCAAATTTTGGCTACATCAACTTTTTTGGACATGTATTAAGTATGAATAACATGGCATTACACCAACTTGAAAATTCAAGATGGCTGCCATACAAAAAAAAACATAAAATTGCACTTTTCTCAAAAACGGCTCCAAGAATTTTTCTTAAATTTTCAGAGTTACCACTAATTAATTTTTATCTTAATAAATTAGTTATGGCAACACTCTTACTAATCTGTGTCTATGGGCTGCCATATGAAAAAAACAAACGATTGTGATTTTCTCGAAAGTTAAGGAGTCAACAAAAATATAATGTTCTACAATATTATGGACAACATAAATTTCTACAAATTTACAAAAAAATTTTTTTGAAAAAATAAATATAAAGCACCGTTTACACGACCTGAAATTTTAAATCGAAAATTTTACAAAAACCTATTAAATTGCAAGATATTTAAACTTGTTTAAGATTTGATATAAAGAACAAGCTTATCACTTTAATTCGTGATCATTTTTTTTTTACTTTTTAAAAAATTCAAGATGGCTTCCAAAGAGCTGAAAATTTAAAATGCGATTTTCTCAAAAACGGCTCCGACGATTTTTCTTAAATTTTTTGTGAATCCATTTATATAATAGTGCTATCTAACAATTATAATCATTTCTTCATCATAATCTCGGTTTAGGGAGTTGCCATATAAAAGAAAAAAATAATGGAAAAATTCTCGGCAGTTAGAGGGTTAATAAAAAAATAATGTAGGACCAATGTAAAATAATAATAATAAACTATAAATTTCCATCATTATTTTTTCCAAAAAGTGAATCAAAAGTATAGCCGCGATACAAAGTGAAAATTTTCCATACAAAATGTATTAGCAACTTTCTTGGTAGTCAAAGGGTTAAAAATAGATAAAAGGCTGCGATTCTTAAAATTTTATAAATACCAATAATAATCAGTCGTTACTTTTTCAAAATATAACTAAAAAGTTTACCCACCATACAAAGTCCTAGTTTGCATACAGAAGGGTTCAATGACCATCTATAATAATCTAGAATATAAGTTGCAATGAAATATAAACATTCAAAACTAATATGAAATGCATGCCCACAAACAGTTACGTGTAAGTTCGCGCTTACGAATGCTGAATTTGTACTTACAAATTAAAACCATATCTCAAATGAAATAAAACCTGCAACTCTTGCCGACCTTCCTTGAAACAGGGGTGACATTAACAAAGTGAATTATTTTTTACACTTTGGGAGGACTGAGAAATGCGAGAAAATTGAGATAAGACTGAATGAAAAAAGAGTGGAGCTCGTGAAAGAATTTGATTATCTGGGAAGCAAGTTTGAGTCTAATGCGAAATTGACGAAATAATTGGAAAAGCGCGCTAGTAGAGGAAGAAGTGTACCTAATGGAAACGATTGGAAGAATTGCAAGGAATAGGAAACTTACGAAGAATATGAGATCGGCGGTCCACAATGGCATATTGGTTGGTGGAAGTGAGGCTTAATGAATGTGAGCTAAGTAAAGTATGTAAGTACGGTTGAAATGGCTTACCTGAGAGCAATGGCTGGAAAGATACTGAGTGATAGAGTACGTAATGCTTGAGTGATGAACGAGTGTGGTATAAAAGAGAATATGAGAATGAAAGTACAAAAAAGTACGATGAGATGGTTCAGACATCTTGAAAGAATGGATGATTAACAACTAACGAAGAAAGTGTACAAAGGAAATGTCAGAGGAAAGCGCGGATGGGGAAGGCTGAGGAAAGAATGGTTAGACCAAATAGGTGAGATTGCGAAAGACTGGATCCTGCAGAGTGAGAATAAGAGAAGAGTATATATGAAAAAGGTGATGACAGCAAAAAGTGGAGGCGCATCTGCGGAGGTACCGGCCACCCCTAATGAAACGGTGGCAGGATACAGTACAGTACAGTACAGAAATCAGCTTCATACCAACCTATGAGTCGAGGATCTTTCTTGTGTAATTGGCGCTTTTTCCAGAGAAGACCAACCTCGCAGAGGGCTCTTGAGGTGTGATTCACACAAAACGGCGCTCACCAAATAAATCATCCAAATATTTTTTATTCACTTAAGAATTTATATGGCTATTTCCATACTCGCACGGGTATGCAGGTACACACCGCGTTGGAATAAAATTGATTTATTATCGATATATTATATTTTCATTGAAACTGCATAAGCTGGTAGATGATTATAGCTTTACATACGTCATACAGTGGGTTAATTTTTGCAAGAAAGTCGAGTGCAGATTCTGTGCAATTTATTTATATTTTAATTTGTTAAAGAAACAAACAAAATAACGAGTTTACCGATTTCGGCCTCTTGGCCATCTGATTTTTTGGAAATAACTTTAATAAATGGAAATGTCGGGAAAAGCATTTCCTGTGTTTCCGTATATCTAAAAAATACGCAGATTGCCGCCTTTGGTTCGCACACAGAAGACAAAATATGTATTCGATAGATTAAATGGGCCGCATTGGTTGTTCTGTATCCAGTCCGATTTGATTGTGTTTAAGTCTGACCCCGAGGAGAGTCTGTCTGACCCATAAGTAATAGTCCGACCTCTTCCGCGCTAAGCGCTCTCGGATTAGCATCTGCAGATGACCCTGTCGGACCCGCGACCTCTGCATGTTGCATGGATAACATCTTCCCGCCATGACTCTCTGTAGGTCCACTTTACGTTGCAGTTGTAGTAACAGTACTTTAATGCTGTCATCCTGTCCAAGGGAAACCGGCAAGGGCGGCAACAAGGTGGATGCACATTACACGTATGTAGGTGTGAAAGCGCGTGGAAATTGCGATGAAGGTTTTAGTTTGCCTTCGTGTCTCGTAATCTTATAAGGAAACAGACAAAGTTTACACTTACACATGCTGCATGTGTACCTCTTTACCAAGTAAACCCGTCAATGAACAGTAGAGCTTCTAATCATGCCGACTTTTCGTGAAACAGTGGTGACACTAGAAAAAGTTAGCCAATTTATACAGTATGGATGATCGGTTTCATACCAATAGTTTAGTGGAGGAAATGTGTGAATTGGTGATGGCTATGAATGCATTGAAGAAATCAAGTCAACTCTGCAGAGGATCTAGCCACCCCTAACGGAATGGGGATAGGGTCACAGCAATTGTTACAGTAGTGCATTTATTTATGTAATGATTTTAGTATTGCATTTTGGAAGAAATATGAACGTAGAAAGGTTTTTTTAATAATATTTAAAATATATTCGCAGTCTAACCTACAAATTCAAAAAGTTAAAATATCTTCATTCTCATTCCAACAAATACTTGAACTCATTCCAGATCTGTCATTCAAAGAAAGCTTTCAGATATTTCAATAGACGTCAGATTTCTCTATCGGTATCATTAATTTCAATTTGAAATTGAATTCGTCCAAAAACTATTTTTATAGTAACTGAAAACGTTACTAAAAAACTTTTTATGAGCGATTGATTCGTCTTTGTTGTATATTTTTTCACGCGGGAAATATGAAAGGTTACTTTCTTTCAAAAAAAGAACAATAGACAATGTAGTCCAGTTTTTGTTCGTCAGAGGCGCGCCTGCGCATTGTCGGTGCGCGTTCTATTTTGGAATCTGACGCCTTTCCTATTAGGCATTATTTATTTGGCGGATGCAATTTGTTGTGGCTATAACAATTTCACAGCATCGTCTGCCTACTACATACAATGTGACACAATGATTGCCTTATGTAGGTTGTAAATAGTGATAGAAAAATTGTTTTTAAGTTTTATGGTTTTAAAATAATGACACATTAATTTCCCGCCATTGCTGTGACCTTGAAAACAATATTGCAACGTGAAAAAAAAAAAATTGAGACTGTTTTATTGGTTTAATCCAGTCATAGAATTAAGTGAAGGAAATATTGTATGCAAAGAGAGATTAATATAAACGATTGAAAGCAGTATGAAAGGATACGTAGAAGTGAAGCAACTCTGCAGGGGCTCTGGCCACCGCTACCGCGAAAATTCGTCCACTTTTGTCAATGTCATCCCTGTTACAGGGGATGTTTATTTGAGATTTGAGTCTTATTTTGTAAGCAGCTACCCTAGGCCCTGCACATGACATATGTGTTGACGCAAACTTACATGTGTTTTCATGTATACATGAATTAAGTATGAATATTAAATGTTGACATATCTTTGCAACTGAGATTAAAGACATGTGAACCTACCTCTACCCAGTGCACGCGCCTGGTAGTGATATTTTAACATGGACAGAATAAATAATGGTTCAGATTGGAGAAACTCTTTCTTTGTTGAGATTTGCTGTAGACATTATGGGCAGCAGCGCTAGCGGGCCAGCTCTGCAGGTTTTGTATTGTAAGCTGTCCGTCTGCATTGAAACGTCTGACTTTTTCACTTCGTTCGATTTTATCAGCGCAGAACCGCCGAAAAAGAAATATAACAATGCATTGCGTGATGCGTCTGTCACAGGCAAAGTATGAAGTGCGGGAGTTTCATATTGTCTTTCCTAGGCAATGTGTGTTCGCTGCTTGTCAGACAAAGTGACCAAGGGAAGCACAGCCGTTTTATTTTATGTACATTGTAAAATGTAGTATAGGATATGGAGTATCTATTCAATCAAAGGACGCAAAGTTGCGTGTAGTTTATTTGGTCTTTTGATCTTATGATTTATTTCAGACCTTCATTACATGAGTAGTTGATTTAAATATAATCATCGATCTAAATAAAATATATATTTATATCGATGAATATAATGCAAGATGTAAGTACCAAATTATTAAATTTCAAATTAGTTTTCAGTTTGCCGCCTTCCCCTGGGTAACCAGGGGTAACATTGACCATTTTTTACAGTATGGGTAGTCGGCCTCATTCTTAACTTTGCCATAGCTGAAAGAAAAATAGTAAACCATAAAAATTAAACAATTTTTGGCATAACAAAATCGTTTGGCAGAACGAAATCCTTTTTGTTGAAAATCATTATTTTTAAGAAAAATAACGTAAACAAGGAAAGCTTTAAAAAGTTAAATTCTTTAATTTTTTGTTTATATCCGTTACGCTAGATCGATGAATTTACGATGCCGCCATGAAAATCCAATAAAAAATCAATTAAAGCCCAATAAAAAGGTGTAAATAATCTAGTTTCCCCTCGCCTGTCAAAATATTTAGGTCGAGCTTAAAAATAAACGTCGGCAGAGTATCTTTTCTACTACAGA
Organism: Agapetus fuscipes; assembly: GCA_951799405.1. Taxonomy (NCBI): domain Eukaryota; kingdom Metazoa; phylum Arthropoda; class Insecta; order Trichoptera; family Glossosomatidae; genus Agapetus; species Agapetus fuscipes. The sequence goes on from OX637350.1 coordinate 16,770,470, forward strand.
ATTTAGTTGATTACGTCTTCGCAGCCAAATTGTAAACATGTCCGCGTGCATTGTAGACATTTGTGTGATTTTATCTATCGGACTCTCATCATTGTAAGATTGCATGCACGCGACGCCATTTTGTACACAATGCCATTTGACAGGCTAATTTTTGATGAAATTTCTCCGTGCGATCGGTGAAAGTCGAGCGATTTTATACATTTATCTATTTTGTATGATTTCACGGTTAATGTTATCCGGAATGTGTGTTGCCTGCTATTTCACTTACATTTTAGGAATACCCCTATTTTAAATAAGAGTTTTAGGCTTACACGGCCAGCTGATGATGCTGGAGTGATGTTTTCCGGGATCTGTTGCCGTGGTCTGTGGGAGCTGGAGCTTGAGCTTCCGGACGCTTCGCCCATTTCTACGATGGGCTTCTTCAGCGTGAAGTATGATGATGATGATGATCTTGTTCACAGTTCTCATCAAGATCATCATCAGCGCTTTAGTGTCTTTTCAAACTACCTGCCTCTCTGTACTGCCTGTAACCCAGCCAAGTGACATCTCACTTTATCCTCACGTTTTAAATGAGCCGAGTTTATTGTAACACATTTGTGCACACAAGTGCCGGGTCGTGAGTTCCCTGCAAGGGCGCCGCAGAGCCATGGCGTCTCCTGGACAGACATTTGTGCACACAAGTGCCGGGTCGTGAGTTCCCTGCAAGGGCGCCGCAGAGCCATGGCGTCTCCTGGACAGACATTTGTGCACACAAGTGCCGGGTCGTGAGTTCCCTGCAAGGGCGCCGCAGAGCCATGGCGTCTCCTGGACAGACATTTGTGCACACAAGTGCCGGGTCGTGAGTTCCCTGCAAGGGCGCCGCAGAGCCATGGCGTCTCCTGGACAGACATTTGTGCACACAAGTGCCGGGTCGTGAGTTCCCTGCAAGGGCGCCGCAGAGCCATGGCGTCTCCTGGACAGACAACACCTTCTCTCAGGGGTCAGTCTCCCCTCCACTGACCCACGCCCTGTATATCCATCCCATCCGGGGATGTGTCACAGGACTCGCATGCAAAAGTTATGTGAGATGCGAGTGGCAGAAGGCCCTCCCGTGAAGCTACACTTTCCCAAGTGTTTACACAAAGCAAAGGAGGCTCAGAAATCACTAAAAGATTATGGCCGTGGGGTTTAGGGCTCGAGGATTTTAATTTTACAAACAAAAATGCAAAGTGATTCTGAGCGTCTTAACATATGACTTAAGGCCTAAATTCGAGATGTTACTACTGAGACTGTTCGGGAGGTGCTCTCCAGACTAAGTGGCCAACCACCATAGAGGTGGGAAAGAATAAAGAAAAGAAGAAAGAAAATCGGTCTAATTAGACAGACGAGTTCTCGCCATAGCTAGCACAAAACTTTGAAAAAGCCCCAAAGTTAGATTTGTTGGCCACAAAGTCCGCATATCCGATCGGGCCGATGGCCGGTCTGACAGCGTTGAAGAGCGCCTCACGACCAGGCTGCAAGGCTTCGCAGTCCCACAGGATGTGTCGCACATCCTGCAGCGTCGCTCCGCACTCACAACCCGACCCCCTTGAGAGGCCAAGCTGGAAGAGCCTGGCCCTAAATTTACCGTGACCAGTCAAGAACTGACTGGTCCAATGGTCCGGGACCAACCAAGGAGCCTCGTATCTCTCACGGACCGAGGGAAAGAAAGAAAAGGTGGTTCTGCCTTTGTCGGAGGAATCCCATCGTTTTTGCCACACGCGGAGAGCCATAAGCACAACCAGTTTCCGAGTTCCAGAGGATATTTCTCGGGTGGGGGGATCAATGCTATCTTCGCCGATAGTAGCGGTGAGGCCGCGTCTCAAAAGACTTATGGCGTTGGCAACCTGGAGGTGAAGATCCAGAGGAAGGACACCGGCAAGAACGGGGAGACAGTCCGTTGACGCGGATCTGTACGCCTTGGTGAGCAAGCGGAGAGATAATCTCTGGCCGGAAAGGATGACACGCCGCTGTAGACTCAAAAGGCTCTTATCAGCCCAGCAGCCGGCTGCGTAGAGTGCTGTTCCGATGAAGGTTGCCTGATACAAGATACGGAGTGAACGACCTCTAAGTCCCCAAGTGACGTGAGAGAGCCTAGCAACCTTGCCGAAGGCGCCATTACCCTTCTGGATAATGCGCTTTGCGTGTTCGACGAAAGATAGATTACCGTCCAAGGTAACTCCAAGGTAAGTTACTGCTTGGGACAGTTTCACTCTGGAGCCCTCGAAATCGATAATAGGGGGGCGAGCAGGACTGAGACGACCCTTGAGGAGGATGGCCTCGGTTTTGTGGGGGGCAAAGGAGAGTTTATTGCGTGTACCCCAGGAGTGGATAGCTTGCAGGGCAAGTTTAGCCGATGATTCGAGGGAACTTCTGCTGTTCGCCTCAACAGTGAGGAGGGCGTCATCGGCATATGCGCGCATTTCACAGCCGGAAGGAAGTGGTAGTGATAAGAGGTCATCGAAGAGCACATTCCAGAGCATAGGGCCTAGGACAGATCCCTGGGGGCAGCCCCGTGTAATGTCTCGGACGATGATATTTGGGCCCGCATCAAAGATGATGCTGCGCTCCGAAAGGTAGCTGGCAATGGAAGCATAAAGGTTGCCAGGGACCTGTCGAAGTCTAAGCTTCGCAAGTACCATGGGCCACCATGCGCCATCAAAGGCACCAGATATGTCAAGCATCACTGCAAGGACATACTTGCAGCGGGAGGCCTGAACAGCAGCAAGGACAGAGCGGATGGCATCCTCGGTGGAGATGCCGGGCCTAAAACCGAATTGATGACACGATATGGGGAAACCGGCTGTTTTGAAACTGGACAGACATTTGTGCACACAAGTGCCGGGTCGTGAGTTCCCTGCAAGGGCGCCGCAGAGCCATGGCGTCTCCTGGACAGACATTTTTTCTCACCACAACCCTCAGCCCATCTATGTATATAATCTATAATCTAAGTTGCAAGGATATATTCATTCAAATCTCTCAGATGTATGCCCACGCGCTTACAAATGCTGATTGTGTACTTACAAATAAAATCCAAACCTCAAATGAACATAAGCCCTACAACTCTTGCCGACATTCCCTGAAACAGGGGTGACATTGGCAAAGTGAACCATTTTTTACATGCGGTAAGGTTTTTCACAACGAGGGCTGGCAATGCAAAACGCACGATTAAAATAATTAGCAGCGTTGCTATTCATCTATAATCTAAGTTGTAAAGCTATATTAGGTACATTTAAGATTCATTAAACATGCCCATAAGCAGACATGTTTTAGTTCGCGCTTATGCATGCCGCATGTGGACTTTCAACAACAACAAAATCCAATCTCAAATGAAAAATAAACCCTGCAACTCTTGCCGTTGGCAACATTGACAAAGTAAACCATTTATTTTACATTATAGGTTGTCAGCCTTATACCAACCTATTAGTCAACATTGTTAATTGAAGAGTGTTAACTTCAGTTGTAATTTTAGTTTATAGATTTTCTGTATGAAGCCAGATGACCGCCTCCCTTCCTCCTGTACTGGTGCAGCCTGTGCTTAAAAATACATCAAGTGTTTGGAGAGGGTTTGGGTTAGTTTCTGGTGCAAGCAGTGTTCAATAATGATTACCTTTAGGACTGTGTCGGTGCGAGAACACAACACACAAGCTGTGGAAGCCAAACACAGCTCGCACTTAATGTCAGAGCAAATAGCTAGCACAGATCTGACGAAGTGCAGCACACTAAATACTAACGGCAAAGGAGAGTTTCCGAAGGACTTAAATAGACGTGTTTCATAGAGGTGTAGATGAAAGAGAAAATAAATGAGGACAAAATGATTTAGAAATGGGAACCGGGGCTCCTTTTCTTCTATTGTTCTTTTTCTTGATCAGTACTACCTACGCCAGGACACTTAAACGCTGATGCGTCTTACCTTGACAAACATAACAACTTACCACTTGTGAACTGTCGTGAACTAGACTTAAGTAATAATGTAACTGTAACTCTAAACGCTGTGTCCGTTCCACTAGGGGTGGATAGAGCCTCTTCTGAGTTTCCTATATAACAATAATCTATAATCTATAATCTAAGTTGCAAGGATATATTCATTTAAAGCTCTCAGATGTATGCCCACAGACCAACACGTGTAGTTTGCGCTTACAAATGCTGAATGCGTACTTACAAATAAAATCCAAACCTCAAATGAACATAAGCTTCACAACTTTTGCCGACCTTCCCTGAAACAGGGGTGACATTGGCAAAGTGAACCATTTTTACAGTATGGGTGGTCAGCCTCATACCAACCTACATTCATTCATATACATCACAATATACAAGTCATTTTTTTACATTAACTCGTTAATCTGTTTATCACATTCTTTTAAAATCCCACCAATCTAGTCAAGCCATACCATCCTCTGCATGTACACTTTTTCAGTCTTTCAGCATCCATTCATTCTACATATCCAAACCATTTCATCAAATTAAGTATACCTTTAATTTCACATCACCTTACAGTTCGCAATTATCTTCGATCCATTCATTCTCAACTTCATCTCTTCAAGGTTTTCAAGACATGAGGAGGAAAATTTTAAAAGTCCAATTATGAGAAATGCAAAGCCGTGTCTTCAAGGCTTGTAAGGTATCATTTAGATTGTCGTGGTCACGATTTCAGCTCTTCAGTCAGTCACTTCATGGAGATGGCTTCCACGCCAACTCTACCTCTCAGCTTTCTCAGTTAATGCTTCAGCAACGAGCTTGGACCGGGACTCGGTGGAATGTCACGGAATCGAACTCTGACCCAGTTCAACACGTAATTATCAGGGATTTGTAGCGTTTAAGCCACAGAAAATGCAAACAGTTCAGCCATTTAACTCCCAGTACTTCTAGCAGGATAACTTCACGTGATGGCGTTACAGAAACTTGCGAGTATAGAGCATGCCATCAAGTTCTCCTTAATTATATGATGACTCTTAATTTTGAAGATACTTTTAAAAACCCACAGAATGGCCTGTGCACGGGTATACATCACAGTTATAAAGTACATAGATATATTTACATAGATATAATTACAAGCCAGCAGGACAAACCTGCCCAAATGTGGAAGTCACTGAACAATCTATCGGGAAATGTTAAGCAGACTCTTCTCACCAAAACAAGTGCAGTAGAATTTGGTACTTTTTTTAATGATAAGATCGAAAAAATCAATGCATCTAATGCAAATTCATCAAAAGATCCTGTCTTACCTACTACTGATGATAATGAATCACAGAAGAACAACATCGATTATTTCACTGAAACAACAACAACAGAAATTCAAAAACTGTTATCAAAGTCCTCAAACAAGCAGTGCGAGCTGGATCCACTACCTACGTGGCTTGTGAAACTCTGTGCACATGATATTTCACCCTTTTTAGTGCATCTCATCAACCAGTCAATGAGTAAAGGATACGTCCCAGGAAAACTCAAATGTGCCCATGTCACTCCGATTCTGAAAAAAATGCAGCTCGACCAAGATGTGTTAGCCAATTATAGGCCTATATCAAATTTATCTTTTGTGTCAAAACTTCTAGAACGAATTATTTCAGAAAGAGTGACAAATCATTTAGAAAATAAAAAACTTATGCCCAGAATGCAGTCTGCATATCGGAAACACCACTCCACTGAATCGGCACTTATTCGTCTTATGTCAGACCTGATCTCCTCAATAGAAGGTGGAAATGTTGCCTTGCTGGCAATGTTAGACATGAGCGCTGCCTTTGATACGGTGGATCACGGAACTTTATTACAAAGACTCAAAATTAACTTTGGTGTTAAAGGCAAAGTACTTGCATGGTTCGAGTCTTATTTACACGATAGAAAGCAAGCCATTAAATTTCAAGGCGAAATATCACCTGCACGCATTCTGAAATACGGAGTACCTCAAGGCTCCGTATTAGGCCCAATGCTTTTTATCTTATATACAAAAGATATTGAAAAGATAGTGAGCAGCTATGGGCTATCAATACATGCATACGCTGACGACTGTCAAGTATACGCTAGCTCCAAGCCTAATGACACTGAAGGGTTGAAATCTCGAATGGCTGCGTGCATTGGAAGGATACAGGAATGGATGACTCTAAACAAGCTGATTCTAAACCCTCAGAAGACTGAAATTCTGTGGGCTGCCACATCAAAGCGTCAGAATCTCTTAGATTTGCACACACCGCTGACACTATCGGGAGGAGACTCTATCTACCCATCAAAAACTGTGGATCTGCTAGGAGTACGATTGGGCACAGACCTGACATTAAGTGAGCAGGTGGATAAAACATTAACAGCATCTTTCTTTGGACTGCGCCAAATTAAGGCAATTCGCAGATGTCTACCCCCTGATGCATTAAAAACCTTGGTCAATGCCTTTGTCCTGTCACGGGTAGACTATTGTAGTGCAATTTACGCAGGACAAACAAAAAAGCAAAACAATAGGCTTCAATCGGTCCTTAATTCGGCAGCAAGACTGATTTTCGGAACTGGAAAGTTCTGTCATATCACGCCAATACTAAGGAACCTGCATTGGTTGAAGTTTCCAGAGAGAGTAGCTTACAAAATATGCTACACTGTGTACAAGGCACTCAACGGGAAGGCTCCAACATACTTGGCTGAACTGCTATCCCAGCAGTCCAACAGGAGTGATCTGGTGCTAAGATCCTCTGTATCAGGAGGGATAAGACTAAATGAGCCTCATCGTCCATACCGAACATGCTTCGGCGACCGAGCCTTCCACAATGGTGCACCTGCAGTGTGGAATGGACTTCCTCTGGATGTCAAAACCGCAAGCCCAGAGTCGACGTTCCGGAAAAAACTCAATACCTACCTGTTCAGTGTATCATATCCCAATTAATCCTACACTTTATTTAACTACTTTTATGTTTATGTATTACTGTACGAATATATTATTTACCTATAATGTAAGATTATTATGTATGTGCATTTACATGTATACGAGTATGGACATACCCCATTATTTATATTATTCCCTTCATATCGTCTCATTCCTCATATATTTTATACCAAGGGCCCTTGAGGTGTGCTACACACAAAAACGGCGCTTCAAATAAATTATCCAATTATATATATATATATATTTACAAAAACAAAAAAAAATAGTCATACAAAGTTACATACACGTTGTCAAACAAAAAAATACGGGAAATAATTTTCAAGAACAGCTGTCAGCATCTTGAGAAGACAAGAAAGTAAATTATATTGAAACAATTACATTTTTCAGCGCATAATATACCATTAGCTAAAACTCATTCCCTGATTTTCCCTTTAGGACACTGGAGAACTCTGACTCAAAACATTCTCACCATCCAAGCTTAGGGTTTGTCATTATTTGGGTGCAACGTAATGGGGCTTCCACACGCTTGCCAACCCATTACAAGTCAAGCGTGTGGACGGCCGTTTGGCTCAGCTGGGAGCGTGGCTTATGCCGCCTTGGCTCGGCTTGTCGCCGATCCGACCAGAGTCGGTTTTTTGACGCAAGTCAAAGGGAATTCACGCATGCGCATGCCAGGCACACACATACTTGTGCGCGCGCATTCTGGTGCGGTACGGTTTCCATGAGTTTTGATCATCCACCATCGTCTTTGCCGAATTTTTCGTTTCTTTTTAGTTTCTCTCTTTTTATTTTGTTTTTTTTTTTTAAATAAAAATAAGTTTATCCAAATGTTATAGCTAAAAGCTGGACGTCCGCCATGCTTGCTTATTCTAACACACACAGACGCACTCACAAGCGTGTGGATGACCCTGTTTGGTTTTCCAAGGGCTTGCAAGCGCTTGCAAGCCCTTGCCTCAAGGCGTTTGCCGCAAGCGTGTGGATGCCCCATAAGATGCCTCTGTCCTTACCTTGTTGTGCAGTGAGGGGCCTTCCTTTTTATTTTTAAGTCTTTAAATGTTTCTCTATCAGGTCCGAACATTTTTGAATTCGGAACTTTTTCTCGGCGAGCAAACTTCAGTCTTGTACAAGACTGCTATCCTTAGTAACCCATAACAAAGCATTCGTTTGCCTTTTTCCTAGCAACCCGGCAGGATGATGACACAATATTGTCTATGCCAATTCACGTGTGGACCTCATCCATTCAGTATTTCAAGAATTCCTTCTCTGTCCTCCTCTACCACCACATTGATTCATTCTTGCAACGTAATAAAAACTAACAAAATGACAATCAATATATTATACAGTCTATGGCTTGTGTTATTCATCATCATCATCATCGCCATCTCTCTAAGCTACTGCGTTTCAAATTATTCCAGCCTATTAATAATGCAAAGAACTTCCTTGCTACGTATATAGGCGCCTTTAATCATAGTTTAACTCAATCGGAGCGTTTGCCAAACAATATACGGAAACTAAAACAGCTTCTCTAGTGAGCGTATTAGATGATATATTGATATACATTTTATGGTTAACACCGTGGCTGAGTTAAGATATAAAGATTCATTCACACTTGGAGTACAGTAATAGTAAAACTGGTAGTACAGATTAAAGATTCTTCTCAGTATCGTCCCAGGCGCCGCGCAGGGCTGACGTCACGTCGTGCTGTAGTAGAAACGTGGAGCCAATCACAACGTAAACAAAAATATCGTGAAATAGTGGATATCGTGTGTGAGACTAACAGAGTGAGAGATGTGCTAATTTGTAAAGCAATCCTTTACCTTGTTATGGATGTACAGAAGGATTACTTAGTGGAAATCCTTGTGGATGATTGCTATATTCTATATTGATGGTTTATTGTTTTTTTTAAAGAAAAAATATTGAGTTGATTGGATTTCATCGATTTAAAAAGGTAATTGAAAGTTTATCTTAATTTTTATAATTTAAAGTTTTAAATAATATATATATGTAGGTTTAAAAAAACAGGCACTTTAAAGTATATCTTCTTAATTTTTAGTAATTTGCCTTTAATTTTTAATTTATAATGTTGATTTCGCGTTAGCGTTTCTACAAGCTCAAATCATAGTACCGGCAAGGTTTTACTCAGCCCTCATAGTAAATTAAACCTGTTTCCTCGGGGACAGAGGAACCGCTACATCAAGTTCAGTTATTGGAGTTAGACAAAGACCAAGTGCGATCCCTTTAGGCACAACGTAGCAAGAAGTTACACTGCTGTGCAGCTTAGTTGCGTTGAGATGTCTTGTTTTACTTTAATAATATAAGAGTTTACAATAAAGTTGCTCCTGTTTCAAAGAAAGGCGTCCAGAGTTCCAGGGTTCATATTGTTTTGAGGTTTCGGTTTATGCTGCATGTGCAAGCGCACACTTGCAGGTGTCTGCTTGTAGGCATTTACAAAATATGAATCTTAAATGTAAATGTATATTTGCGAATTACTTTAAAAAAATGTACAGTTCAGTGATGAAAATAAATCCTGTACCTACTGGGCTATAAGAATTAATATTTTAGTATTAATGTTTGAGTTCGATATTGACTCGCTTATTCAAGGTTAGAATTTTAAAACCAGTTTAATGTCAGGACTTCCAATACTGAATAGTGAGTTAAACTCAGGCGTAGATTCAACCAATCTAATGAATAAGGCCGTTAATGGTCGAAACTATCTGATAAAATGAGAATAAAACAAACTGCCATGTTGTATTGAGACATAGCTCAACCCTAGGAGGTCCTCGGACCACCAACAATAAAAAAAACCGACCCTAAAAAACAACTCGGTCAAGGAAAGGGTTCAACATTTATACCTGTGCCCGTCTAGTAGATAGCTCAGTTGGTAGAATGCCTGCGTTCCATGCCATAGGGCTAGCGTTCAATCCCCATCGAGATTGTCAGAAACAATCTCCCGTTTCTTTATTAATTTTAAACTCACAATAAAAATACTGACGTGTAGCTGGGAGACGAGAGATCTACGTTTTCGAGCACTAAACAATAATATGTGCTCAGTAAAACTAGGAATAAAAAATAGTTTTTCTGTATCAAAATTATACAGCGTAATGAGTTGCTATCTATCTAGAAAAGTATTCCACACAACTTGATGTTGTATGTGAAGTGAAGTTGCTGATGAGTTTTCTCATTAGACTTGTGGGTGTTCCTAATCGATCATTTACCGAGGCAGGATATACGGTAATCCTAATAAAGTAACTACTGCTTAACCCGATTAAGGCGTGCTTGCATAAAGCAAATAAAGCCATCTTCATGATGTATGGCAAGCTCTTTCTAAACATCGCCACCTTTGTATTTCGTGAGATTTGGGTTTTTATGTTGTAGGCATTGAGATAGGTTCACATGCGGCATGTGCAAGCGCGAACTTGTACGTGTCTGCTTGTGAGAATGCATATAATGTGAATCCCCAATGTAACATATCTTCGCAACTTAGATTAGATTATATTTTTTATGGTTTGTGCATTAACACTGAAAATTCATAATTAATAATTAATCAAATAAATATACCTACTGTTTTAATTCACTTTTTTATTATTTTATTTTAAATATGTCTAACAGTTTTCGCCTAAAAAGGCATCCTCAGGACAATGACAATGACAAATCAAAATTAAATTCTCTTCTTCTTCATCTCCCTATAATATTTTAAATTAAATAATATTTTTAATTATACAATGGACTTTCACTGTGTAAACCACCAAACCCTGAAAAATACTGAAAATTCATGTTTATTGATTTGTTTTTTAAAAAAACACTATTTTTTTTATATATAAACACTGTTTTTATTTTCACATACAATATATTTAATTTTAGATTAGAGTAGATGACGGATGAGCAGTATATTAAAAGCATCGATCTAAATGAAACGTCTTAAGATGTTTCTAAATAACTCCATTAAAATTTAGGAGTTGTGAAATCCAACATTGCAGTTAGGTACCTACTCCTCTTTTTGCCACATTCACATGGAGTAAGCAACCTGAAGATTCACTTAATGATCTCTCAGGTAATTAGTTGTTTAGTTCTCATTGTTTTTGTGTCAGTGACGATCTTGTGCCAGTTTAGTGACAAACGACATTAACTGCTTCAGTTAATAACCTCCAGAGTTTACTAATTACTCGGCCAATTGTATAATTGTCAGACATTTGTCCTAAATGATGTCTTGTGACACATCGTCATCGATCTGTTACGATGTCATCATGTAAAAAAGGTGTAAGATATTAATGGAAACAATGCAGTAACTCCTTTTTTTACTAACGTTAACATTTCAAACACCCTTACTACGGCCAGCATGGATAAAAACATTTCAAATTCAAAGTAAAACCATGAGATAAGCAACATGCAGTTTTTTTATTGAACTGTCATAGAACAAAACATAGAGTTTCGAGTTGGCTTGCTCCAAAAAACTGTGATGTCACATGGCCGGGTAACTAGGGGAAGTGATGGATAATATTTTGTTGTTGCTTGCTTAAGGACCCTATTAACATAGACGTGTGACGTCTGCCTGCGAGGAAAAATCAAAATTGTGCACATCCCTGCCGAGAACGTTCCTACTCCATTGTACAAAACTCCTCGCGATTTCATATTTGACTGACAAGATCGAGGTGCAGTTTCCTGGAAATGTATTTCACATTTTATTTTGCAATAATTATGAGATTATAAAACATTCCGTCCTTGAAATTCGTGTGAAAATATTTTTTTATGGCATCTTTCCAAGTGTAAAAAACTTTAAGTATGTTTGTATTATTTTTTGTTGTCTTGTCTTGGATTTAAAATAAAATGACACTGCGCAGCTGTCAACACTTTATAAAACAAGATAGAAACCTTCGATTTGAATTTCGAACGTAAGGAACGACTTTCAAATATATTTTTATGGCTGTGAGATTATCAGCATTTTGCTGCAGCCATTCTAAATGATTGTAAGGTAAGTATAAGAAATATAATTTATTTCAACAATGAGCTATCTAATGCACTGTTATTCGATATAGAATTTTCTAATTAACCCTTTGAGAATGATTGTGCAAGTAATCAACTAACCCATTGTGAAGCATATTATTTCATAGATGCAGATCTTTTGGTCTGCGTCTTAGAACAATAAAGGCCTGTTCATGGCGACATCATAACTTTCATCTGTTAATTATATTCGAATAAAGTATTTTACGCTGAAGTGTAATTGTTTCTGCAACTCATTAAAAAGCTATTTCATCTTGGATTCATTTTATAATTCTGTCTCTCAAGGGAGATTCACACAAAACTATGATGAATTCGAAACATTCTGAATTTTGTCCGGCGACGCTACGTCACAGGTTGTCTATGTATATACAGCAAATACGGAGGGAAATCCGATTAAAACGCAACTAAGCTACACTTGTTGTGTAACTTCTTGCCTCGTTTTCTCCGAAGGCGTCGCATGTGGCGAGTGAACCTATTTATTTCTTTAGGTAAGGGGCCGACCTTACACCATCCACTTGACTTGAAGTGGGGGTTTCCCAGCACCCGAAGGGCTGGTACTCATTTATTGTTAAGGCTGAGTAAGCCTAGCCGGTATTTTATTTTGGGTTTGAAATAAACACTGAAACAGAAAATCATTTTTGATACCCTCGGTGGGATTCGAACCCGAGGTCTCGGCACGGAGTGCAAGCACTCTACCAACTGAGCTATCTACCGGACAATCATATCTGGAAAAAAACTTATTTGATTATATCGTAGAGGTGCAGACACGAAGCTACGCGAGCTGCAGCTCTGTACGTTTCTCATTTCATATCGTAGAGGTGCAGACACGAAGCTACGCGAGCTGCAGCTCTGTACGTTTCTCATTTCATATCGTAGAGGTGCAGACACGAAGCTACGCGAGCTGCAGCTCTGTACGTTTCTCATTTCATATCGTAGAGGTGCAGACACGAAGCTACGCGAGCTGCAGCTCTGTACGTTTCTCATTTCATATCGTAGAGGTGCAGACACGAAGCTACGCGAGCTGCAGCTCTGTACGTTTCTCATTTCATATCGTAGAGGTGCAGACACGAAGCTACGCGAGCTGCAGCTCTGTACGTTTCTCATTTCATATCGTAGAGGTGCAGACACGAAGCTACGCGAGCTGCAGCTCTGTACGTTTCTCATTTCATATCGTAGAGGTGCAGACACGAAGCTACGCGAGCTGCAGCTCTGTACGTTTCTCATTTCGTAATCTATGTCAGCCCTTTCGGCTTCGGTCGATAACGATCTAAGACAAGCCTAAAGTTGATGTTTTCCTACATTTAAATAATACATATATGTTTCAGTTTATGTTTCTTGTGTTTTTTGTCCCGACTGCAGTAAACTTATATTCCTTTTGAGAAATGTTGCCAGTGCCAAATATCGATCTCTATGCGGTAGTTCTGTTTGCCAAAAGCTACGAGAACAAGTGGAGTATGCGTCCAACTGCACACAAAATCCTGAAGCGTGTGCTGCCAGGTCTATGAGTACCTATGTACGGATAGAAACTTAAAACAGGATCCAATGGACTCTGCACAAATTTCAAAATGTATTTTGTCTCGTCGGGAAAACGTCACCAACTCTATGAGACTTTCGTTCTTAGATAACCAAAAACGAAATATTTGTTTGCTGTTTCCCTAGCAACCCGGCCGTGTGACGTCGCTATTTTGTTGTGATATGGACGATACTGAGTATCCGGTATCATCCTAGGCCAGAAAACAGGGTGAATGAAAAAAAGATGGATATTATTTAAACTGAGAGTAGGGTGTCAACATAGGATCAAGTGGACGCGACTGCAAGGGTTCAGGCCACCCCCAGTGGAACGGCGACAGCGTTTCAGAAAAGAGAATCAAGCAAACGTCCCGAGAAGAGGAGAATAATGTGAGAACATATTTTTCAAATCTTATTTATTCGCAGCCTTCAAACGTCACACGTTTAAATCTCCAATTTCTTTGAAGGAGGGGAGGTTAATAACAGACTATTAGTTAGCCTTCGCCCCACCAACCCGGAAGTCACAACTTTTTTTCGTTGTAAAATGTGCAGACCTCATTTAAGATATGGCTAGACTTTCACGGTGTATCTTGTTATGGTAGACATTGCAATGTTATTTATTTTTAATGAACTCTTTGTCTACTTTCTGCATTATAAATTTCACGCGTGGGCCATTACACGACCTCAAATCCGCTATCATGCCATGCACAACAAAATATATACTTAAAAAAGAAATATGCAGGCAGGTAGGTATAATAATTCGTGTTGCCAATTACGTCATGTTTATTTTTGGATCCCTCGATTTATAATATTATCACACTGGCAACACTTTCATCTTGTACGTGCAGAATTTTAAATTTCGAAACTTTGTTTTAACCTCACCACAGAGATGTTTTTTATACCTAACAATGTTGAAAAAATATTTGGTCATAAAATTAATCAATTATAATAATAATTATCATTAATATGAAATTATTTTTGGTAATAGTAAATGAATGCGTTAAGATGAGGCCATAGAGTAATAATATACTATGGATGAGGCACGCAGATCATCAAACAGTACTTGTGTTGGTTCTGTGAGCTATTTGAAGAATGGTAATTTATTAAGAAGAGGGCACTTGAGCTATTTACGCCCCACTTAAAATGATTCCCAAAAACGTAAGCTCCTCGTTTACTGTGAGACAAATGGACGACCGGCACGAAGAAAAACCAGCTAAATTATTGTTTTATTATTTTACTATTTTTACAATAATAACTATACCTGCTTTACGCTAAGGGTGTCTGGTGAGAAACGAGAACGTATTCCTTGGAAAGCTTGGAGCCCACATGTAAAAAAGGACTTGCATTGGGACTAACCCATTGTCTGTTAATAAATAATCCAATCTATTCTGCCTGGCCAGAAATAGATATTAATATTCAATTGATAATTAATTCACTATTGTATATTGTAATGAATTATTAATTAATAATTACCCAATGACATCTGTTGAATCAGGATCAAAGTTATGGCCAAATGACTCGGGGATCGAACCAACGTTATTCTATTCCAAATACGCCAGAAAGATCAGCCACTTGATCTCATGGCCATAACACCTTTTTATGGACAACGCGCTAAAATTCTTTAGGTAGGTACGTAACTTGCAGGTTAGATGCGATTCTAATCTAATCGAATCTAAGCTGCAAAGATATAAATCTTAAAGAGATTTATTTTTAAAAAAACAATAAAAATTATTTTCTAAAAATTAAACAAAAAACTTTGTGTAATACCACTTTGAGTACTCAAAGTGGTATTACACAAAGTTTTTTGTTTAATTTTTAGAAAATAATTTTTATTGTTTTTTTAAAAATAAATCTTTATAATGGCTTACCACAGTGTTTCACTAAACAAATTTGAACTCTTATATAAATCTTATCTAATCTAATCTAATCTAAGTTGCAAGGATATGTTACATTGAAGATTCACATAACATGCATTCTCACAACCAGACACATACAAGTTCGCGCTTGCACATGCCTCATGTGAACCTACAACATAAAAATCAAATCTCAAATGGACATACACCCTGCAACTCTTGCCGTCCTTCCCTGAGACAGGGGTGACATTGGCAAAGTGAAACCATTTTTGCAGCATGGGTGGTCAGCCGCATACCAACCTATAAGTCAAGGAACTGAATTGGAACATTTTGGAACAATTAGAATGAAGTACATAAATAAATTAAATGAAAGGATATTTTTTTTATCTGAAAATGACTGATGAGCACTTGTTATTTTCAGGAGGTACATTATTTAATGGTAAATACCTTTTTATTTTTATTTATATCGATGGTAAATACAAATCTTTTAAATTCAGGTGTGTAAATATTTTTTAATCAAAAAGTCATCACAACTGCAGCCCATCATATGTGTATTTTCTTTGTTTCTGTATCATATTGCACATTCTATTGGTTGATTATTTCTAATATGGATACACATTCTTTTATACCGTTTACTGCTCTCGGCCTTGAGAGGACGTCAAACAGGTAAGTAACTAATAAATAATCACAGAGAAATACTGCGTTTTGCAGTCTCACATAGCGTTTTACTAAAAAAACGTTTGAAATCAAAACAGCGCTTCTAGTGAACGTTTTAGTTTACCTTAACTTTTGGTAAAACGCCACGGGTTAGTTTAAATGAGAGGTTGTATACTCGAAGTGCAGGCAATGATGTCAGCGCGAGAATTTGCCTTTTAATTTTGTTTTGAAATTTAAGAGAAAAAACGATAGTATGTTAGATACCTACGGCATTTACAATTCACAAAAAAACACTAGGATGTGTTCATCTTTAAAAATATAAATTCCGTTATTACCTATAGAATTTTATTCATTAATTTGACATGTATAACATAAATGCGTCGTAATAGAAGACATGTTTGATGTTAGACTAGCAGTTTATCTAATCCTAATGGATATTAACTTCATGCCTTTGCAGTCCACGTAGAACGCCACGAAAAATCACGTGAAAAACCACGTGAGAACTTGGTGTTTTCACGACTTATTTATTTGCTCGCTTATGGAAGCAGTTTTCGGTAGGTATCTGTGCTCCCATCCCGATGTAATCCTGAAGCGCTATTCTGCTAAATCCTTACACTTTGGATATCAATCCAAGTCGGAGATTACTGACGTAGATAAAAAATCACAGTACACCTTATTTTTGTGCACGAATTGCTATCACGTCACTTTAAGTGTCCACTTCGTTATAGTGTCTCAAAACAAAGGCAACAACACTACGCAGCTAACAGCCCTGCTACTCGTACATAGCATCAGGACATCAACTGCCACCTCGCCAACACCCATACATCTGCGGCGTTCAAACAATTGATGTCATAGCTCTCCACATTTTCTCGAGTCAGTAAAGTCTTCCGCACAGATCGCTTAAAAAGTTACAGGATGCGATGCACGACAGGGAAAATGTGTGCCTACCTTCAGAAAAGTTAAATTATTGATGTTTCCTCTTCCTGATAAAGTCAGGAGCATTCTTATATACCGCCATGTATGAAATGTATGAAATATACTACGGCACTCCTAGGATGTGATTGACGCATTCGATGTGAGTTAGCGTAATGTTTTATACAAGGGGCACCGATTGGAAGTTTTTCTTTACATATATAGTAGCCGTAAGACGCCATTATCTGTTTACTTTTGGCTTCCTGCCGTTTCTGAGAATGACTTTAGTATTTACTTGACGATATATACACTTACTCTATATCTATATGAATATCACAACCTATAATGCACTCTGTATACACCATACACCGCATACACGTATCACTACTTCAACTTTTAGGTTATCGCCTATTATATCATATCGAGAGCAACTGGTTTATATGGGGTATGCAGTCTCATCACATTGATAAATCTTATTGTACGAAAAAAATCAATTCAATATTCCCGCGCCTGAACAGCTGATCGAGCAGTCTTTTTGCTTGGTACAGTTTTTATGGAACACATTTCACTGCTCCATCAGATGTTCATGCGCGACCATTCTAGATGGTACCGCAAGTATAAAGCATTTCGTAGACTCTCCTCTAATCTAATCTAATCTAAGTTGCAAAATATAAGTAACTTTAGAGATTCACATTACGTGCATTTTCACAAAACAGACATGTTTAAGTTCGCGCTTAAACATGCCGCATGTAATCCTACAATATAAAAACCAGAATCTCAAATGGACATACACCCTGCAACTCCTGCCGACCTTCCCTGAAGCAGGGGTGACATTAGCAAAGTGAACCATTTTCTACAGCATGGGTGGTCAGCCGCATACCAACCTATAAGTCAAGGAACATACACAGCAAATTACATTTTTAAAATCAACAAATTATAACATGTATGGACATCAAAAACTAACAGAAAACAAATTTTAATTTAAAAAACCCTAGCCGC
Source organism: Agapetus fuscipes (assembly GCA_951799405.1). NCBI lineage: Eukaryota > Metazoa > Arthropoda > Insecta > Trichoptera > Glossosomatidae > Agapetus > Agapetus fuscipes. The sequence continues at coordinate 16,788,278 of OX637350.1, forward strand.
CAACATCACAGATTGACCGCCATTTCTTTCTGTCCTTACACACTTCTTTCCTCGCATAAATAGAAAAAACAAATACATGATAACTAAATCACTCACTAGAGGTTCTTCTGTATCTTCCATACATTGTTCTTTATAAGCGATTGAGAGGAGTCAACACAATGTTTTAACTATGGACGTTGTCGAGATTTTAACTCCAGGTGTGGAATAAAAAAATAAGAAGTATGTCAGGATTGTAATAAGTGGAAGATACTCCGCAGAGGCTCTGACCACCCCTAGTGGAACGGTAACAGCGTTACAGTTACAGCTGTGGTGTCATCATTCATCCCACACCACTAAATGTGTACCGGAGATAAGTCTCAATGAGCCATGAGTTGTGTGAGTTGATTTCATGTCAGTCAATTTGTTTAATGATACGGGTGCATTAACCAAATAAATAGGTTCTTATACCAATTCTCTTTTATAACGGTGCAACCCTGCATCAATCTCTTCACAGACATATAAATACCTTAGTGTTGGAGCCAAATATCACGAGAAAAATGTTAATTAAAATCATAAATTTATTTTTAAAAAAACATGTAAGGACTGTAGCGATTATAGATAGATGAAGTAAGGATAGATTATAGAAAGATGAAGTAAGGATAGATTATAGATAGAAGAAGTAAGGATAGATTATAGATGGATGAAGTAAGGATAGATTATAGATAGGTGAAGTAAGGATAGATTATAGATAGAAGAAGTAAGGATAGATTATAGATAGATGAAGGAAGGATAGATTATAGATAGATGAAGTAAGGATAGATTATAGATAGATGAAGGAAGGATAGATTATAGATAGATGAAGTAAGGATAGATTATAGATAGAAGAAGTAAGGATAGATTATAGATAAATGAAGTAAGGATAGATTATAGATGGATGAAGTAAGGATAGATTATAGGTAGATGAAGTAAGGATAGATCATAGATAGATGAAGTAAGGATAGATTATAGGTAGATGAAGTAAGGATAGATTATAGATAGAAGAAGGAAGGATAGATTATAGATAGATGAAGTAAGGATAGATTATAGATAGAAGACGTAAGGATAGATTATAGGTAAATGAAGTAAGGATAGATTATAGATAGATGAAGTAAGGATAGATTATAGATGGATGAAGTAAGGATAGATTATAGGTAGATGAAGTAAGGATAGATTATAGATAGATGAAGTAAGGATAGATTATAGATAGATGAAGTAAGGATATATTATAGATAGATGAAGGAAGGATAGATTATAGACAGTAGATGAAGCTTAAGATGATTATAAGCACTTTCCGTATATTATTGGAGCAAACATTCATTATTACCAGTAATATCCACCGCCAACATAAATATCTTTAACATTTTTTTACAAGTTTTAACAGATTATGGCTGAAATTAGAAACAATATAATAGTATTAGATAATTACAGGTTCTCTATCCGAAATAAAAATTACAATAATCAATCATTGTTTGTTTTTTTATAGAAAAAAAAACAATAACAAATCCATTGTTGTATCAATAGAAATGATATTTTAAGGTGAAGCAATGCACTTCAGATTTTTAAGGAACAATTTTTACCAAAATGTAATAAAAACTATTTCTGATCGTATTTCTAACAGTCATCGCCTCGGACTTGATATCCAGAAGGGACTGATTCTAGCTCCAGCTCCAGCAGTCTCAACATATAGATAGATATAGGTAGATAGAAAACGATAAAACATGGCCGCGCGTGAACAGCTGTCGATGCAAACGGATGTTTGCGAAACCGGTTGTGGTATAAGATATATATACTCAAGTAATCGAAAACAAAACTGTTTTTCTTTTATCCTTAACTAAAACATATTTTACATAAGTAATTCTCTTGGTGATGACGAAATGATGTCTTCGATAGCGCCTTTGATAGTAATAGGTACTGTTGTTTATTATTTTTAGTTTGTTCTAAATTTAGTCGAAACTGGTTGATTTCGCACGGATTATCCCAGATAACTTAAAGCCCATGCCACGCATGAAATCTCCGGTGGATTGTTGAGCCACAAATGTGCAAACTTCGCGTAGGTCGGAAACCCGGATCCGAAATAGAAACTGCAATACATTTATGATTACTTACTAACAAAATGCAAAGGCAGAAGTGGAATGATCTCGGACAGATAAATGTGGTCATCACGCCTTTTTCGCGGGTTTTTGTTTTTTTTATTACCTCGGAACTTCGAGGTTAATTTGCCATTTCAAATAATGTGGGATAACCTCAATATTGAACGCATTCGCGGTTCGTCTTTGTCCAGAAGTCAGACAACACATATTTTCATAATGAAATCGTGATTATTTTTTACCTGTGAAAAAATCCTGAATTTTTTGTTTTGTTTGGAATCTCTTTTGACTTAGTAATATAACTCTATGTAAGTAATACAAAAAATAATATGAATAAAATAGCTAAAGTTCTGTGTTAGTTCTATTTACACCTGAAGATGGGAGGTACTGCTTCAATTTTTATTTTAATCTAGCTTAAGTCAAATTGGAATTGTGTTTTAACCACAGATCATAGAATATAGTTTTAACTATGAAAAAAAATAGTTTGAATTTGTTGAACAATTTTTTTTTTTTTTGTCTATTGTTTTCCTGTCGATAGGTCAGGTGATAGAATGCTTGTGTTCCATGTTGGAGAGCTAGGGTTTGATCCCACCAAGGGTTTCCTGTTTCGATGGTAAATTTAAGTTGGAAATCAAAATAACTGCAACATTCACCCTTCATAAGAATCAGAACCTACCCTCACGGTAGCAGAGGGCGGGTCTTGCATCAAATGAAGTGGTTGGCGAAAGGCCGGCCGCCAACCTGTGCAAATAAGTAGGTTCCACGCGCCGCGTGCGACTCCTTCGGGACAACGCGGTAAATACATACATAATCTAGTGTGTGTTTGCGTTGCGTATTGACTTTAATTCTTCATATTTTATTGCTTTGCAGTTACGAGTAGTATAAAGAAGGCTGTGGAAGTTACACTAACGAATATTTAGGTTTTTTTCTGTATCAACTTTTCAAATGCCAAGTTCGCACCATCTGATGACCTCGAAATTATTTCGGTTTCGAAAAACGTCAAAACAAGAACTCCGAGTAACAGTTTTCACATTTCTCAGTGCAGTTGATGGATTATCATAAACATTACAGTATCTTACATTAGGCACTCAAAATTAACCAAAAAAATAAATAAACTAAAACAGCGCCTCTGGTGAGTGTTATAGTTTCCATACATTTATGGTGAAATACCTTGGTTGAGTTTAAAGGTGATGTTGCGTACTTTAATGTATACGGGAAGATTAGCAGTGATGGTGAACGCGAGACAATGAGAGGCGTGGAGATTAGAAATGCTGGTGGAAGTGTTAGAGCAGTCATGGCCAAGGGCGCACCATTGTTATTTGTTAACATTTGGTTGTGATTGTTCAGTACTCTTCTCACAAACATCTGTTGCAACATTGATTCAAATTAATTTCTGGTTTTTTTTCTTACAAGGTAGATATTTTTCTTAGTATGGTGATGATGTATCCGTATTCAATAGCACCATTTATTTCTGAACATTAAGAGTTTATCAATTTCGGAGCATAAAAGTCCAGTGCAAGTGTACTCCAGCATACAGTCCATACAGCCCACGGACACCTTCCCACCAAGTCATACAGTGCAAGTGTACTCCAGCATACAGTCCATACAGCCCACGGACACCTTCCCACCAAGTCATACAGTGCAAGTGTACTCCAGCATACAGTCCATACAGCCCACGGACACCTTCCCACCAAGTCATACAGTGCAAGTGTACTCCAGCATACAGTCCATACAGCCCACGGACACCTTCCCACCAAGTCATACAGTGCAAGTGTACTCCAGCATACAGTCCATACAGCCCACGGACACCTTCCCACCAAGTCATACAGTGCAAGTGTACTCCAGCATACAGTCCATACAGCCCACGGACACCTTCCCACCAAGTCATACAGTGCAAGTGTACTCCAGCATACAGTCCATACAGCCCACGGACACCTTCCCACCAAGTCATACAGTGCAAGTGTACTCCAGCATACAGTCCATACAGCCCACGGACACCTTCCCACCAAGTCATACAGTGCAAGTGTACTCCAGCATACAGTCCATACAGCCCACGGACACCTTCCCACCAAGTCATACAATGCCGCCCAATTTTGCCAAGTCGACATTTTAAATCTCCACAATAAAGGAATTGGGAAGTAAACATTGACAAACTGTTTTCAGTCAAGATAAAGCAGACATAGGAAAAAATACCCATTCATGAAAAGTCCGGTCGATAGCTCAGTTGGAAGAGTGCTTGCATTCCATACCGTGAGCTCTGGTTCAAATCCCAATGAGGGTGTCAGAAATGATTTCCCGTTTCAAATGTCGGTGTTATAGCCGCGGGGATCAAGACAGGTTATTTGGAACCGGATAACGCTGGTTCGAATCCCGCGACGATAACTTCGACCCTGGTTCAACAGATGCCGTTGCATGCACACAAGCTTCTGCTTTCGTATGAAGACAACTGGCCAGGTAAAATAGGTTGGTGGATTGCATTCCTTTCCACAAATCTATTTAAAAAAAAAAAAAAAAAACCGGCAAGGTTTACTCAGTCTTCACAAGAAATGAGAACCAGCCCTCTCCGGAGCTGGGAAACCCCCACTTCAACTAAAGTGGTTGGCGTAAGGCCGGCCTCCTTACCTGTAAAAATAAATAGGTTCAACTCGCCACATGTAAACCCTTCGGGGATAATGCGGCAAAAAGTTTCACTATATGTGTAGGTTAGTTGCGTAGTTGCGTTGTGTACCTACTAATCCCTTGAGGAAAATGTAAAAGTCATTTTATACTGTAATTGGAGATGCTACTACTTATAGGTGAACTCGGTTAGTATTTTGTAAATAGGAGGTGTTTGAATGCGCCAGATGGAAGATGTAAAGCCTCTTATTTAATTATTGATGTATAATTAACATTTGCTTCTCCCATTGTTGCAGCCCACGACGGCTTGGAGTCCCGCGCCCTGCTGGAGCACGCGCAGGCGGCCATGACGGGCCAGGCGGACGTCATCACATCCTCAGGAGGCATGCGCATGGAGGCGCTGCCCCACGAGATCCGCATCGCCAGGGCCGCGGGCGGGCTGGGGCTGTCCATCGCCGGGGGCAGGGGCTCCACCCCATTCCGGGGAGACGACGAGGGCATCTTCATATCAAGGGTCACGCCGGCCGGGCCTGCGCACAATGCAGGACTCAGGGTAACACAACTACTATCAGAAGGTTCAATTCAAACTGGAATAGCGGTCCTTTGGACATGCTTACAAACTGGAATAGCGGTCCTTTGGACATGCAAATTAAAGTAAACTTTAAGATTAATTATGATCTTCGGGTTTTTGACAAATCAGGATGTACCAGACTTACCTTACCTATTTTTTGCTTTAAAAAGCAATGATAAATAAAGTGCTGTCTGAGTAAGTCAAGGTAATGTCAGAAAATAAATTTTAATTTTTAATTGTTAATTTTTAGGTAATTTCTACAGCGCTGTCATGTGACACTTCACCTGGAGGGCGCTTTACAAATATTAATTACTAAAATAAAATACAATACAATAAAATATATTTAAAAAAAATAAAAAGTTTAAATTAACTTCCAATTAAAAATCCAGTATCTTATTTTCACTTTAAAAACAGATATCATTATTTTAGTAAGGGTTACATAGTGCCATCATTGAGATTCAATCAAAGAATAAACATTTTTATAATTCAATCGGAATTATATCCTAAGCTCCTGGGTACATAATACAATTTAGAATTTAAAAATTTTGTGAAAATCAGTTCATTCTTGATTGTGCCTCCTGAAGATGTTGGTTGCACCGCTTGCAATACGTCAAGAATCATGTTAGTTTTCCTATACTGGTACCTATACCTAATATTATTGTAAATATGTACTATAATTGTTTGATGTTAATTTTACTTTTGAAGCTCCTTTAAAGAAGAGGCTTTCAACGACTTTCACCTGATCAGTCCATCTACCTCTTGCCAGGGGCGAACATTCCGTACAGGCACATATAGGCAAATTTTGATAAAATGTGCATTAAACCTTGAAATTAAAGTATCAATTTAAATTTTTGGTTCAATTTGAGTTATTGTCAGAAAGTAAATTAATATCATATGTGTTATTTTCAAGAAAAAAGGCAAAATATTTATTATGAAATGTATTGGTCTCTACGCTATGCACGCGCCTGCCTCTTGCTCAGCAGCATTCCAGAGTGCTGGTTACGACAAGCTTCTGAAAGTTGTGATTGTAATGTGACCAAAGAATTGTTGTCGTTGGCTGTAGCAGGACCTGCCTCTGTGGCTCTGCAACCATGTTCACCGTGTGCTTATTCACAAGCATGTGCACCAAGATGTGCTCTTGAGATAAAAGTACTAATTAAAATATAAATAAATATTGATGAATACTTGTATGCGTTCCAGGTTGGTGACAAGGTGGTGAGTGTGAACGGCACATCAGTGGTGGACGTGGACCATTACTTTGCTGTGGAAGTCCTGAAGGCCAGTGGACCCACCCTGTGCCTGGTGGTCACTAGAGATACTCCTGTTTCAAGGTCAGTTAACAGTTAATGCCATATCTACTCAGAGAGCCACTAAAAGGATCCCTGGAGAGTTGCTGACCAAACAGCTGAATCTTCACATTATTAGAACCTGGGTTAGACAAAAACACCAAAGAATAAATCATTGATTTTTTATTAATCATCATTGGCGTTACAATCCGATGTGGGTCTGGGTGTCCTTGAAGAGTCGCCTCCACCTCCCTCTCCATTACCTCTTATTGTGAATTGGTCACACCCACAACTTGCTGGTCCTTTTCCACCCTGCTGCATCTCAGCTTTGGCTTCTTTTATTCGTTCATACCACACTTATCCATAACTCAGTCATTTTGGATCCTATCATTCTGAGTTTTGTCAGTCTTTCCTCTTACGAAAGTCATTTTGTAGTGTACAATTTACATTGTAAGTACATATTTTATTTTCTTTCACCTTCATTGATTAAAATCAATTTTAATTATTGATTGCTTAAATTTGAGTGTTGCATTGTTCCAGATCACATAGTAAAGCACCGAGTGTTGTCAGTCACCAGAGTCTTCCTCCCACAGACACTCCTGCTGCCTTAGAGAACGGACAGGTAGGACTGATACTACTCATCTGCGCCACATTATAGACAATACACTTATTTTAGAAAACAATAAACATCACAGAGAATGCTTAATTCGTATCATATTCTGAATGAGGTTATAATTTAAGGCTTCGTAAAACAGGAAGAATTTTTAATGCGTGTCAAACATAGGCGTCAAAGCATCAGGGCTAAAATGCTATAACGTCGCGTATTTCGTATTTGAACAACTTTGATGCTATTCAGTCGTCGTTACGGTCACAATGTCCAGCGACTCAGATGAAGATGAGTTGTGGCTGCTTTTTGCAATATCTTGCTGAATCCTGTCTTTGTGGAAACATTTTTAAAAGCACTGTTTCTTGTAAACAAGCAACTGTGTTTTCGAACACATTCAATAATTTTTTCAGTAAATATTTTTATTTGGACATAAAAAAATCCTGGTGTCAAAGAAAATTTTGTAACAAAATACTAAATGATGTACGAACGCAGCGACGGAGCATCGCATACTGGTGGGGCGTTTGCTTTGTCGGACGCGTGTAGACATGCAGAGTACTTCACTACTTGTAGCGCCAAAACACTTCCTGTTTGACGAAGCCTGTAAACAAAAAAATTTAACAGCTAAACAGAAACGTAAGCTTCTGTCTCAGTTGATTCTCACTCAGGTGGAAGATATCAACCAAGGAGGAGATCTCATTTAACATAGTGATTGCCCTCCCTGCAGTCATAACCAACAATTGGAACGGCAATTAACAAGTGCGCTTTTTACTAGTTTTATTTTCTTAGTCTTTTTGTCTTCCTACTCCCACAGGGTTGACGTCGGCAACACTAATATAATGTATCTACAGAACGTGTTTATTTTGCATTGTAGGTTCTAATGGGGAAGAAGCCGAGTCCTCTGATCATTGCCAACCAGTACGCTCAACAGATGGAAGCCAAGTCTTCCCCGAGTCCTGTACAGACTCCCTCACCAGCCCCGGCAGCCACCCCGCTCACTGCCCCATCACCCCAAGGTCACTCCTTACTCTTATCCTTACAGTCATTACACGCTAGATGCGTTATGCCTGGTCTGCTCTTTCTATCTGCCACCTGATGGAAGTCAGTAGTGAACGGGTTCTCCAGTAATCCATGAACAATCCGAGAGAATGTGTTGTGTCTGAAATGGCCCTTACTCTATAATTTAATTCTCTGATGCCTGTAAAAAGTAAAAAGTATTCTCTCCGTCAGGCTTCTCCAAGATCCAGCCCACAGCAGCTAACGGCTACTTGATGTTATTGCACTAGATTGTGACAGAGAGACATTTGTAGCAGATTTAGGGTTTGACCCTTTCAACTTCCCGAGGTGTCAGTGTGGCCCTACAATTGAAAACTGCTCTATATTACTATACTTAAATTCTCATAGTACAAGAATGACCTAACTAAGGAAATGTAAATTGCTCAGGTGAAATAATTTTGCTTTCATTTATGCTCTATACAGTATGAATTGTGTAAATTTGCATACACAAATGTATGGAAAATGAACTTTAAGGAGTAAAGATTGCCTGCTCAGCCCGGGAAAATTGTCTTGTCATACAAATCTAGAATCGCAAATGATTGCAATCATGTTTTATGTTTCCAGTTTACATGCAGAAGGTGCTCGTCCACACTACGCTGATCAGAGATGGGCAAGGTCTTGGGTTCAGCATCGCTGGAGGCAAAGGATCGCCATCCTTCAAGGTAAATACATGTGCACATTATGCCAGTATAATATGATGATTCCTTTCCATTGAATTTGAACCTATTAAGTGCTTTCCTTTAGAATTGTTTCCACCTGTAATACAAGTTTGCTAATGCTATTTTATTTTCGCTTTTCAGGATGGAAGTGAAGCTGTTTACGTCTCCCGCATCTCACCAGCTGGTGCAGCTGCCAGAGATGGAAAACTTCAAGTCGGAGACAGGGTCGTATCTGTGAGTAAACATTCTGCACCAACATTTCCATCATTTTCGGTTTGAAAAATTCTGTAATGTTATTTTTAATCATAATTTAGATGGTTGAACGACCTGAGATGATTTCTTTCCCCCTTGATCAATTTAATCTATGGTCATTTCCTAAATCATCATTAAAAATTCCGGTATCTCAAAATTGATTGCAAGTGAAGGTACAGACTTTGGAAACATACAACTTATCTGTGTCTTCCAACTGCCCTGCGCCCTTGAAGTTCCGTCACCACAACCATGTTTTCCAGGCCTGATGCCCGTCAACTAAGGGTGTTCCAAACAATAATGTAGTCTGCTACCTTGTATCATCGGCTGTGTAGCTGACGCTCTACAGGCGCGGGTGGACTGGATCCGTCTTCTCTTCACTGTTCCTCTGTCAGCTGGTTGTAAGGCAGCTGCCTTTCCAAGAATTCAAAATCTCGATGTCAGGGGACAAAGCGGCAGGTCGTTGTCGTATCGAAGATCTGAAGAGAGGGTCAGGAAGAGTAGCAGGTCGAAGTTCTGAAGAAAGCGGAGAGTAGTAGGAAGAAGTCGGAAGTCGGAGAACAAGTGATTTATTCAAAGAACATATGCATATTTATATTCTAGGAAACAATAGGGATAACAGGACAAAGGATAACGGGAATTCTAACAAATAGGGATGGGAACGAAAACTAGGGATGGGGCGTGGGAATGTCGGCACAAAACGAGACAAATCAACATTTTTATCAATAATTGCTAAACTAAGAGCTCCCCCGGTTCTTGTGATAGTGGACCCTGAAGTTGAAGTGTTTCTTTATTAAGGGGCCACATTTCACATTACACATACCGAGGTCGCTGCAATTATTGCACTTTATGTGGTTGCCCTAAGAAGGACCTTCATTGGCTTAACATGAATACTTTGAAGCCCGCTGCGTCCGCAACAGGCTGTATATGTTGTTATGGTTTCAGATAAATGGAAGTGAGATGGTGCACGCGCGACACGAGCAGGCTGTATATGTTGTTATGGTTTCAGATAAATGGAAGTGAGATGGTGCACGCGCGACACGAGCAGGCCGTTGCTCTGTTGACCGGACATGAACGATTTGTGAGACTTGTCATAGAAAGAGAAACACCCGTTATTCCCCAAAATTCAAGTAAGATTTTATTTCTCTAGTTATTCAATTAATTTGTAAATGTGACTGCGGAGAAGGTAGTGAATATACCCAGCAAGGGCTGAAAGGATCTAATCTAATCTAAGTTGCAAAGATATGTTACATTGGAGATTCACATTACATGCATTCTCACAACCAGACACGTACAAGTTCGCGCTTGCACTTGCCTCATGTGAACCTACAACATAAAAACCAAATCTCAAATCGACATACACCCTGCAACTCTTGCCGTCTGTGAGGGTTCCCTGAGACAGGGGTGACATTGGCAAAGTGAACCATTTTTACAGCATGGGTGGTCAGCCGCATACCAACCTATAAGTCAAGGAACACACACGACAAATTACATTTTATACATCACTAAATAATAATATCCAAATACAAAATATCCATTTACAAATAAAAACAAAGGATGATTGCAGCTTATTCAGTTATTTAAGTTTTGATAAAAAGATGTAGATAGAAGTATATATCTGAAGAGTATTATTTTATATTTTGTATTGTTTGTGTATTAACACTGTGAAAATTCATTTTGTTTCAATTTATAATTTTTGGATGAAATTTTTCAAGCAAAACACTGTTTATTTTCACTATAGACTTTATTTAAAAGATTAAAATCTTTAAAACAAAATTACGAACGTTTTCGACCTAGAAGGTCATCATCAGGTATCAGTATTATTTTACTTACAGCTATTTTGTTCCCTGTAATCCACTGAGCTTATACATTTGAACCAGTGCAGTGATGGCTGTGTGATGCATACATTGGGCTGCACTGGCTTTAACTGCTTTATTATTATCCTGTTGCTTCTTGAATATATCTTGAAATGTGACTATACCTGTGAAAGCTGAAAAATATTGGCTTACGGATTTACTTTCAAAGGAGAAAAACTTTGGTTGTATTTACAAGGATTCAATATTTTCAAAACTGTCAACTTTTTCTTACATAATTTTTTTTCTAATTTCAGGTTACCCAACTTACAGAAGATCAATAACTGAAGATGCAGTTTTACAAAAAGCAGGAATTGCCGTCAACAACGTGCAATCTCCTATCACAAGTAATGTTCCCACACCAACAACCAATGGCCAGCATCCACCCACAGCTCCCAAACCTCAATTACCAGCGCAACAAGGGTTGACCAACCAGAATACAGCATACAATGCAAGTTCACAGATGCCAACCAATCAGAGCGCGCCATTCACTGTGACCTCACAGATGCCGGCCAGTCAGACGGTGTACTCAAATAATCTGACCAATCAGAATCAAACAGCGTTGAATAACCATCATAACTTGAGTCAGCAAGCGGGGCTTGTGAATAATGGACAGTACCCCATGCCTAATCACTTACCTCCGCAGCCAGCTCCTAGAAGGTTCTCCAGCTTGTCACCAGAGGTCAGTGCAATGTGTATTCCATCATATCTTATGATAATGTCCTTCAATTTCAACAATCAAAAGAATCTGCAAAATTAAGGGAAGGGATTCTTACGCAACTGAGCTGAACATGTTGTTCCCGAAGGGGTGGCATGTGGCGAGTGGAACGTATTTATTTTCACAGGTAAAGGAAAGGGGTAAGACTTTTTTACCGATGAATGACCTGAGGATCAGGGTCATTGCTCATGATGATGCCTTGTAAGGCAAATTAAATGGAATTTCACTGTGTTCAAACTTAAAAAATATGTATATCTCCTTTATGATTCCAGAATACACTCGGTATTCCAATCGTGGATAGCACATGCCAAGCCTCAAACAACGCATCGGGAGTTGGTAACCATGCTTCAAAGGGAATATCCGGCTCCACTAATGAAGTCTTCCAAGATGACATACAGGTTGGTGCCCTGACCCATCACACATATATGGTCTTTAGACTGAGACCACAAATGCACTACACATTAGTTGCATTTGTAGTTATCTAAAGAAGTCACGGCTATCTCTTATTTGTCATTCTATACAAAATAATGTTTTTTTGAATAAATTGCACATAAAGATAGCTGTTGACTGTCCATAGAACGAAGAAATTGTCAAATGTATCAGTAATATTGAAAATTCGAAAGTGAATGGATTATGTATGCGAAATTGAAAAGTGATAGATTTGCAAAGCTACAATGAAAATAAATCCTCCTTAGCGAAACACATCAGCAAGAAAGTGTCTGCAAAATTCATGTTTAGTCTAAATCTAAGTTTAAATTATTAAAATCAAACATCACATCCAAATCAGTTTTGATTTGAGTTATAATAATCACACAGTTAAAATTTGTACTCGGACATTAGACAAACCGTTATTCGAGTACTAACATTAATGGTTGATTTTAAAAACTCACAAAATACCGTAGCGTTAAATAGAAAAAGAGGAAAATGTATTTGAGAAGTCTACAAATATTTATCAGATTTTAAAACAGAAGAGCTTTCAGAATAGTTCAGCTACCAGATATTGTTGTAAAATCTGTTCTTTATTGTGTTTCGTGCTTAGTGCCATTTTTAAATTTTCAAAATCCAAATTGCCGTGATTCATTAGAGACTTCTGACCGTCTGTTAGATATTTGTCTTAGCACATAAAACCTCACTGCATACTTTGCTTAAATTGAATATTTTGGCTCGCAGTGTCTTGTTTCATTCAACTGTTCAAATTGTTTTTGGTTTGCGTAACACCCAGCTCCAAAGATACAGAAAAAAGTATTGAGTGTGAAACAGAACATACCTACATCCATTTTCCTTTGAATCATCAATATAAAATTTTACCAGAATTGAAGCATATTTTTTCAGGGGAAAAAGTCATGCAAGTAGTGGGCATACAAAATGAATGATTAGAAATAAGAATTGTTGGTTCATAATGCCAGCTTTTAAAATATTTGTAGTTAAATCTTGAAGTATCATCAGTGGTGCTCAGAGACATTCACCGACTACATTGTCTTTCACTTGCTTGGGCTTAACTTTATATTATATTCATGAATACTCATTTGAGTTCAGGATGACAGCTTAAGACCTGTCTATAGTCTGGTGGTTAAAGCTGTGGACTTGTAATCGGAAGATTGTGTGTTCAATTCCCGGTGGAGCACAATAAACATAATATAAACATATCTTCGCTGGGTTGAAAATTTCATAAGCCTTACCAAAGACCGATCAACAAAGGTCCATACAGCCTTACAACATTGCAAAAACACAGCCTCATACCCGTTACAACAACTGAATCTTGCTTGTGTAATTGGCGCTTATGACCAAGCTTGTAGAGGGCTCTTCATCTAGGATTCTCAGAAAAACAGCGTTCACCAATTAAGTTATCCTAAAAGTTATTTATTTTCTTTTGAATATGGTACATAGTTAGAGTTCACCTGCTCAAGTTTTGTCTTTGAATGTCTCTGATAGCTCTGTTTGTCTTGTACTTTTATTGCGGAATGTCGTCCTGTGACCGTTTAGTTGTTTATTATGAAGAGAACCTTGTCATGTGACCAACTGTTTGCTTCTTGCGGAGTGCCCAACACCAAGGTGGATATTGCAAGGAGAAACATCTCATAAAGTACAACGGTGATCGTTGATTGTCTGTGTGCCCTGCCTCATCCCCATCGCCTCAACAGAAGAGAAACAGCTGATCTTTGTTATCATGGCGTGGACAAATGGAGGGGCGGCACTTTTTAACAGCCATAAGCTTGCTCTTGTCAGCAACGCTAGCACCTTTAAAAGAGGGACAGGACATTAATCTGCCAAAACTGTCTAGTGTCCTCACCTTATATATCCACCTTGCCATACTTCAACTATAAATGTTTTAACAACTATAAAGTACAATAACATTCTGTAGATTTTTTTTATAAAAGCATGACATTAAATATTTACTTTTATGTTATACTTCACATTTCATATTTTATACACTCAATTATGTATCGCACGTTTAATAATAAAGAGCAATAACTCAAAAAACAAAAATGTTGGGAAATCGCGTTTGAAGTTCAGACAACCAGTACAACTTGTATGGGATGAAAAAGGCGGCCGATGTTTTATCTCGGTCATATTCGTCCAAATTGAACGGCTGTCGCATTCTACCTATTCTTCTCGCATTGTTCTTGCGTTTTATTACAAAATCTCGATTTTCCCAATTTTCGAGTTATTTCTCTTTATTATTAAGCGTGCGGTATGTTATTTTACACGTTTTTACAAATGTCTTACTCATTTATATTTTATTTTATTTTGAATTATGTGATTTCACACAAAAGGATGACTGAATCACAGCTGAAGCAATGTGCATTTGGAATGTAGAGAATCTGGGCTTAAAGAACTAAGGTCTACTACGCCTAGATAAATATGGGGGAAATGCATCAGTAGGTGGCTGTATGTGTGGGGGAGCACGGCTAGGCTGACGGAGACCAGTGTGCAAGCAGACGTAGCCCAGTGTGCAAGCAGACGTAGCCCAGTGTGCAAGCAGACGTAGCCCAGTGTGCAAGCAGACGTAGCCCAGTGTGCAAGCAGACGTAGCCCAGTGTGCAAGCAGACGTAGCCCAGTGTGCAAGCAGACGTAGCCCAGTGTGCAAGCAGACGTAGCCAAGCCAGCTGGAGAGCACAAGCGGTGGACAGGCGAGAGCGGAGGACAATTCTAGATTTAGTAAAAGTCCACCCAGAGCTGTCCCACACAGGATGATGTATGTGTGGGTGAGAGTGTAAACATGCCAGACTCACATACACCCGCCTACTAAAGCACTCCTTTGAACTTTCCGTATGAATGAAGAGTATTCAGTAATGTTATTCACTCGTACATCTTCCTCATAATCAGGGGAGCTTATGATGATGATGTCTGAATGAGGTGTACATGTAAGAGCCTTGGTAACTGGAGAGAGGAATATGGTAAGGAGTATACACTGTTTCATCAGCAATTTCCTATAATTGAAAATGGCAGCCGGTGCCGCGGCCCATTACCAACGAGGACTTCCAAGCCATGATCCCGGCGCACTTCCTGGGCTCGGGCTCCACCAGCTCCACGGCCTCTGGGGGTCCTCCCCCGGCTGGGGTGACCATCACGGTGCAGCGAGGGGGCCCCCCTCCCACCATCACGCTCCCCCCGGCCCCCACGGCCCCCGGCCTGGTCACGGAGACCATCACCAAGTCCACCTTCACCGAGACCACGGTCACCAGGGTCACGGACAACCATCTGGAGGAGCCGCTGCTGTCTGAGGTATCTAACTGATGAGGACGCTGACAGGCTCTGATGTTTTGATATTCCCGAGATACCAGATTTCATCTTCAAAATACACTTGTCAATCTTATCGATAACACAATGGAGAATGAAATTCCGGATTCGGCCCAGGCCTAGGAGACTATGGTTCTAAGCCAGCAATAACAAATATATGGTTGACGCAGCACATATGCTTTCCAAGATCTGTTTCCATTGTCTATTGGAGGGGAAGCTCCATACATGTCTGCGATGGACATGATGATGTGATGTTGTTATGAGCTTCATCAACATCATCAGAAGCCCATCGCCGACTTGGGTAGCAAGTCTGAAATCTCCAGCACAGATAGATTACGGCAACAGATCCCGGAAAGCAACTATCCGGTATCAACCACTGGCCTGTAAGCCTAAAACTCCTATTCAAAATAGAAGGTAGCTTTTTCCCTAACCGGACCGTGTGACGTTGCAAATATTTTATTTATGTCAATTATGTCTACTCCATTTTATTTAATGAATTGTTCATTTATAACAACTCACTAATATCAACAGAATCAGTGTCAAAGCTGCAGTGTCATCAGTGTTGGAACTGGGGATGGAACTGGCACTACTTTTTTTCAAACATGTCAGGGCTACCACCCTGACTGTTCAGTCATATTACTGACTATGCTGCAAGTGTTATCCTCGTTGGTTTTGTGATTCTTCCATGTTTTTTTATAATTAAAAGAAGTATGTTAAAAAAAAATGAATATCAAAATGTCAGAGCTACAACATGGCCCTTTGAAATATAATAATGTCCATGTTGCTGGGAAATATAATAATGTCCATGTTGCTGGGAAATATAATAATGTCCATGTTGCTGGGAATGGGTAACAGAGGAGAGATGCTCACAATGCTACTTACATTATATATCTTTTCTGATCAATGGTCGGGTCAGACAATTGAAAGTTTACCTGCTTTTAAGATGAATTAACAAGTATTTTTTTGAAGTAAAGAATGCTCGACCTATCTTTACAGTGCAACTTGCTTTGTGGACATCTCTCATGTGATTTGAAAAGGTGATGGATTTAAATCTCAGAATGCAGTATTATATGTTTGTTGATTTCAAAAAGTAAATTTAATGTATTTATGATTTATTCATTTCAATTATTTTTAATATTTATTTATTTAAGTATGCTTAGCATTTGCACGGAAAGTGGAAGGCTGAAATTGTTCTCATCTAAGTTTTTAGAGGTTTGACCACCTGTAATGTAAGAAATGGTGCGCTTTTCAATATCACCCTCATAGTACAGCAGAGATACAGATATACAGCAATAATTGCAAAATTTATGGTTATTTGAGGTTTAGATTTTCCATGTCAGTGAACAGGCGGCATGTGTAAGTGAGAACCTACGCATGCTTGAGACTTGCCTGTGTGTATTGGATGTGAACCTCAAACGTTAATATATCTGCACATTACAGATCCACACACATCAAACTGAACATGGGGAAAACCGGAACTTACATGGCCATCTTGTAAAGCGTCACTTTGATTCAATGTGATGTTGGCTGCAACTAAACTTGAAGAAGTATTTTGTTGAAGAAAAACAAAATAAAAGCCATTGATGTTAGGAGTTTGAAGGCCGCACAGGCATAACAGCGCCCTGCTTTAGCTGGCATCTAAATGCCGTGATATCGGTGTACGGGAATACCTTATACATTTTAAATCAGTTGGATGCAAACAAAGGCCATAAATAATAAATAATGCTATAAGAAAATGACATTTTCAGTGTTTCCATGTCTTTATCTCATTTAAAAAAAAACCTTGGGTCCTATAGGATTCAAATCATTCTTAATCATCTTGACGCCTACAGTGTTAAAAAAATGACTTATTTCATAAAGACTCCACAATATGCACATTTATTTGCTTTTGATTGAACGGGTTCTCACATAAGTTCTTTTTAATTTCCAAGAATCTAAGTCAGCCATTCAATTCTCTTCTTAAATCAATACTTAACTTGAAAGAAAGCCTAAAAACTAATGAATAATACGTATAAAATATATATTATGTGTATCTTATTTTATTTAAATTATTTGAATATTACTAACAATCATTTTATGTGTTATGTATGGCTTGCTTAGAAATTAACCAAAAAACATTTATTGTTGTATTCAGTGGCCTTAGTATGAGATGTCGCCGAGGAAGTTGTGCTTCCTACTTCATGTAGTGAGAACTCATACTAGGGTGACAGTTATTGTTCTGCACGATCCTAACAATTAACAATAGTAATTGGGTAACGGTATATATCTTCTTCTTCTTCCTGTAAAATCTTTCCTTTATTTGTTGTACTTTTCCAACTTAATGTACATATTTATAATTTTATTCCTAATTGTATGATATATCCCATTTGTGTAAAAATATCAAAAAAGTATATATAACTTATCGACACAGTAAAAAATCAATTGAGAATTGCACAAATAAAATATATTGAAAAGGTGTTGTAAAACGCCATGTTTTATTTTTGGTTCTGATAAAATCCCCTCGTTTGAATTGTCATAATTTTTGGTTTGTTTTTAAAATAGCAGCATTTCCTTATCGCGGCTCTTCTCCAAGTGTTATTTGTTATTATTCACTTCAATACTAATTATTCCTATTTGTTAGTCCATAATTGGCATGCAAAATAAACACTTTTGTGTACTCTGTTCTTGTGAACCTCCCCTCCCATTTTGTATACCTACGTGTGAATTGTTTACTTCCTAGCTGCGGTAAATTGACTTTGATAAAATGTTGGCCAGTTGAATATGGAATAGAAGTTTTTGGCTTGTACGGCCGCCGGCGGTTGACACTGGAAGTTGTTTTCTGTGATTTTTCTTTACTTGGACAATAAAGATAGATATTATATACGAACTGTTAATTTGAGAAATTATGACATATCTTACATTGATGCAGTTCTTTCTTGCATTGAATCTTGCTTGATTGCAAGAAAGTCTCCTGAAGAAGCTGGCTAATTGACCAGCGAAACGTTGATAGACTCATCAAACTCATTTTCTTGGATTAACGTTTTGCATTAAATATCCATCTTATTTCTGTCATAAAAATGCCAAGCGACTTTAATGGAGTCGACACATTTGACTTCGACAAAAAACTTGTGCCGTCGCATGGCCGTGTTTCTGGAGCAAAATATAACAAATACCTTGTTATTAGTTGCTAAGAACCCTATTTACACGGACATGTGGCGTTTGATGCTGAGTTGATTAGGCACATCCGTGCTGAAAATGTTCAGAGTTGAATATTTTCATCTTGCAATGTTTTGGTTTTGTGAAACCTGATTATGGAAACAAAAGTAAAACTATTCACTTGTTTTGTAAAAGAAAAATAGTGGATTGTACAAATAGAGTCGCGTGAAATGTAAATTTTCCAGCAGCTAGTTCACCATCTACTTCTCCACCCCATGTCCAACATTTTGTCAGAGTTGCTTTATCTTGAATGGGAAGGATGCGGCTCCTGCTACCCAATATACTATTAATTTGATCTGGGTTTGAAAACAATAACAATATTTGTTGGGTTGATTGTTTATTTTGATGGAGGCATGCTTCTTTTATTAAATTCTGCATTTTGACGTATATCAATTAACTTTCATTTAATCAACATATTTGTCGCCTTTTTTGTTATTTGTATCGAGTTCTTTTACACACACACAGACATGTTGTGTTGGGGCGCAAACCCCAAGCATAAAACTTCACGTTTATACTCGACAAAAGCGCTTATCAAAAAATGTATGAAGAGTGAAACAGCTCCTCTAGTGAGTGTTTTAGTTTCAATACATTTTTTGATAAAATACTATTGTTGAGTTGTGACCTTAAGATTAAAATGTGGGGGAAGGATCTGTAATAATCAATAACACTTGGCTCTGTGCGCAAAACGGCGATTGGAAATTGTTGGCTGAGTAAACAAGGTACCGATATTCATTTTTCTATTCTGGCTCGCCGTCTAATCCATGCATTTAATAACGATCACAGCTGTGACTAACGAGGCTAAATTTTGTCTTCAAAACTTAACATTTCAGATTCCAAAATATCCTTTCTTGAACTTTGATTTTTTCAGCTGTTTTTAGATAAACCTACTATTCTATGCTTCGATCAAAGGTTTTGT
This sequence comes from Agapetus fuscipes, assembly GCA_951799405.1. Taxonomy (NCBI): domain Eukaryota; kingdom Metazoa; phylum Arthropoda; class Insecta; order Trichoptera; family Glossosomatidae; genus Agapetus; species Agapetus fuscipes. The sequence goes on from OX637350.1 coordinate 16,807,848, forward strand.
CATTTGCAAATCATGCTTGCAAGTTAGGGAAATGAGTTTGTTAGTTGTTCTTAAAGTGTATTAAAATGTTTTCAAGGTTTTCGGCATTTGCAAATATTGTTTGCCAGTTTAGTTAGCTCGGTCATCATGCAGGATGCTGAGACTGTACATTTCTTTCACTCCAAGGCAAAGTGAGGGGAGTGTACAAACTATGGAGGTTTGCCTCTGGACGGCCAAACATACCAGTTGTTGAAGTGTGAGCATCGCCCTTCATAAATATTGATGACGTCTACATCTAACAGGACAATAGAAGAGAGCTGTTCTAAAGTGCTGTGTTTTTTATATGGAAACTATCTGTGGATTCCATTGTTTATGCTATGAACTCAGTCCAAACACCAAAAAATAAAAAAAATAAAAACTCAGATTTTGTTATTGGTTGCTAAGGACTCCGATCATATAGATCTGTGACGTTTGCCTCCTGAGAAAAAATCATGTATCAAATTTTGTGCTGAATCCATTAAATAAAATTCCTTAGGCCTACGATTACATTTGTCTTTCCATCCGTTGATTTCCCAAATATCTATCTATAATCTAAGTTGCAAAGATATTAGATTTTGTAGGGTTTGTGTATTCACACAGTGAAAATTCATTTTATTTAAAAAAAAATCTTTTTTTTCTAAAACGTAGTTTTATTTTCACAATAATATTTTCTACCTCAACTTGTTACGTTTTAGAAAAAAAAAATATATTTTAAATAAATTGCAAAGATATATTGTCATTTACCGCTCATATTTAATGCATGTCCACAAGCAGCCACGTGTAAGTTCGGCCTTACACATGGGCACGTGTACATACAAAATAAACCAAACCTCACACAAAGATAAAGTTTCTCCTCCTCTCCTGCCTGCCGCCTGTCTCTGAAACGGAGTGGCATTGGAAAAAGTGAACCAAATTTTTACAGCATGTGGAGAAATACTAAATTTCCTAATATCATGGCCCTTTGTTTCAACCCCTTACGCAACATAAACTAAGGAAAAAGGTCTGCACGATGTAGTATCATTTGATTTGTCTTAACTTGATAGCTAGCTCGGAGGGATTAAAATTTCAACAGCATTTAAATGATTTTGAAGAATTGTTCATTACATCTCATTTAAGTACTTTTGTTCAGTACAGTAATTTTAACTGTTATTCAAACAAATCCAAGCATACTTAGTTTGGTGTAGAGTTTAGTTCTGCCTAACAATCATTGGGAAGTCATCAGGTTGTCATCGATATTAAATGCATGCACTCCACCGCTGGAAGGTAATGACATCATCAGGTACGATGGGATTTTATCTGAACATCCACCAAGCATGCAACATTCTCAACATCATCGGAATGTGCTTGCCAAACCACTAATTGTGACATTTAATTGTACTATAAATGTTAGGTTATGTGTTGGGAATTCTGGTTTATGCTTTTGTTTGTTTTCTCCATCAGGAAGTGACCCTGGTGAAGGAACGTGGATCCCTTGGCTTCAGCATCATCGGGGGAACCGATCATTCCTGCACTCCTTTTGGATCAAAGGAACCGGGCATCTTCATTTCACATGTAAGTTTTGGGCGGCTGTTTTGTTATTATTTTATGCACAGCAGGTTGCCCTGATTACAGTGCACCCTCACAGCCATCAACACGCTGGGGAACTCTACGAGGTCCGCTCATGATTTGACGTAGACAATATTGTGACGATGCCTAGCTTAGTTGCTAGGGAGAAGGCAATTAAATATTTTTTTATTGGTTGCTAAGGATGGCAGTCCTATGGGACAACGAGACTGATGTTTGCTCGCCGAGAAAAAGTTTCAAATTAAAAAATGGTCTGAGTTCATTGTTACATTTTTAAATCATATTAAATTAGACTTGAAAATGTCTATATTAGACTTATTTAAGAACTTTAGGCTTGCTAATAATTTGTAACTGGTTGCGAAGGACCCTGGTTATATAGGGATGTGACGTTGGCCCGCCGAGAAAACTTCAACGTCCAAACATCCATGCAAAAAATGTGGTGCCTCCTGTTTCAGATTGTACCTGGGGGGGTGGCTGCTAAATCCGGCAAGCTGCGGATGGGAGACCGGCTCCTCAAGGTCAACGGCACGACCTTGGCTGGAGCGGCACACAGTGAGGCCGTCCAGCTGCTGCTGCAGCCCGCCACGCAGCTGACCCTCCATGTGAGACACGATCCCTTGCCCAAGGGCTACCAGGTAATCTATCAGCAGTTGCACTCCCAGAATGGCTGAACTATTAGGATAATCCTCATACATGGCTAACAATACATTTTTTCCCCTTTTGCGGAAGATTAAAAATGCAGACAGATCCACAAACAATAATAATAAGGAAAATGTCAGTAGCGGATACAGAAAATAGTTATAATTGTGGTTCTCTTCCTTAAATGATGAATTCCATGCGCCTATGGCCGCATATGTATCCGCCACTGCACGACATAAATTCCATAGACACAATAATTGTGACTTCACCTGGCTAGGTTGCTAAAGGCCAAGCTATTTAGATTATAGATTAATTAAAAATGTAAATAATTGTTTCTGAACTAGACCAAAATAATTTGTGAACTATATTCTTTGTAATTTTTTTTTTTTATAAAGAATAAACAATTTTGGCGTAAATATTGATGTATTTGTGTGTTTTGGTTGGGCTTCCACACTTCACTGTTGCCGCTTTACCTTACGCGGTGCAGGACACGCTTGACGTTGCGTTTGTTGCCACATCAGTAAGTTACCCGCAGCGCCCGCGCCCAGTCTCCCCCATGTGAGGCAATCTGGCAGACAATGTAAACTGAAGCTCTAAGTCCGTGACAGTTTATGAACTCATTTATTATTCACCTTTCAGAGTTCGCCGATCAATAATATTAGGAGTTGACAAAAATATGTAATTATGTATATCATCTGAGAAATAGCCCAGCTGGTAGAGTGCTTGCATTGCACGCCAGAGAGCTAGGGATCCATCTCACCTAAGGATATCAGAAATGATTTCGATGTTTATTTTTTTTATAACCCAAAATAAAATTCTGTAGGGGTGTCCTCAGCCTTCACAAAAAAGAGAACCAGCGCTCTCGGAAGCTGGAAAACCCCCACTTCAACTGAAGTGATAAACGTAAGGCCAGTTCCCTTACCTGAAAAAGTAAATAGGTTCCACACCCACAGGCATTTGCGTGCAGTTGCTTTGCGTCCTGAACAAAAAATAGGTTTGAAAATCTGTTCCGCCTCCATTGGCTGATGAATGTAATATCTATTCAAGAACTTCATGTTTGTCAGATTTCCTCATGATGTGGGGCTGCATCATTAGTGGCTCCATCTTATTATCAACTTCCCTGAAATCCCAGCTTGAGCTGTCGTTATGTCTAGATTATTTATCTAAATTACTTTTTTGTTAAAGTATGTAATCATGTTTTAAGTTCTAATTTTAAGTAAAGGTTTTTCAAAATTATTAGGTGTCGTGAATCTATTGAATTTTTTTTGTGTGTCAATCTATCAAATATGCTGTAATATGACTAGTTAATAGCCATGATGGTCACTGATCTGCCATGGAAGTGACACTCAAAGTAGAACAATTAGTGCAGAGATACATTAAAAAGTTGAGGTACAATCCTTCTGTACAATGGCCCAAGGAAATAAACCACGTATTATGTATGAGAATGATTACTTTTTTTTTCTACATGATAAAAGAGCGGCATTTTTGTGTGTGTCACACTTCAGGGGCACGATAAGCATATACATATTGCTGTTTGATCTGTTTTGACACACAATTTGCTATAAAATATTAATTATAAATACAGGATCCAACTCCTGGTTGGGCAGTGTGCTGGGTAACAGCGCTAGAGCAGAGGTCTCCAAACTTTTCAACCCGCGGGTCGTATTGATTGCTCAAGAAAGTTCCGAGGGTGAACAGTTTAGAAACGCACTGAGTCTAAAAATTGACCGATACAAACCTTGACAGCGCTATCCATGTTCTTATCTAACTTATCATAATTATTCAAATAAGCAGATGACTCAGGCGGGCCGTAGCTTGGAAACCCCTGAGCTAGGGCATAATATACTCAAACTTGTGAGAATAAATGTATTTTTAATTAATCTTTTAAATTATAATTTTCACTTTACAAACGTGAAAATGTTAGAAAATTAAAAATAATTGTTGATGTTTTTAAAATCTCAATGTGTAAGTCCCTGGAGCCCCCTTTTTATTTTCTAAATGTTTCCACATTACAAATAATGTTCTGATTTCTGCACATGCATTCATGTTTATTATTTTCATCCATGCCTAGCATGTACAATGTCACACATTCCAATCCTCAGCCGTCAAATTTCTTTCAGCTGTCAAAATTCCTTCAAGTGTCAAAATTTTAGTGTAGCTGTCAAATTCTATATTTATGTATATTTTTTTGTTTTATTTGACAACAAACCTGACGCATGAATTTCCATAATATGATCTCGTTGTATCTTTCTATTCAGTGGATTCTTTTCTAGACCTGAGAATACTTTTTTCCAAGTTTATAGATTTTTTGTTTCTGAATATTATAATAGTACTTGTTTGGTTTTAGTTAGTTGTCATCATCAGCCATCCCTTATATGGACAAACCTATTTGTAATTTTCTTAGGTGTCAAATTTCATTGTATATTTTTGAATTCATGTGTAATTTTGATCAATATCCATAAATGATCAAAGTTAATGCATCTCTCCAATCACTCAAAATACCAGAAACACTTTTATATTCCCTCCATCAAAACTCAAGGTTCATAGTGCTGTCAGTTTCCCATTATGCTCCATGCACTTCTTTATTTTTTAACTTATTGGCAATCAAACCAATATCTATAGCTCTATCTGATGTGTTGAAACATTTCACTTGTATAATAAATTTCCTTGCTTTCTTTTTTGTACACAATCCTACAAAACTCAAAATATGAAACGGACAAGTGAAGAAATTTGACACATTGTTCTTTCTGTACAGGAGCTGATGATTGTGAAGAACGAGGGGGAGAAGCTGGGCATGCACATCAAGGGAGGGCTGCGGGGGCAGAGGGGGAACCCCCTGGATCCCACTGATGAGGGAGTCTTCATCTCTAAGATCAACAGCGGAGGGGCGGCTAGGAGAGACGCCAGACTCAAGGTTTCATAATTATTCCTTTTGAGATGTTTGGGCATTTCAAAATAATGTAAGATGAACAACTTACAAAAAGAGTGTACAAAGGGAACGTCAAAGGTAAGCATGGCAGGGGGAGGTCAAGGAAAGAATAGGGTGAATAGATGGATAGATTGATAGAAAGTGCCAATTACTCAAGCAAGACCCATTGCTATTAGACTGGATGGACCTTTGGTGACCGGTCTTCAGCAAAGGCAAGTTAATTTTTCAACCCAGGGAGAATAAATTTTTGAAAACTATTTTTTTTTCTCCGCCAGGAATCAAAATCACGACTGTCTGGTTTTGAGACCGAAGCGACTATGTATGAATAGTTTACAGACCAGGCTAGATCTAATATTTATAAATGGCACAGCACATTTCAAATGCAGCTTCTTAGGTTTACATCCCCAAAGGCACAGCATTGCCATCTTTCCTAAAGGCACAGCATTGACATCCTTCCTAAAGGCACAGCATTGACATCCTTCCTAAAGGCACAGCATTGCCATCCTTCCTAAAGGCACAGCATTGACATCCTTCCTAAAGGCACAGCATTGCCATCCTTCCTAAAGGCACAGCATTGACATCCTTCCTAAAGGCACAGCATTGACATCCTTCCTAAAGGCACAGCATTGACATCCTTCCTAAAAGCACAGCATTAGGGATTGCAATCCAGCAGCATTTTCAATCCAGCTGGATTTTTGCTGGACCAACACAATTCCAGCTGGATCCAGCGCGGATCCAGCAATTTATTGATTTTCGAAGAAATGAAAGTGTTTTTTTTAAATACTTAAGAAACGTGTTAATTAAACATTTTAACAAATCACAATAATCAAAATTTTAACATAAACTCTTACTTTTTAGAGGTAGAGTAGACAGACAGAGTAAAAGTTATAACAAAAATAAGTCTTTTCTTGATTTTTTATTAAGACGAAATGTATCTTTTTTTTCTGGAAATCTCAAGAAACAAATGGTTTTAATGGTGTTGTCTCCCAGCCGGCTTCTTAATGAACTGCATATATTATATCCTGCTGCATAAGAGGCCCTTTCTGCCTCTACGCTTGTTGGTTAGTTTCTGATAATCGTAATATACTTGTAAGGTTCATAATCGTAAATTAAAGTTAGGTATTCACCTCCTACTCCCTCACTTTCATAAACACTCATTTCCTTTTTTAATATCGTATTGTTACGAATTTAGGGTTCAATTGTCTTCAAATTAAAAATACACAGGTCTTCTTCAATAGTTATTTATTTTACACAGTTACAAAATTTATTTTTACACTACTTTCTCGATTATTCCACTTGGTTTTGGTTCACTGATCAGATGACTTCGATGTGTTTGTAAGTCTCTATGATACTGGCCCGCTCTGCAGGCCATTCGCACCTTTATACTCTTCAGAGCAGTATGATCCAGAACTAAAGTCGCCAGACGGTTCCAGAGTAATTATTACTTCTCGATGTTTCACGTACTACCTAGACACAACCAAAATCCTACCTACCAATGCAATACAGTATTCCTATAATTATAACAAATACCTACTTAGCCTAGAGAATTCTACACTTATACATAATTATCGATCTTACCTACCAATACTTTTGAGGATTCTTATAACTATAACTACCCATACTTATTTCAATATTTATATTTACATAACACTACCCCCCACCTAGACTGTTTCGTCCCGGAACAGTCTTGACTCTGTGTAGGTAGGGGCATGCTGATCCACGTCGACACCCTGTGGTCAGGAAGAAGTGGCAGTCCACGGATTTCTCCCCACTGGCTCTCGGCTGCGCTTGCTCGCAGCACACCATGACGCTGATGCCGACTCCCGAGAACACTGCTTCAATCATACTCCGGATTATCCGCCAGTCTCGATTAGCGCGGCCGCCACCCATCTTCGGTATTGCCAGACGCGCCTGCTGATCCTCCAACATGTAGTCACGCAGCTCAACAAGGCCGTCCCACAATGCCTTGTAGTCCTCTTCCAGGTTGCTGGAATCCGGGACAACCAGGCAGTATGCTTGTTGACGCCCCTTCGGTAGTCTCAGAGCTCTTCCTTGCGGGCTGCTCGAGGGTTGCGGTTCTCCGAATTTGTATCGGAAGACCCGTGCAATTCCTCTAGACATATCTAGATCTTCCGGTACACTGCATGCCAGTGTGTGGTCCCTAGTGACCTCAAATAAGTCCTTGTGGACTTCTGTGGTCACTCCATGGCGAAACTTCTGCCCTGCCTTCGCGTTCTCCCAAAACGTCTCAAAGGCTGGTGATCTTTCGGATGCGACGCACTGTCGTACTTTTTGGGCTGGTTGGTCATCATTATCGCCTAGGTATGGTGAGAGGCGATTGTAGTGCACGACCCTTGGTTTTCCGTTTGGTCTCTTTTTTATGCGGTAGACCACATCGTTGATGCGCTCCAAGATCTCGTACGGCCCGTCCCAGGAACGCTGAAGTTTCGGACAGTATCCTTGGCGCCTCTTGGGGTCAAAAAGCCACACCCAGTCACCAGCTTTGTACCCCATGCTGTCAGCTCTGGTGTCATAGCGCTCCTTCATTTGATCGCTGGCTTCCCCGATGTTCATGCGGACCTGATCATGGATGTCATCCAGCCTCCTGCGAAGGTCTGTCACATAGTCTTCTCCGGCTAGGTCTTCACCTGGTTTGCAGCCAAATTTGAGATCACAAGGAAGTCGCATTTCTCGCCCAAACAGTATGCTGCTGGGAGTCTTCTTCGTCGTTTCCTGAACAGCCGACCGGTAAGCCAATAAGAACAAAGGCAGATGTCGGTCCCAGTCCCGCTGATGGCTGGACACTACTTTGGCTAAGTACCTCCCCACGGTACGGTTCATCCTTTCCACCATTCCATCAGACTGTGGATGTAGCGCAGTGGTCCTGGTCTTGTAGATCCCTAGCCGCTCACACATTTGCTGGAAGATAGCAGCTTCAAAGTTCCTTCCCTGATCAGAATGTAATTCCAGGGGTACGCCAAACCTGCTGATAAATTCGGTAACTAGAACTTCAGTCACGGTTACGGCCTCTTGGTTAGGGATTGAGTAAGCTTCCACCCACTTGCTGAAGTAATCCATCACCACCATGATGTACTTGTTACCCTTCTCAGTTGTAGGAAATGGGCCAGCTATGTCGATGGCAATTCTTTCAAAGGGGCTGCCAACATTGTACTGACGCATTGGTGCTCGCCTTTTCCTTTGCGGTCCATTGGCCGTTGCACAGGTTACACATTTTCGACACCAATCTTTGACGTCTTCGCTGCAGTTGATCCAGTAAAATCGCTCTTTCACTTTCTCCAGCGTCTTCTTAACGCCTAGATGTCCTCCAGAAGTTCCTCCATGCAGCAGTCCAAGGATTTCTGGTACTCGGCTCCTCGGAACGAGGGTTTGCTTTCTTCTAAGTGTGCCGTCTTCCTTCTCGATCTTTCGTTTCAGAAACCCTCCTTCTATCACTATGGATCCCCATTGAGCCCAATAAGCCTTGACAGTTGGTGATAAGGGGGCGAGTTTTTCCCAGGTTGGCCTTTCTCCTTCTCGCGCCCATTCCATCACATACTTCAAGTCCGGATCATTCAGTTGGTCTTGCGCCAATTTTTCATCTTGCCAGTCCTCATCTTCGGTGGTCGTCCTTTGGACAATTGCTACCTTGTCCTCCATCTTGCTGCAATGTTTGCAGTCACTGGCGCATGGTCGTCTGGATAATGCGTCCGCATTTCGATGAAGCGTGCCAGGTCTATGTTCGGAGTCATAATCATACTCCTGGAGCCTTTCAATCCATCTAGCCACTTGCCCTTCTGGGTAAAGCAAATTCAAAAGAATTTCAGAAGCCAAACCAGTGCAGCATGATCAGTCCGTAGTGTGAATTTTCTCCCGTACAAGTATTTGCGGAAGCGTTCCACTGATTTTATCACGGCAAGAAGCTCTCGTCTGGTCACGCAATAATTTCGTTCTGGCTTGGAAAGCACTTTACTGAAGTAACCCAGAACAGTCTCATGCCCATCCTGTATTTGGGAAAGGACGCCTCCTATCCCCACATTACTAGCGTCGGTATCCAGGATGAACTTTCCATCTTTTCGTGGGTAGCTCAAGATGGGGGCTGTGATGTATTTTGGGGATGTTTATTGTGGATGGGGGATATCAATCAGACGAACAGATGAGTCTTGGTTTCAATGTGATGTATTATTCCATTTCAGTGTTTACAAGGCGAGAGACAAAACCAGACTGACTCGTGAAGCAATAATAATCTCTAATAATATTATATTACAATAATACATTACCTTATATATGATATTACCTACTCTAAATAATCATATCATAATTATACATTACACCTCCCTCACTAAATGACGAATCTACATTACATTATATCACACTTATCATACTTATCATTATAACATATTATATCAATAAAAATTATATCTTATACAATTTCATCTTCTTTCATCTTGGGTACCGCAGGCGGTTCTCCCCCCTCGGACGCAGGCGCTCCGACCATGGTTGGAACCTGGAAACACCCGAGTCATTAGAGATCTGTCCTGCCTCATCCAACAGCTGACCCAACCCCAGGTCATTGTCAGACTCATCCTCCCAAGACACCTTTCTTCCGGAAATCTGATCATGATGTCTTTTCCAAATCTGATTTCCAGCTTTTACCAAGTAAATCCTGTTTCCCAATGTTTTAAATATAATGCATGGAACCCACTTCCCTACATTTCTGAAATCCTTAGTCATTACCTTTTGTCCAATTCTGAATAGTCCTTTAATCTTTCTTCCCCTGTAATTCCTTTGTTGATTTTCCTGATTTCTCTTTTTAAAAACACATACCTTTCTCCCCGTCTTTTTAAATGATTTCTCCCCAGGCACTACTGTATCAAAAATGGATCTTATTTTTCTACCTATCATAAGCACGCTCGGCTCCATCCCTGTTGCTAATGATGGTGCATTTCTATGATCTACTAAAAATTCCAAAAGCTTATCTTCATAATCGTTAGGAAACATACCATTTTTCATAATTTTTTTTAAAAAACTTTTTGTTGTTTTTACCGTATTCTCCGCCAAACCGTTTGACGCTGGGTGATTTACTGCTGAAGTTAAATGCTTAATATTTAAATTTTTGCAAAACCTTTGAAAATCTACTGATGTAAATGCCGTACCATTATCCGTTACAATGCAACTTGGAATACCTAACACTGAAAATATTCTCTTCAACTCTCTAATTGTATGCCTTGCATCAATTTTATCAACTTTTACAGCATCTATCCAATTTGATGCTGCGTCTACTACGACTAAAAAATATTTTCCTGCTAGCGGCCCGAAAAAATCTAAATGTATCCTTTTCCAAATATGTTGTTCTACCGGCCAACTTTTCAACTCGACTTTATCTGGAGATCCCATATTTCTTGCACATTGTGTACATTCTCTCACTGTTTTCTCAATTTCTGTATTCATCCCTAACCAAAAAAAATAATTTCTAGCCAAAGTTTTCGTTTTTACAATTCCCATGTGAGATTTGTGAATAAACTTCAAAATATCTTCCCTTAATGCCAATGGTATTACCAATCTGTTTTCATAAAATAAACAATCATTTGATTCGCTTAACTTTTCTCTTAAAAACCACCATTTTACCAATCCATTTGTCATTTTGGATTTATTTGGCCACCCTGTTTTTAAATACTCCTTTATCTCACAAATGACCTTGTCATTACGAGATGCTTCCTTGATGCATTCTACATTTAAATTTGTTTCTACTGCAATACAGTTTAAAAATTCTCCTTCAACATCCTCTATGTTTATCTCATTTATGATCTCAATATTATCTTCCCCCTCATTATCCGTACTACTCATTGGTAACCTCGACAAAAAATCTGCTTTATTATCCTTTGACGGAACAACTTTATGTTGAAGTGGTTTCACACCATCCCTTGATATTCGAAATCCCAAATATTCAACTTCTGTCAACCCAAATTCACATTTTTGTAAATTAACACTAAATCCACTACGTTCTAAACGCTTAATTACCTCTTCCGTTGCCTTCTCCAATTCTTGCAATGTATTCCCATAAATTAACAAATCATCCATAAATGCTATCGCATCCAACCCTTGAATTGCCGAATATAAAGCTCTGCTAAATATCGCTGGTGACGTCGTGAGACCAAAAGGAAGTACCTTGTACCTAAATAACCCAAATGGTGACGAAATCACACAAAGATTTCTCGACTCCTCCGACAACCTAATTTGAGAAAAAGCATTTCTCAAATCTAATTTTGCATAAAATTTTGCTCCATTTACTCTATTTATTAAATCTTCTACTCTAGGTAACGGGTACTTTATTTTTTTTAACATTGGATTCAAAGTATTTTTAAAATCGGCACATATTCTGATTTCATCATTTTTTTTTTTCACAATCACTATTGGACTTGCCATTTCACTAGTCTCTACTTTCTCAATAATACCTTCTTGTAACATGCGATCTATTTCTTTTTCTACCCTTATTCTCAAATTAAAAGGAATTGGCCTCGGGTTAACAAATTTTGCCTTAAAGTCTTTTATAACTTCTATCTCCGCTTCAAAATTTTTAAAAGTACCTGCTTTACTCTCAAAAACAGCTGGATATTTTTTTCTCATACTAGAAAAAAAATCTGCATTATAATTCGTATTATTATTTCCTACTGAATAAATATTATCGCTAACATTGAATGAATTTATTTTAAAAGTATTCAAAAAATTCCGACCTAATAAAGAAGACGACCCTTTATATACAACAATTATTTCTATGTACTCTTTACTTCCTTGATATTCTACTCTCATGTACTTACGACCTTTTACTTGTAGTTGAGTACCATCATAGCTTGATAATTTCAAATCACAATGTTCTAACTTAATATTTGAAAAATGTTCATTAAATATGTGCCAAGGAATAATAGTCACCCCAGAACCCGTATCTAAAATCATTTTTAGATCTGTATCATTTACCTTTACGTTTAAAAAAATGGGACCATCCATCT